>CM067366.1:24578575-25247455 GCA_034401795.1 Chaetoderma sp. LZ-2023a
TAAAGCTGATGTTAGTTAATTCATTTCTCTGTTCAATAACACAACCCACTATCTTTCCGATTAAGCAAGTATTTCAGAAATATCATTTCCTTGTGCACTGTAATTAATTTCGCTGTACATTTCGTTGATATTTTTACATTTTCTGTTGTATGTAATCACTACTTAGTTGCTATAAGACTGTACAGTTTGTTGTGCATAAAAGATTTGCTCTAGGCCGTTTGCTCCAGTTGACAGTATACGCCATATAGTTGTGCACTCACAAAATTGCACTGTTTTCATTATTATCAAAGAGCATGGTCATGAGAAACAATATTTATTGTAATATCAATAATATTGAGCCGATAAACACCTTGCCTATTTGGCCTTAATGACTCTGGTTGTTAACATCAATTCAAGTTTAAAGCTAGTCCTGATCCACTTAAAAAGCTGGATCCAGATTTCCAATCAAATCCCGGATTAATGGATTTCTTGCAAAATATTACTGGTTGTTCGATTTACCGCAAAATGTTCATTTAAGCTCGAATTGTCTAACTTTGTGAATTCCAGATCAATTTTTGGACTTGTACATTTTCGGGGCATATCTGATCAATCGCTCTGATAACGCAAGTTACTGAGCCAATACCCGGTCGCATTGGCTTGTTATTGCCACCAGTACAGGCCCAGTAACCTGTGCTATCAGGGCAGATGTGATGCCTCAACGTTCACACAAAATGGCTACACTAGGACTTTCAATTTATGATCATGATTCGGATTAACCAAATTCAAATTGAGATCAAATTTTAGATGATATCCCTTATATATATACTATATATATAGTAGGGCCCTCCATGTTAACAAAGGAACGAGGGCTTCCCAGATTCCATCATGGTCCCGATACAGATGCAGTTACGAGCATATATCTGAATCATGATCGATATTAAATTCTGGGCATGTAGATTACTAGGAGAAATGTGTCTCAGATTTTAACATTCCAAAAATACTTCACTAAGCGATTATTTATTCACCGAGCTTGTTCGCTGAAAAATAATCCAGAATACTCTACAAATAAACTGTGATAAAGTAAACAGCCAATAATTACAGGGGCGGTGTGGGGTGGGCCATGTTGGGGTGAGGTGACGTGTGGGATGGGTGTACAACTCCTAATATTTCAAGCCAGGAGAAATCAAAAATTGCAAACTACCACTCCTCTCAGATATTTCAGATCATTCAAAATATAGTAGTTTCCTTCATTGACTTAATCTTTTACGTTTTGGTATTTTCTGATTTTTCAAATATTCTCATAGGCCTATTATCTTTGTCAACGACAACGTGCGTATTTGTTTACGATTTAATTATGCTTTAATACGTTTCAGAGTGGATTCCTGCGACGTTAGTCATCCCTGAACACTCGTTTGTCGAACTTGGCGAGGTAATTAATACTGCCAATTCAGAAGCCTTCTTCCACTGTAAGAAATGTGTGTACACTAGCACGAGGAAGTCAGACATTCTCCCCCATGGAAGTGGTGAGAAGGCAACAGTTATGCAAAAGCACGAGTGTGTGCGATGTTTGTGCAGCACAGTACACCTCCAAATACAGATTGACACTACACAAAAGACAAGCATACGAAAGTTTCGTTTTAAATTATTGTAACATAGGATTCAATCGTCTCTGGTACTGTAAGGGGCACATCAATAGGCATAAAATCAAGCCCGAAAAATTTAAGGTTTGTAGATTAGTTTCAATATAAGCGCCTCGTCCTACACAAGCGGACACATCATACATCCCGTGCAAGGAAATGTCTGCCAACATTGTGGTAGCAATTTTGCAACAAGACTAACCGACCATGCCAATGGTCATTCTTGCAACACCATCGGACCGTACTAATTACGTCGTAGGGTCTGTCTGGAGTTACGACGTCACGGAGGATTAACCCTCTGCCGGCAGGAGAATGGCCAATGGTAGGCATGAAGGCAGTCTTTCGGTGTCCATGCGGTAGACTTTTTCATGGAGATCATCTCTTAAATATCACGTTTCCATTTGCGAGTTATCAGCCATGTAGATGATTTATACTGATACTGATATGAAGCATCATTTTATCTTTACTAATAATTTACCATTATTAATGAAGGGTGGTTTGAGCTTATACCATGGAACCTCTCTCTGTCACCTGTCTCATATCAACACATCTGTCACCTGTCTCATATCAACACATCTGTCACCTGTCTCATATCAACACATCTGTCAAATCATCACTCATAAACAGTGGTGTAGCTTATCCTGGCCCACACCAATAAGACTATGCATGACCCGACTCGCCACAACTACACGGAAGTTGTTGGAAAATTAATGGTTGAAAATACTTTGATCATAAAGTTATCTGTCTACATCTAGAATTCTATGAAGTACTTTATTATGTAATGCTCGTGAATCATGCTAAACATTTTGATAATCAATTTAATAAAAGTTGTTGATGCCTATCCAGCGCCAACATTCACTGTTAATTGCTTATTTTTTTCAAATAAGCACCGAGTTTTACCAAATATTTTGAGCTGCGAGCTCTTGCTTCCTGAGGCAGCAAAAGTTTCCAGGCAAATTATTTTCAAACTTTAATGCAGTAGTTGATTCTAATCATATTAAACGTGCATTCTCACAGCAAAATTGTATACTTTTAGAGGCTTAAATTGCGGGCCCGGACGTAAGGAAACTAAATAAATCTTAACATATGATGATTACATTACATTTACATATAAATTAATATAATATTTTTAAGTTGTGAAATTGAATTAGAGGCACGACTCCCTAATTCAAAAACACAACAGAAAGAATTATAATAATTTGAACGGAATGAAATCATCATAGGTTGATTTATTTTGCTTCATTACATTGAGATACACAAATTAAGCTTCTAATAATATACAATGAAAGCAATTTTATTTTCAAGCATTCTGCTGTTAATGTGCACCTTTAAAATCCATAACCACTAAAATTGTATGGAGTGGTTTTGAAATGGGGATGTTGAGATTTCCATGGTTTCTGTTTTAAAATCCACTTACTTAACATGGGGATTGATTTACCAGGCTGACTTGCCCATTATGTTCCCCCCAGCCTAGGATGACAAGGCAAGTGTTTAGGTCCTCACTGTCTAAACAACTTGACAGATTTTATCTAAACTTTTGTCAGTTGTTACGCTTTATCTATTGGATCATTTGAGAATTCTCAATCCTTTAAAACATGGTCCTCAGTAACTTAGCACCAACCGTAATGAAATCTGGATGGAAGACTATTGTATATACACGTAGTGGTAGGCTTCAGAACTTTACAACAATTCAATTATAGTCAATGACCCCTCTGTATGATTATTGTATTCTGCGGCTGTAGTAGTAGAAACAGGTCCATTATTGACTTGAGTGTACCGAGTCCCACTTTGTTGAGGTCACCTCGTAGCACGCTTAGCAGATTTATGCAATGACATCCTCTCCTGGCTTTGTATTTGCTGGCTCCGAGTAGGGAGAATACTAGGTCATCCAAGATGTCCAACAAACTATTTGGCCAATCAAGTTCTCGTCAACAAACTTGGTTCAGTTCTTGCCCTCGATGATATTTCATGAGTTTTGAATCGATACCCCAAGTGGTTTCTGAGACGATTTCTAAAAATCAGCCAAAATCCAAGATGGCCAAATTGGCTTGGTTTGAACAAACTTGGATCTCTGCCACAAGGATGCCTCCTGCCAATTATAATTGAAATCGGCCCAGAGGTTCTTGAGAAGTTGTTTAAAGTAAAAGTTGTAGAGACGGTCGCCACGGCATAAGCTCACTTGGCCCTTCAGGCCAGGTGAGCTAATAATAAGTGCTGTCTAAGGAAGTGTGCTTTAAAGTTCTCTAAACACAAATTCAGGATATTCTTCATCTGCTATCAGTCACTCACCCTGAGGGCACAACTCGGATCACTAAACTTTTCTACCTGAAACCGCTTGTCATCCGAGCATTGCTTTCATGTTAGTTGGTTTACAGATAATCATCTAACCTACAGGAAAATAAAGCGTCCAATGATCGCGTTGGTTGATTCAGTAGCATTTAAAATCTGTCCAATAATATTTTACAATATATTATTTAATGCTACACGAGAACTAATCCATCAAACATACAATTCATACCCTTTTTGGCAGACTTCACTTCGCGCTGTGGAGGCCGAGAAGAGTGGAACATGGTATTGTGGTAGGCTGTGTCTGTCTGTCAGGAGCGATAGCTCGAAAAATAATGGTCCGATTTGGATACAATTTTAACACAAGGAACTTTCTCTGCAAGACGATTTCCAGACTCAGTGATCCGGATTGGATCAAATCCAGGATATGTTGATACTTCTGGACCGATTTGGCTTAAATTGTAACAAGAAATACACACTGATTCCACAACTGAAGCCATGTGAAATGTGACAAAATGGGAGTGCGAGTGTCTGCAATCCGATTGCTGTTATTTGTGAAATCATCGATTCAGTCATTTGTGGAAAATATCCACAGAAGAGGAAGTCACGTTTATGTGAATGCATCTTGCGACGAGACCGCATAATATCAACGTAAGGGTTGGAAGTCACGTCATTGATAGCTTGAATACAGTTCGTGACATGACACCAGGCTAGAGTTTAATCGTGGTGTCCCATGTATGAACGAGATCTTAAGGTCCATTACAGCAAAGTATGATTCAAATTGAGATATTTGGAAATCTAAGATGCTCGACGTAGTGACAAATTTGTATCATTTCCAGACATTAGGGTCCTTCAAGCAATGCTTGGTTAACACTGGGACTTTTTTTAAGATTCTGAGATCTGAAATTTTGGAAAATCCAAGATGGGGACTGAAAAAGATTGACCAATCAAATATCTGTATAAATGTTCGGGACTCCAGCGTCATTCCCGCACAATTTGGTTAAAATCTGCTAGTTAATGAGATGACGTTTTAAGCAGAAGCCAATGGGTCACGCCAGATGCATGGGCGAGGTGGGCTAAAGGGTGGCGTACTTGAGAGCTTTCAGCTATAAGCAAATGGCGTAACAAATATTTCAGCAAATAGCCTCTTGCCTGTTTGCTAAGCCATTTGCCAAGCAGTTTCATCACACAACTACACACATGTGTTGGCCCCTATCAAAATCACTTCAGTCATTTTTTAAATCATGTCAGTGCTGTAAGCTGTCATATGATTATTCAATTAGTTCAGCCAAAATGTTAGACTAGTACACAACGAGTATCTTGGAAGACAAGAATGAAAAAAATCAATTTTTTGCCCACGAATGTCAGTGAAAAAATATTTTTTGATAATTTCCTTCTTTGCTTAGAAAACGGGCAGTCTTGAAGCTACGACGTGTGCATAATGTAATACAGCATATTACTAGTGACGCCATTTATGGCCGACATAGAAAAGAAAAACAAATATTTAACTATTTCAATAAAAATACTTTATTATTCACACTGTACACAAGTTTATTATTAAAATGATTATGAGATGAATAAAAATGAAAACATGCATGAGTACTTGGATAAAAAGGTTTAAAATAAATATTGATATAAATGTTAGACAGATGGATGTTATCAAAATGGCTGTGTTAATATCAAACATTTACTTTTAATTTATTATTGGTATCCAGTTAAAGGTGACTCGCCATTCCAAAGTTGTCGCTAATCCTTACCAGAATTAGTGCTGTCAATAAATGTCTGCTTTCTGTAACTAATAGGAGCTTGGGGAATAGACTTTTCCACATCAATCCATCCTATGACGCCATAATCAACTAAGCGACGTGTACAATGACATCACAATGAATGACGTCGATAAGTACGTCACGAACACATATTTGAAGACGGGCTATGCATTGTTGTATGAATTGTTGTCTTTACTATTTAATAAATATGCCGTTGAATACTTTGAAACTAATTTGACTGGGCACTGTTGCTGCCACAGGCACCAACAGCACCACGTCAAATTAGTTACAAAATATTCAACAGCTTACCTGTACAGTTTTCAGGAAATTGATAGTTCGGGCATTTGGGGACTGATCAATCCCAACACGGCGAAGTGTGGGTGGAGTTTAGTTAGAGATGGGCGGGGTATAACTAAAAATGGAAAGGTCCATTGACTCATTAAATAAGACTTGCACAACACTATAGATAGGAAATAGCTCGATGCGACGTCAGTCATTGAGTTAAATATTGTCATGATCTCTAATGAAGATTACCCTTTAGATTGTCATGCGAGGCAAAAAGCCTATGCAATGGTCTAGAGAAATAGCCATTTGCAGGACATGTAATTTTTTGGAAATTTACCATTGGAATGACTGGCTCGGTAACCATGCCAGTCATTCCAGTGACAAATTTTCAAGATTTATCTTTTCCTACAAATGAACATTCACTAAGCACAAATCTAGGTGACTTATCAAGAGCAATTGTGGAACAGGTCAAAACAATTTCTGCAAATATGATGCTTGTTGAAAATCTGGCCAACAAAAATTATAAGATTTCCTATAAATCAGGTCAGAAAAAAGGATTTCCTATACCAATAAGAAAAATCTCATCCATAGATACAGCTAGGTAACAGTTAGCCAGCAGGTGCATTGTACATGCAAGCACTATGCAGCAACTGGACTGTCGCCTTTGTATCACTTTGCTGCCAAACGCTCACGACAACATTTACATGCCGACTACGAGCTCTATGTACCGAGTGAATCCTGTTATGCTACAGGGATGTTAGGCGGGTCTAGGTATCAATAAATACCTAGATGCATGTTACAGAAAAATGGAAATTTATTGATAGCACTGTTACTGGTAGGGGTTAACCGCTGCTTCTTTTAGCGTGATGGAGCAGCTTTAATGATAAAATCAAAGCCAGCATTTCAACTGTCCAGGATATACAATCATTACTGATCACAGATCTGCCAAGAATCCAGGAATTGCAACTAAAAATGCGTAATTTCTAGGGAATACAAATTTTTTTAAACTTCCCTCAAATGACAGCCATTTTTCAAGTATGCTTTTCCTTTTGGTTATTTTTCCCATAGTGATGCGCCTAGGCATATGATCATTAACAAATACATACAAATCAGCTTTTCTTTATAAGCTTTCAGAGATGTCTAAAAATTGTTTAAATAAATACAGCAGTTTGTACCAACCATTTGATATCGAGGTAAACGTTAAAATCTATCGAAAATCTTAGCATTTTTTTTGTTTTAAAAATACATTAATAAAAAACAAAGGCTAAACAATTGAATAATTGCGTTGTATACCATTTCTACTATTGCACAGAGAATAGCAAGTCATGCATTGTTATAAATGATAGCTTATTCACAAGGTCACGCTTAGTCAGACAAAATAACAAGAGTAGAGGACAGAGGTGAGAAGTGAGTGGATGCGGGAACAATGAATGAAATGTGTGTAATAAATAATTTATACAATGCTCTATTTAGGACCAAGTACCATAAACAAATTCCACCCAGATAATATTCTACATATCATGGCAGTTCACGTTGTTCTGATTGAGAATAGGTGTCACAAATAGAATAGAAATAAGTTTGAGGAATGTAAAACAGATTCTCTGAAATGGTTTTGTGATGATAAAAGTGAAATCTACTCGGCATCGTGGCTCATTAGATTCAATCAAGTTATTCAGCATGTATTTCTCATGCTTAGTAGATCTCACCCTTATTGAAATTGATGAAAGGTAACTGTACTGTATGTAGAGATGTGGATATTGGTGTGCTGATGGTTTTTGATAGTAGAATATTAGCCGCTATAAACATGATTCATCATAGTACTATATTTGCTAAGAATTAGTGAGATCATGATTTTGAGCCACCCACGGTGGCAAAGTCCTCCTGTAAAACAAGACACTCCAGTTCACTTAACCATGCGCATTAATTAGAACATAAACTACATCATCTATAATACTGGTCCAACTGTAACACTAGCTCTTTAAGCTCACCGGTGCCAAGGGAGTTCACTCACACATTATATAAACAATCGCTTCTTTCAGGGGACATACAGATAGGGCTGCTGTTATTGATAAATGGTATCACCGCAAGTTACTGCAGCAAATTCCATTTGCTAGTGTTTATCCCGTAACAAGTGCCTATTTATATATCATATGAGTTAACTCCCCTGACACCGGTGAGCTTAAAGGGTTAATCAATGCCCTGTTAAATACATCACAGCTTAATTTATGTGAGAAATGTCTGTCTTTCTCTCGCCGCTGCCGCCGCCACGAAAGACTGTGGTATGTATGTGGGTTTGTGGACCTTCTCTGGGCTGATTAAAGGTCCGTCGCCGGCACTATAGTGATTGAATGATGGATGCTGTTATTCATTGAGGCAACGAAGATGGAGGACGCTCAAGAGACACTTGATGATACCTGCGAACAAAATTGTAGAAAACTAAGTTACACGTGTGAGCGAGGTGAACAACATATGTATATTGACATCATAGAAACACCATCTCAAGTCAGATCTCACCATGAGATGTTTTGCAGACGCCGAGTCATTGGCTCCGAGCACAGAAAATATAAAATCATCCTACAGACATATCACTCAATGATCAATGGCCCCAAGGATATAAGATATTCCCCTTGCCCAAAAACACGCTACAGATAATTTATCTGAATCAATCATCAAAACTGTCTTATGTCGCAAATATAAGATGGCTAATGCTTTGTCAACGCAAAACAACTGACATCACAAAAGATGTCACGCGTCTTAGATTTGTTGATCACACTAATTTTAACTCTGCCTGCTGAATTTCTGTAGACTACATTTTACATGAGGTTTAACTACGGAAATGCTGAATATCTTGAAAACAATTTGACTGACAGTTGTTGGTGGGTAAGGCACCAACAACTTTAAGTGAAATTGTTTTCAAAATATTCAGTAGGTCCACAGTTATTATGCATTGAAATTACTGTCTGGTGGCTTGCAGCAGTCAGAGTTACTTAGTGTTATAAGACTACTCACTTAGTTGTCTTGTATTTGTCTCTGACAGCCTGCTGTGGATGAGATTCACAATTGACGAATGTTTGGTATAGATCATTTAGACAGGAAGAAAGCTGCACTCTGGAGTACTCGGTCACAGTCGCTAGAGACATGGGCTGGTAAAGAAAGCAATGTCACAAAGTAAGAGTCCTGATATGCGGGAACAAGTGATCAAGAGCAGACCTGCCCATATTTGTTATGCAAATTTATTTTAGCTAACCCCTTTGGTCTTGCGCAACCATTTTACATATATTTATGTTCCAACTAAAGAAAACTATGTAAACCAAAAAGGGGGCTCTAAAAATTGCATAACAATTGTGCGAACAAAAAATGGGTTACGCAATTTGTGCATTCCTGAAGAGTATTACTGAAATGTGCTCATCAAGAGCAATCACGAGGTCCTGATAGGCAGGAATATGTGCTCATCAAGAGCAATCACGGGAGTCTTGATAGGCAGGAATGTGCTCATCAAGAGAAATCAGTGTGTGCGTGTTACATGTAGGCAGGAATATGTTCTCATCAAGCTTAATCACAGGGGTCCTGTGTGTCCACATTCAAACTGGATGACGTGACCACCACCGCTGCCGGATGACGTGAAGGGTATCGCAATAGCGTTCTAGTTCGTAACGTCGAGCTCAAAACCTATATAAAACTAATTTCAGCTTCAAAATTGGTCCACGGTGACCATGTTTTTTGACGGATCAACTCTAGAACAAACTTTAATGGCCCTTATTCCCTAATCATATCTGCCAAATTTTGGCCCGATCCGTTCAGTGGTTCTGGAGTGTTTTTCGCGAAAACTAGGTAATACAAGATGGCTGCCAAACTGTTTGACCAATCAAGTTCCCTTGAACAAATTTGTTTCAGCTCTTGCACTAGATCATATTTCATGAGGTTTGCATCAATCGCCCAATCGGTTTTGGAGATTTTTATAGATATTTCTAAAAATCTGACAAATTCCAAGATGGCCACTGGCCAATTTGGCTGATCGGCCTTCCTTTGAACAAACTTGAATCCATATGCGCTAAAAATGTTTTCTCAAATATACTTGAAATCGGCCTAGTGGTACTTGAGAAGACATTAAATTTCCCATTGCTTTACTACAGGAGTTTTTGGCGGCAAAGCAATCTATGATGGCCGCCAAACCATTTATCCGATCGCTTTGAAAGAGCAAAATTTGAGATCAGCATACCCAAAAACCTTCACACAAAACCAATATTGGCTTCAACATCCTCCAAATAAAGAAATCCAATATGCCCACCAAACACAGTACATTTTGATTGGTCCACGGCAGCCATGGTCTTTTTACTTAAACTTCTCTTGAACAAACTTTAATGGGCTTTAGTATCTAATATTTTCCAAATTTGGGCCCGATCCATTCAGCGGTTCTAGATAAGTAGTTTTCGCAAAAATTAGGCCATCTAAGATGGCCACCGAACCATATGGCCAACAAGAGGCCCAAGAGCCTGTGACGCTCACCTGGACCATTAACATTAAAGAATTGACCAATCAAAATTCTAGTGTCAATTGAGAAGACAATTTTTTTTTAATTTAGCACTGGAATGACTGGCTTGATAGAAGTCATTCTAGTGAATTTCCTTCAATATCTAATAAGGCAATATTTTCTTAGCTATACGGGTGTCTGATTTTGAAGGTGCGTCGAGTTTCTCCTACATACTGTTTCTTACATTTGTTGCAAGTTAGTAGGTAGACGATGTTCCTCGTCTGACAGTTGTCTATGATCTTGGATCTGTGTGTTAGGCCTGTATGTGAGCTAGTCTTCTCCGTTTCTGTGCTCTAACAGCCTGTGATCTTGGAAGGTCCACTGTTGAAGAGCTTGCTACTCTTTCAGTTGAAGGTGGTGTTAGCCGTGATGGTTTTATGGTGGAATTCAGGTCTATGTTAGACCTGACGAGTAGAGTGCCCGAATCTACTGAGTTTAGGCTCAGTGCGGACAGCGAACGTATTGTGACTACCGCAGTTTCCTAGATGAATCCATTGTTTAATGACCGTGAATAACTTACCCATGAAGGCTTGTGCAGTGTGTGGTTGGCTAAGCAGAGGGCAGAAGCAGCAATCATACTCGGCTCATACTTTAGAAACGTCTCGGCATCCACCATCGTCAGCTCTGTTAAGAACTGTAAGTTACAAGGAAACATGCATGAATAACTCAGTATGTATGGGACACTGGCCAGCTTCCCTATACTAGTCATGTTAGTGAGTGGTCGCGACTGACCAGCTCAGTGAATTTGCGGACTGTTCCAGCCACGAGCCAGAAACGTCAAAACGGCATTTTTATGCAAGTTGGTGAAGTATGATACATGTTGTTTCCAACAAGTTCTGTTGACTGTACATCATGCTTACTTTATAGCCTTAATGTCTAGCAAGGTTAAGCTGTCCCCTCTACCTAAATTATTTTAACACGGCAACTGTACCAGTCTCATGCAGTCCGAAAACATCGCATAGAAACATTGTGGGCTATTTGTAATTCTCATGAGCTATAGTTTATGGAATAGACCTTTCCAGTTTATCCATACAGCATGACGTCATAATCAACTACTTGACGTGTAGGATGATGTCATAATCAATGACGCAGATAAGTTTGTCACGAACACAATTTGATCGATTCCAACACGAGACCCGCGGGTGGAGCTTAACTAGGGATGGGTGGCGCATAGATAAAATTGTAAAGGTCCATTTATAAACTAGCATTTTAAAGGGATTGTACATAACTCCATCTTTTCCAAATGTCTCTAGAAACTGTTTAGGTCATTGTTTTATGCAGTAACTGAACGCTCATAAGCTGCCCTTTGCATTGCTCTATAGATATGTACATTATATTCAGAGTGTGGATGAATGTTTTGGAACATCAATATTTAAGAAACTGGATATTTGTATACTAATAATGGTTACATGTAGAATATTTATAAATGAAATCCTAAAAGAGTGCATGTAAACAGATACCGAATTTCTTATTGGATTAGTGAAGTTGAACATCAATGTTGGAACAGTACAATGGTTTTTTAATGATCTGATATACAATATGTAACTGGTCTTGTTCGTTCAAAATACATGAAGTTACATGTAATAACTTTCTAGCCGTAATAGCATAATCACTGTCTACGATGTTGACAGATTGTTTATGGTCGAAATCAGGATATATAATGGCCCTTTCCAGATTAGAGACATCATAATCAGCTAAGCGGCGTGTAGCATGACATCTAAATAATTCTATTATGTCCGTCTATCTCTTAATAGTCAGACACATAATAATTGTATGTCTACTATAAAATAAACATGCCATAGGCAGCAACAGCACCCAGTCAAATTAGTTTCAAAATATTCAACAGCTTACCTGTATACATGGTTTTCATGAAATTGAGTTCAGAGATTGATTGATCCCAACATGAGTGAGGCGTGTGTGGAGCTTAGCTAGAGATGGGCGGGGCATAGCTAAAACTGCAAGGGGTCATTACTAGAGCTATCACCACTGATTACTTTAATAAATCTCCATATCCAGTTTCTGCTCCATAACTTCAGGTCTAAGCCGACGGATTCAATTCAAATTTCAAAAATGCTTGCTTGAGGCCTATATTGGAATTTAAAATCTGACTAATGGCCAGAGTTATAGACCATAATTTCTTGCATTTTATAAATATTTGGATTCTGAAAATTGGGGCTATACTGAAACACTCCACCTGGGGACGTGCAAACGGAAATTCCAAACAGGGCTGGGGTAATTGAAATTGGTGGTAATTTAATTCCTTTCGTCAGGAACTGATAGGGAATTGGTAATTGGATAAGTTTTGAGGAATTGGAATTGGAATCAATTACTTTGCTCAAGTAATTGGTAATTGACAATTTTTTTTTACCAATTACATTAGTTAATTTTTTATATACTCTTTGATTTAACTGTGACTATAGTATTCATCTATTTTACTTATTTTATTCTTTTTTATCTTTATAATCCACAGCATGTTCTGTTGAATATTTTGAATCTGATTTGCCTGGGAGCTGTTGCTGTCTTATTAGTTTCACAATATTAGTTTTAATATATTCAGTGTTGAGTTTTCATGCATAGTTCATGAGGAATTGAGCCTAGCCCTGATTCCAACAAAATATTCATACTTCTCACAAGGCACATACTAAATGCACACAGGCATAGGCTTGCACGATATTGTCCTAGGAGGTATCGCGAACCATTGTGGTGAAAGAAAATCGCGATATTTCGATATATCGCATAGCCTATTTTAAGGTATATGAATACACGGGGTGAATTGGTCTTGGGTTGAGTTGGACTGCGTGGTGTGGCTTATGTAGCCATATCAGTTTCGCTCTGAGTTTTCATATCAGTTTTAGCCGGATGACTTCCAATTGGTAAATTTCAACAAAACCTTGAAATCCAGTCGCCAAGATGCTTAAACTAAAACCGATCGTTAATAACACGAAAATAGGACACAATTAATAATTTCCTGCCATCTTACCCCTTGGCTTAATGTATACCACATCCATCATTGCGGGAGTGAAATTATTTCATTGGACAACCTAAATATTGCATACACTGTTAAAATCATCGTTTATTATACGAAAATTAATCCTAAAATTTGACATATCATATCATCTTTCTGAAAATATACAAATCACGTGATATTAGGAATGTACTTTAAAACCAGACATCTAGTGTTTAGATCTGCTCCGCATTTACCGAGTACCCGGTTAACAATAATAGTTAGCCTTCAGAAACATCTCGGATAGTTCACCTTGCTTGCTAAAGCGTGTATACTATCTCATTTAGCTATCACATTTGTGAACGCACCACCATCGCCTCCAAAACCAGGAGAGCGAGCAATATCACGTGATTTATATATTTTACTAATAAGAGTTAGCCTTCAGAAATATCTAGGATAGTTCGCCATGCTTGCTAAAGCGTGTATACCATCTCATTTAGCTATCACATTTGTGAACGCACCACCTCTCGCCTCCAAAAGCAGGAGAGCAAACAATATCACGTGATTTATATATTCCCGCGACGCCATTTAATGTCAAATTTTGGATTACTTTTGATTTTATAAACCATGCTTATTACAAAACATGCAATATTTATACCTTCCCAGGTAATAATTTCACTCCCGCGATCATGGTTTTGAGGTATACAGTAAGGCAGCAAGAAATTATACAGGTAGATTGCGTTGAATTTTCATATTAGTGTCCATCTTTTAAATCAATTTTAGAGAATGAACTTCAACCTTTTTTACCTATTCCTAGTATAATCCCACCTCTTTCTCAGAGATGTTGGTTTGGAAATAAATTGAACAGCTTGACGTAATAGACACCTATGCTACAAATAGACAGAATACGGCATGACAGTAAAATTTTGCCGATATTTCAATTTTTTCAAAATCACATCGTAAAAAATCGTGGCTGAAAAAAAATCACGATTTTCGATAATATTGGATAATCGTGCAAGCCTACACAGGCAAATGGAATACAAGACTATTTTGTACCACACTACTAAGGTGCCTGTACTTTAATCCGAGTTTGCTTTAAGTCAACCCAGCAGACGAGTTATAATCTTCAAATTATCTCTTGAACATATTAGAAAATTCAAATGGCTATAGGACAAATTGAGCAATCAACAACCTGTATAACACTTGAGAAGCATATAACCATAGGGCCCTGTCAGCCAAGTTTGGTTGAAACGTGCCCAATGATTAATGATAAGTCGTCTAGACTAGATTTCCGTATACAAGTTTGGTAGTCTTCCACCATAGGGCCAGTAGAATTGACCAATCATATATTTGGTTGAAATCTGTCAGTTGGCTATTAAGAGTAGTCTTTGTAGATTTTCCAAATAGTTTCTGAAAATCCATGGCACTGTCATAAAAATTAACCAATCAAATTCCCCGTTACAAGTGTACAAGCCTACCACTATAGGATTTTTAAATCCAGGTTCCATTAAAACCAGGCCATTGGGTATGTGGTGCTTTAAAAGTAAATTTGGGAAAACCCAAGATGTCCATCAGAAAATGGACCGACCATATGTCTATAAACAAATACAAAACCCATGATTATAGGATCCTTCCAGTCAAGTTTCGGTTGAAATTGGCCAATGAGTTAATGAAGACCAGTCCTTTAAACAATTGCCCATAAATTTTCAGAAAACCCAAGATGGTCACTATAAAATTCTATCAATCAAATCTCAACTCGTTAATAACGAAGTATGGTGGTCTACAGCCATAGTCATGCAAGCAAAGTTTCGCTGAAATCTGACTAGCGATTAATGAAGATTTCTAAAGCAATGAGCTAAGAAAATACTCTCCGTAACTTAAAGTAGATACAAATTCTTAAATACAATTCTGTTGTAAAGTTCTAGAGGCATGATAGATCACTCTTACTCGCCGTACCATAGTTAAAGCCTCCAGTTTGTTGTCTGCATCACATTGCTTGAGGAAGTGCTCACAGAACCAGTTTGCTGTCGGCACGGCAACATCGAAAGATAAGACTTTCAACACCAAGTGTTCCATTCGCAAAACCTGGAAAATAAATATCACAAAGCAATGATACATGCATTTAATGCTAGAAGCTTGGCAACATGAATTCTGCAAAATTTAATGTCTCGCCTATCAACATCCCCTGCCCCACCCCCAGGTCAATGTTAAGCACAAAAGGTAGGGACCCCAATGTAATTAAATGCGGATTCCTAACAGCATAGCCAACTTTCGTTCTAATAGGGTCTACAGATTCTGAATTTGAAGCAGAAACGTTCATGCTAAATAAGTAACCAAGCCTGAAAAATAATATTGGTGCAATCTTCTCAAAAGGCTAAAGCGCAACAGCTTTCAGCAACATCGTTTTAAGACATTTTTGAAGCATTTCTCAATAACTAAATGAGCGACCTAACTTGGGTGCATCTATGGTATCCAGAAAACACATGACAATTTTGCGGTCCAAAAATAAGATGCAACAGCAGAATTGTTTCCAAAATAGAAATTTTACCTTATGTATGGCAGCTTTGTTAAAAAAATATGACATGCATTGAACAAAACCGCCAAGCATTTAAATGACATTTTAAGCGCAAAAACTTAATATTCCTGCCGCCGGAAAAATGATGTTTCAGCATCTTATTCTACTTCGCAGACGAGAGAAGCCGATTTGTTAAATGCAAAAATTTAACGCTAAATCGGTCACCATCCGGCCTCCATTAGGTAGAAGCAACTATGTACCCAAGTTGGGTTCCATTATTCTAAAGACATTCTGAAATATAAGTTGATAAGACTTGCTAAACACAGAAACTTAATGCTGATGGCGCAGCCACAAAAAAAAAAGTCCCGGCAAGCAAGACAAAGTAAGCTCCTAAATAATAATGTGCAATTAGTTTCTAAGATATAAATCTAGTGCTGGGAATTTGTACTGTTTGTGATATTTGATTAGTTTTACCTAATGAATGATAATCAATTACGGAGCCATCATAAGTTTCATTTTTACCCATTCTGAATACAATAAAATTTAATGCATGTTCATTGATAGTTAACCTTTTCAACCCAGGTCACAGGTATGACAGATCCGTAATAATTTAAGAAATAATCTGGTGATTATTTTGAAACTAATCTGACTAAGCTGTTGCTGCCTAAGCCAAGTATTTTGCATTTCCTTCAGTCCTTCCCACCATGCAAGTTTCTCTTGATCTGCAGGTCCACTGTAAATGCCAGCTTGATCATTAAATAAATAATAATGTGTTGAATACTCAGCCAGTGTACCATGCAACATTCTGTCAGACAGAGCCGATATAAGGATGTACCTGTTTCTTTGTGTACGTGTCATCTGTGATGTAGACAAATTCACTCACATCAGGCGGGTAGATCTCCTCATACTTCCTGATGACAACAAATTACAAAACAGTAATTAGTACATAACAATGCTCATGTCAGTAGATTTTCCTATCAATTTAAACATAATGACAGATTGCTTGGAAATGCACACATCGCCATCGTCCAGAATTTGAAAAACTATTATCAAATAAAATTATTTGTTTCTGCAATGTGAATTCCTAAACATAAATACATTACTAACCATTTTAGTAGTTATTCGGTAGGCAATGGGTTGTATACTACAAATCTATGGAACATTCACAGACTATGTTCCTCAACTGTGTTACTCAAGTCAATTAAAGTTATTACTTATCAAGGAGCACTAGAATTGTCATGTAGCATCAGCTTTCATACTTCCTAGATTTTGTAGTATAATGCAAAGGGATGCTAATTTCAAACCATGACCAAAATGTTACGCAGGCCTTTACTTAAAATGGCACGACAATGTCTTAAAGGGAAATCATTAAGGCAATGTCTCGGGGTACCAAGTCAGATCATGGCTCCCCATAAAGAGCATTAAGATTACTCTGTCGATGCAATTTGGAGACTATTTCTAAGCATTGCGTATGATACATGTATGCACCAACCTGAACAACAGCAATATGAGAGCAGCCTTAAATATGAGAAAATTTAGGGACCATTAGCCCTTTAAGTTAACACTCATATCAGCCAAAAACGGCGCCTGCAGCGGTCCTGAGAAATGTCCATTTACAGACCAAGATAAGACCATTGGAAAATTTATCACCGGAATGACTGGCTCGGCTTTCCAGTAAATTTTCAAAAATAGTCCATGTGGTCAGCAAATGGACATGTTTATGATGTAATTGAAATTTTCTTGAACAAATTTGAGGGTTAAAGGGCTAAGGTAAGAGGCATGGGCTTACATTGCCTCCTAAGTCACCATTTTACAACTTAAGTATGGCGTAAATATCAAAGCATTCTGATTGGTCTGTTATCCTCTTTACTACAGGGCGTAACGTAGGCAGTTTTGTTAAACTGGCCTCCGGTGTTGTCCTACACAAGTTTAAATACAATAACTACAGTTCAACTAAAAGGTAAATATTACAAACTGAAGAATTTATCTAGTGTATTACTCACGCCGCAAGGAACATACTGGCTGCACCGACTAGCTGGAGTTTGCCGCGCAGAACACTCATTTGAGACAAGAAACGATCAATGTAATTAACAGACAAGAACAGAGTTTCACGGTGTAGTTTATACTCATCAGCGACTTCAACCAGCCAATCAACCAGGATACTGCGCATACTAGTGGTGATGTCTGGCTGCTTACGCATGTACTGTGGTTTGGGCCGATTACGCAACTGAAACAAAATGACAAAAGGAATTCCACTAGTTCATAATTATAACAGATACAGATCAATTAAACACATCAATAGCCTAGTAAACTGACGAAAATTCCAATTTCCCTTTCTCCGAGATCTAACCATACCTACCATTACATTACTTATTAATACAGCTACCCTGTTAGCTGTGCTCCAGGAATCTAGATTTAGAAAGCTCTACCGGCTCCTAGAACCGGGTACCCGGTTCCCAACAACCAGGTACCCGCATGACAGAGCCGCCCATATCGTTTGCATAGCTACCAAACAAGAGAACAACCCATGGCTTGCCTCCGTGGGGCTGAGAGGCAGGGTCCATAATGTAATGGTAATTATTGTTAGATCTCGAAGGGAAATTGAAATTTCCTTCATTCTCCTTTGATCAGTACTTACCATTACATTACTTATTGATAACACCAGATTTAGTCAGTAATCTGGTGGGAAGGGGCAAGCCATACAAAGCTGCTTTTGCTCCTGGAGAAAGATCTTAGAATTAAACTTGCCATACGGAGACCTAGAAGGGCCACCAAGTTTGGGACCGAATCACATTCGCATAACCGCTCCCCCTTTTCTCCTAAAAAAGGGGAGCAAACTCACGAACATGCACCTCGCCAGAAACACAAATGTGCAAAGAGGGTTAACAGCCCTTGACGCATAAGCCTGGGAATAAGCATGAATATATAAGATGATCATGATATAAACATAATACAAAAAACTGTCAAACTTGAATTACCTCATGAATTATGGATTCCAGACGTGGAGCCACCAACCAACACACTTTCAACCAAACGTGTCCCATACGGTTGAATTCCTCGCGCTTGACCATGTCTGTTCTTACTACTTTTGCTTTACAAAGTTAGCAAAAGGAGGCGAGCAGTGTGGCCACTAGACTATCGTTTCAAAACAGCTAAAGCGAGTGTATTGGCGGTCTGACTTATCCCTCATTATAGTAATCTGTGAATGAGGACTCAGTGCCATTGTGCAACGGCCATGATGTCCTCTAACGGGACACCATTGAATATTCCTCTAATATCGTGAGCCCTAGCACATTGCACCTGGTGACCAGTCACAATCTCATGGATAGTCTGAATGCATTCTACTACCCAATGAGAGATAGTATCCATGGATGTGTACCACGCCTGGCCAGGCACCGTGTCGGTTGGCGGCAAACCAACCATCACAGGACCGGTACCAGATTGGCCTCAACCACGGGCGGAGCCGCTGCCCTGGCAAGACAGATGGAAGGCGGTTCCGTCCAGGATGGAATCGACCTCCATATTCTCCACCCACGGCATCACAGGCCGCAGCAACCTCTCCCCCTCATCTTCAGACCCCGAAGTCGTCACTAGACGAGGAAACCGTGGAGCCATCCTGAAGGACGGCTCCCATGCCTGACGGACCGGCCACCGCTACTGGACCACCCGGAGGTGGCCGCAGAGACAAAGAACCCGTCAGGCCGGAGCCCGACGGGACTGCCAGGGGCCCGTACGAGACGGCTCCCTCAGTGGCCAGTCAAGAAACCTGTCCAAGGACAGGGTCTGACCCAAACATGGGGAGAGACTGCCCTACAGCTTTCGGCAGCAGGGACGACACCAGCGTGGGCAGAACGCTATGCAGGAAGCCCTGCATAGCCAGACCAAACCACGCGTTTGGAACGCCCCCAAGGGCCGAAACGGACGCTCCACGATTTGCTTTCAGTCCGCCTGACACCGTGTCAGACCCAGCCAAGTCATTCTGGGCAAGGAACTTTAACATCATGTCAACCGACCACACTGCACATACATTACACCTATTGTCAAGGTTACATTTCGTACATCGAAAGCAGACATGGTCCTTAAACAGAACCCGGACGAACTTGTGGCACTCGTCACATGATGGCGGGGCTGGCGTGGCCTATAAATAAGCACAAACCTACAATAAATAAGCGGAACGACAGATGGAAGGCAGACAATTAATTTTCAAATATTTTGACCATAAATTAACTGTTAACCCTCCCCCACCCCGCAACGTTACAGCAAAGATCGCATTGATTATGACGACAAGAACGAAACGGGCAATATACACCCATACACTGATCCTCAAGGATGTATAACGGAACCAGGAATCATATCGCATAGCTTTCGGGGTATAACGAAGGCCAAGACGATATGTGAAGAAAACAACAAAATGTAAACAATCTGCTGTAGAACACGGTAAAACCGCAGACCACACATCTTAAATCAAGAATTTTGAAACCACTGATCATTGCAAACAGATCGTGATAACACGCAAAACTTGAAAATTCCAGTTTTTCTGGTATTAAAAAGTATGCAGCAACTAGAATCAGATGCGCGAATTAATGAAACATTTTCTTCACATAAACATCCGAGTAACACGGTGCGACGTCACCTGCTCGGATCTTACTGAGAACGACGTCAGTCGATTTTCGTATTTAAAACACCGACAAGCCAACACCTATTTCATATCTGCCGATCGCCCATTGGGGTTAAAGGAAGGCGATCATCTGGCATATTTCGTTGTTAACACGTCCCAGATTCTTTGGGGTTAGAAATTGGAACATGCGACACAGACAAAATTTTGAAGACCTAAGTCTTTTAACTATGGAATAACATGGAACTATACAACCTGGTTATCATCGGCAGCATCCATGGTAATCCAAATATCCTTTAGAGTGCGCACAAAGCTATCACAATTTACACAGAAAAAAGACTTAGTATAATCTCAAGACTTCCAACTGCAAAAAAGCATGTGTCTTGTTGCTAAGCAAACAAGAATGAGCTTCATGGCAAACGGGTACTCGGCAGTTGGGAGCCGAGTACCCAGTTCCAGGAGTCAGTAAAGCTTACTAAGTCTATAGTCCTAGGGCCCAGCTATCACAGCTTGCTGTATAAGAAGTAATAGAATGGTGAGTATTGATCGAAGGAGAAGATACACTGTGGGAAAAGCTAAGACAAAAATTTCAGGATGCACTCTATCCATCATCCCATATCAGAATGAGTATTACAGATACAATGACAGAATTTGCTGGGCCGAAGCTTTACAATGTTATCACATAACGGGAAAAATTCTATCAAAATATCTTAATTATTGAAATTAATATTGATCCACGATGAAAATTCCCAGATTTTATGTCAAAATGTTAATTCATTCAGCGATATCTCTGGCAATATTCACGTGAGCAAAACTATATGATATAAATCAAATAATCCCGCACAACGGCAGCCATGTTCGTGCGATGACATAATCCCACTGATTTGTATAGACATATGGATGGATACACAGACAAATGGGAGCTAATAATTATAAACTAAGAAGTTTCGTCAGAAAACTCCAAGCAAAAATAGTTATTTAACAAAAACCCAAAATTTGCACGGATGGACAGACACAAATTCAGAGACAAAGGTATGGATGGACGGCGGGACGAGCTGACTGACCCACAAAATAATGTACATTTCCCTAGTACCATAGCCAATGTTTCCATAAGGTTCCCTCACAATACTCCAAGCAAAGATAAAGTTATTGTATGAAAACCCAAAATTTGCACGGACAGACACAAATTCACAGACAAAGGGATGGATGGACGGGCTGACTGACCCTCAAACTAAGGTGCATTTCCCTACTACCATAGCCAACCATCCCATGAAGTTCCCTCACAATACTCCAAGCAAAGATAAGGTTATTGTATGAAAACCCAAAATTTGCACGGACAGACACAAATTCAGAGACAAAGGGATGGACAGACAGAGGTACGGGCGGACTGACTCTCAAACTTAGGTGAATTTGCCTACTACATAGCCAACCTTCCCATGAAATGTTGTCACAACATTCCAAGCAAAGGTAAAGTTATCGAAAGAAAACCTGTGTGTGTGACGGACGCATGAATGGACAGAAGCGAAAACATAATCCCACCCCGCTTTTCGCTAAAGCGGGGATAATTATAATTGGTCAGGCAAATAGCCATTTCTTTCAGCTTTAACTACACTCCAATTTAATGACAATATGCAAAGATAGTCTGCGAGACAAACCATCTCATGATGAATTTTACCAAACAAATGATAAACATTCTCAGATCGTATCTTAAGATATATTTTTTTTTATATATTCCAGTCTTTTGAATCTCTTGTCTGATATTAACATCCATTATATCATTAATCCAGAGGTCGGCACCTATTTAGAGATCCTAGAATCATTGGAATCGCCTCAGCGGTTCGTTCGCTATTATCATTTACGTATACTTCCTTAAAATATATACCTGCATCTATTGGCCTCGCTCCTCCAGTCATAGCAATAGCGGTGGTGCGGGGCTGACGTCGTTAGACGCGATAAAATGGCACCGCCCCGATGTGCAAAAAATTGTCAATTTTACCGACTTTATCTAGCGATAGTTGGTTACGCTATTTCTATCTGGTTATTTTTCTGGCGCAATTTCATTAAACAAATAATAATCTTTCAAATAAAGCATACTTTTTATCATCCCGGAATTGTCCTTTAACATTTTACAATTTCCGATACATTTATTAAAATCAAAAATTTACGAATAAAAATTCTGAATCGAGGTTCTAGAGCCTATGACCATAGGATCCCATCAGCCTAACTTGGTTGAAATTAGTCAAAATAGTAAGACCCAAGTTGACAATTTCCAGTAAATTTTTAATAAAATCTAAGATTTTGACGCAAAAAATTGACTGACCAAAATTCTGAATAGAAGTTCTGAAGCCAAGCAGATTAGGATCATTTGACCAAAATTTGGTTAAAATTTGTCCATTGGTTAAGGAGTATGGTCAGGGTACCCATTTTTAACAGGGTTCTATTTCTAACAATTGCTCCTATTTGCGGTCTCCCACTCGTATGTTTTAGTGACTTCATCAAAACATAGTTATTTCAATAGATACATCATTTTACACAATAGTGTAAGATTTTAGCATAATGTAGCAGAAATAAGTAATTTTTTTGCCTATCTTTATTTGACGTGTGGTAAAGCAATAAAATTTTCATGTCAGACGACATACCAGTTGCTGTCAAACACGGTATGTTGATTTCACCAACATAACAATAATTTCTTTCTATGGATGTGCCGAAGGGGCACGGGGTGCTTATATTGTTTTCAAATCTAGATCGACTTTTTTCACGTGCACGGGCAATCCAAACATGGTCATAGTTTCTATATATGGTACAAAATAAACAAATTTTAACGTGTTATATTCATAACGATACTTTTTTCATTTTAAACACCAGATTTACTACTTTACAAAGCAAGGATAAATAATTTTGATTTTGAAAATGGTGTTACTGCTGTGTATGTATAACAGCTTTCATGAAAAAAGGAATTTGACCTGGTCTAGATTTACTACACTAACTTAAACTGTGCTTCCTTTTTAGCGGCGTTTGTATCATTATTTTTGCTGACAAACTTTCCTGTTGTGATATCATTACAAATTTACATCCCTGTTAGAAACTGGTACCTAAGCACATAAAAACCTCTGAAAACTGATACTGTGTATTTACTAAGTAAATTTCTTTGGAGGAATTAAAAAATTTTAATGTATGTGTTATTTCACTGAACACTTGTAAGCGATTGCTCAATAACAATGGCGACATAGTGAGGGAATATGCTGGGATGCGTTGTTTTGATAAGCCATATGGTGGAATTGTATGCCATTATATTTATTATTTAGCGAGATTATCTTTTGCCTTGCCGTTTCCATGACTATGATCAGAACGATGAATTTCCATGATTTTTCCACACCGGGAATTTAGATTGTCAAATTCCATGACTTTCCATGGCCCGTGCAAACCCTGAATATGCAACAAATAACTGACGGAAACATCCGAAACTAACTTGATTTGCAACGCCTCATATTAAAGCAGTGTAGCAATTTTTAGTTTAACACCAGGCGACTAACAACCTACCCATAACAACATTGCAACCAAGTGTTTAAATGAGCCGTAGTATTAATAAGATGTATGAATTACCTCAGCTGCTCTTAGATATGAGTAGATCTCTTCCTGATACTCTGGCACTGTCAATATGATGGATTCACGATCTCTCTTGTCAACCTGCCTTTCATCTACAGATATGTCCAACACCATAGGAGAATCTAAACAAATAGTATATATGTATGTATATATGTATATATAAAATGGATTCACGATCTCTGTCAACCTGCCTTTCATCTACAGATATGTCCACCACAACACCATAGGAGAATCTAAACAAATAGCACATATGTATGTATATATATATGTAAACACATTATTATAAACAGTCTAATGTGTCGAAACCATAGCTGCTTGAATAAGAGCGCTCGCCTGGTCGAGCAACACCAGGTCTTTAAAGTGGTGTTGATCGACCAGACAATCTTTCACTCTTTGTAAAACATGTTAACACTCAATTAGTGATGTTATTTTGCCGGAAAATTTTCCGATATTTTTTCAGAAAGTGTGTGTGTGTGTGCATGCGTGCGTGGGTGTATCACAGTGTATGGGTAAGTTGGTGGGTGGGTGCAGGTACTGCAGGGCTGTCTGATTGTTTGTTTAACAGACTGCCTGCTAATTTTTACCAATTAAAATGTAAGAAAAAAACAAATGGGTATTTTTAAAGTTAAACAAATTATTTTGAAAGTTTAATGACTAAAGCAACTGTCACATTACATGCCCTTTACACCGGCTGATTTACATGTGACTAACTGAAGTAAGTAAGTTTCATATTTAGCTCAACAGTTCATTTTGGTCATTACAGGCCTATTTTGGTGTCTATCAGAAGTCATCTTTTATATAGTGATGGTGTAACCTGATGCAAGCCATTTCAGCCATGACAACAAATGACACAAATCTAAATCTATTAACTTATATTAGTAGCAAAAGCATCGGTATTAATGCAATAGGGAAATACAAATTTGCAATTGCATCCTTAGGTGACCAGAAAATTCTGGAAAACGTATGGTAAATTTTGGTAAAAATTCTTTTTAGAAAATTTTCCCACTCACAACACCACTCAATATCAGCCAAAAATGGCTTCTGCAGGTCTTCAGAAACGTCCAGATACAGACCAAGTCAAGAGAAAGTCAGCTAGAGGCTGACAATAACCCCCGTCCCCAACATGTCTACATCCGTCTTTTGGTCGTGTACAATCATCTTGCTATGTTTCACCCAATTCCCTTGGAAACTGCAGGGATTGCAGTGACAAGATTATAGAGATGTACAGACAGACTATGGCTGGTGTGCATGTGTCATGACTGGCACCAGTGGTAAATTTTCAAAAATAGTCATCTTAGAAAAATTGACAAAAAACATGACTTGGTTTATAGTTTAGCAGGAGTATCCAATCAAATAATGTTGTGCAAAACGTATGTCCATTCACATGGAATTGCCCATGGAATCCCAGTCAAATTACTTTCAAAATATTCAATAGCTTTCATTGTTGTGCCTTGAAATAAAAATATGCATGGTTTCATGGTGAAAGGGATGTTGAATAGGTGGTTACAGGTACGCTGGCCATGACAGGTAAAACACGATTCTATACATTTCGACCCGTGTCTAGCTGTCTAAGCTACCTATATATGTACCTGATCCTGTGAGTTCCAGGTCTGTAATACTGGAGTCATGCACACTCTCCCTGCTGCTCGTAAACACAGTAGACAATGGCTGTTTGCTGGGTAAAGCTGCAATAGCACTGCTCAACTGACTGCGTGATGTTTCTTTGATACTGACCGCCTTCTCTGTGACGACCAATGGTTTTGTCGGCTGCCCAGTCTGCGAGTCATCATCAACATGGATTGTGAAAGGTTGTGCCTGAAAACAAGCAAACAAACATTTAAAGGTGCATATTCACACCGGAATGCTTGAAAATCCAACATCAAATTGTATACTTTTAGACATGTTAGAGGCTTAATGACGTTTGTGTACCTAGGTGCAAATGATCTTAATCGTAACATACTAGGATGACGTCCTTTTTAAGTTGATAAATTGAATTAGGCGGTATGAGTGCCTATTTAAGTCACGATGAAAAAAATTTACACGGAATGAAATCATTATTAGCTAAGATTTGTTTCGTTACATCCAGACATGATTAAAGCCTCTAAAACTATACAACTTTAACAATCTTATTTTCAGGCATTCTGGTGTGAATATGCATATTTAATAGCACATGCTGAAGCTACACAGCCTCCATTTGACCAGCTGAGGCATGGACGGGAAGAACAGCTAAAGTACATTTTATCTGCTAAATCAGGACAGGATGAGCTAAAAATTATAGCAAAATGAATACCAAAATACTCAAATCTAAATGCCTATGACTGTATGATAAGATGTGGTGAGTAGACATCTGCAATATTCCAGGATGGGGGGGGGGGGGGGTGACTAATTTTTGTATACAGTAACAGAAAAGTAGTTAGGGCCATGTGGATGAATGTTGACGTAAGATGCACCAGTATGCAGTTGACTTTTATCATAGTGGAGACGAGTGGCGGAATCCAAAAATGTGACCTTGATGGGCAGTTTAGTACAATGACGTAACTACGTTAGTTGCATTATATGGGTTATTGGGAACTGCAATAGGCCGGATGACACCTGACTGCCTCTAGGTTATTTGAAGGTCAAAATTAGGTTATGCCGATCCATTCTCCAGCAGCGTTCGTCAACAATAGTTGATGTCTCACCATTTGTTAATGGATTACAAATAAATTTGTTTGCTATATCCCTAGTAACATTATCTGTTAGAAGGATGAACATAGAGTGAATACATCGTTAAAACACACTATGGCCCACCAAGAACATAGGAGAGAAAGGACATTGGTTCTAAGTAGAACCGTAAGGTGACCAGAATTGCAACAAAAACACAGTGGCGATGTGTATCAACTTCCCGTGAACAAATAGCCGGAATCCCAAATTTTCGGCCCGATCCATTCAGCGGTTCTGGTTACGTCGTTTACAATTATAAAATCAGTTTGTTTCAAAATCTATCAAATAAAAAAATTCAATATGGTCACCAAACATGCTAATCCCTAATCGTTTCTCCCAATTTTTGGCCCAATCCATTCAGTGCTTCTGGTGGTCATTTTTGCGAAAACTAGGTCATCCAAGTTGACCAGCAAAGCATCTGTCCAGTAAATTTGCCTTGAATAATGTTGGTTCAACTGCTGACATGTTTCACGAGTTCGAATCGAGCTCCCAAGCAGTTTCGAAGGGGAAGATTTTTAAGACATTCCAAAAAAAAAAAAATCCAAGATGGCCGGCCACTGGCCAAATTCGCTCATCAGCTGCATGTGAACAAAATTGGGCCTATTCCTGAAGGGTGCTTTCTGCCAAATATACTTGAAATTGGCCCAGTGGTTCCCGAGAAGTCCTTTTGAAGAAAAGTTGATGGACGGCTGATCGCCACAGCATAAGCTCTGCTCACTTGCCGGTAATGACCCTTGCAAATTAAAGTCGTATTTAAACACATAGGATTTTTCAATGTATTGGATCATATGGGAAAAACTGTGGCTCAATTTTCTTATTCTTCAACGTAATAATTCTAAACTTTAGGCGATTGCCATTAGCAATATGTTTCAGTGTGGTGAGAAGTGTTAAATTGTAAATATATTAGAGTTACCTCCTATTAATTATTTGGAGTAGACATATATGTCGAGTATAATGGAAAAGGAAAATAATTTGTTCAATTCATCATCATAATCTCAGGACATATGGCTTCTTATTGTCCGGACAATATTTCGTGCAAATGCTGGAAAAGAGAAGGGGAGATGGTAATATTTGAATAGCTTCATGTTTCTGTTCATCTCTAATTTACAATATATACAAGTCCGTCTGGCGTGGTTTCCACACACAGGCTAAATCATATTTTACATCTTACATATGTAACAATATTGTACAATGGATGGAGATAATGGGTATTACTATTTTGGCGGCGTGGCTACCACACCTAGACCAAAACTTATGGTTGTGTATATATGGCCAGTTCCCTACGGGCTTGTCATACGCTCGATTAGTTGGTGATTTATTGCTAGACATTATAGGGTTGTCACATTTCTACAACAAATAATGTAACAGCTTTCAAGATGCTATTTAATTTTTTGCTGGTTAGAGTTTTTCATGATGAAATAGCATTTACAACTAGAATGCGCCGCATTCACAACTAGAATGCGCCGCATTCACCGCTTCGAGCTTTACCCAAAACACAATAAATTCCTTGAAATGTAGTTTCAATGGGTAATGGGTTTCAAAACGAAATGCAATGATCCCCATTTGAGGTTTCCAGTTTCTACCGGAGATGTTGTGTGCGTAGTTCCACTACAATTGCCGTATGCCCAATTTGCCCATTTAACCCCTGGCCACTGCACTCAGCTTGACTCAGAACAAATTAATTTGTTGTACTGTAGTCTACTAACTACAAGCTTCAAAATGATGTGACATGACCACATTTGATCAAATTAATTTTTTGCCCACCATTTCCACCACCCCTGCTTCTGTGGGTTGATATCAAAATTCCAATGTGTCATGCACATGCTTGCACATAGGTGTAATAATCCCCAGTTTCAAATTTCTATCTGAAATGGTGTGCGAAGAGTTGCATTACAATGGATTGGTGCCCAATTTTGACCCTGCCCCATCACTAGTTTAACCCAAGATCAAAATAATTCCTTGTACTGTAGTCTACTACTGATGGGCTTCAAAATGATGTGACATGACCACCTTTGGATAGATTTAATTTTTGACCCACAATCCCCACACTGAGCCCCACCACCCATGGAAGGGTCATGACAAAATTTCAAGTGCCATGCACATCCCTGGCCATGTGTAATCATACCCAAAGTTTCCAAGTTGTGTAATGGTCTAGGAGTTGCGTTACAATCGATTGGTTCCCACCCCTACCCTCAGTTTGATCCAAAATCAAAAGAATTCCTTGTACTGTAGTCTACTCATCCTTGGCTTCAAAATGATATACAACATAACCTTTGGAAAAAACTAATTTATATCCCACATTACCACTCTGGTGGTGGATACCGATCACAGAAGTGTCTTCCATTTCAATATTATATATAATATTGAAAGGGAGGACATACAGTGTAGCATGCAGGCGCCAGTGTAGCGGGCCGGTATGCCAATCTGGTCCACTTTATGGAAACCTGTGGAGTAGTGCCCCTCTGCGTCCATCAAGTTAAAACACTGGGTCAGTTTGATTCTAGTAATCAATATTTTCAAGATAAGTGATATCTGATTATTTTACTATTGGTTGCAATGTGAAAAAATATACATTTGGCCTATATTCTCCAGATACTAGGTCAAATTGACCTAGTTTAGCGTAACGTAACTATTTATATAGAGCTGGTACTCTGTTCAGACTTCGCCGCTGATGATACTCTGTTCAGACTTCGCCGCTCCTTGTACTCTGTTCAGACATCGCCGCTGATGCCATAACTATTGTCCTCAGCAAGCACTCCTTCAACGCCATTACTCTATAAAAATTCCTAAGGCCATCCATAAAAAAAATTTGTTTCCTGCAAACTGGTTGGGAGGAATAAATGTCAGTAGGGGAGGGAAATTTTTTTAATATTTTTTTTCCCTTTCAGATATGATATAGTTTGAATTAAAATAAGACATATGCTCAACAAACCATTAACTTTTTATTCACAATACTAGTAATCGAAAAATTCCAGAAAACTTGTTGCTGCAGGATATTTAGTTATTCTTTTATTTAATATAGTTTTAACCGGCGACGATTGTGGTTTTTGCACAGTTATTGTAATGCAAACTGTAGTTGGAGAAACATTAGTTTCCATCGTCATTGACTTTGCAGATTACAATTCATATCTCTCGCTGTATCCGCCGTGAAGAACTAATGTAAACGGGGTGTTGCACATTAAGCAGAGTATATATTGTTCTTCGCTCGTGATTGGATAGTTTTCATGCGCATTACCGTAGTGGCCAATAGAAACGCAGTAGCGGCATGTATAGAGGAAGTGTTCCAAACGCAACAACATTTGTAATGGTTCTGATCGGAAATGCCCATCAGGGAATCAAAATTTATCAATGAAATATTACTATCTTAAAGTATGGCATTGTTTTATTGCACAAAGTGCAGTGCAGTGTTTGCCCATATATACTGTACAATTCAAGCAAACCCATATACAAAAAAGTCACTCACCACGTTGTTTGTCTCTTATTCTTTGGCAATACCGTATCATACGTACACACACCGGACATTACCATGCCCACACACACGCTTTACACACAAAACACATCAACAGTGGGGCCCAACAGCACAACCACAAAGTTAACAAAAAACTGCCTCTGATGAGTTCCGCTTAAAGAACTAAACGCCACAAAGTCTGAATCAAAGAAACTTAGTGATAACACACCCATGATCACCACCCTACAACCGGGCCAACACGCTAGTCCAAACTCAGAACCAACTCACAGAAAAATTATCAAAATATGGCTGGAAAAACAAAACAAACAAACGTTTGTACCGGCAAATTTGGCCAAAAAATGGAACCGCAAAAAGTTTCACCACTGGTTAAAATTTCACAACCAGTAAAAATTTCAACCAGTAAAAGTAGGTCAACTCGCAAAAAAAAACTTGGCCAAGCTGCCAAGTCTGTACCAGCAAAAGCAACAAAGCCACCAAAACAGACCAATCTGTAAAAATCTGACATGAGTACCGATAATCTCCATTTTCAATGCCCATATTTGGTCACGAATTTCTCAATCTCCAGGCACAACCAATGAGGGTATATAAACTTTAAAGGACAGAAAAATTAGTCCAGATCATTCACTTTTGGTATCTTCACGACACCAAGCATCTGGCTTCTAAACCTTAAACAAGCTCTACATCTGATTACGTTGTTATCATTTATCAAACAATGAGTTTCTCTAGCAACACGTTGCCAAGGGAGGAGGCAGTCACAATATCTTCTTTATCTACACTGAGCCTCAACTCTGTGGACACCGACCTGCTTCTAGCTAGGTCCAACATGGACGTACATGCAGCTAAGACGGAGAAACAAGGCCCCCTCCCCCAGAAGCCTGGGGTAGTTAGCTCTTAGCCGGTTGACCCACCAAGAATACAGGTTGCTAGGGCTCAGAAAAGGAGAGATGAAGATAGCAGTCCTAGGATAGTGTCCCACAATGCAGGAAATGTCAATTTCCCTTTCTCCGAGATCTAACAATACTCACCATTCTGTTACTTCTGATATACAGCTGGCTCTGACAGCGGCTCTAGGACTATAGACTTAGAAAGCTTTACCGACTCCTGGGAACCGGGTACTCGGCTCCCAACTGCCGAGTACCCGTTTACCATAGAGCTCATATTGTTTGCATAGCCACCAAACAAGAGAAAACTATGGCTTGCCTCCGTGGGGCTGGGAGGCTGGGTCCGTAACAGAATGGTGAGTATTGTTAGATCTCGGAGAAAGGGAAATTGACATTTCCTGCATTCTCCTTCGATCAATACTCACCATTCTGTTACTTCTGCTATACACCAGATTTGATCAGTAACCTGGTGGGAAGGGGCAAGCCATACATGCTAATTTTGCCCCTTGGAGAAAGATTTTAGACTTCAAACTTGACTAACGGAGACCTAAAAGGACCGTCAAGTTTACGGAACCGAATCACATTCGCGTCACAGCTCCCCCCCCTTTTTCCTCCTAAGAAAAGGGAGAGAACTAACGAACATGTATCTCGCCTGAAAACACCAATATGCCAAGAGGGTTAACTACTCCCTGCATATCGCTTGTATTAGCCTGGGAATGAGCATGAATATATACGATGAATGAACATGATACATATACATAATACAAAAAACTCTCACTTGTTGAATTACCTTATGATAACAGGACTTCAGACGTACCGCCTACAACCATTCACCGGTTCGGCCATCAGTGACACAATCTGGTTGACATCCTCTCGCCTGACCATGCCTGCTTTAGGTTCTTTTCTTACCGAAGTGAGAAAAGGGTGAAAAGCAGTGTGGTCACTAACTATCGTTTCAAAACAGCTAAAGCGAGTGGATTGGCTGAGTCTGACACATCCCTCATATAGTAATCCGTGAATGAGGACTCACAGTGCCATTGTGCAACGGCCATGATGTCCTATAACGGAACACCATTGTAAAGGGCGGTCGAGGCGGCTATTCCTCTGACATTGTCTGCCCTTACGCCTTGCACCTGGTGCCCAGTCGCCATCTCGTGAGTAGTCTGAATGCATTCGACCACCCAACGAGAGATAGTATCCATGGATGCGGCGCCATAAGACTTTTTATGGCAGATCCACAGATGTCTATCGTTCGACCGTAACGAGTCAGTCCGTTTCTTGTACTTAGTCAAAGCACGGACCGGGCACCAGACACTGGCATCACGATCAAACCTAGTTAACTTCGGTATAATGATCGGTTTGCCGGGATATCTCAAAGATTGGTTCTTTGACATAACCTCTGCTCTTGGCAGAAGACGCAGACCTTCTCCAGAAACAATAAATCGGTTCCTCTCTGCCGAAAGCGCATGGATCTCACTGCGCCTTCTAGCTGAGGAAGCTGCCAATAGAAAAACCGCCTTTAGAGTCAAATGCTTTAGACTAGCCGAACGCAACGGTTCGAAAGGGTGCTTGGCCAGTACATTAAGCACTAAAGATAGACTCCAGGCTGGAATGACTACCGGTTGTCTCGGTCGGAGATTGCTCATTCCCTCAACATCACATTTAACTGGGCCACCTCTGGACTATCCCTGTTGGCTAGACAAGGGATAAATGACGCCAAAGCTGACTTGTATCCAGCAACTGTGACGGGAGCTAGTCCTCAAAAGAACAGCTCACAGAGAAAGTCTGCTATTTGCTGATAGTGGATTGAAAGGTATCAATACCCTTTTCTTCACACGAGTCTGCAAATCTGTTAACCTTGTTGTTATATGACTTGAAGGTTGACCTACTTCTCGCAGCCGCGATGAAATCAGCAGCCTGTCGAGAAAAGCCTTCCGACGTGGAACGTTGTTTGATAACATCCACGCAGTCATTGAACATCTCGGGACGCTCGTGTAGGAAGCGTCCCTTGGCCTGGGAGATTATGTTCGGAATCTCGGGCAACTGCACAGGATTTTCCACCAGCAGATCTAGAAGATCCGTGAACCACGCCCTGCTCGGCCAATACGGCGCTATTAGCAGGACCAGACACGGTTCCTCCCTGACCTTCACCAAAACCTTCGGTAGAAGAATGGTGGGTGGGTACGCGTAAGCGTGCATCCCTCTCCAGCTTATCGCCAGAGCGTCTGTATCGACGGCATTTGGATCTGTAATCGGCGAGACATATGTCATGATTTGAGCATTTTCCTTTGTGGCGAACAAGTCCACGTTGGGTTTGCCCCAATGCTCGAAGATCCGTCGCAGAACTGGAGGGTTGAGGGACCATTCTGTTGGCAGGATTCTCTGTCTGCGAGACAAAGCATCCGCCAGAATGTTCAATCGGCCAGGAATACGAGCTGCTTTCAAAACAACCGAGTAATTCCTGCACCATTGAATCAAGTGCCACACCCTGATACACAGAGTGGGCGACCTGGTCCCGCCTTGGCGATTTATATATGATACTACTGTCGAATTGACCGACCGTATCAATATCACCTTGCCCCTGATCATCGGAAGGAACTCTTCCAACGCCAGTTCCACTGCCATCATTTCCAACAGATTGATATGCAGCTGACTCTCCGGGAGAGTCCATGTGCCCGAGACCTGGTTCTCCCAGGCAGGCACCCCACCCTTCCAGCGATGCATCCGTGTAAACGGACAGCTGGGGGTGGGGTAGGTGCAGCGAAACCCCTATTAGGAGATTCTGACGCTGTTTCCACCATAGCAGATGCGATATTATCGGCTCCAAAACTGGCACCAGTTTTGACAGGGGTTCTGTTCTCTGTTTTCACAGAGACATCAGATACAACTGGATAGGTCTTCGCATTAGAGCAGCGTACGGGATAACCTGCTCCATGGAGACCATCATGCCCAGCATCTGAAGGAACCGCCTCGCCTGAATGTGGTTTCCCACTCGAAAACTCCCGAGGATGGCTAACAGAGACACCACTCTGGGCTCTGACGGGTAAACCCTGCCCTCCTCGAGGTCGAATCGCATCCCCAAATAAACGAAATGTTGAGTGGGCGTCAACTCGGATTTCTCCTCGTTGACTATCCAGCCTAGATCTGAAAGTAACTTCAGAGTCAGAGCAGTATCCACGTTCAACCTGGCTGCCGAGTCTGCCTTGAGCAGCCAGTCGTCTATGTAGGTGTGTAGCGCCACGTTCTCTTTTCTGAGAAACGCTGTCACCGCAAGGACCACTCTTGTGAAAACCCTCGGAGCTGTCGACAGGCCAAACGGGAGAACTGTAAACTCCCATACTTGATTCTGAAACGCAAATCTCAGAAACCTGTGCCAACTCCGATTCATCGGAATGTGGAAATATGCATCTTTCAGATCGATCGATACACACCACATTCCTTTCCTCAATCCCGCCATTACCGACCTCGGTGTTTCCATCTGGAACCGAGGCGTATGGATAAACCAATTTAATGGCCTGAGATTGAGTATGGGTCTCCATCCCCCTGTGCTCTTGGGGACAAGGAACATGTTTGAATAGAAGCCTGGAGTGTTCCGGTTTGCTGGTTTTATTGCTCCCTTCAGAAGCAAACCCGACACTTCCTTTTGAACGGCTTCTAACTTGTCTGGCTCCCTTGGTACGGGCGTCCAGACAGGTGCCAAAGACAGATTTTGTGGCGGAAAGTCCCACCACTCCGGCATGTAACCCTGGGATAACCATCCCAGGACCAGACTGTCTGACGTCACACCTCGCCAAGCCTCGACGAAACGCATGAGCCTTCCACCCACCATAGACGCCTCGACGTCTAACGGGGTTGTCCGGCTCGCAGTCCGCCCCCCCCCTCTTTCTTAACGAGAGAGAGTGAGAACCATTTCGTTCTAGGCACGACGGGTATAACTGGCACCGCTGTTCCTGTCGCACAGGCGCGGTCCAGGCGGATATGAAGGGAGCTTGCGTACCCTCAGGTATGCTTCGGCCCCTGCTGTCCGCCCTTTGAGGCCTTACCCTTACCCTTCCCCTTCCCGCCTCTAGGGCGGTCAGGAGCAACATTGGGGAGGGTAGGCGCCTCTACAACCTTCCTGGGTTTCTTCGCCGGCGGTGGCTCCGAAAACCCAGCCGAAACAGAAGTCGCAATAGGCCTGGCTTTCGCCTTGCTCTTATGTTTCTTCTGTTTCTTTGAAGGCTGTCCCGTTAACGGTTTACCCACAGCCCCTAGTGCGTGCGCTTGCCGCACTAGTTCTAGCTGTAGGTTTACCGCTAACCGATTCTGCGCGATACTGGCGGTATCCTCTAAGATGGCCCACGCTTGGCCACCGAAGATGCTAGGCCCTGTCAGGGGTGTCCCAAGGAGACGCTCCCTGACTGCCGTAGCCGGACGCATATGGTCAATGACCATTTGCCTCCTGGATTTCGTCACACGCGCTTGCACCCTTGCCAATGCGTCCATCGACAGCACCAGGCCGTCATTGACACATGAAAGCGCCACAGGTGGCACAGGGTGGCCTGCCCCGCTTCAGCCCACACCGACTGAAGGAGATGATAAGAGTGGTTGACAGCGCTCATCGCTGCCCTCACACCCTCATCGCATAGGGACAGGACTTCTTCCTGGTGTACCTGAGACATGTCCACAAGTGCCGGACCGGGGTGACCCGCCACGGCACTCTGGACGCCCAGTACCCATCGGTCATCCTCCGTGACCGACGGGACTACACCATACCTGTCGTATTCCCCCCGCGGAATACGACATCTTGCCCGCACCTCCCTGGAGGCCGCAGGGAGCTGACCCTTGGTCATCAGTTGTTTGCTATAAATAGCATCCAACCATTCTATGAACCGTGGATCCAGTCACACTGACTGGATCCGGGCCGCGGGCAAAATCCCCGTCCTGATCGACGCAACCGACGGACGGGGCGCATCTTCATCGGCCGTGGCCGAAACCACAGACGGGTCAACCCTGGCTAGCCACGCCAGAGCATCTGACCAATCTACCTCCGATGAAGACACCCCCGCAAACACGTCACCCGTTGACGTGCTCACGGGTCGGCCAGCCACGGCCTCCCAGCAAGGAGCCACGGCTGACACTCCGGTACCACACGGTTCCGCCGCCACCCCATGAAACACTCCGGTCCATGGGGTAGGTCCGCATGGAAAACCGTACGGACCCGTAGCAGTCGCGGAACCATAGCCGGACACGGGCGCCCACGGCACCCCACGTCCGACTGCCGGACCAGGCGAGATAGGTGAGTACCACGCCCGGCCCGGCACACCCGTTCCCGTGACGGCTGGTGCCAAACCAACCGCACGGAACCGGTGCACGGTAACGGATTTGCCTCAACCACAGGCGGAGCCGCTGACTTGGCTTGCGCCAAACCAGACAAATGGAGGCCGGTTCCGTCTAGGACGGAATCAACCTCCATATTCTCCACCTGCGGCTTCACGGGCCGCAGCAACCTCTCCTCCTCGGCCTCCTCGTCTTCAAACTCCGAAGAGTCGTCACTAGACGAGTCAACCGTGGAACCGTCCTGGCGGACGGCTCCCACACCTGACGGACCGGCCACCGCTACTGGACCACCCGGAGGTGGCCGCAGAGAAACAGAAAACCCGTCTGGCCGAAGCCAGACGGGACTGCCAGGGGGCCGTCGAGACGGCCCCCTCGGTAACCAGTCCAGAATCCTGTCCGAGGACAGGATCCGTACCAGGCATGGGGAGAAACTGCCCCCCAACCTTTGGTAGCAGGGACGACACCAGCGTGGTCAGAACGCTATGCAGAAAAACCCTGCAGAGCCGGACCAAACCACGCCGGCGGTGCCATCTCCGCCACCTCCAGCTGGGGACGTGGAGCACCCGCACCGGGCGCTCCACGATTTACTCTCGGACCGCCTGACCCCGCGTCAGACCCAGCCAAGTCCTTCTGGGCAAGGAACTTAACCATCGTTTCGACGGACCACACTGCACAAACATTACACCTATGATCTATATTACACAGGGCACACTTAAAACAGACATGGTCCTTGAACATTACACGGACAAACTTATCGCAGTCGTCACATGATGGCGGGGCTGGCTTGGCCTATAAAATAAGCACAAACCTACAATAAACAAGCGGAACGAGACAATTAATTTTCAAATAATTTGACTCATAAATTAACCGTAACCTCCCCGCACCCCACCCCGCCACGTTACAACAATGATCGCATTGATTATGACGACAAGTACGCGGCGGGTACAACACACCCATAATAGATCCTCCAGGATGTGTAATGGCTCCAGGAATCATATCGCATAGCATTCAGGGTATATTTACTAATCAATATAAATTATACTCCTAACGAACGCAGCACGATATGTGAAGAAAACAACAAAATGTATAACAAAACTGCTGTCTCACACGGTAAAACCGCAGACCACACATCTACTCAAGAATTTTGAAACCACCGATCATTGCAAACCGATCGTGATCGCACGTAAACTTGATCATTCTAAAGTTTCCGGTACCATTTTTAGTACGCAGCACCCAGAATAAGATGCGCGAATTAATGAAAAATTTTTCTTCACATAAACATCCGAGCGACCGGGTGTGACGTCACCCGCTCGGATTCTACGGAGAACGACGTCAGCCGATATTCGTGTTAGAAATACCGTAGCAAACACCTATTTTCATATCTGCCGATCGTCTGTTGGGGTTTTAAAGAAGGCGATCGTCTGGCATATATCGTTGTTAGCACACGTCCCAGATTCTATAGGGTCAGAAATTGGAACATGCGACACAACGAAATTTAGAGACCTAAGTCTTTTAACTATGGATAATAAAGAACAATACAACCTGGATGTCTTGGGCGGTATTCTCCATAGTCCTTAGTTAATCCTTTCAGAACACACAAACTATCACTGATTAAAGACTTAGATTCTTTTAAAAAACACTAAAATCCTTAATGCAAAAAGCATGTATTGCTCTTGTCGCTATGCAAACAAGAATGAGCTCTATGGTAAACGGGTACTCGGCAGTTGGGAGCCGAGTACCCGGTTCCCAGGAGTCGGTAAAGCTTTCTAAGTCTATAGTCCTAGAGCCGCTGTCAGAGCCAGCTGTATATCAGAAGTAACAGAATGGTGAGTATTGATCGAAGGAGAACACACCTAGTGTCAGTGCCACCAAATATCTCAGACCAGCCATCCCAGAACAATATCTGGGGGCCTACAGGCCGTGGAGAAATGCAGCCTGTAAACTAACAAAACTAGAATTTCAGCTAGAGAGGTTGGAGCAGTCACTAACAGCCCACTCACCACCCAGCATGCTAAAAACTAGGATCACGTGGAATCCTGAGAGGGAGGAGGATGAGTTCAGGAATCAGTGGGCCACCCACATCCAAGACTTCGAACTCGCCCTCACAAAACTTGTTCAACAACACGAGCAGGAAACTGGGAGAACAATACTCCGTCGTTAACGGTCACAAGAGTACATTCGAGAAGTCAAAAGGTCAATGAGGATCTAACCTCAAAGCACACTATATTTGTGGAAAAAAGACTAGACCAACTAGTCAGAGACAAGGAATGCAGGAAATGTCAATTTCCCTTTCTCCGAGATCTAACAATACTCACCATTCTGTTACTTCTGATATACAGCTGGCTCTGACAGCGGCTCTAGGACTATAGACTTAGAAAGCTTTACCGACTCCTGGGAACCGGGTACTCGGCTCCCAACTGCCGAGTACCCGTTTACCATAGAGCTCATATTGTTTGCATAGCCACCAAACAAGAGAAAACTATGGCTTGCCTCCGTGGGGCTGGGAGGCTGGGTCCGTAACAGAATGGTGAGTATTGTTAGATCTCGGAGAAAGGGAAATTGACATTTCCTGCATTCTCCTTCGATCAATACTCACCATTCTGTTACTTCTGATATACACCAGATTTGATCAGTAACCTGGTGGGAAGGGGCAAGCCATACATGCTAATTTTGCCCCTTGGAGAAAGATTTTAGACTTCAAACTTGACTAACGGAGACCTAAAAAGGACCGTCAAGTTTACGGAACCGAATCACATTCGCGTCACAGCTCCCCCCCCTTTTTCCTCCTAAGAAAAGGGAGAGAACTAACGAACATGTATCTCGCCTGAAAACACCAATATGCCAAGAGGGTTAACTACTCCCTGCATATCGCTTGTATTAGCCTGGGAATGAGCATGAATATATACGATGAATGAACATGATACATATACATAATACAAAAAACTCTCACTTGTTGAATTACCTTATGATAACAGGACTTCAGACGTACCGCCTACAACCATTCACCGGTTCGGCCATCAGTGACACAATCTGGTTGACATCCTCTCGCCTGACCATGCCTGCTTTAGGTTCTTTTCTTACCGAAGTGAGAAAAGGGGAAAAGCAGTGTGGTCACTAACTATCGTTTCAAAACAGCTAAAGCGAGTGGATTGGCTGAGTCTGACACATCCCTCATATAGTAATCCGTGAATGAGGACTCACAGTGCCATTGTGCAACGGCCATGATGTCCTATAACGGAACACCATTGTAAAGGGCGGTCGAGGCGGCTATTCCTCTGACATTGTCTGCCCTTACGCCTTGCACCTGGTGCCCAGTCGCCATCTCGTGAGTAGTCTGAATGCATTCGACCACCCAACGAGAGATAGTATCCATGGATGCGGCGCCATAAGACTTTTTATGGCAGATCCACAGATGTCTATCGTTCGACCGTAACGAGTCAGTCCGTTTCTTGTACTTAGTCAAAGCACGGACCGGGCACCAGACACTGGCATCACGATCAAACCTAGTTAACTTCGGTATAATGATCGGTTTGCCGGGATATCTCAAAGATTGGTTCTTTGACATAACCTCTGCTCTTGGCAGAAGACGCAGACCTTCTCCAGAAACAATAAATCGGTTCCTCTCTGCCGAAAGCGCATGGATCTCACTGCGCCTTTTAGCTGAGGAAGCTGCCAATAGAAAAAACCGCCTTTAGAGTCAAATGCTTTAGACTAGCCGAACGCAACGGTTCGAAAGGGTGCTTGGCCAGTACATTAAGCACTAAAGATAGACTCCAGGCTGGAATGACTACCGGTTGTCTCGGTCGGAGATTGCTCATTCCCTCAACATCACATTTAACTGGGCCACCTCTGGACTATCCCTGTTGGCTAGACAAGGGATAAATGATGCCAAAGCTGACTTGTATCCAGCAACTGTGACGGGAGCTAGTCCTCAAAAGAACAGCTCACAGAGAAAGTCTGCTATTTGCTGATAGTGGATTGAAAGGTATCAATACCCTTTTCTTCACACCAGTCTGCAAATCTGTTAACCTTGTTGTTATATGACTTGAAGGTTGACCTACTTCTCGCAGCCGCGATGAAATCAGCAGCCTGTCGAGAAAAGCCTTCCGACGTGGAACGTTGTTTGATAACATCCACGCAGTCATTGAACATCTCGGGACGCTCGTGTAGGAAGCGTCCCTTGGCCTGGGAGATTATGTTCGGAATCTCGGGCAACTGCACAGGATTTTCCACCAGCAGATCTAGAAGATCCGTGAACCACGCCCTGCTCGGCCAATACGGCGCTATTAGCAGGACCAGACACGGTTCCTCCCTGACCTTCACCAAAACCTTCGGTAGAAGAATGGTGGGTGGGTACGCGTAAGCGTGCATCCCTCTCCAGCTTATCGCCAGAGCGTCTGTATCGACGGCATTTGGATCTGTAATCGGCGAGACATATGTCATGATTTGAGCATTTTCCTTTGTGGCGAACAAGTCCACGTTGGGTTTGCCCCAATGCTCGAAGATCCGTCGCAGAACTGGAGGGTTGAGGGACCATTCTGTTGGCAGGATTCTCTGTCTGCGAGACAAAGCATCCGCCAGAATGTTCAATCGGCCAGGAATACGAGCTGCTTTCAAAACAACCGAGTAATTCCTGCACCATTGAATCAAGTGCCACACCCTGATACACAGAGTGGGCGACCTGGTCCCGCCTTGGCGATTTATATATGATACTACTGTCGAATTGACCGACCGTATCAATATCACCTTGCCCCTGATCATCGGAAGGAACTCTTCCAACGCCAGTTCCACTGCCATCATTTCCAACAGATTGATATGCAGCTGACTCTCCGGGAGAGTCCATGTGCCCGAGACCTGGTTCTCCCAGGCAGGCACCCCACCCTTCCAGCGATGCATCCGTGTAAACGGACAGCTGGGGTTGGGGTAGGTGCAGCGAAACCCCTATTAGGAGATTCTGACGCTGTTTCCACCATAGCAGATGCGATATTATCGGCTCCAAAACTGGCACCAGTTTTGACAGGGGTTCTGTTCTCTGTTTCCACAGAGACATCAGATACAACTGGATAGGTCTTCGCATTAGAGCATCGTACGGGATAACCTGCTCCATGGAGACCATTATGCCCAGCATCTGAAGGAACCGCCTCGCCTTGAATGTGGTTTCCCACTCGAAAACTCTTGAGGATGGCTAACAGAGACACCACTCTGGGCTCTGATGGGTAAACCCTGCCCTCCTCAAGGTCGAATCGCATCCCCAAATAAACGAAACGTTGAGTGGGCGTCAACTCGGATTTCTCCTCGTTGACTATGCAGCTTAGATCTGAAAGTAACTTCAGAGTCAGAGCAGTATCCACGTTCAACCTGGCTGCCGAGTCTGCCTTAAGCAGCCAGTCGTCTATGTAGGTGTGTAGCGCCACGTTCTCTTTTCTGAGAAACGCTGTCACCGCAAGGACCACTCTTGTGAAAACCCTCGGAGCTGTCGACAGGCCAAACGGGAGACTGTAAACTCCCATAGTTGACTCTGAAACGCAAATCTCAGAAACCTGTGCCAACTCCGATTCATAGGAATGTGGAAATATGCATTTTTCAGATCGATCGATACACACCACATTCCTTTCCTCAATCCCGCATTACCGACCTCGGCATTTCCATCTGGAACCGAGGCGTATGGCTAAACCAATTTAATGGCCTGAGATTGAGTATGGGTCTCCATCCCCCTGTGCTCTTGGGGACAAGGAACATGTTTGAATAGAAGCCTGGAGTGTTTCGATTTGCTGGATTTATTGCTCCCTTCAGAAGCAAACCCGACACTTCCTTTTGAACGGCTTCTAACTTGTCTGGCTCCCTTGGTACGGGTGTCCAGACAGGTGCCAAAGACAGATTTTGTGGTGGAAAGTCCCACCACTCCGGCATGTAACCCTGGGATAACCATCCCAGGACCAGACTGTCTGACGTCACACCTTGCCAGGCCTCGACGAAACGCATGAGCCTTCCACCCACCATAGACGCCTCGACGTCTAACGGGGTTGTCCGGCTCGCAGTCCGCCCCCCCACTCTTTCTTAACGAGAGAGAGAGAGAACCATTTCGTTCTAGGCACGACGGGTATAACTGGCACCCTGTTCCTGTCACACAGGCGCGGTCCAGGCGGATATGAAGGGAGCTTTCGTACCCTCAGGTACGCTTCGGCCCCTTCTGTCCGCCCTTTGAGGCCTTACCCTTACCCTTCCCCTTGCCCTTCCCACCTCTAGGGCGGTCAGGAGCAACATTGGGGAGGGTAGGCGCCTCTACAACCTTCCTGGGCTTCTTCGCCGGCGGCGGCTCTGAAATCCCAGCTGAAGCAGAAGTCGCAACAGGCCTAGCTTTCGCCTTGCCCTTATGCTTCTTCTGCTCCTTTGAAGGTTGTCCCGTTAGCGGTTTCCCCACAGGCCCTAGTGCATGCGCTTGTCGCACTAGCTCTAGCTGTAGGTTTACCGCTAACCGATTCTGCGCGATACTGGCGGTATCCTCTAAGATGGCACACGCTTGGCCACCGAAGATGCTAGGCCCTGTCAGGGGTGTCCCAAGGAGACGCTCCCTGACTGCCGTAGCCGGACGCATATGGTCAATGACCATTTGCCTCCTGGATTTCGTCACACGCGCTTGCACCCTTGCCAATGCGTCCATCGACAGCACCAGGCCGTCATTGACACATGAAAGCGCCACAGGTGGCACAGGGTGGCCTGCCCCGCTTCAGCCCACACCGACTGAAGGAGACGATAAGAGTGGTTGACAGCGCTCATCGCTGCCCTCACACCCTCATCGCTAGGGACAGGACTTCTTCCTGGTGTACCTGAGACTTGTCCACAAGTGCCGGACCGGGGTGACCCGGCACGGCACTCTGGACGCCCAGTACCCATCGGTCACTCCGTGACCGACGGGACTACACCATACCTGTCGTATTCCCCCCTCGGAATACGACATCTTGCCCGCACCTCCCTGGAGGCCGCAGGGAGCTGACCCTTGGTCATCAGTTGTTTGCTATAAATAGCATCCAACCATTCTATGAACCGTGGATCCAGTCCCACTGACTGGATCCGGGCCGCGGGCAAAATCCCCGTCCTGATCGACGCAACCGACGGACGGGGCGCATCTTCATCGGCCGTGGCCGAAACCACAGACGGGTCAACCCTGGCTAGCCACGCCAGAGCATCTGACCAATCTACCTCCGATGAAGACACCCCCGCAAACACGTCACCCGTTGACGTGCTCACGGGTCTGCCAGCCACGGCCTCCCAGCAAGGAGCCACGGCTGACACGCCAGGCACTCCGGTACCACACGGTTCCGCCGCCACCCCATGAAACACTCCGGTCCATGGGGTAGGTCCACATGGAAAACCGTACGGACCCGTAGCAGTCGCGGAACCATAGCCGGACACGGGCGCCCACGGCACCCCACGTCCGACTGCCGGACCAGGCGAGATAGGTGAGTACCACGCCCGGCTCGGCACACCCGTTCCCGTGACGGCTGGTGCCAAACCAAGCCGCACGGAACCGGTGCACGGTAACGGATTTGCCTCAGCCACAGGCGGAGCCGCTGACCTGGCTTGCGCCAAACCAGACAAATGGAGGCCGGATCCGTCTAGGACGGAATCAACCTCCATATTCTCCACCTGCGGCTTCACGGGCCGCAGCAACCTCTCCTCCTCGGCCTCCTCGTCTTCAGACTCCGAAGAGTCGTCACTAGACGAGTCAACCGTGGAACCGTCCTGGCGGACGGCTCCCACACCTGACGGACCGGCCACCGCTACTGGACCACCCGGAGGTGGCCGCAGAGAAACAGAAACCCGTCTGGCCGAAGCCAGACGGGACTGCCAGGGGGCCGTACGAGACGGCCCCCTCGGTAACCAGTCCAGAATCCTGTCCGAGGACAGGATCCGTACCAGGCATGGGGAGAAACTGCCCCCCAACCTTTGGTAGCAGGGACGACACCAGCGTGGTCAGAACGCTATGCAGAAAAACCCTGCAGAGCCGGACCAAACCACGCCGGCGGTGCCATCTCCGCCACCTCCAGCTGGGGACGTGGAGCACCCGCACCGGCCGAACCGGGCGCTCCACGATTTACTCTCGGACCGCCTGACCCCGCGTCAGACCCAGCCAAGTCCTTCTGGGAAAGGAACTTAACCATCGTTTCGACGGACCACACTGCACAAACATTACACCTATGATCTATATTACACAGGGCACACATAAAACAGACATGGTCCTTGAACATTACACGGACAAACTTATGGCAGTCGTCACATGATGGCGGGGCTGGCTTGGCCTATAAAATAAGCACAAACCTACAATAAACAAGCGGAACGAGACCCGGATGGAAGGCAGACAATTAATTTTCAAATAATTTGACTCATAAATTAACCGTAACCTCCCCGCACCCCACCCCGCCACGTTACAACAACGATCGCATTGATTATGACGACAAGTACGCGGCGGGCACAACACACCCATAATAGATCCTCCAGGATGTGTAACGGCTCCAGGAATCATATCGCATAGCATTCAGGGTATATTTACTAATCAATATAAATTATACTCCTAACGAACGCAGCACGATATGTGAAGAAAACAACAAAATGTATAACAAAACTGCTGTCTCACACGGTAAAACCGCAGACCACACATCTACTCAAGAATTTTGAAACCACCGATCATTGCAAACCGATCGTGATCACACGTAAACTTGATCATTCTAAAGTTTCCGGTACCATTTTTAGTACGCAGCACCCAGAATAAGATGCGCGAATTAATGAAAAATTTTTCTTCACATAAACATCCGAGCGACCGGGTGTGACGTCACCCGCTCGGATTCTACGGAGAACGACGTCAGCCGATATTCGTGTTAGAAATACCGTAGCAAACACCTATTTTCATATCTGCCGATCGCCTGTTGGGGTTTAAAGAAGGCGATCGTCTGGCATATATCGTTGTTAGCACACGTCCCAGATTCTATGGGGACAGAAATTGGAACATGCGACACAACGAAATTTAGAGACCTAAGTCTTTTAACTATGGATAATAAAGAACAATACAACCTGGTTTTCTTGGGCGGTATTCTCCATAGTCCTTAGTTAATCCTTTCAGAACACACAAACTATCACTGATTAAAGACTTAGATTATTTTAAAACACTAAAATCCTTAATGCAAAAAGCATGTATTGCTCTTGTCGCTATGCAAACAAGAATGAGCTCTATGGTAAACGGGTACTCGGCAGTTGGGAGCCGAGTACCCGGTTCCCAGGAGTCGGTAAAGCTTTCTAAGTCTATAGTCCTAGAGCCGCTGTCAGAGCCAGCTGTATATCAGAAGTAACAGAATGGTGAGTATTGATCGAAGGAGAAATAGATGTGCAGCTTGCAAACAGACTGCTACCAAAACCGACAATCACTGCCAGGTTCTATCTACTACCAAAAGTGCACAAAAATAAACTCACCGGTTTAGTCCCAGGCAGATCTATCATCAGCGGTATAGGATGCCCCACCGAACTCATCGGCAGTTTCATGGATGAACACATCAAGGTCCATGTCACAAAAATTAAATCATATGTAAAAGACAACAGATTTCATCAATCAGGTAGAGTCCTGCCCAAAAAGAGTTGCACTCTCCTAGTCACCAGGGATGTCACATCCCTATACACCAATATACCAAACAATGAGGGATCTCGGCAGTAGTAAAATTCTGCAAACACCACAGAATACAGCGACCTGTCTATCAGAGGGCAACTAAACCTAAAACTTGTGCTTGAATGTAACAATTCAATGGCGACCACTACCTACAAACCGGTGGAACCACCATGGGTAGCAGAGCCGTCTGTACATTTGCTTGTATCTTCATGGCCAACCTAGAAGAAAAACTTATATCTTCAACATTATCTTTGACCTATACACCAAACGGACAGACACGCATGGCTATCTCCACTATAGCTTAGCCCACTCCTCAACCTGCAAGGATGCGTCCCCATCCAGACAGTCCCTGAGACCGAGACGCATATGCACCCGCATAGAGGACTATGACAAGAATAGTTCGCTACTACAAGGCTACTTTGAAGCGCGAGGATACCCGTCATATATCCTGGTAGAATCTAGAGCAAAAGCTAGATCACAGGACAGACAACTACTCCACCCACCCACCCACAACAACCGCCAAGGCACCAAGAATCCACAACAGAGACCAATCTTCATCTGCAAATTCACCAGAACAGGCACATTTTTTAAGAAAACCATTTAGAAATACTGGCCAATCCTGGAAGCTAGCAACAAATGAAGGATAGCTTTTCCAGAACTGCTTCTCTTCGGTTATAGAAAGAATAAAACAATCAAAGACATGATTGTCAGGGCAAAACTACCATAAGAAAATGCCCACATCCAACACAGGAACCCCCTCAAAGCATGCAAGCCAAAAAACTGCAATATCTGCCAGAAAATGCAGAAAGATTGATTCTTCAGCAATTCTCACACCGGCCTCACATATAGGGCCAAAATCATAGGCAATTGTCAGACGAGAAACATTGTCTATCACCTCACATGCAGCATTATATGTAAGAAAGAATGTGGGAGAATCTACAAACCTTCAGGATCCAAATACAAGAGCATTTGAGATCAATATCAAATTTCCAGAAGCGAGAGATGACACGCCAGTAGCCAGGCATTTCAACAGACCTGGTAATTCCAGAAATGACGAAGTTCAGAATAATCCAGGTCCTATCATCAGATCCCGACGATGAAAGCTCCACCCCATGGAGGAGACAAAAAGAATGTCACTGGATACACCAGCTCCACACAATGTAGCCAATAGGCATAAATCTAGCGGGTTAAGGTGCACCGTTCACTTGGACCTACACGCCCACCATGGAAGGACAGGTCCAGGAAGTTGCTTTATCCTATGTTCAGATTTGCTTACCCACCATGTGTGTTGCAAATATATCAAGACATCAATATTTGAATCCCTTCTAAATTGTTTTCCAATAGACCTCAATACTAAAATAAGGGGCTGTAACTATTTAGTTAATGGTCATATGACGGGTCGCATAATTTGATATATGCCATTTGTAAGTGCATAATTAGCATGTTTTGGTGCCAACAGGTTGTGTTATATACCATTTGAAAGAGATCTTGCTCTACCAGTTACATTTCCATTTTTGCAGCCGAATTCAAAAGATATCCACCTTTATATTGTGAAAAAACGTTTTTTTCATGTGTCCCCTCCAACGACCTGACAAATGACCATATATGAGTTGTACGGTTGTGCCGGTATTTGACATGGTTTCGCTCGGTAGATACTGGCATGTATAAAACTGTCGAGTATCTTGAAACAGGGTGCAATGGGTGGGCGTCATCTACCCTACCCGGGCATAATCTATAAATAAATTACAATCAACACAATTATTGGTTACAGTAGTTTTGTGTAGAATTTGCCAATAGATGAATAGTGAAATTGTGTCTCACTCAGATGGTTTCAAATAGCATGTTAATTTCTCATGGGAAGATCCTACCACATCCACTCCCTATGGGGTTTATACTAGTTGTGGAAGGGGGACAAATTCCACAACCCACCCCCTTCAAGCCATGCAATCCGTATATTTACCTGGCTATGTAATGGTTCTGATCAGATTTGAGAATTTCTAAAGCACCGCTATCAGCAACAGATGTATAGTAGTTTGAACAGATTGCGGCCTGAGTAGTGTTATATCATGTGGATAGATTAACCACAGGCCTTTGAATTTTCGTCCATCCATCCCTCTACCACATATCCCTTATACTATATATAACATACACAAAGTATGAAACCTTCATCTGTGGGCACCATTGTCAGAAAACTGATTGGTTGGTTTGTAGTCTGAAACGTGATGTCAGCGGATTTTGACAGCAAACCAACCAATCAGCTCCTGACAATGGTGCCCACAGATGAAGGTTTCACACTGTATATATTTATATATATAGTAGGGGGAATATGTGGTAGAGGGATGGAAGGACGAAATTTCAAAGGCCGGTGGATTAATTAGTGCATTGCGATCATTGATTGTTCAACGTTGATATTTAATTAGTGGATTATCCCACAGGCCTTTGAATTTTCGTCCATCCATCCCTCTACCACATATTCCCCCTACTATATATAATATACACACGGTGTGAAACCTTCATCTGTGGGCCACATTTCCAGAAAGCTGATTGGTTGGTTTGTTGTCAAAATCCGCTGACATCACGGTTCTGACTACAAACCAACCAATCAGCTTTCTGACAATGGTGCCCACAGACGAAGGTTTCATACCTTGTGTGTATTATATATATGGGGGGGGGGGGGGGGGGGTGCCTGTGATTATCCTGATCAGTGATTAAATCGCAGGACTAAATTTAAGTCCATGCATAGCACTACCACATATCCCCTTAATATATAAATAATATAGTAGTGGGATATGTGGTAGTAGAATGGATGGCCGAAAATTCAAAGAACTGATTAAATCATCATCGATCATGTGATTATACTTACTTTGGCAGCTCTAAGTGGCTGAACTCTGGTTTGGTTAGTGATTGTACCAAGAACAGTTCGCTTCTGTCCATTTGGGGCGACATTTCTTGTGCTTATATCGCTGGCTTTGGCTCGTCGGAGTCTGTTCTCAGCACCATTTTCGTCATTTATAGAATTTGCTTGAAACATGATGACCGGTTGTAGTTCAAAATGGAGACGAAAGAACGTTGAAATTTGCACTGGCTTCCCTTCGAAAATAGCTCTTTGTAGAAGCGCGTGCAAGGTTAAAACGTTCCGCAATATTCGAGAAAGTGTAGTATTTCAAAAGTCAGCTCTCCTTTTTTATGCAATTCTCTTATTTGTGCAGAACCCACAAAATATTTCTCGCTCCTTGTTCAGTTCGAAATGAAACGAAGACACAGGGGCCGGTTGAATTCCCCGCGAGGTATGAATTAACTAATCAGATTTCTCGATGCAAACACCGCCTAGAAAACAAATCTGAGCGACCAATCAAATGCGCTCTGACAACCAGGTTTGGAAACAGCGTCGAACTAAATAGCTCACAGAAACCTCCGCGTAGGTTTATTCAATCATGTGCTCTGTGATCAACAATCAATGATCACATAGACAATGTGATTTTAGAATGCACATGCGTATTTTCATTCGGTAACTAATGTAAACACTTCCATAGAATTTAATATCATAGAATACGCGTTTATGTGCTTATTCTTTAAAGCGATGCTAATCTCATCTCAAATGTTGTATTGTACTGATAGATTATGGTTTATACATATTAATTACTGTAATTTATATTGATTGTCTCATGTAATGTATGCTAATTAGCCTAAACAGGCAAAAAATGCAAATAAATATCTTATCTTATCTTAAATTCCATATCATTCATATTCTGTCGCATTCCCGTTTCTGTATCACAATTAATTATCTGCTTTGTCATATCTCATAAATATTGACCTATAATCGCCGACATTTTGTCTACTCAAGCGATAGCACGTGATGTCATGTAAGTGCCAAAGCATTCCATTCTTTATTATGCAAAACATCTGCAAAACATCTTGTTGAATACTTTGAAACTAATTTGACTGGAAGTTGTTGCTGCTTATCGCAACAACAACTTCCAGTCAAATTAGTTTCAAAATATGCATCAGCTTACCTGTATGGTTGCTTTTATATCACATTGTCAAACTATTTGTGGCATGGCTATGACGAAGCGTATAGACCGAGGCAGATACGCTAGTTTTTTCTGATTGGTTGAAAAGTAAAACATGACAGCCATCATAGGCTGCAGAAATGTACCAACATTTAGCTACTCCAGCCTGAATATCTTTCTTTAACAGCATGATAATAATAATAATAATAATAATAATAATAATAATATTAATAATAATAATAATAATAATAATAATAATAATAATAATAATAATAATAATAATAATAATCTTTATTTAAGGAGGGTATACATCGTCAGTAAACTGATCTTCCCGAGGCCCTCACACACGCACGCACGCACGCACGCACGCACGCACTCACGCACGCACGCACGCACGCACGCACGCACACGCACACGCACACGCACATATATATATATATATATATATATATATATATATATATATATATATATATATATATATATATATATATATATATATATATATATATATATATATATATATATATATATATATATAACTATTTACAAACATACAAAATGTACAATATTATAACACAAGTAAAATGACTGTTAAATTAGATAATTAACATATTTGTTCATTTTCGATAGATATCACTAAAACAGTATTGCAGAATAATTACCTCGTCGAATGTCGATGTTCGAATCACCGTTCACGCATACATACGCGCAAGGTCGTACACATTCATTCACACATACACACATACACACATACATAGCTATTTAGAAATAAATAAAATCTGCAATATTAGAACACAAGTAAAAAGGTGAAATCACATTGCCCATATATCACTATAATTTAGTAATATATTCATGTATATTTGATGTCAGCAGATTAGAAGACTAAGTAATCGTTTCAGGCAGAGAATTCCACAGTTGAGCTGCAGTGTATTTGAAGCTTTTTTGCCATATTCCGTTTTAATCCTCGGTAGTTGTAGGTGATTGCGCGTTTTGGAACGTAAATTTCTAGTGTGCGCCACCCCAACGGAAGTGAACATGTCTTTCATGTAACCAGGGGCCAGACCACTTCTAGATTTATATGTCATAATACCCATTTTAATTTGCATTCTTTTAGTTAAATTTGTCCAGTTTAATGTTTCACATAGTTGTGCAGATGGTGTCCTGTAAGGCATGTCTAATATCACCCTAGCAGCCCGTTTTTGTAGTTTTTCTAAACTATTCAAAAATGTAGGTGAAGTCGGGCAAAATACAAGACTACAATAATCAATGTGTGAAAGGATATACGACTTATAGAAAAGATCTCGTTGCTCAATGCTAAGATAATGTTTATTTTTCCGTAGAATATAAATCAAGGACGAAATCTTTTTACAAAGTTTGTCTATATGTTCTTTCCATGCAAGCGTATTGTCTATGTATACTCCTAAAAGCTTGTCAGATTCCACAACATTTAAGCTTCCACGATTTGTAGGGATCATAACATTATTATTTACTTGTTTCAATTTATGCTTAGTTCCTAACATCATACACTTAGTTTTGTCCGTATAACAAGCTTAATATTTTATGCATAGTTTACGAGTGGCATGTTAGATCACTTGATTAACTATTATGATATGAAGTTAGGTCTCTTTTAACATATCGGGTGATTGAGCCACTGGATAATAATACTAATTACATCCATATGTTTATTTAAGCAAGAGGTGTGCGATAACGACATACGAATTGCATATGCCCTACGTCTATATTTAAAATATGTTATATCTTAGATTGATTGTTTATTTGATTGATTGATTGATTGATTGATTGGTTGGTTGGTTGGTTGGTTGGTTGGTTGGATGGTTGGTTCGTTCGTTCGTTCGTTCGTTCGTTCGTTCGTTCGTTCGTTCATTCATTCATTCATTCATTCATATATATGTTACAGTAATTAATATATATAAACCATAATCTATCAGTACAATACAACATTTCTATTCATTGGTTTCTATATATATTTTTATTATTATTATTTTATTTTTTAAATTTATTTATTCATTTCCTGCCAGCCTTGCGATTGCAAATGTGCAAATTTACTTACTATTTGACGTACGTCCGTATGTTGGCAGACCAGGATGAGCCCACAGCTGTAGCGCGGATCGACCGGTCAGGCACGAACGGTCCCAGTTTACATGGGTACGAAACGGCCGGATCTTGAACTTTCCAAACTTGCCCCCTGGGTAGCATGATAAGAGCGTATGGCCACATAAGTAAGAGAGGCTCAGTATAACAGAGTCCGTGAGATGGCCCGCTGCACATGCGGTGCCATAGGAGATAGCCTACATACACGCGTTAGCGTGTGGAGAGTGGCAGCTTATAAAAATACCTGGCATGTAACTGTAATTTCTTAAATACAGGCCATCCTCGCATTTCTTCGGACAGCGGGATATCCTTTCATGTATTTTTCCTATGCGCGTAAATACTGAAACTTTTTTTTATCTAAAATTAAGGCGTGAGTCTAGACCCTAGCATTGGGAACTAGCATATAAATGCCTCAAATATTACAACACACACACTTATCTAAAATTACTGTTGCTCTTCATCTTTTGGGAAGCAGTACAGTTTTGGTCAAACTACAATATCTTGTGGGTACACACATGGTCCAACATCATTACCATTTTTTTCGTTTTCAAAATTTTTGTCCAAACTTTCCCTGCAGCCAGATAGCGATAGTGGCGGCGATTTAATATAATTTCTGAGAAGGTAGCGCATTTAGGCTAAGGCACATTAATAATTTTATAACCCTTGCTTGTTTAAATTGAACAAAATTTGATATTAAAATTGTGTCTTTATTTTTTATTGCAGTTTGGGGTGAATTCGGACATGCCAAGGATTTATAAGAAGAAACTGGGTGTGGGGTGGGGCGCCCCACGAACACGTCGTGCCCAGAAACGCTTCTGGCTGCTGTTCGATGTCACTGCATATGTATGTACTGTGTATTTCAGTGAAATTGAAAAGTGAAATTAAATTTTGTCATGTCAGTGAGTAGAAAAGTACAATTATTTGTCTGACTGTGCACTGAATTCCTAATTTCAAAGCAATGCTGCAATGAAAATGTTGATTATTTTGAAATTAATTTGACTAGAAGCCATTGAGCACTACCTAAGGCAGTAATGGTTTCTATTCAAATTAGTTTCAAAATATTCATCAGATTTCCTGTACCGGTACATTAGCTTCGAAATTTTGAATACCTGGTACATTGTTTTACCAGTATTAGTTAAAGGGTTAATGCCGGTGCCACTGCTTCAAACTTATGTTTCCTTAGTACCTGGTACTTGTACTGTAAGTACAGTAATTTAGAATATGATCTAACTGAACCAGTGGCGTAGCCAGGTTTTCACGTCAGGGGGAGCGAGGTATAAAATGGCACCGCCCCACTTGAGCAAGGACTTAAAGGGCGCCACCCCGCATACCAATTAGGCGTCGGAATCTGCTTAAATTTCTTTAATAAAGAGAAAATAGCATCCCAGCATCGCCAATGAATTTATTCTACCGTGAAAGTAGCGTGTATTTTACGATTCTTTGTCTTGATGTAGCGTAATTAAAACAAAAAGTCTCAACATATTGATGAACAAGCATGACAAGAAGGCATTAACAACGTTGTAAATTCAAATAGTTCTAATTTTCAATGTAGATTTTAACTTGTTAATGGTGGTTTGGGAGTTGGGACGTCCAGAAACTTGTACGTGTTGCGGACATGATTTAGGCGCCACATTTTGGGAAGATTGGTCCATGGTGAGCAAGCGCTCCACCTGCGCCCCCCCCCCCCCCCCACCCCGACTACGCTACTGGACTTGAACAGGTTGTAGCTAAGAACTCATGGACCATATTTCAGTGAAACTGATTTCAAATTAATCGGCAGTTTTTACATGGAAATGTGTCAAGCCTGTATTTGGAAAAAAATATCTGTCTGAAATATTTATGCAGTGTCTGTTATTCCTATAAATGTGTAGGCCTTGTTTTTAAAAACACGCCTGCGTGTCCGAATTGCCTCCAATTATAATGTGTATCTGGTATAACGTCTTAAATACTTGATGTTCGAATTCACCCCACCCCTTGCAGTTAGAAGATTAATAGTGTCAAAATTAAAGAGATGGTATCTCATATTCCATATTAATAATAGCATGAGACCAGCGATAATCTATACTAAGAGGAGTACACACTTGTCTAAGCAGTCTCTCTCTCTCTCTCTCTCTCTCTCCTCTCTCTCTCTCTCTCTCTCTCTCTCTCTCTCTCTCTCTCTCTCTCCCTCCCTCCCTCCCTCCCTCCCTCCCTCTCGCTTTCTCTCTCCCGCACCATCTCTCCCCCCCCCCTCTCTCTCTCTATTTCACGCTCTCTCTCTCTCTCTCTCTCTCTCTCTCTCTCTCTCTCTCTCTCTCTCTCTCTCTCTCTCTCTCTCTCTCTCCATCCCTCCCTCCTTCCTTCCCTCCCTCCCTCCCTCCCTCCCTACCTGCCTCCCCTTCTTTATTATGTAATAACCATCTTGTTGAATATTTTAGGTAGCACAACTTCCATTCAAATTTAGTTTTAAACCATTATGCATCTTACCTGTATTGCCGTTCGTCAACTCCCCCCCCCCCACCCCTATGGCCAGGCGTGGGGGTTCTGCAGTCAGGGTGGGAGAGAGTCCTCGCATTCTGTCATTGCAAAGGCTTATGTTGTGTCCCTTGAGTTCCGGATCATTGGCCGGTCGAGTCCGGTGTGGCCTGGTCAGTCAGTCTAATTGCTGGTGTGAGTCCCCAGCCGCCTTGGAGACACACGATTCTGGTCTAGCATTCCTGACATGCCATGCTTGTTGTTGTTGTCAAGTGGTCAGGCCACTCCCGGTATGGTGTGTGCTGATCTCTTCCTCACCGTCGTCGAAGGGCGTGCCGTTGGAGGTGGGAGCTACCATCGTCGTGGTGGCTGTGCTACTGGCTGTGCTGTTGGCGGTGTTGGTGGTGGTGCTGGTGGTGGTGCTCGTGGTGGCGCCGATGGCAGAGTCGGTCATTGGCGCTGACTCACGCAGATGAGGTGTCCTCCCTGGTCAGCGGGTCCTTCCCACGAAAAACGGAGGTGGGGGTTGGGTTATCCATGGGGAGAGGGAGTTGTTTGCGAGTGGTTGTAATGCGAGGCGTGCCTGTCATACGTGTAAAAGTGGAAAGCGCCACAGGCGACTCTTTTACCGCAGGTGGTTTTCGATCTTTCATAAATGCATCTGAGTTTAATCGATTCTCTCTCGGAGAACTAATGTGACAAAGAAGAGGAGCAGTGGTGGGTGGGTGAGAAGTCACTAAGAGGTTCTAACTTAGTTTAGTGGCCTCGTGCGCAGTATTTTCTGTGCAAAAATTCATCACCATCTTTCCACGAATGCACATGATCTAGGTGGCTATGAACCAGCCTTGGTAAGTATATTTCAAACACACAATGTCATGCAGTGACTTAGTCTTCAGCGGGCAGAGATCACAATGCCACAGAGTCTCAGTGGTGGAAAAAGAGAGCGCCGCAGCATGACAGAATAGGCACTATTAATGGCGGCTCGAAAACGAATGTTTCTGGGATGTACATTCAGAAGATGAAGGCTGATGTGATGACATTATTTGCAGCTCTTCGGGCAGAAAGTGCAGCATATTCAGCGGAAGCAGCAGTAATTGGTCCAGGGGTGTTAAGACTCAGATAAAAGTTGTTTGTGATGCTCGACTAGCTGCATCGGTGGCAGTGACAGCGCACGAATTGTCAGGAGCAGTGGTTTGACAAACTCTCTTGACTATAGAATTGAAGCGATACAGATCATAAAGAAGGCAGGCTCGAGTGTGAGGGTCACGTTTCCTTAGAGTCTCTTCAGAGCAGGAGTGGATCAGGCATTGGAGCTGGATAGTGTTGTCGCAGGCGGTCATGGTGTAAGCTGGACTGATACTTCCGTGGATGTTGGCAGTGTCCATGGAGGTGCTGACTGAAGTGATGATAGCTGATGTAGTCGGATCTGGGATCACAGATTATGACGGAAAATGGCAGACACAGTTGGAGACAGGATTATTTTGGGTGATGAATCAGGAGCGGCAGAAGCTGGTCGAAATGAGGGCGAGGCGAATGAGGAAGCAGCAATCGCTGGTGATGGAATGAGCATTCTTAAGGCGGCAACACAGACAAGAGGTGGCAGGCATCGGACGGTGGCGGAAATTCCTTCAGATGCTGAAGTAGTGGTAGCTGGGGAAGTGATGACTAGTCTAGATGAAGATCAAGAGGTGCTGTCCGAGGTTGAAATATCAACTGATTTAGCAGTAGTCGAAGGGGGGTGGGTGTGGGTGGGGGGATCAGTAGATGTCACAGAAGTGGAGGCAGAAACAGGGGCGAGAGTAATAATTGTCATTGCTAGAGATGAGATGGCATTAGAGATGCCGACAGAAGATAAAGCAGGTGGACTCTCATTGATAGTAATGACCTCAGGCGGTGACTCGGAAACAAGTTAGCTAGCTTGGTGGATGAGAAATTGTGATTGCTGGGCAGTCGAAAGGTCTGGGCAGTCCAAAAGTTATCGGAAGATGGTCAAGGTGATCGCAGAAGGCAGCTTAGGCATGGTGTCTTCCTGAGTCTCAGGATCACTGTCTTCATTAAGATAGAGGTCTTGGCGAAGCTCATCTAGTGGTGTAGGCTTACGGACCATTCCCAAGAATACAACAGGCTGTGTCAACTTGCAGATACACAGACCAGATGGAGGTGAAGGTTGAGTGGTCGGCAAGTATCGAGTGGATGTAGATGACTGGTTAACAGAAGAGGTATCAAACGGGCCAGGCATCGTAGAAGGGTTTGTTCATTTGGTGATCGGAAGTTGTTGAAGACTCAAAGCAAGTTATTTGGTTTTCCTAACTCCCACAGGCGTGGCGTTGATGGAAGCAGAGATGCCGGCGAGATGTCATGCTTTCTTAGAAGGAACTGTAAAGTTAGCACATGGATCGACAGCGTGCTTCATGGTGGCAGCAGAAGACGAAGACGGAAGATGATCTGGAGCGAAAAACACAGCGGGCAAATCAGTCGAAGCAGCAGAAATGGAAAGTGGCTTGGCGGCCTCAAGTTGCTGGGCAGCAATTAGGGAGAGAAGCTTCTGGGTGGCAATCAGAAGGTTGTGTTCACCGGATGGAAGGGTGACAATGCAAAGAGCATGTTGCATTCTTGCAGCATAGCGATAGCCATGGGGCAGTCTAAAAATCCTGTGGAACAGGTGGGACACACTGCCCGCAACCCTTGCTGCTGCTGTTCGGCATGAATTCTCAGGTCATTGCTGTGCAGGAAGTGTCGTGTGCAGTCAGCACAGGAATAGCGTTTGGTATTCATCGTTTCTTTTCCCTTTTTTCTTTCATTGTTGTTTAGTGAAGCTGATAAGTCTGAGTCGGAAGAGATTGATCCGAAATGATACATTCGCTTATATACGGCTATGGCCGAGGAATCATAATTAAAATTTTGGCTAGGTGGTTTCCCTTCCCAAAATTTTAATTCTCCTTAAACATTTCTTTGCTTTAATGAGTAAAATCCATATGTTTAAGGAGAATATATATATATATATATATATATATATATATATATATATATATATATATATATATATATATATATATATATATATATATATATATATATATATATATATGGTGTAGATGGTGGTCCAAAGTTGGTAATATTCTGTAGTGCGTAAAAGTGGTGCGAGTTTTTCTTCTTCTTTCTGTGCATTTGCGGTTTCGAATCTTTTCACAAAGGTACTATTTTGCATAGGCTGCGTGACTCATATCATTTCTTAGCGGTGGCGTGGCTACATTAATTTCACTTATTCCGACTTGGCAGGGAAGCCAAGCCAATTCAGGGAATAATGTCGGTCAAGCAATAGGGATGTGAAAAGGTTACTTGAGACAATTAAACACATGGCGTGACCGATTTCATGACTAGTAATAGCTGTATGTTTGGTGGCATACAAGTTTTACATCCAGTTTAACACGTAATGTTTATTGTGACATGATTTATAAGCGACATTTTTACGAGGGGACGATGCCAAACTATAGTTAGAGGAAATCATAGATTGATCTCATAACATGTTAATTGACAACCGAAAGGCGTGTTGCTATCATGGCATGTTCATAGTCACTCATTTATAAAGGTCCGGTTACCAAAACATGTTGAAAGTTGCACGTTTATTGTCTTAATTAAATGTTCTATTTATATACATTATTTATAATATATACAAGGCAGCGTCATCGAGTCGGGTGTTCCCAACTCGAAAAGGTTGTGATATCACAACTAACATGTGCAAGCTGACCTTCATAACCCCGGTACTTCTTATACCTTTAGGAAAAATGGTTCCGGTGTTATTTAAAACATCAGGAATTTCTAAATCTAAGTCCAATCCAATCTAAAACTGAAGCCAAAGAAGTGTCATCTGTTTAGCGAAGATGCAGAATTCCTCGGTCATGTTGTTTCTGCCCATGGCATCTCTACTCAACCTGCTAAGATCTCCGCTGTAGCTGATTGGAAATCACCTACCACTCTTACAGAAATCTGCGGCTTCCTTGGAGTTAGCCAGTACTATCGCTCTTACAAACTGAAATTCAGCGAAAACGCCACACCCCTCTTCCAACTCACAAAGAAAGACTGCCCTTTTGATAGAAAAGTTTGTCACCACCCCTGGTTCTCGCGCATCCTGACTGGCCATGCCCATTCATCCTCGATACTGATGCATCAGACATCAGCTTCAGTGCTGTAATACCCGAAGTTGATAGTGACAGACATGAACAAGTAATGAGCTACGAATCCCGACGTTTATTCCTGCACTGAGCGCTGCTTCAAACAGTTTCTTTATGGAAAGCCTTTTACATTTCGGACTGACCATACATCCTTGCATTGACTTCGAAATGCACAGAACCCAGAGGGACAAATTGCTGGCAGGAGTTTTCAGCAGTCAAAAAGTAGGGCTGGTTCCTTCTTGGCGGTCAAACTCAGTGTAAAGATGACAATCATCATGAATGGTGTTAACTTAAAACAATGTGGCCACAGATCTTCGCGATGTTGGCTACAATACTTCACTTGTAAACCGAAGATCTTTTAACTGTATCGTGAAGTTGGCGGTTCCTGCAACTTCTAGGGAAGTTCCAGCACACCACAAAGATGAGTGCGGGATTCTACTAAAGGCAGTTGTATGCCTTCTGGCATAGCGGCGTAATGGGGGAGCTGAGGATTGTGACAGTAGCTCCGGTGTCGATGGTGGCAAGGGCTTAAGTGTCGTGGATGACACAGTGGCACCTAAGCGAACTAGAAGCTGGGGCTTCTTGTGCCTCTAGAATATATTTGGTCACGGCTGCGAGTTCAAGGTTCTCAGATGCAGAAGTGCGATTGGAATAGGGTAGCTTTGTTTGTTTCTGTTGAAGAGGAGTGCTAGGGTTAGCGGGTGGGGGTGTAGTTTCATTAAAGGTACTAACTCCCTAGGCAGAATTTCTTGATTTCGATCTTGATCTGGGGGAGCCGAGGGTGTACATCGTGTTCATTTGTACAATTTCTGCAACTGTATCCCATATGGTGGCAATTGGGGCAGGAGTGGTGCAGACATCACTGTACTATTTACCATTCACAGGTAGGAGGCGGGCTCGAGATGTCACTGGCTGGTGCTGAGCTCATCATGGTAGCGGGTCCTCTAGGAAGCTCGGGGCTAGAAACCTGAATGGCGCCCAATCTGGTATAATTTTGGTGTTCATATTTTTCACAGGTTTTGTGATATCGGCAGCTCGGGTGGCATGAGGGGCTTCTGTTCTATACCAGGTACGAGGGCAGTTTTGGGCCCAATGGCCGACATGCCCACAGCGGTAGCATGCAGTAGATGTTAGTTGTTAGGATGGTCTGTCTACCAGGTGGGCAAAGGGGTGGATAGAAATTCGCCTGTGGTTGGTGGGAGCCGGAGAGTGGCTGGTTAGGGCCAGACAATGGCTGACTTTTGGATGGAGGTGATGAAGGCTTTTAAGTCTGCGATCTGCATAATAATTTGGCGGATGTTTTCTTCGAAAGGTAACTGATTTGGTTCATCGGGCAGGTATCCAGTGGTGATGTTCTGGACAGCTTTTAAAATGGCTTCCATTTGAGCAAAACCAATATCAGTGGCTGCAGTAAAAGTAGATGCAGTCGATGGTGTGGTGGAATTGGTTTGTGGTGGGGTGGTAGGGTTGGCGGTTGGATGCTGCTGGTTCTTTTTCTTCCCTGGTCCACGTGGTCTGGAGACTTTGGTTACTAGGATGGACGTTTCCAGCCTTTCCTGTTCATCATCTACATTTTCAACAGAGTGGATTGTTCTGCATTGGGCAGTCTCGCTGTTGAAATTATTTATGCGGATGGCTGCATTCATGAGTTCCGTGATGTCCCCGAGATTGGCTTCGTACAAACGGTCTTTTAAGTCAGGGTGACCATTTAACGCTTCGATAAATCTATCCATTAATACTGAGTTCTGTGCATCTCCATGCAAGGAACCATATGCTTGGGTCATGAGTCGGCAGGCATGACCTACTAGTTCTCCTTTTATATGAGTCGCCACTGCATCTCAGTATCTCTTGATGAAGGTCAGTGTTTTAGAAGCAGCCTCAGGTAATAAGAAGTCGGTGGCGCGAGAGTGTGAGCTCCAGCAGAATCTAAGCAAGAGGGGCTAGCCAATCAATGGCGTGGCCAAGTTCATGCTTCTTAGGGATGGTAGGTTGCGTTCATTGGCAGATTTTCCGACTGTCTTTCAAAATCGGTCCTTAGAAAGTGGAAACCCAGGGCTTTCTACCAGGACTCTGGTTGAATTTGTTTTTGCGCACACATTGCCTTTGAATTTCTAGCACCATATTATGCTTGCCTGCTACATGACATGATGTAGAGTGGTGAGTGATATTGGTGAGGTTCATTGTTGCCTTGTGTCTAGATTGACTGCACCTGCTTGATGTGCAGCCTGTTTCAGAGCATTCTGTAGGGTGTGTTCAGATGGGGATTCGCCAGAATGCGTGTTCTCCTCACACCAGTGTTGGTGGTCTACGTACGTGTGCGTGCATGTGTGTGCCTCTATAGACTGATAGCATGTAGGTATGTTGTAGTCTCTTGCCGATGCATTTGTTTTTGCATTTTCTGCCTGGATTGTATATATGGCAGGTGATAGCCACCATAGAGAGTTTGCACTATTAAAGTTTTATTATTAGTCATTCTCCTCGAAGTGTACCTATTAGGTATTTAAATCACCAATGCTGTTTTGTCCTGGTAGCCAATGAACGCTTAAAGGCAATATAAATCACGAGTACACAAGAATGCAGCTTACGTATTACCATTGCCATTACATTTTTCAACACTGTAGGAACCGGTCTATAAGCCACGTCCTGCATTGTCGACTGTTTTGTTCAGTATTCTATGCTTCACCATATATGGATAGCTATCATCTTGCTGATGGCCATACAGAGTTCACCTTAGCAGGAATTGAGCAGGGAGGGATTGCTATGTAATTAGCGATTGGGCCATACCAATTCCCAATGCAAGATTGCAACACGACTAGCCTTATAACTAACTGCGTATTTCATTATTATTTATGGGTAAGCTTTTTGACAGTCAGCATAAAACAAACCATGGGATAATTATCTTTGATACTGCCAGTACTATTTAACTTCATCATGTTTTCACGATACACATTTACTTGAAATCTTTCCAACAGATTAAGATAATTATGATCATGACATTTTTAAGATCACTAGATCCGGATCCAAAGCATATGCTTATGAAATGACAGACATCGAACAAAGATTGGGATTAGGATAAATGTACTATCGTTTAATTATTCTCTAAGAGATCGATCAGATTTGAGGCTGGGTTCCAAGCAGTAAGCGATCCAGGCTCAGTTGTACACTCTGAGAATCATTCTATTCTATTTAAGAATATCGTGAAAACTTATAAAGTTACATTTAGCAAAAGATCGTTATCTTACCAAATTGGAACAAGAATGCATTCTTTCATGTGTTATGGTGCCGACATTCTGTCAGAGTGCTGTCGGTCTGTGCTCCCAAAAGTGTTAACCCTAAGAGGTTAATATATAGACTGTAGCACACTGTCATCAACCACAGCTAGATACTGGTGTGTGCGTGCGTGCGTGCGTGCGTGCGCGTGTGCGTGGGTGCTTGCATGTGTATGGTGACACACATAGTATATTCTTCTGACAATGCATGTCCTGATAGCGTGTGAACGTGCGTGTGGAGGAGTACATGCATACTTTGGTAAGAATGGCACAACACACATGCTTGATTGGCCAGCTTTCATGATACAGTGGGTCACGTGACCTCTTAGAGAAGTATATATGGTGGATATTTCTCTCAGTTTCATATGTGAGGAGTGGGGGCTCGGGGAGCCCAGAACAGCACCATCGGAGAGGTACCCATTTCGTTTTAACATAGCTGCGATCACTGACTGGTGAATACTAGCGCCTACTGCAGGAATACATTATCACACACAGTGTCACTGCGGCTAACAGACCAGCAAGACTACTCACAGCGGTGAGGTTTAAATGTTCAGCAAGGGGCACATTTGTTTATTCCCTCCAGTGGCCATCAGATGGAAAAAATTAAAACTAAAAGAATGCCTAACTAAACATTAATGAACAGCCATATCTGTGTGATCTTTGCTCAAAGACAGCTTCGACTACCATCTACATTAAACATCAGGTATTGCAGTTAAGCCTATCCTCCACCACCATCAAATTCAGAACAGCGAGTAGAACAATTAGCCACCCAGCTTTCCCAAATGCAAATCCTTAGTCAAGCACAACATAGCGGTAGTGAACAGCCATAAGAATCTCACACAGTCAGACTGTGAAATCCTAGTTCCTCTGACTTAGCGTAACAACAACTGTCTTCATCATGTAACCCATATAGTGTGGGCCCATCGTCAAACAGATCCACCACGGTAGGACTCCTTCCCTTCCATCTCATGATCAGTCCAAAACCAACACAACTATATCCCCGACAAATATTTTCACTGTGAACAAAATGGGCACTTTGCAAAGAACTGCCCTCACAAGCAGAGTAACAGACTGTCATATGCAGCGGATATTTATTGACAAGACGGATGGTGCAAAGCCAACTGCATGTTTCTTTGACTATGCAGCTACTGTTTCGTCTGTTAAACTAAAATTGATTCTGTGTAGCGAGCAGCCCACGGATCCTGCATAGCTGCCCCGCTCGAAAAATCTGTCCCAAACAACAGTACAATAATGATGGAGTACTATCCATAATTTCCGGTTTAAACAGTGCAGGTACTGTCATCAACATAGTCATGAACAATGCAACTGTTCAGCAGTACCCATCAAACCAGCTGTCCTACCATTGAAAATTGAAGCCACAATTAATGGCACTCGATTTTTCAAGATTTCAAGAGCCACGCATAATACCACGACAGCAAAGGCAAACACAACCATTACCTATGACACCATCAGAGACCATCTACACGGAGGTCAAAGAGCTAGCCGTTACATCAAACACGATGATGGACACTATAGAACGGGAAGAACTATAGAAATACTTCGTACCCATTCTAACCGCAGCTCTAAGATGTCCATGCCATATAGGTTCCACATTGACCATCATCAGTACCCACTATGAGTCCATGAGACTAGAAGAATGGTTTCGACTTTACTGTCAGAGTTCGATGAACTTTTACATCCAAATAGAGGACATACATTGTATACAACACACCATAGTAACAGGGATCACCAATGATACACTCATAGGCACTGACTTTCTCCGAAACTGTGGGGCAGTAGTCAATTATAAAAGCCAAGAACGGAGATTGATGGTCGCCACATTCCCTTCAGATTAGGTTTACATCATATATGTTACCATATTATCTCTACTGTGACTATTGAACCAGGGGCATGAGGACATCCTTTGGGATACCGGCTTATAGACCTGAAAAACAGCATGGCAATGCTCTCAGTCAGTAATATCCATAATGAGGGAACTGATGTCACCATGGCTGGTCGTCATGGTGCTGATGGTACTCGGCATGCAGCACTAGAACTCTGTCAGCTTACTTAAAACCAGATAGCGATTAGACACATAGCGAGTCCCTGTATGCTATCAGAACCCACGGCAGTTGCTGAATTCCCTTTCATGTTTTAAACTGGACTAAAAAACCAGTTAAACTGGAAACTGGTAAGTTATGCGGTAACCTGATTGAAGTGACCAGGGTACATACAGAATTACCATCTACCGCTACACCTATCTTAAACATGGAGCATCTGCTCCCTGAGCATCTCCAGCAACTATAACCCATGCCACAGAGACGAAATCCCGAACAGCAACTACAAATCCACCAATTATTATGGGATTATCAACATACCTTCTCCGCCGGTGAATTGGATCATGGAGAAACCTGATTGGCAAAACACAGCATCGAAACAGGTAACAACCGTTCCATCGGAGAACTTTTTAGGCGCCTCCCTATCCATAAGGAGGAAGAGGCCCATAAATAAGGTGCATACCTGTTACATACAGGAATCCTTGACAATTCCACTTCTCCGCTTCTGCATCAACTAATGCAGCCGGAATAATCTCAGTGTCAAGGTTGCCTACACGCTCCCATGCATCGATCAAACCATGGATTCACTAATTGGAGATGCAAGTTGCTATGGAGGAGCAAGAAAGAGTAATGGCAGATTTTCTTTGCAGTGACGGACTAGTTCAGCTAAGCAAAATAGCCTTTGGGTTACGTAATGACCCAGGAACCTTTGAATGATTCATGGAACACAATTTGTTACTTAGATGATATCATCCTTTTCGGATATACGATTGAGAATGCTCTTCGAAACCTAAGTAAAGTACTAGTTCATTCACATCCATCATCATTTTCCTTTCCCCCCATTTCATCACCCCATCCATCTTAGCAGGCAGCCAACAAAGCATGGTTTAAGGCCTGGTAGAGCAGAATGCTGAAATGCCCCACTCCCGTCCATCTGGCTACCTATATCGAGGAACTTATGTTCTGATGGAAACAGTTTGGCACAAGACCACTTCACACATGTGAAGACCTCATGGAGACCTGATAAATAATCACAATCGGTTTTTACAGAGACATAAATACAGAAAGAAATCATAACAGTGGCATCCTTATCAGATGGAACGTTTTTTCTCAACTACCTGGAGTTTTTTCCAGGGTGACTCTGAGAAAGAGGGAACCTCCAACACAAGGACAAGGACAAAGAACAATTGAAAGATGAGCATGCGAAAGTTATGAGGAACACAATTCCTCCCCTGCATCGCACCGCCAATCATATATTAAGAATCAGTGGTCAACTTTCACCTTCCTACCTCACGATATGGTCATCTCTGACATCGAGGTGAGTGCATGCCAATAGACCTCATTCGCTCCATGATCAAAATAGTAAAACACCTGAGCCTTAAGAAATGCAGATAAAAAATCAAAAAGTATGACACTGTGCTCTTCTAGCTCTCCCTCCATTAGATTCCTTATCTGAAGATGTGTCGATCAGCCTTCAGGATACTTCCTCTGCATCCTCTAAAACAGAGATCGCTCATCAATAGTGATATTCAGAGCTGGATGGGTAGTGTGGCGAGAATGCATTCCTTTGTGTGGATGTTCCACCAGAGAGTGGTTGGACAACGATCAAGATAGGGTCAACCCCAAGAGGTCAATATAAACCCTGTAGCTCAACCTTATCCACCCAGCCAGATGCTGGAGGGGTAATGACTACAAACCTGTTACATGTAGGATCATCGTATTAGTCTTCTGATGCGAGAAAGTCCAGCTAGCACCTGATCATGCATGCATGGGTAGTACAGCCGTACTTTGTATAGATGTGTATTATATATAATTAAAATAAGTGAAACCGCTGCTTCTGAACACCTGGGAAAATCTCTATGTATCTAATATCATTGAAAACGCCCTTCAGGCAGCTGCACAACACAGAAAAAATAATTACAGTTCCGCACAACAAAGTGAAAATTATTAAAAATCATTTTAGAACTTGAGACAATATCCTCAGTTTAAAATCTCTATCTTTGAAATACTGGCCGACATCGTGTAACCTGAGCTGCATCTATTTTTGGCAGCAGCATGGCATGACAAACGTTGCGCTGGGTGGATAGCTCCTGTGACATTGTGGGTCACATGACCTCTCAGAGAATTATATAAGCTGGAGACTTCTCTTATTTTAATACACGAGAAGTGGGGTCATGGGGAACCTTGAAGAGCACTGTTAAAAACTTACAGTTCCACACTTTTCACATGTTCAACTGAGAGAATCATGTGGCCCACAACGGCACAGGAGTTGTCCAGGTGTGTGAGAAGGCTTTCCAGCAGTATGGCGGTCAAAGCCATATTAAAAACTCAAACAGTTACTTAACAGACAGCTTTGACCGCCAGATGGCGCATGCTGTAGGAAAGCTTTCTCATACACCTTGTTACTGTAGCCAGCCGACCAGCAAGCCAAGTACCAGCGGCGAGCTTTGGTAAATATTCAGGTGGTGAAAAATGTCTTTATTCCCTCAGCCACCCACAGGATAGATAAATTGAAACTAATGAATGTCCAACTAAACCTTAATGAAGAGCCGTCTGATCTTGGCTCAAGAATTCAGCGTCATGCTGGAATCTTCCACTGGTGTTCAATGAGAGTTTCTACTACCATTGTACTCAAAGCATTTTAACCTATCTTTATGTGTTCTCATTATAATTTGAACTTTCCTGGACTCTGCAGTGTTGCTTGGCCTTGCATGATGTAGCGACTAAAAGCACATGCATGTGGAACCTAGATACTGTGATCTGTACAGACGTTTGTCTCCTGCGTTCCTGAGACTGGACAGCCGTTACATCAAACACCAGTCTTTTCTCATCATGTGCAGCATTTCACTACTTGTTGTGTAAAATAGTGATAGACCCCTGTGGGCATAAAGCACACACCCTGGCTAAAGATTAAATGTAGCTTAGCTTCCACACACAAGAATGCAGGTAATACAGATCACCACAGCGCAGGACATCAGAAAACTGACCAATTGTTACACAGACTAAAGTTCCCATCCTTGCTAACTTTCTCCACACTCTTGCCACACAGGCAGATAGAATATCACCTCTCATGTCTCCACAAATGGCAAAATTGCCCGTTGACCTATATTATTCTGAAACAAGGTCAGAGTGGTGTGGCTCTTATCTGGCTGGTACCTAATGCTGCTAGGTATGCACCCACCAAGTTATAAGTCAATAGCTAAAAAACCTGAGGAAGTGTGCCACGTGGGTGGGTGGGGAGTTAACTCTGTTGTTTGGAATCGAATCAGCCCCATTGTTATCATGCAGATATTAGATGCCTAGCATAACATACTGACCAGATTTTGTATAAATCTATAGAGATGGTAGAAAGCGATGGCTGAATAATTTACTATTGATTGTAATGCCAATAATTACCTTTGACCTATATTACCTCAAAATTTGATTAGATTGACCTAGTTGTTATATGACTAGCAGTATATCCCTATATGTACTGACGCACTAAGTTAGAGGCGAGACAGAAGTTATGAAACATGCCTTCACAGGCAAGACAGAAGTTATGAAACATGCCTTCACAGGCGAGACAGAAGTTATGAAACATGCCGTCACAGGAGAAACAGGAGTTATGAAACATGTCTTCACAGGCAAGACATGAGCTATGAAACATGCCTTCACAGACGAGACAGAAGTTATGAAACATGCCTTCACAGGCGAGACAGGAGCTATGAAACATGCCTTCACAGGCGAGACATAAGTTATGAAACATGCCTTCTCAGGCACATAAGTTATGAAACATGCCTTCACAGGCGAGACAGAAGTTATGAAACATGCCTTCACAGGCGAGACAGGAGCTATGAAACATGCCTTCACAGGCGAGACAGAAGTTATGAAACATTCAGCTTTACACATAAGACAGAAGCTATGAAACATGTCTTCACAGATGAGACACAACTTATGAAACATGCCTTCACAGGCGAGACAGAAGTTATGAAACATGCCTTCACAGGAGAAACAGGAGTTATGAAACATGTCTTCACAGGCGAGACAGGAGCTATGAAACATGCCTTCACAGACGAGACAGAAGTTATGAAACATGCCTTCACAGGCGAGACAGGAGCTATGAAACATGCCTTCACAGGTGAGACAGAAGTTATGAAACATGCCTTCACAGGCACAGAAGTTATGAAACATGCCTTCACAGGCGAGACAGAAGCTATGAAACATGCCTTCACAGGCAGGACAGAAGTTATGAAACATTCAGCTTTACAGATAAGACAGAAGCTATGAAACATGTCTTCACAGATGAGACACAACTTATGAAACATGCCTTCACAGGCGAGACAGAAACTATGAAACATGCCTTCACAGGCGAGACAGGCGGGGAGTGATCACTTCTCAGTCAGTTGAGCTAAAAAAAAATACTCTGCTTTATCTGCAAATAGACTTTAGCAAAGTGCATGTCAGAAGCGACATTTGGCCCATAAAAGAAAGAAATAGATAATCAGCATTGTAAATATACATGTTTATTATAGTAGATGGATGTATATAGATAAATATTATCACAGATATTTAAGGTTGCTTCATGGGAATTATTTGAATAAATATTAATTAAACATTAAAAAAAATAAGTTTATAAAAATAAATTTTAACAATACCATGTCACAGTTGATTGGACAATATTACTGTTTAAATACTTATTATACCATTAAAAGACTGCTTGCATAAATGAAATTTATTCTCACAAATACTCATTTATATATAGACATGATAGATATAAAACGTGATGTTAATATATAAACAAGAAAGATCATTACCTTCAACACTCAACTCGGCCAACAACGGCCTCTGCAGTGGTCTTGAGAACTGTTCATTTGCAGACCAACAGAAAACTATTTTTGAAAACTTAACTGGAATGACTGGCTCACTATTAAATCATGCCAGTCATTTCTGGGAATTCTTTCTCAACAGGTTCTGAAACCTAGTCATGTAGGGTCCTTCGAGTCCAATTAAGTTGAAATCTGCCAAGTCGTTAATGAGGAGTGGTGTTTTGACAATTTCTGGCAAATTTTTCATAAAATCTAAGTTTTTCACCAAAAAAATGGACACATTAAAATTCTGTATACATGTTCTGAAGGCTACCCACATAGGGTCTTCGTGCCAAATTAAGTTGAAATCTGCCCAGCAGTTAATGAAGAGTAGCATTTTGACTATTTCCGGTAAATTTTTCATAAAATCTAAGATTTTCACACAAAAAATTGATCAATCAAAATTCTGGATAAAAGATCTAGAGCCTAGTATGATAGAATCTGCCTAGACAAATTTGGTTGAATTATGTTAAGCTACTAAGGAGGAGTAGCATTTTGGTAATTTCCAGTAAATTTTTCATAAAATCTAAGATTTTCACCCCAAACAATGACCAATCAAATTTCTGAATAGAAGTTCTGGAGGGTAGCAGCATAGGATTCTTTCGGCCAAATTTGGTTGAAATTGGTCAAAGCGTTAAAAAGAAGAGATTTGACGGATGGATGATGAATGGGCGACGGATGACTGCCATGGCATAAGCTCACCACCATTCAGGGTGAGTCATTATAAGGAGCATATGTCCAAGTTTGGGTCCAGTATGATAAATTAGATATAAACTACTAAGTTGAGCTAAACAGAAAATGATAATGTTGAAACAAGAGGCCCAAGGCCTGTGACGCTCACCTGGACCATTAACATTTGAACCATTTGCATTTAAATACGTGTAGATAATTGATGGATAATTTTCGGAAAATCCAAGATGGCCACCTAAAAAATTGCCCGATTAAAATTCTGAATAGAAATTCTAGTCTACCTTGATAGGGTCACTCTAGCCAAATTTGGTTGAAATATGTCAAGCAACTAAGGAGAAGCAGTGTTTTGACAATTTCTGGTAAATTTTTCATAAAAACTAAGATTTTCACCCAACAAATTGATCAATCAAAATTCTGAATAGAATTTCTAGAGCCTACCACCATAGAATACATTAGTGAAATTTGGTTGAAATATGTCAAGCAGCTAAGGAGGAGTAGAAATTTGACAATTTCCTGTACATTTTTCATAAAATCTCAGATTTTCACGCACAAAAATTGATGAATCAAGATTCTGAATGGATGGTCTAGAGCATATGGCCATAGGATCCTTTCAGCTTAATTTGGTTAAAACCGGTCAAGATGGTAAGAAGAAGCAATTTGACAATTTCCAGTACATTTAAAATAAAATCTAAGATTTCACCCCAAAAAAATTGCTGAATCAAAATTCTCTATGGAAATTCTAGAGCTCATCACCACAGGATCAAATTTGGTTGAAATCGCTCAGAATCGTAAGGAGAAGAAGCAATTTGACAATTTCCGGTACATTTTTCTTAAAATCTAAGTTTTTCACCCAAAATATTTATGAATCAAAATTCTGAATGCAAGTTCTATAACCTATGACCATAGGATCCTTTCAGCCAAATTTGATTGAAATCGGTCAAAGGGGTAAGGAGACGAAGCAATTTAACAATTTCCGGTAAATTTTTAATATAATCTAAGACTTTGACGCAACAAATTTATTAATCAAAATTCCAAATGGAAGTTCCAAGCACAATAGCATCCTTTGACCAAAATTTAGTTAAGATTCGGCTATTGGTTAAGGAGGAGTAGCGTTTTAAAGCAAAAGTTGATGGATGATGGACGGACGGACGGACGATGGACGGTCGCCACGGCATAAGCTCACTTGGTCTTTCAGGCCAGGTGAGCTAAATACAATGCCTTTTTCCAAGGTCACGGTGACCTTGACCTTTTGACGTCTCACTATAAGGAAGCATGTGCCCAAGTTTGGGTTCAGTATGAAGAGATATAAACAGAACAGTCGAGCTAAATGCAAACTGGACGATGACAATGCCACCGCCGGACGACGTGCAGGGTATCGCAATAGCTCGTTCGGGCTAAAGACGGTCTACAAATGGACAATTTTTAATGAAAGATTTTAATTTCTTGAACACAATTTGAGTGTTAAAGGTTTAATGTGAACCAGCTTCTAGAATTAGTGACGCAGATGGTAGCGCACACAGACCAAACATTATTCAACACAATGATTAAGAGCTAATTTGAGTGGTATAAATTTTCCTTCTCATGCCATGAGTTTAGAAATATATATTACTTTGCATGATTGTATTTTCATATATAGTGCACAATTTCTTACTCAATTTACTGAGGCCAAGATGAGCCTGAATAAACTGGCACAGAATTTTATGACAGAATTGCAGCCATTTGTAAAACACACATGGAGTACAAATGTGATGTTAAACAGTCAATAATACAATGTTGTGCCAATGTGCCAAGAATGGAAGGATCCAAGCTGTCACTCAACTATATGACATCATAATCAATGGACCTTTCCAGTTTTAGCTATGGCACACCCATCACTAGCTAAGCTCCACCCACCCTACATCGTGCTCGGATTGATCAATCCCTGATTGCCTTGACTATCACCTTCTTGAAAAATTAGGTTATTGAATATTTTGTAACTAATTTAACTGGATGCTGTTGCTGCCTATGGCAACATCAGCATCCAGTCAAATTAGTTTCAAAATATTCAACAGAATATTTTTTAAATAGTAGACATACAATTTGTACAACAATGCATAGTCCGTCTTCAAATATGCATTCGTGATGTACTTATCTACGTCATTCATGATGTCATTGATTGTAATGTCATTCTATAGGCCACATAGTTGATTATGATGTCATATGATGGACGGATACAGTGGAAAGGCTCATTAAGTCACATGTAAGCTAAAGTCACAATGTGTATTAATGACATATTATAACTACGTCATGATGCTGGAAATATCTCTCAAGTGTTTGTCTGTGAGATGAATTTACAATTTCATAAACATTCTGTTAAACATTTTGAAACTAAGTTGACTAGGAGACGTTGCTGCCATAGGAAGCAACATCCGCCAGTCAAATTAAATTTAATTATATTTAAAATTAAATTCAATTAAATTTAAAATTAAATTCAATTAAATTAAAAATTAAATTCAATTAAATTAAAAATTAAATTCAATTAAATTAAAAATTAAATTCAATTAAATTAAAAATTAAATTCAATTAAATTTAAAATTAAATTCAATTAAATTTAAAATTAAATTCAATTAAATTTAATTATCTGAACAGTTACCTTGAAATTAGCATTCTGTGAATTCAGGGTTCAAACCATATAAATTGAATACAACAAAACCCAACATACAGAAAACATGGGTGAAGCTTATCTAGAAATGGACAGGACATATCTAGAAATGGACAGGGCATATCTAGAAATGGACAGGGCATATCTAGAAATGGACAGGGCATATCTAGAAATGGATGCCTCTACTCTGGGCATAGAATCAAGTGTAGACAGCCTAAGAATGGCTGCAAGGATTCTATAGTGATAGGCTCTAGAATTTCTATTCAGAATTTGTTGGTCAATCTTTTGGCGGTCAGTGTGGATATTTTTTTAATTTTTGAAAACCATTTAAAATGTTACTGCTTAATTAATGGCCCGATTTCAACAAAACTTAGGTGGAATGATCCTATGGTGGTAGACTTCAACATATTAAATGAGAATTTTGATTGCTCATTTTCTTTCATGGCCATCTTCAATCTTTTAAAAATTATCCATGTCTATTTAAATACAAATGGTTCCACTGCTAATGGTCCAGGTGAGCGTCACAGGCCCTTGGGCCATTTGTTTTTGTGGAAATATGTCGGCAGTTCCCATCTTTTTAGCAAACGTGAAAGACTCATGTCCGTGGATTTGGTCATAATTTCAAGAATTTGACGGACAGACCGACAGACAGACTTGTTGCATGCCACAACTAAAAAGCATAATAAATAAAATTAGTGCGTTGCCGTGATGTTTTTTTTATCATTAAGACTAATGTCTGCATCCACGCCTGGAATGAGGATGTTAGGTGGGGATCATGGCTCTGCCAGCTATGTACAACATGAGGATGTTAGGGGACAGGCGAACAGGGAGAATGTCTGCATCCACACCTGTCTATGACAGTTGGCATGAGGATGCTAGGGGACAGGTGAACATGGCCAATGTCTGCATCCACGCCTGTCTATGACAATGGGCATGAGGATGCTAGGGGACATGTGAACACGGAGAATATCTGCATCCACGCCTGTCTATGGCAGTGGGCATGAGGATGTTAGGGAACAGGTGAACAGGGCGAATGTCTGCATCCATGCCTGTCTATGACAGTGGGCATGAGGATGTTAGGGGACAGGTGAACAGGGGCAATGTCTGCATCCATGCCTGTCTATGACAATGGGCATGAGGATGCTAGGGGACATGTGAACACGGAGAATATCTGCATCCACGCATGTCTATGGCAGTGGGCATGAGGATGTTAGGGGACAGGTGAACAGAGGCAATGTCTGCATTCATGCCTGTCTATGACAGTGGGCATGAGGATGTTAGGGGATGGGTGAACAGGGGCAATGTCTGCATTCATGCCTGTCTATGACAGTGGGCATGAGCATGTTAGGGGACAGGTGAACAGAGGCAATGTCTGCATTCATGCCTGTCTATAACAGTGGGCATGAGGATGTTAGGGGACAGGTGAACAGGGGCAATGTCTGCATCCGCGCCTGTCTATCAGTTGGCATGAGGATGTTAGGGGACAGGTGAACAGTGCTAATGTCTGCATCCATGCCTGTGTATGACAGTGGGCATGAGGATGTTAGGGGAGGGGGGGGGGAGGAAAGAGGGTCACATCTAGCGTATGACCATGACTCTGACAGCTACGTACAACCTACTATAAACATCTTTCATATCCCGGCTATTATCTGCTGGCATTGATAGCTTGAGTGATGGTCTGTCACTATTTTGCCCATTTTCCATATCCTGGTCGTATTCCTCGAGCGTTGATAACCGTGGTGATAAGGTTGTGTTTGTACTGGTTCCATTCCTGCTGAAGCTGCTGTCTAATGTACTCATCCTGAATGTCATCCTGAAAACACAGAAACATACAAAGAATGCGAGTTCACACTAAAATCAAATGTCATAGAGTGAGCTTGAATTCACACTAAATAATGTGCAGTTCGCAGTCTGTTACTGTCTAAGCAACCAATTTCTGCCAGCTGATGACAATCAGGAATGTGAATTCACAGACAACACATGCAAGCCCATGCACATACACCCCACCTACACAGGATCATCACACGGATACACGTCACCCACACATGATCATCAAATGGATACACCACACCCACACATGATCATCACACGGATACACCCCACCCACACATGATCATCACATGGATACACCCCACCCACACATGATCATCACACGGATACACCCCACCCACACATGATCATCACACGGATACACTCCACCCACACATGATCATCACATGGATACACCCCACCCACACATGATCATCACACGGACACGCACGCACGCACACATGCACGCACACACACACAGCTGTGGGAAACGAACCCACAGCCCTATGACACACACCCACACACACACACCCACCCACCCACACACACACACGATTACACCACACACACACACATTATCATCACTCGGATACACCCCACCCACACATGAGCATCACACGGATACACCCCACCCACACATGACATCACACAGATACACCCTACACACATGATCATCACAGGGATAGACCCCAACCACACATGATCATCAAATGGATACACCACACCCACACATGATCATCACATGGATACACCCCACTCGCACATGATCATCACACAAATACACCCCACCCACCCATGATCATCACAAGGGTACACCCCACCCACACATGATCATCACACGGATACACCCTACACACACATGATCATCACACGGATACATCCCCACCCACACATGATCATCACACGGATACACCCCACACACACATGATCATCACATGGACACCCCACCCACACATGATCATCACACAGATATACTCCACCCATACATGATCATCACACGGATACACCCTACACACACATGATCATCACACGGATACATCCCCACCCACACATGATCATCACACGGATACACCCCACACACACATGATCATCACATGGACACCCCACCCACACATGATCATCACACAGATATACCCCACCCACACATGATCATCACACAGATATACCCCATCCACACAGGATCATCACACGGATTAAACAAAATCACAGATTTCTTTTTTCACAAGAGAGTTGATACTTAACACTCTTTGATATTCCCAAATATCGACTCACTCAATAAACACTCAGATTAAAAACAGTTAGGTGCCCTACTAGGCAGGTAGTCAGATGACAGTCCGGCAGATGCCAGCCCCAACCTCGTGCATGCGCAGACTAGCATTTCATCTGACTAATTTATTGGCTGACACAATGCAACTTAAGAAAGCCTGAAGACCGAGCCTCTGTGGGGCGGAGAGGCCGGGTCCATGTTAGGGAGGTAAGTATTAACTCTCTCATGAAAAAATCAATCTGTGATTTTGTCTATTTCACTTCAAGAGTATAATTACCTCCCTAACACTCTTTGATATTGCCAGAATTCGTAAGAGAATTCGGCTGGAGGGAGGCGAGGTAAAAAACCCAGCTCTTCCCTATGCGCTTTTCTGTGCTTAAGGCACTAAAACTTCTGTAACTGTGAGAAAAAACACAACCAGGAAATGATTTGAACATCGGGTAACACAACCTATTGCTGAGAGAAGACCATATGTTTTATGCGCTCAACACAAACTACCCCCCCCCACCACCCTTTTCTTGGGAGGGAGACAGAATGACCTCAATGTCCCATACGCTCTCTACGTACAAGTGGCCTTGTACTATAGGACATTAGACGAAAAAGGCTCCATTTTAGTACACTCAAGAATGAACCACATAAAATATGAGTACCATCACAAGTATAATTACCTCCCTAACACTCTTTGATATTACCAGAATTCGTAAGAGAATTCGGCTGGAGGGAGGCAAGGTAAAAAAACCAGCTCTTCCCTATGCGCTTTTCTGTGCTTAAGGCACTAAAACCTCTGAAACTGTGAGAAAAAACACAACCAGGAAATGATTTGAACATCGGGTAACACAACCTACGGCTGAGAGAAGACCATATGTCATATGTGCTCAAAACCCCCTACACCCCCCCCCCCCTTTTCTTGGTAGGGAGACAGAATGACCTCAATGTCCCATACGCTCTCTACGTACAAGTGCCTTGTACTATAGGACATTAGACGAAAAAGGCTCCATTTTAGTACACTCAAGAATGAACCACATAAAATATGCGTACCATCACCATATTAATAACGAAGGGTCACGTGACAAAAAAATCAACAATGAACAACACATAAAGAAGACTGACCTTGTGAATTGCTTGATGCTGTCATAATCTTCCCATTGGTGAACACTAATGCAGTCCAGACAAGTGATTCTTTACATTGATAAATTGTGCTATATATAAACATAGGGGCCAAAGGGCCTGTGGCACTCACCTGGGACATTGGCATTTAAACCATTTGCATATAAATAGACATGGATAATTTTCGGAAAATTCAAGATGGCCACCAAAAAATTGACCAATCAAGACTCTCGTTTAATATGTTGAAGCCTACCGTCATGGGATCATTTCACCCAAGTTTTGTTGAAATCGGGTTATTGATTAAAGGAGTACCATTTTTAAATGGTTCCAGAAAACTTTAAGAAAATCAGAGATTGCTGCCAAAACATTGACCTATCAAAATTCTGAATAGAATTTCTAGAGGCTATGACAATAGGATCGTTCCAGCCAAAATTGGTTGAAATTGCCCAAGCGATTAATGAGGAGTAACATTTTATATGAATTCCCATTTATCGGAAAACTCAAGATGGCCACCATCAAAATCAAGTTGTTAAAATTCTGTATACAAGTTCTGAAGCGTACAGGCCTAGGGTTCTTCCAGCTGAGTTTGGTTGAAATCGGCCAAGTGGTTAATGAGGAGTAGCCTTTTAACTGATTTTCCAAAATATTCAAAAAATCCAAAATGGCTGTCAGAAGAAAAATTGACATATCAAAATTCTCTATGCATCTTCTAAAGCCTACCAACCTAGGCTCGTTCCAGACAGTCTGGTTGAAATCGCCCAAGTAGTTAATGAGTAGATGATTTTCAGCCATTTTTCGGAAAATTCAAGATGGCCATGGAATAAATTGAAAATTCTATATACAAGCTCTGAAGCATAGCACTTTAGGATCCTTCCAGCCGAGTTTGCTTGAGCTCGTTCAAGCAGTTAATGTGGAGTAGCCATTTAACTGATTTCCCAGAATTTAAAGAAAATCCAACATGGCCTCCAGAAAAATGGACCAATCAAATTTCTGTACACAAGTTCTGAAATCTACCAGCCTAGTATCCCTCCAGCCAAGTCTGGTTAAAATTGCTCATGCAGTTAATGAGGAGTAGCGTTTTAAACAACTTTCCGCTATTTTTCAGGAAATCCAAGATGGTTGCTGGAAAAACTGACCAATCAAAATTCTGTACATATGTTCTGAAGCATACTAGGCTAGGGTTCTTCCATCCAAGTATGATTGAAATCGGCCCAGAGGTTATCAAGGAGTAGGCTTTTAAGTGATTTCCAAAATTTTCAGAAAATCCAAGATGGCCACCGGAAAAATGGACCAATCAAAATTCTGTATACAAGTTTTGAAACCTACCAGCCTAGTATCCTTCCAGCCAAGTCTGGTTGAATTGCTCAAGCAGTTAATGAGTAGCGTTTTAAACGATTTCCTGCCATTTTTTGGAAAATTGAAGATGGCCACCGGAAAAATGGACCAATCATAATTCTGTATATACAAGTTCTGAAGAATATCATGCTAGGGTTCGTTCATCCAAATTTGAATGAAATCAGCCCAGTGGTTATCGAGTAGGCTTTTAAGTGATTTCCGGAAATTTTCAGAAAATCCAAGATGGCCACCGAAAAAATTGATCAATCAAAATTCTGTGTACAAGTTCTGAAACATACCAGCGTACTATCCTCCCAGCTTAGCCTGGTTGAAATTGTCCAAGCAGTTAATGAGGAGTAGCCATGCCATAAGTTCACTTGGCCATTCTGGCCAGGTGAGCTAAAAATGAGAACTTTATCAAAATATGTACATCTAAATTATTTTTTCAAAATTGATAAGGCGAGAGGATTCGAGGTGTTGCTGAGGTAATGGTCAGTGAAACTCGACTCAGTGCCACTGGGCTACCGACATAATGTGGTCCACAGGAACCCCATTAAACAGGGCGGTGGAAGCCACTACGCTGCGAACACTGTGAGCCTTGGCAAAACCGACTTGTTTACCTGTGGCGGATTTATAACAAAATTGAATACATTCTACAATCCACCTGGAAATGGTGTCCTTGGAAGCCCTACCATGAGGCTCAATATACGACAACCATAATGCTGTTGGGTTCATCCGCCATTCCTGGGTATGTTGTTTGTACCTGTTTAATGCAGGGACTGGACACCATGCTTTAGAATTAGGATTATATCTAGTCAAAGCTGGTAAAAATACGGGTTGACCTGGATATCTCAAGGACTGGTTTTTAGCCATGAAATATATCCTAGGTAGAAGCTTAAGGCCTTCCCCTGTGACCACACAACGGTCTGCCTCGGCTGATAAGGCAGGAATTTCGCTTATCTCCCTAGCCGAGGCTGCAGCAATTAAAAATACAGTTTTAAGTGTCAACATTTTCATAGAAATGGAAATTAGTGGTTCAAATGGCTTATCAGCTAATACCTGTAGCACTAGTGATAAACTCCAAGACGGAATCACAAGGGGATTCTTTGGTCTTAGATTGCCCATGCCAAGTATTTAATGTACTTCCTTCATCACTTCCCCTATTAGCCAAGCAAGGGATAAATGTCATTAAACCTGACTTATAGCCAGCAATAGAGTTAGGACTTGAGGCTATAGGCATCATACAGGTGACAAGAGGAAATCGGCTACTACTTGAATAGATGAATCCATTGGATCAATACATCTTTTTGAGCACCACTCTGCAAATCTGTTGATTTTATAGTTATATGCTCTGGAGGTTGACCCCCCCCCCCTTCTGGCTTTTGCCATGAACATGGCTGCTTGCTCAGAAAAGCCCTCATTAATTCTTGATTCCTTGACAACATCCACGCAGTCAATCTGAACATTGATGGATTGTTGTGAAGGGCCTTGCCCTGGAAGATAATATTGTCCATCAGAGGCAGAGGAACAGAATTGCAGACCAGAAGGTCCAGCAGGTCCGTATACCATGATCGGCGTGGCCAATTTGGGGCAATCAGAATCACTTGGCACTCCACCTGTCTGATTTTCTTAAGAATTTTTGGAATCAGGTTTGCTGGAGGGAATGCGTATGCTGATAGCTAATGCATCTGTTGTGATAGCGCTCGGATCTGGAATCGGAGAGACGTACGTCGTCATCTTCGCATGCTTCTTCGTTGCGAATAAATCTATGCTGGGTTTCCCCCAGTGGTTGAACAGATGATCTGCAACACATTGATTTAGTTGCCATTCTGTAGGTAAAACACTCATCCTTCAGCTCAATGAGTCTGCTAGCAGATTTAACCTTCCCGGAATATGAACTGCTTTCAAGGTGATCCTGTGCTCCAGGCATCAGCAAAGCTATTTCCATGTCATCATACAGAGACTGGGCGGGATCGTTCCGCCCTGGTGGTTTATGTAAGTCACTATTGTTGAATTGTTTGATCGGACCAGAACAATCTTGCCCTGAGCTTTCATTAAGAAATGTTACAGGCCCAGTACTACTGCTCGTAATTCCAGTAGATTGATATGATCTTGTGACTGATCCAGATTCCAAAGCCCTGATTCTGTGTCTTCTTCCAGGCAAGCTCCCCATCCCTCCATTAATGCATCTGTATACATTGTTATGCGAGGGTGGGGAGGGGTGAACATCACCCCCGCCAGGAGATTCTCTCTTTCCATCCACTATTGTAGGTGGGGAATAAGAGGCTCCAAATACCGGCGCATTTGAGTCCAGTGATCCTGTACTCTGGGTCCACTGTGTTATGAGATACAACTGGATAGGCCGCCTGCGTACGGCTGCCTGTGGAATGACTGGTTCCAATGAAACCATCAACCCCAGCATTCTCAAGTAAACCTGTGCCAGGACATGATGACTGTTGCACACTGACTGTATTAATGAGATGAGTACTTGTACCATCTCTTGAGTAGGATAAACATATCCTATCTCTAGCTCGAAGACCATTCCCAGGTAAACAAACTTCTGGGATGGAGTCAGCTCTGAGTTTTGAAAGTTGATTATCCAGCCTAAGTCTGTGAGAGGTTTTAGAACTATCTCCAGATTTGCTGATAGACTTTCCTGATTGTGGGCTTTTAACAGCCAGTTATCTATGTACGTATGGACTGCTATGCTTCTCCTGCGGAGGTATGCTGTTATCGCAAGGACCACCATGGTGAAGACCCGAGGAGCTGTTGAAATTCCGAACGGTAAAACCCTGAACTCCCACTGACGGCCGTGGAATGCAAACCTCAGGTACCGGCGAAAACTCCTCGCCATTCGAATATGGAAATATGCATCTTTAGAACCTATTGACACCGTCCACATTCCTTTCTCCAACCCTGCCAACACAGATTTCACTGTTTTCATTTTTAAACTCTTGAACTTCTCCGGGGCTTGAGGTTGAAAATTGGCCTCCACTTTCCAGTGCTTTTTATCACTAGGAACACAGTTGAATAGAAGCCCGGACAATTTTGTGCCGGTTGAATTGCTCCTTTTTGTATGAGGGAATTTATTTCCTCCTCTATACAGAACCGATGATCTGGATCTCTTGGATTTTGAGTCCAGATCGGAACCAGACAGCTTTGATGACGGGCCTACTATCCAGTTGGGATGATACCTGACGGAAAGCCATCGTAAGACTAAGCGGTCCTGAGTCAAGTGGTCCCACCCTTGCCTGTGGTGGGCCAGCCAGCCCCCCCCCCCACTGGTCCACCTAGGGAGAGAGGTGGACATGAGCAATGCAAGAGTGGCACTGTCTCTGGATCCAGAAGCACTGGAATGGTCCTTACAATTACCACAACCAGATCCTTGCACACCATGGCCCGCACTGCGCACACCTCGGTGTGCGGCCGGCTATTTGGCTGGCTGCGCTGGAGGAGCCTGTGCCCCTTCGCTGGTGGCCGGAGAGCGCGCTGCGATGACTGGCGCTGCGCTGGTGGCTGGCCTCTGACTTGGCCAACGCCACCCTGTGCCTGCAGGGGATGATACGCAGGGGGTGCTGTGCGAACGCGCTCTCTACGGAGCACTTCAAATTCCTCGCGCGAAGCCCTCCGGTTATTGACCAGGGTGACCGTCTCCTGGAGGTGCCTACATCTCTCACCTCCATAGACACCAGGACCTGTCATAGGCATACGCAGAAGCCTGGGAAGGTCTTGGGATGGGCACAGGTTGTCTAAGGCAAACATGCGCCATGCCAGGACACTCCTGGTCACTGACCAGGTTAAACCGTCCAGCGCCAGGTTAATACCATCCTGGATGGCTCTCTGAACTGTCACCGGACTAGGGTGGCGCGATGCGGATGCTGTTACTATCCCCTGTAACAGCTGGGCGACATGCGAAAGTGCTGCATTAGATGCTCTTGAACTCTCCTCCGCATCGCACAACGCATTATTTGCCGAACGCAAAGCGTTCGTGCACAGCGCTCCCATGTCAGATTGGGAGCCTGGCCGCGTATCCTCACCTAGTGGTCATCCGCGCTCGGCTTAGGCACCAGACCGTGCCGCTGGTATTCATTCATCAGGTACTATGCAGCATCGCTTTGCCATCTCACGAGGGGCCTTCGCAAGATGTCCATTCGCCTTAATGGACATCTCTGCCGCTGTAAACATATCTACAATATGTTCCACCAGCGGCAGAGATGGCGTCACAGTAGCAGTCAGCTTATTGCCAGCCACAGGCGCTGGTCCCGCTGGCTGGCCGACTGATCCACAGCAAGATCTGGCCTGACATTTATTAGCCAATGACAAGCGTCAGACCAGTCTTCCTCTGTGGCCACCTGTGAATGTTCAACTAGGCGCGGGCCTTCATCGTCCTCTAAAACATTCACAGGTGATTGCATGGCTGGATGAATTGATACTTCTGGCAAGCCAGAGAAAGCATTGCGCGCCCAACAGAGAAGGCATGCTAAACACAATGGCTTGACAGGAGCAGCCGCCGAGGCATTGCGCGGGGAATGAAAACTCGCCACACCACGGCCAGAATCAGCTACACCATAGGCAAGCCGAAGTATGCGGTAATGCTGGCCATCGGATCCAGCCCGGGCTAGCCTCTGTGCCGTGAATGCTACTCTTGCGTGAGTACCCATGGAAAATGTTGCCCGTGCTTCCCGCGAGGGGTGCACATATGTCAATTTCCGTGGCTACAGCGTTAGGAGAACCCAGCAGATAATTCTCTTCTTCCTGGTCAGAGATTAGACTCCAGGTCAGCAAAAAATGCTAACCCGGACCGGCCAGGAAAGGTACCATAAGAGGCAATGGTACCTGTAGGGTGCGGATAATCCTGGGAACTCGATAAGCGGGAACCAGGCTCCAGTGACACCTGTCCATGAACTGGCGTGGCAAGCCTGCTGCCAGTGTCCTCATAGTGAGCTGCCCCCTCTAATGGGCCGACCTCTGAATCTTGGACGAAAACTGGTAAGTCCCTAAAGAGTACCGATTCAGAGGCGGGGATTATCTGCTCCGGAGAAGAAGACAATAAAGGATTTAGCCCAGGGAGCATGCCGTGAAGCAACTCTGGAACCAAATCCTTTATCGTCTTCTTCATCTCTCCCATCAACTCAAGATGGAAGGCTTCCATATCCATGGTGGATAAAGCCTTCCTCTTACCCTTCTTACCAAGACCTTCTCGCTCCTTCTTTAATGCCTTCTCCTTGGCCTGCAATGACAAGAACTCAGTCATTAATTCGCACCCCCCACTGTTTACATATGTCACAATTTAACAATGGGCCACATGGACTACATTGGAAACACAAGTGAGGGGCGAATCTAGGTTTGAGAAACCTTCCACAAGTAGGACAACCAGGTTTCTGCAAAAGGTCATAAGACGAAGACAATTAGTATTTTAGTTAATGAATTAGTAAAACTCAAAACCAAAATAAGAAAGAGGGCTGGTGGCCATAAAGACCACTACACTAACAGATAAACTAGTGTTGGACAAAACGTTATGATAGTTAGTAAAGGTGCAAGGCTGATTATGACATCATAACTTCCAGAATAAGAAGGTAATCCGACTTGAAAACAACATCCAGGTGTAAGGACGAATTGTATTCATAATCCAGAACATAATAACTGGAAAGGATAATAGTACAAGCTATGCAAACATCAGATAAACTATGATAAATTGGCAGCAGATTTCAGACAAAAATTCTAAATAAATTGAAGTGCCTAATATCATAACTAGAATACCTGCGTCTTTAGCATAGACAAACCATCTAATCTGATCAACTGGAAGCTCCACCAATCTCTATGACCTCTTAACTCTCTCCACCATTAAGGGAGGGAAGTGGGCCAAGAGGGCAAAGTGAGATCTTCTTATGAGACCTCTAACTCACTGGGCATAGATCTTTGATTAGTTCTCTAACATTTGTTAGTAGGAAATGGAACCTTGGTGGAGAGAAAAACAAACCCTCTGAAGATGTGTTATCCTTTTCAATCATAGATAGGTACTGTGGACACAAACACAAAGAGAGATTAGTATTTCATAGCTAGATAGAAATAAACCAGTTTTTTAGGCGCTTGACACGTCTAATCACGAATCCCGGAAACACATTACAACAGGATTAAAATGCTAAATTAGACAAGTATGTAGTTCGAAATCACCTGATAACCTGGTCCCAGGCCATCCTCTGGAGACTTTCCACGATCGGACATGATTTTCAGGTGAATTTGCTTTCAGAAAGTGAGAGAAACTAGCAGAAAACTTTACAAAGAATAGCATGTGTTACTTTAGCAATAAATTGGAAAAGAGGAAGTGCTATTTTGCGCATGCACGAGGTTGCGGCTAGCATCCGCCGGACTATCATCTGACTACCTGCCCAGTAGAGGCACATAACTGTTTTTAATCTGAGTGTTTATTGAGTGAAAGTCGATATTTGGGAATATCAGAGTGTTAGGGAGGTAAGTATACTCTTGAAGTGAAAACATCCCACCAACACATGATCATCACACGGATACACCCCACCCACACATGATCATCACACGGATACACCCCACCCACACAAGATCATCACACAGATACACCCCACCCACACAAGACCATCACATGGATACACCCCACCCACACATGATCATCACATGGATACACCCCACCCACACATGATCATCACACGGATACACCCCACCCACACAGGATCATCACACGGATACACCCCACCCACACAGGACCATCACACGGATACAAACCACCCACACAGGATCATCACATGGATACACCCCACCCACACATGATCATCACACGAATTCACCGCACCCAAACATGATCATCACACGGATACACCCCACCCACACATGATCATCACACGGATACACCCCACCCACACATGATCATCACACGGATACACTGGCCCACACATGTGCACACAAACCTGCACATTGAACTTACACATGCACGCACCCACCTGGCACCTACTACCACACATACATGGACATGTACACTCGTGTACGCACACACCAATGCATGCACACACACAAATGCACACACTCTCACCAACATGCATGCATGCACACACACGCATGCACACACACACACACACACACAACTGGGTATAAATTGTCACCTGACTTAGAACTGTATATGAATTGTCATGTGATTTCTGTACCTTTGCTAAATTAGCACATGAAGGAACACCATACATTGGCCCACAAAGATAGGTGTATCTTCTTAAGGAGCACCGTACCTTGATTTGTAGAAATAGGTGTGTTCTTAACTTCTCAACACTGCCATAAGAATTGTCTCTTTTTAGGCCTTAAGATAATGTTTACTTAAACATATCACACAGGATCATAATCCACACAAAACTGGCAGTGAAGTTGTGACAAATGTCACTATATAAGCAGCCAGACAATATTTATCCATTCTAAGGCTGACAGGTGAGGTGTCAGCATGTGCCTTTACAACACGTACATTGCAACTCAGCATGTGCTGTATAATGACACTTTCCATTTTGAGCTATGCCCCACCCATCTATAGTTAAGCTCCACCCACACCTCGCTCATGTTGAGATCGATCGATCTCTGGACTCCTTGACTATCAATTTCCAGAAAATTATACAGGTAAGGTGTTGAACATTTTGAAACTAATTTGACTGGGTCCTGTTGCTGCCTATATTCAACAGCATGTTTATTAAATAGTAGAGACCTACAATTTTTACGTGTCAGACTATTAAGAGTTAAGGACAGGCCTAATAGAATCATTTATGACGTAATGATTATGACATCATCCTAGACACCGCTTACCTGATTATGGCGTCATATGATGTCAAATCATCGATGGATACTCTGGAAAGGTGAATTAACAAATATATCACCTTGAGGTATATATATATATATATATATATATATATATATATATATATATATATATATATATATATATAGCTTTCACTATTTTCAATATTTTAATTTGGCCAAAAAATATAAATATTTGTTTATCAAATGTCAATTTCCATGGCAAGAAAAGAGGATTTTTGACAATTTACTACTGGTATGACTATTTTGGTTTTGGAGCCAGGCATTCCAGAAGAGGTTTTCAAAATTAGTCTTCTCTTGGCCTACAAATGGACATTCCTCACGAATGCTGTAGCTGCCGGTTTTGCTGATTGCTATTAAAGATAACAATCTTAACTGTCTGATTGCTGCAAGCCAACAGACAATATTTCAATGGGTAATAACTCTGAATATGCTGAATATTTTGAAAACAATTTGACTGAAAGTTGTTGGGAGCTTAGCCATAAACAATTTTCAGTCAAATTGTGTTCAAAATATTCAGCATATGCAGTGTAAAACACCACGTAATATCTAGTCTGCAGAAACACCATGGAAATGGTTAAAGAACCATAATCTTCTATCAACAAAATACAGGTGATCATCTGCTGAAGAAGCTTGACCTTTTACAAGCCTTACCTTGGTTAGGTTTCCAAATGTACGTTCACTCGACTGTATGAATAACTGTTTGGTGACATCATCAAGTTCTGTGGGTGGAAGACAACAATACACTACAATGCACCAAGTTAAGCAGATTGTGACTGCATGAATCATCATCCCTCAATCTGGTACTGTACAGCTCACAAATAACGCAATATGTTTTCAAAACAAAATAAAACTTACTGTTGAATATTTTGACTTAGTTTCATCGGAATTAAGTTCAAACTAGTCAACAGAAAATTTCTTAAATCATGTTCAAAATTGTAATAACTAACATGTTTCTGGTTTTGTTTTTGAAACATGTTAACTTATTTATGAAGATATTGTGTATAACGGATACATTTTTGCCGATATGCAATCTCCACTGAGGTCTTGTCATAAGGAGTTGACATTCCAAATTTGAAATGAATCCCAGTGGGCTAACTGAAGTTATCGAAAGGAAACAAAATATTTTACGATTTTTCAAGTAAATCAAGGGGAATAACTCTGATGGATCTGGACATATTTCGCCGATATGAAATCCCAATCGAGGTCTTGTCATAAGGAGTTGATATTCCAAATTAGAAATGAATCCATTCAAGCTAACTGAAGTTATTGTGCGGAAACCAAATATTTTACGATTTTTTAAGAAATCAAGAAATCTATAGTCCCATCGACGATGTCGGGGGACTAATAAGTAGTGATATAATACAATATAATGTACAATATCACTTCAGTCATTAATGATCAGGCAATCTGAAAATGACCTCTCCAGTGATCTTGAGAGGGACATTTATAGACCACGAGAAAAATATTTGAGAAAACTTCAAATTGAACTGACTGACTACACAGTGTGAAGTCATATATAATATTCTTCTTATTGCTTGATGGTGAGAACCAACTCTCTTAGGCAGCAATGGCTTCCAGCCAAATTAATTTCAAAATATTCAACAGAGTAAGCTTTATAGCCTAAAGCATATACTTTTTCAGGGATTTGTCGGTGAAAGGGTTAACCCTTCAATGGTAACTTTTTGTTGAGAAAATGAGAATAATTGCTTACTGAATGTCCATTTGATGGGTGAGGGAAGACTATTTTAGAAAATTTATAACTGGAATGAATTGGCCAAGTCTTGTCTTGAAAATGGACATTCCTCAAGACTCATTTTGGCTGGCTTGAACATTAAAGGGTTACGTTGACACAAGAGGGGAGGGTGTGTGTGTTAATGAGTGGGATAGGAAACCAGAAGGAAAAAGACCTGTTACACTTTAATCTGTCGATACAATGAGAGTGATATAGAGCAAGACTATAACATATTGATATTAATGGATCTTTCCAGATTAGCTATGTCCCCGCCCATCTCTAGCTAAGCTCCACTCACACCTCACTCGTGTTGGGATCAATTGATCCTCGAATGTCCTAACTATCAATTCCCTGAAAACTCTACAGGTAAGCTGTTGAATATTTTGTAACTAATTTGACTAGGTGGCAGCAACAGCGCCTAGTGAAATTAGTTTCAAAATATTCAACAGAATATTTATTAAATAGTAGACATACAATTCGTACAACAACGTATAGTCTGTCTTCAAATATGCATTTGTGACGTACTTATCTACATCATTCATGATGTCATGATGATATCATTCATTATGATGTCATTCTACACGTCACGTAGTTGATTATGATATCATATGATGGGTGGATAAAGTGGAAAGGTCTATTGGTTGCTAGCAGTCCTGTTTTTTCACGCATCAACTTCCATAGAGGAAATTTGAATGGGCGTAGGCACTAATTATATTTGCCAGGTTTCAACTTCAACCTTCAGTGGTTCCAGAGCATCATTCATGATGTCTGCCAGCCAAATTGTCAAATTATATTCACTTGAACAAACTTGGTTCAGTTCCTGCCATATGTGGAATTTTGATGTTCCTGTCTAGCGGCCAAACAGATTCTGAGATTTTTAAAGGTGATTCTAAAAATCACACAAAATCTAAGACGACTACTGCCCAAACTGACCAATTAGCTCTTTTTGAATAAACTTAGATCTCTATGCCATAAGAAGGCTAATTGATTGATCTAATTGAAATTGGCCCAGTGGTTCTTGAGAAGTCGTTAATAATATATTGGTTCAATTAATATACAGTTACCTCCCTTGCAAATCACTTAACTAACAAAAGGACAATTTTGATTAGTCGATGGCGGTCATGTTTTTAACAGATCAACTTCACATGAACAAACTTATATAGCCCTTAGCCTGTAAATATAGTTTTGGCTAAATTTTGTCTGATTCCTTTGCTGGCTCTGGGGAAGAAGCTGTTGAAAATAGGTCTTTTACTGTCCATACACACCTCGCTCGTGTTGGGATCGATCGATCTCTGAACTCCATGTCTATCAATTTCCAGAAAACTAAACAGGTAAGCTGTTGAATATTTTGAAACTAATTTGACTGGGTTGACCTATGGCAGCAACAGCCCTCTGTCAAATCAGTTTCAATATATTCAACAGCATGTTTATTAACTAGCAAAGACATAAATTCATATTATCAAGTGTTTAAGATGGACGGAATCGAGTCATTCATGCTGTATTTGATTATGACATCAGCCTACACATCACATAGTTGATTATGATGCCATATGATGGATGGATAAACTGGTAAAGTAATATTGGTCAACAGGTTTCCAAAGATGCTTGAACGGGCTTATAGAAATAGTGCAAAATCTGAAATAGCCATAATTTAATCTTTAAAAATCCAAAACAATATGTCAAAGAAAAATTGTTATATTTTGAAAGAAACATACGCGTCAGCTTTCCTGGCTTGATAATCCCGAGTTGTACATCGGTTGCTGTGACAACTGAGCAGGTATTTGGCTCATCAAGGAGGACGCTGATTTCAGCGAATGATTGACACTGACCGAGCATCCCCATGACAACCTGTTTAGTTTTTTCCTGAAGAAGATAAATACACATACCAAAACCGTACAATCACATATTACATGATGGGATATTGTTAAGTATTTAACGGCCAAGTCAGCCAACACCAGCTTACGGAATGGTCTTGAGAAATGTACCTTTGCAGGCCAATAGAAGACAATTTAAGCAAGAATGCTGAAGCGTGTAATGTCTCACCTGTATAATGTTGATCACCAAAACAATCTAGGCATTGTTCATAAGACATATATTCAGTGAGCCACCAACAAAACCACCGCAAACACCCCAAAGCATGAAATGATTTTGCTCGTGTCACAAATGAAGTCTACAGTGTGGCTCATAAGTAAATTAACATGATTCCAAAACAAGAGCACAAACATGTTAGTTAGTAAGAAATGTACTTTGAATATTTTGAACATAATGGACCTTTCTGGTTTTAGCTATGCCCCGCCCATCTCTAGCTAAGCTCCACCCACACCTCGCTCGTGTTGGGATCGATCGATCTCTGAACACCCTAACTATCAATTTCCAAAAAGCTACATGTGTAAACTGTTGAATATTTTGAAACTAATTTGACTGAGTGCTGTTGCTGCCTAAGGCAGCAACAGCACCCAGTCAAATTAGTTTCAAAATATTCAACAGCATGTTTATTAAATAGCAATGAATTAAAAAGACATACAATTCATACAACGTGTCGGACCATTTGAGATTTGATGACGGTCTATATGGAACCCTTTGTGACGTAATGATTATGATGTTATCATACACACGCTGAGATAATTAGTACGTCATACGAGGTTTGATGATGGATGGATACTCTGGAAAGGTGAATTTGATTAGAAGACATTACAGCCTTAGCCAGCAGCAATGTCTCTGAATACTATGAAGTTCAAAATATTCAACAGACCATTTTATCTTTTTTTGGAAACATTTTAGGTTTTATCTGTGCTTCACTGTAGCTTACCTTCAGTCCATTTGGAGATTGCTGCATGATATCTAGCTGTCTCAGGACATGGCATTGTCCAGATCTTATAAATGCCATATATGGAGATTTGAAACCCTCGCTTACTAAAACTGCAAACAGACAGCAGGATTTGTAAAGCGCAGATTCAAAATATGTGTAATGCATAAAGGTAGATTCGTGTGCATGTGTGAGTGAATCCTTTCAGTGTGGGGAGGGGGGGTGTTTAATAAAAAATTAAAAACCTTGAAGCTATGATGAGAAGATACTTCCCATTTTAATAAAATTGTAATGGAATCCTAATAATAAATAAATACAGACATTCTTTGTGATGCAGGAAATATGTTGAATACTCTGACATTAAGCCTTTAACCCTTGAATTTCCTCCTGAAATGTTCAATTTTCTCATAGAAAATGTCCATTTGCAGATCAAGAGAAGACTATTTTTGAAAATTTACCACTGGAATGACTGATTCGGTTATTGAGCCAGTCATTCCAGTGGTAAATTTTCAAAAAGAGTCTTCTCCTGATCTGCAAATAGACATTTCTAAAGACCACTGCTGAAGCCATTTTTGGCTGATATAAGTGTTAAAGGGTTAATAGAACTAGAAGCTGTCACTACTTCCATCAAATAGTTTCAAAATACTCAAGAGACTTCCATATCATTGCCTTGTGATACTATAGAGCCATTGCTTGCACGGTAGTGATGTTATGAGATACTATAGAGCCATTGCTTGCACGGTAGTGATGTCATGAGATACTATAGAGCCATTGCTTGCACGGTAGTGATGTCATGAGATACTATAGAGCCATTGCTTGCATGGTAATGATGTCATGGGATACTATAGAGCCATTGCTTGCACGGTAGTGATGTCATGAGATACTATTGAGCCATTGCTTGCACGGTAGTGATGTCATGAGATACTATAGAGCCATTGCTTGCATGGTAGTGATGTCATGGGATACTATAGAGCCATTGCTTGCACGGTAGTGATGTCATGGGATACTATAGAGCCATTGCTTGCACGGTAGTGATGTCATGAGATACTATAGAGCCATTGCTTGCACGGTAGTGATGTCATGAGATACTATAGAGCCATTGCTTGCATGGTAGTGATGTCATGAGATACTATAGAGCCATTGCTTGCATGGTAGTGATGTCATGAGATACTATAGAGCCATTGCTTGCATGGTTGTGATGTCATGAGATACTATAGAGTCATTGCTTGCATGGTAGTGATGTCATGAGATACTATAGAGCCATTGCTTGCATGGTAGTGATGTCATGGGATACTATAGAGCCATTGCTTGCATGGTAGTGATGTCATGAGATACTATAGAGCCATTGCTTGCATGGTTGTGATGTCATGAGATACTATAGAGTCATTGCTTGCATGGTAGTGATGTCATGGGATACTATAGAGCCATTGCTTGAACGGTAGTGATGTCATGAGATACTATAGAGCCATTGCTTGCACGGTAGTGATGTCATGAGATACTATAGAGCCATTGCTTGCACGGTAGTGATGTCATGAGATACTATAGAGCCATTGCTTGCACGGTAGTGATGTCATGAGATACTATAGAGCCATTGCTTGCATGGTTGTGATGTCATGAGATACTATAGAGTCATTGCTTGCATGGTAGTGATGTCATGAGATACTATAGAGCCATTGCTTGCATGGTAGTGATGTCATGAGATACTTTAGAGCCATTGCTTGCACAGTAGTGATGTCATGAGATACTTTAGAGCCATTGCTTGCACAGTAGTGATGTCATGAGATATTATAGAGCCATTGATGGCACATAAGTGATGTCATGAGATACTATAGAGTCATTGCTTGCATGGTAGTGATGTCATGAGATACTATAGAGCAATTGCTTGCATGGTAGTGATGTCATGAGATACTATAGAGCGATTGCTTGCACAGTAGTGATGTCATGATATACTATAGAGCGATTGCTTGCACAGTAGTGATGTCATGAGATACTATAGAGCCATTGCTTGCTATGGTAGTGATGTCATGGGATACTATAGAGCCATTGCTTGCACAGTAGTGATGTCATGAGATACTATAGAGCCATTGCTTGCATGGTAGTGATGTCATGGGATACTATAGAGCCATTGCTTGCATGGTAGTGATGTCATGAGATACTATAGAGTGATTGCTTGCATGGTAGTGATGTCATGGGATACTATAGAGCCATTGCTTGCATGGTAGTGATGTCATGACATACTATAGAGCGATTGCTTGCACGGTAGTGATGTCATGAGACACTATAGAGCCATTGCTTGCATGGTAGTGATGTCATGAGATACTATAGAGCCATTGCTTGCATGGTTGTGATGTCATGAGATACTATAGAGCCATTGCTTGCATGGTTGTGATGTCATGAGATACTATAGAGCCATTGCTTGCATGGTAGTGATGTCATGAGATACTATAGAGCCATTGCTTGCATGGTAGTGATGTCATGAGATACTATAGAGCCATTGCTTGCACAGTAGTGATGTCATGAGATACTATAGAGCCATTGCTTGCATGGTAGTGATGTCATGAGATACTATAGAGCCATTGCTTGCACGGTAGTGATGTCATGAGATACTATAGAGCCATTGCTTGCATGGTAGTGATGTCATGAGATACTATAGAGCCATTGCTTGCATGGTTGTGATGTCATGAGATACTATAGAGCCATTGCTTGCATGGTAGCGATGTCATGAGATACTATAGAGCCATTGCTTGCATGGTAGTGATGTCATGAGATACTATAGAGCCATTGCTTGCATGGTTGTGATGTCATGAGATACTATAGAGCCATTGCTTGCATGGTAGTGATGTCATGAGATACTATAGAGCCATTGCTTGCATGGTAGTGATGTCATGGGATACTATAGAGCCATTGCTTGCATGGTTGTGATGTCATGAGATACTATAGAGCCATTGCTTGCATGGTAGTGATGTCATGAGATACTATAGAGCGATTGCTTGCAAAGTAGTGATGTCATGAGATACTATAGAGCCATTGCTTGCATGGTAGTGATGTCATGGGATACTATAGAGCCATTGCTTGCATGGTAGTGATGTCATGGGATACTATAGAGCCATTGCTTGCATGGTAGTGATGTCATGAGATACTATAGAGCGATTGCTTGCACAGTAGTGATGTCATGAGATACTATAGAGTCATTGCTTGCATGGTAGTGATGACATGAGATATTAGAGCTATTGCTTGCACAGTAGTGATGTCATGAAATACTATAGAGCGATTGCTTGCACAGTAGTGATGTCATGAGATACTATAGAGCGATTGCTTGCACAGTAGCGATGTCATGAGATGCTATAGAGTCATTGCTTGCATGGTAGTGATGTCATGAGATACTATAGAGCCATTGCTTGCACAGTAGTGATGTCATGAGATACTATAGAGCGATTGCTTGCATGGTAGTGATGTCATGAGATACTATAGAGCGATTGCTTGCAGAGTAGTGATGTCATGAGATACTATAGAGCCATTGCTTGCATGGTAGTGATGTCATGAGATACTATAGAGCCATTGCGTGCATGGTAGTGATGTCATGAGATACTATAGAGCCATTGCTTGCACAGTAGTGATGTCATGAGATACTATAGAGCCATTGCTTGCATGGTAGCGATGTGGCACAGTAGTGATGTGGCACGGTAGTGATGTCAAATACAAAACATCATTTAACTGTCTGACTGCTGAATTTCTGCACACTACATTATATACTACTACATAGCTCCGCATATCCTGAATAATTTGAAAACAATTTGACTGAAGGTTGCTGGTGTCTTCGAACAGTCAGATAGTTAATAAAAGTAAATTATTTTAAGAGATTCTGTATGATATGGTGCTTATGAGTTTTTGGATTAGAAAGGCCATTTTCACCCAAAATATTTGACCTATAAAGGTGAATCCTTCAAAAGGCACATCTGCGTATCATAATTGAGGCATATGCCAAGTTTCATTAAATTAATCTGAAGCGGTTCTAGTATGATATGCTGTTTATGAGATATTTTGGATGGACAGAGGGATGGATGGACAGACAGATGGACGCAGTGATTACTATACAGCTTCCTAATAACTAAATTTGATCAAATTAAAAAATATTTGCTTATTGAATTTGCATGCGAAAAGAAGATTATCTTTGAAAATTTACCATTGGAATTACTGGCTCAATGGTAAATTGTCAAAAATAGTCTTATTTTGGCCTGCAAAATGGACATTCCTCAAAGCCACTAAGAGGCCGGTTTTGGCCGGCTTCATCATGAATGGGTTAAATGTGCAAGATTATCCATCTTTGACAATATATAAATATACTTGATCAGGAACCGGGTCTGGTTAACGTCAAACTGCAGTAAGCGCAACGAACTGTGGGAAGTTGCTAGGCGACCGAATACAGAAGATTGTTGTATGAACGTTTATCAACAATCAATCCTAACCTAGCTATGACATCACGATATCATTCTCACATAGCCATCACTAAGGGAAGCAGCAGCTTATTAGGCTTCTGCAATTATTGCTCTGAGTGATCATGATCAATTATTCAAGAATAATCGTGATTATTCGATTAATCAGCCTGGTTACAAATTACCCCAACATTAAACAACAAATGATGAAACTGGAGATTGTGTTTAGAAATGTCCATTTGCAGAGATTATTTTTTGTTGCATAAAACATTAATTAACGAGGTTTTTGAAATATGTTATGCTGTAGAAATTATGCACGATTATTCGGGCATTTAATTTTTAATCATATAATTTCGCAATTAAAAAAATAATCATGATTTTCGATTAAATCCTGTAATCACGCAAGCCTACTGCTTATACTTACTTGTGTTTGGTGGATACGAGATGTACTCAATAAGGTTTGCTACATTAAGCAGAGGTTGAAAGAGGCCACAGTTTATACTTACTCGTGTTTGGTAAATATTAAACAAAATCATGGATTTCTTTTTCACGAGAGAGTTGATACTTGCCACCCTGATACTCTATGATATTTCACAAATATCAACCAAGCTTCAATAAGACTCAGAATTTTAAAAAACCCTCCCCCACTGGGCAGGTTACTCAAAAGACAGTCCAGCGGATGTGCGGCCCAAAGTCGCGCAGGCGCGGGGATGTCTCTTTCTATTCCAAATTATTGGCTGAGAAATTGCAACATAAAACGCTGATAGACCGAGCGGAGAGGCTGGGATCGTATCAGGGTGGTAAGCACCAACTCTCTCGTGAAAAAAGAAATCTGTGATTTCATTTATTTCACATCAAGAGTATACTTACCACCCTGATATTCTATGATATAGCCAGAATTTGTGAGAGAATTCGGCGAGAGGGAGGCGAAGGTCAGAAGACCGGCTCATCCCTAAAAGAGCAAGCTCTTTTGCTTTTGGAGCACAAACAACATCTGAAATTGCGTATGTAAACACAATCAGGAAATGACTTGGACATCGGCTAACACAACCAATGTTGAGAGTAATGACCGTATAATATGCGCTCCCTCACCCCTCTTTAGTAAAAAGAGGGAGCGATGACCTCAATGTCATATATGCTCTCTATGTACCATCACCATATTAGCAAGTAACGTGACAAAAAATAACCATCACCATATAGGACTAACCTATTTTGACGAGATTCCCTTTAATCACCACTGGTGATGATAGGAACAGTACGGAAAAGCAGGGATTTCCCCACTAAATTGCACAGTGTGTGAGTCAACGGCCTTATGAATAATATTTAGAAATATATACAGTTCAACATTTATGTAAACTCGATAAGGCAAGCGGATTTGACGTGTCATGGAGGTAATGATCTGTACAACTAGACTCACAGTGCCATTGTGCTACTGACATAATGTCATCCACCGGCACTCCGTTAAGCAGAACCGTGGATGTCACTACGCCACGGACACTGAGCCTTGGCTATGTCAACTTTTTTTCCTGTGGCGGCTTTGTGGCAATGCTGGATGCATTCCACAATCCACCTAGAAATGGTATCTTTAGAAGCTCTCCCATTGGGTTCAATGTAAGATAGCCATAAAGCACTAGGGTCCGTCCGCCATTCCGCTGTACATTGTTTATAACATGTTAATGCACGGACAGGACACCAAGCCTTTGAATTAGGATCAAACCTAGTCAAAGCGGGTAAAACTATAGGCTGACAAGGATATTTTAAAGACTGGTTTTTCACCATAAAGGTAACTCTAGGTAGAAGCCTGAGGCCTTCCCCTGTAACCACAAAACGGTCTGGCTCTGCTGACAAAGCATGTATTTCACTTCTTCGCCTGGCTGAAGCTGGAGCAATCAGAAAAACTGTTTTAAGCATGAACATTTTCATGGAAATGGACCTTAGGGGTTCAAAGGGTTTATCCGCTAATACTTGAAGTACTAATGATAAACTCCAAGAGGGAATCACTGTAGGATTCCTTGGTCTTAGATTACCCATGCCTTTGATTAAAGTATTTAGATTACATATTTCATCACTTCCCCTATTAGCCAAGCAAGGAATAACTGAAATTAAAGCTGACTTGTAGCCAGCAATAGAGTTAGGCTTGAGGCTATAGGCATCAAAAAGGTGAGAGAGGAAGTCGACTACTACCTGAATAGATGCATCCATTGGATTAATACATCTTTTTTAGCAACATTCTGCAAATCTGTTGATTTTATAATTATATGCTTTGGAGGTTGGCTCTTCCCATAAACATGGCTGCTTGCTCAGAAAAGCCTTCCTTAACTGCTGATTCCTTCACAACATCGACACAGTCCATTGGAACATTGACGGGTTGTTGTGCAGAGCCTTGCCCTGGAAGATTATGTCATCCATCAGAGGCAGAGGAACAGGATTGCAGACCAAAGGTCCAGCAGATCCGTATACCATGATCGGCTTGCCCAATTGGGGGCGATCAGAAGCACTTGGCATTCCTGCTGCCTGATTTTCTGGAGAACTTTTGGAATCAGGATTGCTGGTGGGAATGCGTATGCATACATTCCCTCCCAGCTGATAGCTAGCACATCTATTGCGATAGCGCTCGGATCTGGAATCGGAGAGACGTACATCGTCATCTTCACATTCTTGTTCGTTGCGAATAGATCTATGTTGGGCTTGCCCCAGTGGTTGAACAGATGGTCCGCCACACATTGATTTAGTTGCCATTCCGTGGGATGAATGCTAATTCTTCGGCTCAATGAGCCTGCTAATAGATTTATCCTTCCCGGAATATGAAATGCGTTCAGCAAAATCCCATGATCTAGGCACCAGCAAAGCAGTTTCCATGTCATCATACAGAGACTGGGCAACTTCATTCCGCCCTGCCGGTTTATGTAAGTCACTATTGTTGTATTGTCTGATCAAACCAGAACAATCTTGCCCTTGACCTGCTCTAGGAAGTGTTCCATGGCTAAGACTACTGCTAGCATTTCTAGCAGATTGATATGTTCTTTCGACTGATCCATATTCCAAAGTCCTGATACTTTGTCTTCTTCCAGGCAAGCTCCCCATCCCTCCATTGATGCATCTGTGTACATCGTCAATTGAGGGTGGGGAGATGACAACGTCACACCCGCCAGGAGATTTTCTCTTTTCATCCACCATTGAAGGTGGTGAATAAGAGGTTCCAACACTGACACCTTTGAGTCCAGGAATCCCGTACTCTGAGTCCACTGTGTCATGAGAAATAAATGGATAGGCCACCGGCATAAGGCTGCCTGTGGAATGACTGGTTCCAGAGAAACCATCAACCCCAGCATTCTCAAGTAGACCCGTGCTAGGACATAATGACTGTTGAACACTGACTGTATGACTGAGATCAGTACTACTACTCTCTCCTGAGAAGGGTAAACATACCCTGTCTCTAGATCGAAGAACATGTCCAGGTAAACAAACTTCTGATTTTTGAAAGTTTATTATCCAGCCTAGATCTGTAAGAGTTTTCAAAACTATCTCAGATTTGCTGATAGACTTTCTTGATTGTGTGCTTTTAACAGCCAGTCGTCTATGTATGTGTGGACTGCTATGTGTCTCCTGCGGAGGTATGATGTCATAGCTTGGACCACTCGAGTGAAACCCCGAGGAGCTGTCGATATACCAAATGGGAGAAACCTGAATTCCCATTGGCGGCCCTGAAATGCAAATCTCAGGAACCGACGAATGCTCTTTACAATGGGAATGTGAAAATAAGCATCTTTTAGATCTATTGATGCTGTCCACATTCCCTTCTTCAATCCTGCTAACACCGTTTTTACAGTTTCCATTTTGAAACTTGGTGTGGCGATAAATCTGTTGAGAGGTTTGAGGTTGAGAATTGGTCTCCACCCTCAAGTGCTTTTTGTCACTAGGAAGACAGTTGAATAGTAACCCAGACATTTCTGTGCGGGTTGAATTGCATGTTTCTGTATGAGGGATTTAATTTCTTCCACTATACACAACCGTTGATCTGGATCTCGTGGATTTTGAGTCCAGATCGGAACCAGAGATAGGCACGATGGCTGGTTTGATATCCAGTTGGGATGATAACTGACTGAAAGCCATCGCAAGACTGAGCGGTCCTGAGTAACCCGCTCTGACTCTTGCATATGGAGGGCCAGGCAGCCTCCCACGGGTCCGCCTAAGAATTGAGGTGGACCTGAGATGTGCAAGGGCTGCCCTGTCTCTGGTGGCTGTCCTAGCAGCACTGGTGTGATCCTTGTGGGTGCCGACCCATCAGACTCGACTCCCACAACCAGAATGCCGTGCTCCTCTTCCACTTCGGTACGCACGCTGCCTGGTAGATTGCGCTGGAGGAGCCTGTGGTCCTCCCTAGCTGGCTTACGCAGACATTGCCGTGGCTGATGCTGCATAGGTGGTTGGCCTCTGACAAGCCCACCACCACCTCTAGCCTGCTGAGGGTGGAAGGCAGGGGGCGCTGCTCAAACGCACTCCCTGTGGAGCACTTCAAACTGCTCACGCAGCACCTTCTGGTTGTTCACCAGGTTTACAGTTTGCTGAAGGTGCAGGCATCCTTCACCTCCAAACAACCCCGGACCTGACATCGGCATCTGAAGAAGCCGATTGTATGGATCCTGCGAAGGGCACAAATTGTCCAGGGCAAATGTGCGCCTCGTCCTTAAAAGTCCTGGTTATGGATCTCGTCATACAGTCCAGAGCCAGGTTAATGCCATCCTGGATGGCTCTCTGGACTGTAAGAGGAGATGCTTGGTGGGTTATGGATGCCGCTACTACCCCCTATAGTAGCTGAGAAATGTGCAAGAGAGCCGAGATGGCTCTTCTTGTACTTTCCTCCGTGTCCCGCAGAGCAGAATTTGCATTGCGCAAAGCTCTAGCGCACAAGGGTCCCATGTCAGACTGGGACCTTGGGCATGTGTCTTCTCCCAAAGCTGCATGGCCATCCATACATGGCTTTGGTATGACGCCATACTTCTAATATAGATCAGAACTGATACGCCAGCGCCGTGCCACCTCGTGAGGGACCTTCGCAAGGCATTGATTCGGCTGAATGGACGTTTCTGCCGCAGCAAACATATCCACGATATGCTCTGCATACAGGAGAGATGGCATCGTGCTAGTCACCGGTTTCCCTCCCAACCATGGGCGCTGGTCCCACTGGGAATCCGATGGATCCACCTGGAGTTCTGGCTTGATGTTCACCAGCCATTGGCAAGCATCCAGTCAGTCCTCCTCGGTGGCCACCTGTGAATGTTCGATGAGCCTAGGGCCTACGTCGTCCTTGACCACATTCACTGGTGGGGTAGCAGCTGGAGCTGGAAATACCCCTGGAGAGCCAGGGAAGCCATACAGACCCGCAAAGGCCGACATGACTTGCGCCATGACTATTCCAGGAGCCAGATCTATGGCATCATGGGAGTTACATGCATGACGTCATAGTTCGGGCCTTCTTCACAGTAACTCTCAGCAAGCCAAGGGATACGGTATGGACGGCCATCGGCTCCAAGCCAGCCTAGCCGTTGAGCAGTGAAATCTACTCCCGAAGAAATAGTTCCATGGGAAAGGTCACCACTGGGGGTGGATGGATTTCCATTTCCATGGCCATCGGCAGGCCATAACAGTGTCCTTTTCTTCCTGCCCAGAAAGATTAGATGCCAAGCTTGAAGAGCGATCAAACTCGGCCTGGGCAGGAGGGGTATCGCGTGAGGCGCTGATACCTTTAGCCTTAGGCTGCTCTAGAACGTTCGATAAGCGAACTCCCGAGGCCATGGCTTTCACTCTCGGGTCCACAGGTGAGGCAAGCCTCAGCACCGGACCAGCGGGCGCCATCTCTGGGCCTACCACGAAAACTGGCTTCGTAAGAGAACCTGATCCAGAGATGGGAACACTCTGTCCTGGAGCAAATGAGGAAGAAAATGATGAACTTGAACCTGGAAGCAAGCTGCGAAACAACTTTGGGACAAGATCCGTGATTGTCTTCTTCATATCTCCCATCATTTCCAGATGAAAGGCCTCCATGTCTGGCATGGATGTCTTCCTCTTCTTACCACAAGACTCTTTGTCAAGATGCCTACATCTGCTGCCCTGTCCTTTACCTGCTGATTTATAAAATCAATAAATACCTCCACTGGCTACGACTCACACACATGGCAATTTAGCAAAGGCAGTCATGGGGGAAAAAGCGGGCCTTCACGAAACAGTGGCAGGAAGGGCATTTGTTTTCAATAATCCTCTGAAAAGATACAAACGAAAACAATTAGTTTTTAGTTATGACGAACCAAAAAACCAAGCGCAAAAAGCTAATAAATTCCTTAAGGAAAACTTAGACCCCTAGATAAAAATGATAGGCTAGGCTATAGAAAAACTATGGACCTGACTAAAGGTAAACAAATCCTAAAAACTTCTTATTCTGACGTCATGAAGACAAGGGAGACTAGGAAATTAGAATTTGAAATACTTTAGCGGCGAATGCTAGACTCCACACTCAAAACAAAGATTCATTAGTAGTTGAACTTTATAAACACAATGAACCTATGCAAACCATCAAGAGAGATAAATAACACAACACTCAGTCATAAAATTTCCAAAAATGTTTTAAAAATAAAATGACTGAAAATTTTCTCTCCATACTTAATCTCAGAAGATAACTCCTGAAAAGTCTTGCTGAACAATAACAAGAATACCTGATCCTGAATCCAGACCCTGTGGTGGGGGGAGAATGCGGAAAAATTACTTCTTATGCTAATAATTCCTTCTCCAAACTCATAATAAAATATTTGAACCCTGAAAACCAAGTATAAATAATTGTTCAGATGAAGGATACATGTCAGAAATCAGCTAAATGTGTCTGAAAATACAAATCACAACATGCATTGCTAATATATAGGCCTCCCCAAAAAGAGCTAGCCTAATATAGACGTAACCACGTGATAGCGAGGTTCACGGATATACCATCGGAGTCAACACGCAAAATTTGTATCAATAAATTTACTAAAGTACACCTGCTGGCTAGGACCGGGAGCATCCTCCGGCGACTTGGCAGCGTCAGACATACTAATATAACAGTCAAACAAGTTGCACAACAACTTAAAGCTTCAAAAAGATCAAAAGCAAAACTATGAAGGCGTATTGCAATGGCAGATCAATAATTTGAGAAGAGAAAGCGACAGCCCCACGCATGCGCAAGTTTGGGCCGCACATCCGCAGGACTGTCAGTTGAGTAACCTGCCCAGTGGGGGGGGGGGGGGAGGTGGTTTCTTTTTAATTCCGAGTCTTATTGAAACAAGGTCAATATTTGGGAAATATCAGAGTATCAGGATGATAAGTATACTCTTGATGTGAAAGAGATGTACTAAATAAGGTTTGCTACTTTAAGCAGAGGTTGACGAGGCCACAGTTTATACTTACTCATGTTTGGTGGATATGAGATGTACTCAATAAGGTTTGCTACTTTAAGCAGAGGTTGACGAGGCCACAGTTTATACTTACTCGTGTTTGGTGGATATGAGATGTACTCAATAAGGTTTGCTACTTTAAGCAGAGGTTGACGAGGCCACAGTTTATACTTACTCGTGTTTGGTGGATATGAGATGTACTCAATAAGGTTTGCTACTTTAAGCAGAGGTTGACGAGGCCACAGTTTATAGTCACCACATGATAATAGCAGATTCACCTTCTCTGTCTGGTCACGATGCTTGATTTGCTAGAAAAACAACATTTCATTATCTATAAACATAACACTGATTGACAGGATTGGAAATGAAAACTCTAATAGCATATATATAGTGAAAGGTTTTAAACAAATACACCCCTGCATGCACGCACCTGCATGCATGCACATGCATACAGTTACACACATGCACACAGACACCTATGCACAGATTTCTGGAATATGACAAATGATTAGTCCAACATAGATCTAATCCTAAATTTCTGTAAGTGCTTCAAGATTCAAAGTTGCTTTATTTCATGGTTTTTCAATACATATAAATCGACTCTAAACAGGCAGTCCATTAAAGACATGGCCTATGGAGCGATGACCTTACACATATCACAAAACATTTGTACATTAACATATATATGACACATCACACGACAATGGCACAGTGACAGAATGCTGAAAAAGCTACCTTAATATGAATACTTATAAAGGGATCTGGCTACCATTCTGGAATTATTAGCCAGTAAATTAACCTATTTTGGGATTTTATTAGCCATACAAACTTTCTGTGAAAAAGGATATGAATCTCGCCTCAGACTTATACTGTACAATAGATCATATATTGTGATGTGATCGATCTTGAAGAAAAAAAAGAAGAAAATGGACTCGATGCGAAGTATCAGTCCTTCTTGACTTAGTAATTGTCACGATCTCCTAAACCCATTAACACTGTAATTGGCAGACGAGTCAATAAGCCTATGTGACTGTCCTGAGGAATATCCATTTGCAGGACAAGAGAATGAATTTTTGGAAAATTTGCCACTAGAATGTCTGGCTGGGTAACCGACCCAGTTATTCCAGCGATAAATTTTCAAAATTTGTCTTCTCTCGTTCTGCAAATGGACATTCACTAAGCACAAATTTAGATTTACTTGACCATTCGTGACCAATAAAGGGAAAGATTACATGCTTTCTGAAAATCACTGAAAATTAAAGGACTGATGAATCAACATAATTTGATATTAAAGTCTTCTAAAATATTGATCAAAATGATATCAACTTTAAGATACTTGTATGATTCCTCTTAAAAATCTAACCAACAAAATTATAGGATTTCCTATAATTCTGGGTAGCGGAGTAGGATTTCCTATACAAATAGGAACAATCCATCACTGTAAAATTATGACTCAGCCTTCTGCAGTGGTCTTGAGAAATGTCCATTTGCAAAACAAAAAAAGACTATTTTTGAAAATTAACACCGCAATGACTGGCTCGATAACCGAGCCAGTCATTCCAGTGATCAATTTTCAAAAATTGTCTTCTCTTGTTCTGCAAATGGGCATTTTCTATCAGAAAATTGAAATTTTCTTGAATAAATTCGAGGGTTAAAGGGTTAATATACACCGTGACCAGCATGAGTGTATAATAAACAGGTTAGCAATCAGGGTAAACATATACTTTCACATGCCCATTCACTATTCTAGTTGTCATCAAGAATGCTAGTTATAGGCTTGCGTGATTATGTGATTAAATCGAAAATCGTGATTATGTTTTAAATCGTGAATTTATATGATTAAAAATTAAATAATCGAACAATCGTGAATACTTTCTATTGGATAAAATATTTCAAAACCTAACTTTCCATTACTTTTTAATGGGATCGGTCATGAAAAATGACAATTTGCTGAGTGAATGTATGTCCATTTGCAGGGCAAGAGAAGACTAGTTTTGAAAATGTATTACTGGAATACCTGACTCGAGAATCGAGAATTTTCACAAATAGTCTTCTCTTGCCCAGCAAATGGACTTTTCTAAACATCATTGCAATTTTCGTCATTGACATTCTTTCGTTGTTATGTCTTGGTAATGTGTATCCATCGATCGCGATCACACAACGCAATAATCGCACAAGCCTAGCTAGTTACCTCAATAGCTCTTCTGTAATCTGATGTGTATATTTTGAGGAATTCACAGTTTGTTTCTTGAGTCTTCACACACAGGATCCTGTCAATAACAACAAAACCACACATATAACAGTATTACCCTTCAAAGATCAAGCCGGCTGAAACTGGCCTCTGCAATGGTCTTATGGAATATCAATTTGCAGGTGAAGATAAGACCATTTTTGAAAATTTACCAGTGAAATGACTGGCGCGATAACCGAGCTAGTCATTCCAGTGATAAATTAAAAAAAATTGTCTTATCTTGGCCTGCAAATGGACATACACTGAGAAAGATTTTCTAGTTTTGTGAAAAATCTTGACCATTAAAGGGTGAATTAAGCCGGATAATGCAGCTATATAAAATATCTGAAGAGGACATAATAGCTTTCTGCATGAACTAGTTTTCCTGTAGAAGTTTATTGTCACAATGGAGGAATCCAGTTTTATCTATGCCCCACCCATCTGTAGCTAAGCTCTACCCACACTCTGACAGTGTTGGGATCGATCGATCACTGAACTCTCTGACTATCAATTTCCAGAAAAATGTACAGGTAAGCTGTATTGAACAGAATGTTTATTAAGTAGTAAATACATACAATTCGCACAATGCTTAGTCCATCATAAATTAAGTGTTTGTGATGTACTTATCTACACCATTCTTGATGTCATTAATTATGATGTCATCCTTACGTAGTTGATTATGACATCATATGATTGATGGATAAACTGGAAAGGTCCATTCCTCACTCTGTTAATGTAATGGAGGGATCTGACCTGTCACTCAGGGTATCTGGCATCATAATCACTTGTTATCTCATGTCACAATCAAAATGACATCATGTCTTTTCCAAAAGTAGCAATCTTTCATCACAAAAAAGACTCACTTGTATGTCTTTGATAAATGAATAATTCAATAAACATACTATTGAATATTTAGAAACTAATACACATTTTCTGCATTGGCGTTCCCGAAAGGCATTGCTCACAGTTCTGGTTGGTAAACATACCAGATGTGTGAACAGTAAATACTTTACAATTAGGCTGAGATACAACACACATTAAGCTGTTTATATGAAGGACTCAGATCATCATTTTATTGATGTCATAAATCATACAGCTAAGTCAATTGTCTATCCATTTATGCATTAATCTCGCAACAAAAAGTTGGCTGGGAAAGCTATAACAGTGTCCCATCTTCCTGAAACTGCTACACACATTAAACGAAATTACAGATTTCTTTTTTCACAAGAGAGTTGATACTTACCACCCTGATACTCTATGATATTTTCCAAATATCGACCTAGCTTCAATAAGACTCAGAATTAAAAAGAAACCGCCCCACTGGGCAGGTTACTTAAGTGACAGTCCAGCGGGTGTGGCTAGGGCTTCACGATATACCGATATTAAATCGAATACCGGTATCATAGCTATAACGTTAACCAAACCGATTTGGTTTTGCTGATACTGAAATATTGAGATATAAGATAAAACCGGTATAACATTTTGTTAGGCAGATAATCTGCTTCCCATTAGTAACACCTCAATAGTATGTATCTGTCAAGTGATATAAGTTACTGCTCTTCATACGGGAAAATGATATTTTACCTGTATTTAATGATCATGCACTTTTCTTATTTATCCAGAGCTGTCAAATTGTTGTTTTGAGGCTAGTGTTAGAGTAATTGATAAATTAACGATTACGGCTACGAAATTTGCCCACTTATAAGAATGCACTTCTTGCAAAAAAACTGAATAAAACTTATTTTAATTACCATTATAGGACATTGGATGGTTAGAAATGTCTAAAACCTATCTTTTCCTGCGCTAATATTTTATAATTTCGGCTCGTTGTTTGCTAGAAAAATCACAATAGATAGATAGATAGATAGATAGATAGATAGATAGATAGATAGATAGATAGATAGATATAAAAGATAATATAAAATGAATATTTTGAGTAACATTTTATATCAATTACTATGGCCTGGTTAGTCAGCGATTTCCCGGAATTGTGCGCCTTTGTAGTGACCGCCCAACAGCCTAACCCGACAATATGAAGAAAAACTTCTCAATTTCCGCGAGCTTTATTCACTTCTTATGTTGGCCGGTATCATTAGATATCGATCGATACAAGCTACTCTAATGAGAGCGAGCTTAGGCCTATGTATTCGCAGCATATGGTAGTCTATTTAGTATGTGTTATAATGGCTAAGTTGTACCCCTGCGTGGAGATTTCCACATTTCCCGGTGGTTTCGTCCTATTGCAAATACATCCTCTAAAGCACAGGCCATCGTGGTAAGTTCTTTTATTATTCTAATATATACATCAATGCAGATAGCCAGGAAAATGAGTAAAACGTATGTTTACATTCATAACCAACATGTCTGACTCATAAACATTGATATTTGTCAGTCAAATATTAACAGCTTTAGCAGTTCACAGTTTTACTGGGCGAGTTTATACGGGATGAGATGGTCACTGGTTACCGGTATCTCGCGATCTTCACGCGGAAATAGTTGTAATTTCATGGCAAATTCAAATCATTTGTAGGGACGCTTTGGGGGAGTTTCAGCCGTTTTGGGATATGATTTAACTGCAGACAGTTAAAATTTAGCATTTAATTTTAGGATTTATATAATTTTTTGGTTTTATTGTTGAAATTTGCGGTGACTATTTAAGCAGCACTGATATACGTTGAATATGGAATCATACCACTCAAGCCTCACTCCATTTTTCCCATCGGAATAATACCAGTATTAAAGGTATACCGGTATGAAAACTGATATCGATACTGATATTCATTTTTCTAATACTGTGAAGCCCTATGTGTGGCCCAAACTCGCGCATGCGCGGGGATATCTCTCTCTATTCCAAATTATTAGCTGACATAATTGCAACATAAAACGCTGATAGACCCGAGCGGACAGGCCGGGATCGTATCAGGGTGGTAAGTATCAACTCTTTCATGAAAAAAGAAATCCGTAATTTTGTTTATTTCACATCAAGAGTATACTTACCACCCTGATACTCTATGATATAGCCAGAATTCATAAGAGAATTTGAAGGTAAGAAGACCGGCTCATCCCTGGAAGAGCAAGCTCTTTTGCTTCTGGAGCACAAAAACATCTGAAATTGCATATGTAAACACAATCAGGAAATGACTTGGACATCGGATCACACGACCAATGTTGAGAGTAATGACTGTTTAACATCCGCTCCCCCCACCCTCTATTAAAGAGGGAATGATGACCTCAATGTCCTACACGCTCTCTATGGACTCGTGCTACAGTATTATAAGACAACGGACAAAAGCTTCATTTCGTATACTCTCTGATGGAACCACAAAGAACACAAACCATCACCATTTTAGTAAGTAATAAAAATCGTGACAAAAAATAACCATCACCAAATATAGGACTAACCTATTTTGACGAGATTCCCTTTAATCACCGATGGCGATGAATGGTACAGTAAAGGATTCCCCCACTAAATTGCACTGTGTGTGAGTGAGTCAACGGCCTTATATACAATATTTACAAATATATAGATTTAATGTTTATGTAAACTCGATAAGGCGGATTTGACATGTCACGGAGGTAATGATCTGTACAACTAGACTCACAGTGCCATTGTGCTACTGACATATTGTCATCCACCAGCACTCCATTAAACAGAGCCATGGACGTCACTACGCCACGGATACTGTGAGCCTTGGCCATATCAACTTGTTTTCCTGTGGTGGCTTTGTGGCAATGCTGGATGCATTCCACAATCCACCTAGAAATGGTATCTTTAGAAGCTCTCCCATGGGGTTCAATGTAAGATAGCCATAAAGCACTAGGGTCCATCCACCATTCTTGTGTACATTGTTTATAACATGTTAATGCACGGACAGGACACCAAGCCTTTGAATTAGGATCAAACCTAGTCAAAGCGGGTAAAACTATAGGCTGACCAGAATATTTTAAAGACTGGTTTTTCGCCATAAAGTTAACTCTAGGTAGAAGCCTAAGGCCTCCCCTGTAACCACAAAACAGTCTGGCTCTGCTGACAAAGCATGTATTTCACTTCTTCGTCTGGCTGAAGCTGCAGCAATCAGAAAAACTGTTTTAAGCATCAACATTTTCATGGAAATTAAACGAAATCTAGGATTTCTTTTTTCACGAGAGAGTTGATACTTACCTCCCTAATACTTTTGATATTGCTAAATATTGGCGTTCACTCAATAAACACTCAGATTAAAAACAGTTAGGTGCCCCTACTGGGCAGGTAGACAGAGGGTAGTCCGGCGGATGCCAGCCCCACTACCGCGCATGCGCCGACTACTACTTCCTCTGACTAATTTATTGGCTGACACACATGCAACTAATAAGAGCCTGAAGACCGAGACTCTGTGGGGTGGAGAGGCCGGGTCCATATCTAGGGAGGTAAGTATCAACTCTCTCGTGAAAAAAGAAATCCTAGATTTCATTTATTTCACATCAAGAGTATACTTACCTCCCTAATACTTTTGATATTGCCAGAATTCGACAGGGAATTCGGCGGGAGGGAGGCGAGGTCAAAAGACCAGCTCCTCCCTATGCTCCTCCCTATGCGCTTTCACGCGTTCAAGGCACTTAAACGTCTGAAACTGTGTGAAACACAGTCAGGATTTGAAGAAACATCGGCTAACACCAACCGATGGATGAGATGACCGATGTCATATGCGCTCCCCCGCCCCCCCCCCCCTCCTTACTAGCATGACCTCAATGTCCTATACGCTCTCTAGGTACCAGTGCCATGTACTATAGGACAGAGACGAAAAGGCTCCATTTTCGTATACTCTCAATGATGAACCACATCAAAACACAAACCATCACCATATTAATAAAAACAGGTAACGTGACAATACAATCAACAATGAACAACACATGAACAAGACTGACCTTGTTGAACTTGGCAGCTGTCATCCTCTTCCCAGTGGAGAAGACCGATGCAGTCCCAAAAAGTGGATGTTTCCATTGATTAATTGTGAAGTATATAAGCAATGAGGAAACCCTCCTCAAAAACATATAAGCGATTATTTTTTCAAAATCGACAAGGCGAGAGGATTCGAGGTGTCACGGAGATAATGGTCTGTAAAACTTGACTCACAGTGCCACTGAGCCACGGACATAATGTCATCCACAGGGACCCCATTAAATAGGGCAGTGGAAGTCACTACGCAGCGGACACTGTGAGCCTTGGCTATGTCAACCTGCTTACCAGTGGCGGATTTGTGACAAAATTGGATACACTCTACAATCCACCTGGAAATGGTGTCCTTAGATGCCCTGCCATGGGGTTCAATATATGACAACCATAACGCTGACTGATCGGTCCGCCACTCCGAAGTACGCTGTTTGTACCGAAGTAGCATCCTAACGGGACACCATGCTTTAGAATTAGGATCATATCTAGTTAAAGCAGGCAAAAAAATAGGTTGACCTGGATATTTCAAAGACTGATTTTTAGCTAGGAAATTAATCCTAGGTAGTAACTTAAGGCCTTCCCCTGTAACCACAAAATGGTAATCCTCGGCTGATAAGGCATGAATCTCACTCCTACGCCTAGCCGAGGCCGCAGCAATTAAAAATACAGTTTTAAGAGTTAACATTTTCATAGAAATGGAACTAAGTGGTTCAAAAGGCTTATCTCCTAGTACTTGAAGCACTAGCGATAAACTCCAAGACGGAATCACCGGGGGATTCCTTGGTCTTAGATTGCCCATGCCTTTAATTAATACATTTAATGTACTTACTTCATCACTTCCCCTCCTAGCCAAGCAAGGAATAACAGTCATTAAAGCTGACTTATAACCAGCAATAGAGTTAGGCTTGAGGCTATAGGCATCATACAGGTGACAGAGGAAATCAGCTACTACCTGAATAGATGAATCCATTGGATCAATACATCTTTTTGAGCACCACTCTGCAAATCTGTTGATTTTATAGTTATATGCTCTGGAGGTTGACCCCCTCCTGGCTTTGGCCATAAACATGGCTGCTTGCTCAGAAAAGCCCTCCTTAATTCTAGATTCCTTGACAACATCCACGAAGTCAATCTGAACATTGACGGATTGTTGTGAAGGGCCTTGCCCTGGAAGATAATGTCGTCCATCAGAGGTAGAGGAACCGGATTGCAGACCAGAAGGTCTAGCAGATCCGTATACCATGATCGGCTTGGCCAATCCAGGGCGATCAGAAGCACTTGGCATTCCTCCTGTCTGATTTTCTGAAGAATTTTTGGAATCAGGATTGCTGGAGGGAATGCGTATGCATACATTCTCCCCCAGCTGATAGCTAACGCATCTGTTGCGAAAGCGCTTGGATCTGGAATCGGAGAGACGTACGTCGTCATCTTCGCATTCTTCTTCGTTGCGAACAAATCAATGTTGGGTTTCCCCCAATGGTCGAACAGACGATCCGCCACACATTGATTTAGTTGCCATTCTGTAGGTAAAACACTCATCCTTCGGCTCAATGAGTCTGCTAGCAGATTCAACCTTCCCGGAATATGAACTGCTTTCAAGGTAATCCTGTGATCCAGGCACCAACAAAGCAGTCTCCATGTCATCATACAGAGACTGGGCGACTTCGTTCCGCCCTGGCGGTTTATGTAAGTCACAACTGTTGAGTTGTCTGAACGAATAAGAACAATCTTGCCCTGAACTTTCTGTAAGAAATGTTCCAGGCCCAGGACTCTTAGCTCGAGTAGATTGATATGTTCTTTTGACTGTTCCAGATTCCAAAGCCCTGATATTGTGGATTCTTCCAGGCAAGCTCCCCACCCCTCCATCGATGCATCTGTATACACAGTCACCTGAGGGTGGGGAGGGGTTAGCATAACCCCCACCAAGAGATTCTCCGTGTTCAACCACCATTGCAGGTGGTGAATCAGAGGCGCCAACACTGACACGTTCGAGTCCAGCGAACCTGTACTCTGGGTCCATTGTGTCATGAGAAATAACTGGATCGGCCGCCTGCGTAAGGGGGCCTGAGGAATGACTGGTTCCAATGAAACCATCAACCCCAGCATTCTCAAGTAAACCCGTGCCAGTACATGACGACTGTCGCACACTGACTGAATTACTGAGATGAGTTTCTGAACTCTCTCCTGAGTAGGATAAACATATCCTGTCTCTAGATCGAAGAACATCCCCAGGTAAACAAACTTCTGGGATGGAGTCAGCTCTGATTTTTGGAAATTGATTATCCAGCCTAAGTCTGTGAGAGTCTTCAAAACAATCTCCAGATTGGCCGATAAACTTTCCTGGGTGTGTGCTTTTAACAGCCAGTCGTCTATGTACGTGTGGACTGCTATGCTTCTCCTGCGGAGGTATGCGGTGATCGCAAGAACCACACGGGTGAAAACCCGAGGAGCCGTGGAAATTCCGAAGGGTAACACCCTGAATTCCCACTGTCTGCACTGGAATGCAAATCTCAGGAAGCGACGGAAACTCCTGGCTATGGGGATGTGGAAATAAGCATCCTTCAAATCTATCAACGCTGTCCACATTCCCCTCTCTAACCCCGCCAACACCGAGCGCACAGTCTCCATCTTGAAACTGGGCATCTCTATGAACTTGTTCAATGGCTTGACGTTGAGAATTGGTCTCCACCCTCCGGTGTTTTTTGTTACTAAGAACACGGTTGAATAGAAGCCCGGACACCTTTGTGCCGGCTGAATAGCTCCTTTTTGTATGAGGGAAGTTATCTCCTCCTCGATACACAACCTTTGATCTGGATCTCTCGGATTCGGAGTCCAGATCGGCACGAGAGACAGTCGCGACGGCGGGCCTGTCATCCACTCGGGATGATACCCGACTGAAAGCAATCGCAAGACTAAACGGTCCTGAGTCAACCGTTCCCACTCTTGCATGTGGGTGGCCAGCCGGCCTCCCACCGGTCCACCTAGGGAGAGAGGTGGACATAAGGAGTGCAAGAGTGGCACTGTCTCCTCCGCCAGAAACACCAGAGTGGTTCTCACCGTGGCAATCGGCCCATCAGGCACGATTACCACGACCAGATCCCCACGCGCCACGCCCAGCACCACGTGCACCTCGGTGCGCGGGTGGCTGCCTGGCTGGCTGCGCCTGGGGAGCCTGCGGCCCCCTCACTGCTGGCCGAAGCGCACGCAGCCTAGGCCGACGCTGCGATGGCGGGTGGCCTCTGACTTGGCCACCTCCACCTCGAGCCTGCAGGGGACGATACGCAGGGGGTGCGGCGCGAACGCTCGCACGGCGGAGCACTTCAAACTGCTCGTGCAGCGCCCTCTGGTTATTGACCAGGGTCACCGTCTCCTGGAGGTGCCTGCATCCCTCACCTCCAAAGAGACCAGGACCTGTCATAGGCGTACGCAATAGCCTATTGTACAGGTCCTGGGACGGGCACAGATTGTCCAAGGCAAACGTGCGGCTCGCCCGGACACTCCTGGTCACCGCCCGTGTCATGCAGTCCAGAGCCAGGTTGATACCATCCTGGATGGCTCTCGGGACTGTGGCCGGGCTCGGCTGGCACGATGCGGATGCTGTTACCACCCCTTGTAACAGCTGGGAGACGTGGGACAGAGCAGCAATCGAAGCCCTCCCACTCTCCTCCGCATCACGCAGCGCGGTATTTGCCGAACGCAACGCGTTCGAATACAGAACACCCGTGTCAGAACGGGCGCCTGGCCGCGCATCTTCACCCAAAGCCGCGCGGTCATCCATGCTCGGCTTGGGTACCACACCGTACCGCTGGTAGTTCAGGGGCACGATGCGGCAACGCCTGGCCACCTCGCGAGGTGCCTTCGCGAGACGCCCATTCGCCTTAATGGACGACTCCGCCACCTCGAACATGTCAACGACATGTTCAGCCAGCGGCAGAGATGGCATGGCATTAGCAGTAGCCTTACCAGCTAACCACGGCCTGTGGTCATGCTGGCTAGCCGACTGCTCCACGGGCAGATCTGGCTGAACACTTACCAGCCATTGGCAAGCGTCCGACCAATCCTCCTCCGTGGCTAGCTGCGAGCGCTCTACAAGACGGGGGCCTTCGTCTTCCTCCTGAGCGCACGCAGCAGAGCTTGACGGCGGATATGCTGATACCCCTGGCAAGCCAGGGAAAGCATGCGGGCCCGAAAGAACAGGCATGCTAAACTCCCTGGCTTGACCAGGAGCAGGCGCCGTGGTAGAGCGTGGGGCAGACACCGCCCCACCACGGTCCTGGCCAGCACCAGCGACACGCTCGGCAAGCCGAGGTATGCGTAACCCTGGCCATCAGCACCGCCCAGGGCCACCTTCTGGACTGTGAATTCTACTCCTGCGTGAGTAGATCCATGGAATACGTCACCCGTATCCCCCGCGAGGGGTGCACAGACGTCGTACTCCATGGTCACGTCCCCAGACGGCGACCCTAGCAGGAAATCCTCTTCCTCCTGGCCAGAAAAATTAGACTCCGGGTCAGCAAAGAGAGCTAACCCGGACTGGCCAGGGAAGGTGCCATAGGAGGTACTGGCACCCACGGTGTGCGGATCCCCCTGGACTGATAAGCAGCCTGCGGGTTCCTGCGACAGCCGTCCACGGCCCCTCGGTGCGGCACCAAGTCTGCTGCCAGGGTCGAGGATCGCCCCCACTAATGGGGCCACCTCTGAATCGTCGAACAACGTAACCGACCTATGGAAAAGTGACTCAGAGGTGGGGATCACCTGCTCTGAAGCAGATGCCGAGGACAACAAAGGATCTGGTCCAGGAAGCATGCTACGAAGCAACTCTGGGACCAAATCCTTTATCGTCCTCTTCATCTCTCCCAACATTTCGGACCGGAAGGCCTCCATATCCACTGCGGACGAGGCCTTCCTCTTACCCTTCTTACTGACACCCTCTCTCTTCTGCTTCCTCTCCTCCTCCACCACCTTGTCCTTAGCCTGTAAACACAGAAACTCAGACATTAGCTCGCCCCCACCCCCATTGCTTACAGACCTCACACTTAAGCAGTGGTCCACAAGGACTACAGCTAAAGCATAAGTGGGGGACGAAACGATCCTTTAGGAACTGGCCACAGGACGGACAACCAGGTCTCTGAAACAGGACACAGGACGAGGACAATGAGCAAGTTAGTCAAGGTTAGAAAAAACTCAAAACCAACTAAAGAGAGGGAAAAGATCATAAAGATCAGTAACCATAAGAAACCAGCGTTGGACAAAACTTTAAATGTAAATAAAGAGCAAGGCTGATTATGACGTCATCAATCCCATGACAGAAATTAAATCGGTCCGCAACAAGCATCCAAGTGCAAGAACGAATTGTATTCCTAACATAACGTCCTCACCTGGATATTCAGACTACACACCATCAGATACACAATGATAACAATGGTAAATAGTCATTATTTTTTCAAATAATTAACATCACCTCATATCATTAGTTAGATACCTGATACCTGGTATAGACAAACCATCCACCTGATGCACTGTATCACTCCACCAAGATCACGCCTCTTAACTCGCTCCACCTTAGGGGAAGGAATTGGATCAAGAGGGCAAAGTGAGAAGACCTTTATACTAGGCCTCCGACTCACTGGACATAGACTTTTTGGTTAGATAAGCTAACAGTATTAGTAGGAAATGGAACCAAGGTGGAGAAAAACAAACTCTCTGATGCTGTGATGTCCATTACATATCCTCACCTAGACCTGTGGACATAAACACAAAGAGAGATTAGTATTATATAGCACCTAGTTGAAATAAACCAACTAAACAAGGCGCTTATCACGGTAAACGCGAGTCCCGGAAACACATTACAACGGGAAAAACTCGCTGGAATATATTTGAAATCACCTGATATAAGGATCCTGCGCCTTCCTCCGGCAAAGTAGCTCTCTCAGACATAATCCAGGTGATATACTCTCACACAACAAGACTAAATAAGCCCAGAATGAGTGAAAACTTTGCACAAGCACAAAAAGCATGTGAATCCTCTGCCAATAAATTAGCAAAGAGGAAGTAGTAGTCGGCGCATGCGCGGTGGTGGGGCTGGCATCTGCCGGACTACCCTCTGTCTACCTGCCCAGTAGGGGCACCTAACTGTTTTTAATCTGAGTGTTTATTGAGTGAACGCCAATATTTAGCAATATCAAAAGTATTAGGGAGGTAAGTATACTCTTGATGTGAAAGGAGCTTAGTGGTTCAAAGGGTTTATCCGCTAATACTTGAAGTACTAACGATAAACTCCAAGTTGGAATCACTGGAGGATTCCTTGGTCTTAGATTACCCATGCCTTTGATTAAAGTATTTAGATTACATACTTCATCACTTCCCCTATTAGCCAAGTAAGGGATAACTTACATCAAAGCTGACTTGTAGCCAGCAATAGAGTTAGGTTTGAGGCTATAGGCATCAAAAAGGTGACAGAGGAAATCGGCTACTACCTGAAGAGATGCATCCATTGGATTAATACATCTTTTTGAGCACCATTCAACAAATCTGTTGATTTTATAATTATATGCTCTGGAGGTTGACGCCCTTCTGGCTTTTGCCATGAACATGGCTCTTGCTCAGAAAAGTCCTCCTTAACTGCTGATTCCATGACAACATCCACGCAGTCAATTGGAACATTGATGGGTTGTTGTGCAAGGCCTTGCCTTGAAAGATTATGTCATCCATCAGAGGCAGAGGAACAGGATTGCAGACCAGAAGGTCCAGCAGATCTGTATACCATGATCGGCTTGGCCAATTTGGGGCGATCAGAAGCACTAGGCATTCCTGCTGTCGGATTGCATACATTCCATCCCAGCTGATAGCTAGCGCATCTATTGCGATAGCGCTCAGATCTGGGATCAGAGACGTGTCATCATCTTCGCATTCTTGTTCGTTGCAAATAAATCTATGTTGGGCTTGCCCCAGTGGTTGAACGGACGGTCCGCCACAGATTGATTTAGTTGCCATTCCGTGGGAAGAATGCTCATTCTTCGGCTCAATGAGTCTGCTAATAGAGTTAGCCTTCCCGGAATATAAATTTCTTTAAGGGAAATCCTATGATCTAGGCACCAACAAAGCAGTTTCCATGTTATCATACAGAGACTGGGCGACTTCGTTCCGCCCTGGTGGTTTATGTAAGTCACTACTAGTGTATTGTGTAATCGAACCAGAACAATCTTGCCCTTGACCTCTAGGAAGTGTTCTATGGCTAAGACTACTGCTCACATTTCTAGCTGATTGATACATGTATGTTCTTCTGACTGATCCAGATTCCAAAGACCTGATACTGTCTTCTTCCAGGCAAGCTCCCCATCCCTCCAATGATGCATCTGTGTACATCGTTAACTGAGGGTGGGGAGGTGACAACGCAACCACCGCCAGGAGATTCCCTCTTTTCATCCACCATTGAAGGTGGTGAATAAGAGGTTCCAACACTGACACCTTTGAGTCCAGGAATCCCGTACTCTGGGTCCACTATGCCATGAGAAATAACTGGATAGGCTGCCGGTGTAAGACTGCCTGTGGAATGACTGGTTCCAAAGAAACCATCAACCCCAGCATTCTCACATAGACTCATCCCAGGACATGACGACTGTTGCACACTGACTGTATGACTGAGATTGCAGGAAATGTCAATTTCCCTTTCTCCGAGATCTAACAATACTCACCATTCTGTTACTTCTGATATACAGCTGGCCTTGACAGCGGCTCTAGGATTATAGACTTAGAAAGCTTTACCGACTCCTGGGAACTGGGTACTCGGCTCCCAACAGCCGAGTACCCGCTTACCATAGAGCTCATATTGTTTGCATAGCCTCCAAACAAGAGAAAACTATGGCTTGCCTCCGTGGGGCTGGGAGGCTGGGTCCGTAACAGAATGGTGAGTATTGTTAGATCTCGGAGAAAGGGAAATTGACATTTCCTGCATTCTCCTTCGATCAATACTCACCATTCTGTTACTTCTGATATACACCAGATTTGATCAGTAACCTGGTGGGAAGGGGCAAGCCATACATGCTAATTTTGCCCCTTGGAGAAAGATTTTAGACTTCAAACTTGACTAACGGAGACCTAAAAGGACCGTCAAGTTCACGGAACCGAATCATATTCGCGTCACGGCCCCCCACCTTTTTCCTCCTAAGAAAAGGGAGAGAACTAACGAACATGTATCTCGCCTGAAAACACAAATATGCCAAGAGGGTTAACTACTCCCTGCATATTCCATGTATTAGCCTGGGAATTAGCATGAATATATAAGATGAATGAACATGATACATATACATAATACAAAAAACTCTCACTATTGAATTACCTTATGATAATTGGACTTCAGACGTACCGCCTCCAACAATTCACCGGTTCGGCCATCAGTGACACAATCTGGTTGACATCCTCACACCTGACCATGCCTGCTTTAGGTTCTTTTCTTACCAAAGTGAAAAAAGGCTGAAGAGCAGTGTGGTCACTAACTATCGTTTCAAAACAGTTAAGGCGAGTGGATTGGCTGAGTCTGACACATCCCTCATATAGTAATCCGTGAATGAGGACTCACAGTGCCATTGTGCAACGGCCATGATGTCCTCTAACGGAACACCATTGTAAAGGGCGGTCGAGGCGGCTATTCCTCTGACATCATGTGCCCTTACACCTTGCACCTGGTGCCCAGTCGCCATCTCGTGAGTAGTCTGAATGCATTCGACCACCCAACGAGAGATAGTATCCATGGATGCGGCACCATAAGGCTTCTTATGAGAGATCCACAGATGTCTATCGTTCGACCGTAACGAGTCAGTCCGTTTCTTGTACTTAGTCAAAGCACAGACCGGGCACCAGACACTGGCATCACGATCAAACCTAGTTAACCTCGGTATAATGATCGGTTTGCCGGGATATCTCAAAGATTGATTCTTTGACATAAACTCTGCTCTAGGCAGAAGACGCAGACCCTCTCCAGAAACAATAAATCGGTCCCTCTCTGCAGAAAGCGCATGGATCTCACTGCGCCTTCTAGCTGAGGAAGCTGCCAATAGAAAGACCGCCTTTAGAGTCAAATGCTTTAGACTAGCCGAACGCAACGGTTCGAAAGGGTGCTTGGCCAGTACATTAAGCACTAAAGATTGACTCCAGTCCGGAATGACTACCGGTTGTCTCGGTCGGAGATTGCTCATTCCCTTCAACATCACATTTAACTGGGCCACCTCTGGACTATCCCTGTTGGCTAGACAAGGGATAACTGATGCCAAAGCTGACTCGTATCCAGCAACTGTGACGGGAGCTAGTCCTGAAAAGAACAGCTCACAGAGAAAGTCTGCTATTTGCTGAATAGTGGATTGAAAGGTATCAATACCCTTTTCTTCACACCAGTCTGCAAATCTGTTAACCTTGTTGTTATATGACTTGAAGGTTGACCTCCTTCTCGCAGCCGTGATGAAATCAGCAGCCTGTCGAGAAAAGCCTTCCGACGTGGAACGTTGTTTGATAACATCCACGCAGTCAATTTGAACATTTCGGGACGCTCGTGTAGGAAGCGTCCCTTGGGCTGGGAGATTATGTTCGGAATCTCGGGCAACTGCACAGGATTTTCCACCAGCAGATCTAGAAGATCCGTGAACCACGCCCTGCTCGGCCAATACTGTGCTATTAGCAGAACCAGACACGGTTCCTCCCTGACCTTCACCAATACCTTCGGTAGAAGAATGGTGGGTGGGTACGCGTAAGCGTGCATCCCTCTCCAGCTTATCGCCAGAGCGTCTGTATCGACGCATTTGGATCTGGAATCGGCGAGACATACGTCATGATTTGAGCATTTTCCTTTGTGGCGAACAAGTCCACGTTGGGTTTGCCCCAATGCTCAAAGATCCGTCGCAGAACTGGAGGGTTGAGGGACCATTCTGTTGGCAGAATTCTCTGTCTGCGAGACAAAGCATCCGCCAGAATGTTCAATCGGCCAGGAATGTGAGCTGCGTTCAAAACAACCGAGTAATTCCTGCACCATTGAATCAAGTGCCACACTCTGATACACAGAGTGGGCGACCTGGTCCCGCCTTGGCGATTTATATATGATACTACTGTCGAATTGTCCGACCGTATCAATATCACCATGCCCCTGATCATCGGAAGGAACTCTTCCAACGCCAGTTCCACTGCCATCATTTCCAACAGATTGATATGCAGCTGACTCTCCGGGAGAGTCCATGTGCCCGAGACCTGGTGTTCTCCCAGGCAGGCACCCCACCCTTCCAGCGATGCATCCGTGTAGATGGACAGCTGGGGGTGGGGTAGGTGCAGCGAAACCCCTAAAAGGAGATTTTGATGCTGTTTCCACCATAGAAGATGCGATATTATCGGCTCCAAAACTGGCACCAGTTTTGACAGGGGTTCTGTTCTCTGTTTCCACAGAGACATCAGATACAACTGGATAGGTCTTCGCATTAGAGCAGCGAACGGAATCACTTGCTCCATGGAGACCATCATGCCCAGCATCTGAAGAAACCGCCTCGCCTGAATGTGGTTTCCCACTCGAAAACTCTTGAGGATGGCTAACAGAGACACCACTCTGGGCTCTGACGGGTAAACCCTGCCCTCCTCGAGGTCGAATCGCATCCCCAAATAAACGAAATGTTGAGTGGGTGTCAACTCGGATTTCTCCTTGTTGACTATCCAGCCTAGATCTGAAAGCAACCTCAGAGTCAGAGCAGTATCCACGTTCAACCTGGCTGCCGAGTCTGCCTTGAGCAGCCAGTCGTCTATGTAGGTGTGTAGCGCCACGTTCTCTTTTCTGAGAAACGCTGTCACCGCAAGGACCACTCTTGTGAAAACCCTTGGAGCTGTCGACAGGCCAAACGGGAGAACTGTAAACTCCCATACTTGATTCTGAAAGGCAAATCTCAGAAACCTGTGCCAACTCCGATTCATAGGAATGTGGAAATATGCATCTTTCAGATCGATCGATACACACCACATTCCTTTCCTCAATCCCGCCATTACCGACCTCGGCGTTTCCATCTGGAACCGAGGCATATGGATAAACCAATTTAATGGCCTGAGATTGAGTATGGGTCTCCATCCCCCCGTGCTCTTGGGGACAAGGAACATGTTTGAATAGAAGCCTGGAGTGTTTCGGTTTGCTGGTTTTATTGCTCCCTTCAGAAGCAAACCTGACACTTCCTTTTGAACGGCTTCTAACTTGTCTGGCTCCCTTGGTACGGGTGTCCAGACAGGTGCCAAAGACAGATTTTGTGGTGGAAAGTCCCACCACTCCGGCATGTAACCCTGGGATAACCATCCCAGGACCAGACTGTCTGACGTCACACCTCGACGAAACGCATGAACCTTCCACCCACCATAGACGCCTCGACGTCTAACGGGGTTGTCCGGCTCGCAGTCCCCCCCCCCCCCTTTCTTAACGAGAGAGAGTGAGAACCATTTCGTTCTAGGCACGACGGGTATAACTGGCACCGCTGTTCCTGTCGCACAGGCGCGGTCCAGGGGGATATGAAGGGAGATTTCGTACCCTCAGGTACGCTTCGGCCCCTTCTGTCCGCCCTTTGAGGCCTTACCCTTACCCTTCCCCTTGCCCTTCCCGCCCCTAGGGCAGTCAGGAGCAACATTGGGGAGGGTAGGCGCCTCTACAACCTTCCTGGGCTTCTTCGCCGGCGGCGGCTCTGAAAACCCAGCTGAAGCAGAAGTCGCAACAGGCCTGGCTTTCGCCTTGCCCTTATGCTTCTTCTGCTTCTTTGAAGGCTGTCCCGTTAGCGGTTTCCCCACAGCCCCTAGTGCGTGCGCTTGCCGACTAGCTCTAGCTGTAGGTTTACCGCTAACTGATTCTGCGCGATACTGGCGGTGTCCTCTAAGATGGCCCGCGCTTGGCCACCGAAGATGCTAGGCCCTGTCAGGGGCGTCCCAAGAAGACGCTCCCTGACTGCCGTAGCCGGACGCATATGGTCAATGACCATTTGCCTCATGGACTTCATCACTCGCGCTTGCACCCTTGCCAATGCGTCCATTGACAGCACCAAGCCGTCATTAACACATGAAAGCGCCACAGGTGGCCCAGGGTGGCCTGCCCCCACTTCAGCCCACACCGACTGAAGGAGACGATAAGTGGTTGACAGCACTCATAGCTGCCCTCACACCCTCATCACATAGGGACAGGACTTCTTCATGGTGTACTTGGGATTTATCCACTAGTGCCGGACCGGGGCCACCCGACCCGGCACTCTGGACTCCCAATACCCATCGGTCATCCTCCGTGACCGACGGGACTACACCATACCTGTCGTATTCCCCCCGCGGAATATGACATCTTGCCCGCACCTCCCTGGAGGCCACAGGGAGCTGACCCTTGGTCATTAGTTGTTTGCTATAAATAGCATCCAACAAATCTATGAACCGTGGATCCAGTCCCACTGACTGGATCTGGGCCGCGGGCAAAATCCCCGTCCTAATCGACGCAACCGACGGACGGGGCGCATCTTCATCGGCCGTGGCCGAAACCACAGATGGGTCAACCCTGGCTAGCCATGCCAGAGCATCCGACCAATCTACCTCCGACGAAGACACCCCCGCAAACACGTCACCCGTTGACGTGCTCATGGGTCTGCCAGCCACAGCCTCCCGGCAAGGAGCCACGGCTGACACGCCAGGCACTCCGCTACCACACGGTTCCGCCGCCACCCCATGGAACAGTCGCGGAACCGTAGCCGGACATGGGCGCCAACGGCACCCCACGTCCGGCTGCCGGACCAGGCGAGATAGGTGAGTACCACGCCTGGCCCGGCACACCCGTTCCCGTGACGGCTGGTGACAAACCAAGCCGCCCGGAACCGGTGCACGGTAACGGATTGGCCTCAGCCGCAGGTGGAGCCGCTGACCTGGCTTGCGCCAAACCAGACAAATGGAGGCCGGTTCCGTCTAGGACGGAATCAACCTCCATATTCTCCACCTGCGGCTTCACGGGCCGCAGCAACCTCTCCTCCTCGGCCTCCTCGTCTTCAGACTCCGAAGAGTCGTCACTAGACGAGTCAACCGTGGAACCGTCCTGGCGGACGGCTCCCACACCTGACGAACCGGCCACCGCTACTGGACCACCCGGAGGTGGCCGCAGAGAAACAGAAACCTGTCTGGCCGAAGCCAGACGGGACTGCCAGGGGGCCGTACGAGACAGCCCCCTCAGTAACCAGTCCAGAATCCTGTCCGAGGACAGGATCCGTACCAGGCATGGGGAGAAACCTTTGGTAGCAGGGACGACACCAGCGTGGGCAGAACGCTATGCAGAAAACCCTGCATAGCCGGACCAAACCACGCCGGCGGTGCCATCTCCGCCACCTCCAGCTGGGGACATGGAGCACCCCCACCGGCCGAACCGGGCGCTCCACGATATCGTCTCGGACCGCCTGACCCCGCGTCAGACCCAGCCAAGTCCTTCTGGGCAAGGAACTTAACCATCATTTCGATGGACCACACTGCACAAACATTACACCTATGATCTATATTACACAGGGAACACCTAAAACAAGCATGGTCCTTGAACATTACACGGACAAACTTATGACATTCGTCACATGATGGCGGGGCTGGCTTGGCCTATAAAATAAGCACAAACCTACAATAAACAAGCGGAACGAGACCCGGATTGAAGGCAGACAATTAATTTTCAAATAATTTTGACTCATAAATTAACCGTAACCTCCCCGCACCCCACCCCGCCACGTTACAGCAACGATCGCATTGATTATGACGACAAGAACGCGGCGGGCATCAAACACACCCATATTAGATCCTCCAGGATGTGTAACGGCTCCAGGAATCATATCGCATAGCATTCGGGGTATATTTACTAATCAATATAAATTATACTCCTAACGAAAGCAGCACGATATGTGAAGAAAACAACAAAATGTATAACAAACTGCTGTATCACACGGTAAAACCGCAGACCACACATCTACTCAAGAATTTTGAAACCACCGATCATTGCAAACCGATCGTGATCGCACGTAAACTTGATCATTCTAAAGTTTCCGGTACCATTTTTAGTACGCAGCACCCAGAACAAGATGCGCGAATTAATGAAAAATTTTTCTTCACATAAACATCCGAGCGACCGGGTGTGACGTCACCCACTCGGATTCTACGGAGAACGACGTCAGCCGATATTCGTGTTAGAAATACCGTAGCAAACACCTATTTTCATATCTGCCGATCGCCTGTTGGGGTTTAAAGAAGGCGATCGTCTGGCATATATCGTTGTTAGCACACGTCCCAGATTCTATGGGGTCAGAAATTGGAACATGCGACACAACGAAATTTAGAGACCTAAGTCTTTTAACTATGGATAATAAAGAACGATACAACCTGGTTATCTTCAGCGGTATGCTCCATAGTGCTTAGTTAATCCTTTCACGAACACACAAACTATCACAAATTAAAGACTAAAATCGTTAATGCAAAAAGCATGTATTGCTCTTGTTGCTATGCAAACAAGAATGAGCTCTATGGTAAACGGGTACTCGGCAGTTGGGAGCCGAGTACCCGGTTCCCAGGAGTCGGTAAAGCTTTCTAAGTCTATAATCCTAGAGCCGCTGTCAGGGCCAGCTGTATATCAGAAGTAACAGAATGGTGAGTATTGATCAAAGGAGAACCGGGATGCAAGCTGCGAAGCAACCCCTGGACAAGATCCGTGATTGTCTTCTTCATTTCTCCCATTTTCTCATGTGTTTTGAATTGATCCCCCAAGCGGTTTTGGAGATTTTAAAAAACATTTCTAAAAATCGACCAAATTCCATGGTGGCGCGACAATACATTTTAAATTTCCCATTGCTTTAGTAGGGAGATTTGGAGGGTAAATTATCCAAGATGGCCACTAAACCATTTATCCGGCAGTCTCGAAAATGGCAAATTTGAAATCATAATACGTAAAAAAATTAATAAAACCAATTTCGGCCTCAAAATCCATCAAAATAAAAAATTCAAAATGGCCGCCAAATATGCTATATATAGGCTTCGCTTGAACAAACTTTAATGGCCCTTAGTCCCTAATCATATATCACAAATTTAGGCCTGATCACTTCAGCTGTTCTGGGGAAATTGTTTTTGCAAAAATGAGGTCATCCAAGATGGCCGCTGAACCACTTGGTCAATCAAGTTCACTTGAACAAACTTGGGTCAGCTCTTGTCATAGCTCATATTTCATGAGGTCTGAATTGATCCCTCAAATGGTTTTGGAGAAGATTTTCAGACATTTCTAAAAACCTGCCGAAATCAAAGATGGCCACCGGCCAAATTGGCCGATCAGCTTCGTTTGAACAAAATGGAATCTCTATGCCCTAAGGATGCTTCCTGCCAAATATAATTCAAATCGGCCCAGTAGTTCTTGAGAAGACATTTTAAATTTCCCATTGCTTTAGTATCCATGGGAGCTTTTGGCAAGAAAATGATCCAAGATGGCCGCCAAACCATTTATCTGACAGTTTCAAAAATTGCAAATTTGAGATCAGAATACCCAAAAACTTATATAAAACCAATTTCTGCCTCAAAATCCATCAAATAAAAAAATTCAATATGGCCGCCAAACATGCTATATTTTGATTGGCACACAGCGGCCATGTTTTTTATGGATCAAGTTCTATTGAACAAACTTTACTGGCCCTTAGTCCCTAATCATATCTGCCAAATTTCGGCCTGATCCCTTTAGCGGTTCTGGAGAAGTAATTTTCGCTAAAACTAGGTCAACCAAGATGGCCACCGAACCATTTGACCGATCAAGTTCCCTTGAACAAACTTGGTTGAGCTTTTGCCCTAGATCATATTTCATGAGGTTTCCTTCAATGCCTCAAGCGATTTCGGAGATTTTTAGACGTTTCTAAAAATCGGCCAAAATCCAAGATCGTGACTGGCTAAATTGGCTGATCGGCTTCATTTGAACAAACTTGGATCCGTATGCCGCAAGGATGCTTCCTACCAAATATAATTGAAATCAGCCCAGCGGTTCTTGAGAAGACATCGTTTAAAGGAAAAGTTGACAAATGGATGGACACACGACGAATGGTCACCACGACATATCAGGCCAAGTGAGCTAATAATGTATCATACTGTTGTATTTAGCCATGACATATTCAAGGGGTTATATCTCTGTGGCCATGCTAAATATTTCGAAAACAATTTGACTGAAAGTTGTTTGTGACAAAGCCTGAGAGAGAGAGAGAGAGAGAGAGAGAGAGAGAGAGAGAGAGAGAGAGAGAGAGAGGGAGGGAGAGTGAAAGAGAGGGAGAGTGAAAGAGAGGGAGGATGCAGGGAGGGAGATGAGGGATGGATCATTGAGCCACAATTCTAAACTAAGAAGAACCCATCCTGCGTTAAGCCATTATTGGTCAAATTTGGTCAAGAAAATTGAAATCTCTACCTAATGAATGTCCATTTTACAGGCCAAGAGAATACAATTTTTGAAAATTTATCACTGGAATGCCTGGCTCTGTTATCGAGCCGGTCACTCAAGTGGTAAATTTTCAAAAATTATATTCTCTTGACCTGTAAGTGGACATTCCACAAGACCACTACAGAGGCCGGCATGACCATTAAATGGTTAAAGATCAGCTGCAACAAAGAATCTGACAAATCTCAGCTAATAATACATTGAACACCTGTCTATTAAGACCATTTATCTGGTTCCGAGAAGTGCTCTTAACACATACGATTGATGGTAACACTGGATTTCACCTTAGAATTTTACCTTGTGTTTACCGCCCGACCTTCGACCTTCTCAAGAGTTCCGAAACAATCACCAAGCTTTAACTGTAATTACAAGAAAAGTACATGAAGATGCACAAATTGAATTCTTCAATAATTTATAAATGCACAGATAAAGCATATCGACAAAGCATGAAACTAAAGAAAATGATGATAAACAACTTTTGAAAACTTGCCACTGGAATGACTGGATCTGTTATATCAAGTCAGTCATTCGTGTGGTAAATTTTCAAAGATAATCTCTTGGCCTATAAATAGTTATTTCTCATGACTAGTTCAGAAGCCATTTTTGTCCAGTCTGACCATTGGCTTGTTACACCGAGTTACCTACCTTCTCGATACTGTTAGCAATAGGTGTTGGTGAGCGAAACAGGCCCGGGTTATCTGGAGTGCTCAGATACGGATAGGTTAATGGAGTAACTGTACCACGCACTATCATATGAAAACCAGTACTGCCAAATACTGAAATTTCAAAGCACACAAAATAACATAGCTTTACATATGACACATGGGATGATCATATGCAATCTGCAGCTATAATAACATAGCTTTACATACGACACAAGGGATGATCATATGCGATCTGCAGCTATAATAACATAGCTTTACATACGACACAAGGGATGATCATATGCGATCTGCAGCTATAATAACATAGCTTTACATACGACACAAGGGATGATCATATGCGATCTGCAGCTATAATAACATAGCTTTACATACGACACAAGGGATGATCATATGCGATCTGCAGCTATAATAACATAGCTTTACATACAACACAAGGGGTGATCATATGCTATCTGCGGCTATAATAACATAGCTTTAAATACGACACAAGGGATGATCATATGCTATCTGCGGCTATAATAACATAGCTTTAAATACGACACAAGGGATGATCATATGCGATCTGCAGCTATAATAACATAGCTTTAAATACGACACAAGGGATGATCATATGCGATCTGCAGCTATAATAACATAGCTTTACATACGACACAAGGGGTGATCATATGCTATCTGCGGCTATAATAACATAGCTTTACATATGACACAAGGGTGATCATATGCTATCTGCGGCTATAATAACATAGCTTTACATACGACACAAGGGTGATCATATGCTATCTGCAGCTATAATAACATAGCTTTACATATGACACAAGGGTGATCATATGCTATCTGCGGCTATAATAACATAGGTTTACATATGACACAAGCGGTGATCATATCCTATCTGCAGCTATAATAACATAGCTTTACATACGACACAAGGGATGATCATATGCTATCTGCAGCTATAATAACATAGCTTTAAATACGACACAAGGGATGATCATATGCCATCTGCGGCTATAATAACATAGCTTTACATATGACACAAGGGATGATCATATGCTATCTGTGGCTATAATAACATAGCTTTACATATGACACAAGGGTGATCATATGCTATCTGCGGCTATAATAACATAGGTTTACATATGACACAAGCGGTGATCATATGCTATCTGCAGCTATAATAACATAGCTTTACATACGACACAAGGGATGATCATATGCTATCTGCGGCTATAATAACATAGCTTTACATACGACACAAGGGTGATCATATGCTATCTGTGGCTATAATAACATAGCTTTAAATACGAGACAAGGGATGATCATATGCTATCTGTGGCTATAATAACATAGCTTTACATATGACACAAGGGATGATCATATGCTATCTGTGGCTATAATAACATAGCTTTACATATGACACAAGGGATGATCATATGCTATCTGCGGCTATAATAACATAGCTTTACAATGACACAAGGGATGATCATATGCTATCTGTGGCTATAATAACATAGCTTTACATACGACACAAGGGGTGATCATATGCTATCTGCGGCTATAATAACATAGCTTTAAATACGACACAAGGGATGATCATATGCTATCTGTGGGTATAATAACATAGCTTTACATACGACACAAGGGGTGATCATATGCTATCTGTGGCTATAATAACATAGCTTTAAATACGACACAAGGGTGATCATATGCTATCTGTGGCTATAATAACATAGCTTTAAATACGACACAAGGGTGATCATATGCTATCTGCAGCTATAATAACATAGCTTTACATATGACACAAGGGATGATCATATGCTATCTGTGGCTATAATAACATAGCTTTAAATACGACACAAGGGTGATCATATGCTATCTGTGGCTATAATAACATAGCTTTACATATGACACATGGGATGATCATATGCTATCTGCAGCTATAATAACATAGCTTTACATATGACACATGGGATGAACATATGCTATCTGCGGCTATAATAACATAACTTTACATATGACACATGGGATGATCATATGCTATCTGCGGCTATAATAACATAGCTTTACATACGACACATGGGGTGATCATATGCTATCTGTGGCTATAATAACATAGCTTTAAATACGACACAAGGGATGATCATATGCTATCTGCGGCTATAATAACATAGCTTTACATACAACACAAGGGATGATCATATGCTATCTGCAGCTATAATAACATAGCTTTACATATGACACATGGGGTGATCATATGCTATCTGTGGCTATAATAACATAGCTTTAAATACGACACAAGGGATGATCATATGCTATCTGCGGCTATAATAACATAGCTTTACATATGACACAAGGGATGATCATATGCTATCTGTGGCTATAATAACATAGCCTTACATATGACACAAGGGATGATCATATGCTATCTGTGGATATAATAACATAGCTTTACATACGACACATGGGATGATCATATGCTATCTGCAGCTATAATAACATAGCTTTACATATGACACATGGGATGATCATATGCTATCTGCGGCTATAATAACATAGCTTTACATACGACACAAGGGATGATCATATGCTATCTGCAGCTATAATAACATAGCTTTAAATACGACACAAGGGATGATCATATGCTATCTGTGGCTATAATAACATAGCTTTACATATGACACAAGGGATGATCATATGCTATCTGTGGCTATAATAACATAGCTTTACATATGACACATGGGATGATCATATGCTATCTGTGGCTATAATAACATAGCTTTACATATGACACAAGGGATGATCATATGCTATCTGCAGCTATAATAACATAGTCTTACATACGACACAAGGGGTGATCATATGCTATCTGCAGCTATAATAACATAGCTTTACATACGACACATGGGATGATCATATGCTATCTGCAGCTATAATAACATAGCTTTACATATGACACATGGGATGATCATATGCTATCTGCGGCTATAATAACATAGCTTTACATACGACACAAGGGATGATCATATGCTATCTGCAGCTATAATAACATAGCTTTACATATGACACAAGGGATGATCATATGCTATCTGCAGCTATAATAACATAGTCTTACATACGACACAAGGGATGATCATATGCTATCTGCGGCTATAATAACATAGCTTTACATACGACACAAGGGATGATCATATGCTATCTGCGGCTATAATAACATAGCTTTACATATGACACATGGGATGATCATATGCTATCTGCGGCTATAATAATATAGCTTTACATATGACACATGGGATGATCATATGCTATCTGTGGCTATAATAACATAGCTTTACATACGACACAAGGGATGATCATATGCTATCTGCAGCTATAATAACATAGCTTTACATATGACACATGGGATGATCATATGCTATCTGCAGCTATAATAACATAGCTTTACATATGACACATGGGATGATCATATGCTATCTGTGGCTATAATAACATAGCTTTACATACGACACAAGGGATGATCATATGCTATCTGTGGCTATAATAACATAGCTTTACATACGACACAAGGGATGATCATATGCTATCTGTGGCTATAATAACATAGCTTTACATACGACACATGGGATGATCATATGCTATCTGCAGCTATAATAACATAGCTTTACATATGACACATGGGGTGATCATATGCTATCTGTGGCTATAATAACATAGCTTTAAATACGACACAAGGGATGATCATATGCTATCTGCGGCTATAATAACATAGCTTTACATATGACACATGGGATGATCATATGCTATCTGTGGCTATAATAACATAGCCTTACATATGACACAAGGGATGATCATATGCTATCTGTGGATATAATAACATAGCTTTACATACGACACATGGGATGATCATATGCTATCTGCAGCTATAATAACATAGCTTTACATATGACACATGGGATGATCATATGCTATCTGCGGCTATAATAACATAGCTTTACATACGACACAAGGGATGATCATATGCTATCTGCAGCTATAATAACATAGCTTTAAATACGACACAAGGGATGATCATATGCTATCTGTGGCTATAATAACATAGCTTTACATATGACACAAGGGATGATCATATGCTATCTGTGGCTATAATAACATAGCTTTACATACGACACATGGGATGATCATATGCTATCTGTGGCTATAATAACATAGCTTTACATATGACACAAGGGATGATCATATGCTATCTGCAGCTATAATAACATAGTCTTACATACGACACAAGGGGTGATCATATGCTATCTGCAGCTATAATAACATAGCTTTACATACGACACATGGGATGATCATATGCTATCTGCAGCTATAATAACATAGCTTTACATATGACACATGGGATGATCATATGCTATCTGCGGCTATAATAACATAGCTTTACATACGACACAAGGGATGATCATATGCTATCTGCAGCTATAATAACATAGCTTTACATATGACACATGGGATGATCATATGCTATCTGCAGCTATAATAACATAGCTTTACATATGACACATGGGATGATCATATGCTATCTGTGGCTATAATAACATAGCTTTACATACGACACAAGGGATGATCATATGCTATCTGTGGCTATAATAACATAGCTTTACATACGACACAAGGGATGATCATATGCTATCTGTGGCTATAATAACATAGCTTTACATACGACACATGGGATGATCATATGCGATCTGCGGCTATAATAACATAGCTTTACATACGACACAAGGGTGATCATATGCTATCTGCGGCTATAATAACATAGCTTTACATACGACACAAGGGTGATCATATGCTATCTGCGGCTATAATAACATAGCTTTACATATGACACATGGGATGATCATATGCTATCTGCAGCTATAATAACATAGCTTTACATATGACACATGGGATGATCATATGCTATCTGCAGCTATAATAACATAGCTTTACATATGACACAAGGGATGATCATATGCTATCTGCAGCTATAATAACATAGCTTTACATATGACACATGGGATGATCATATGCTATCTGCAGCTATAATAACATAGCTTTACAGACATCACCAAAAATTGTTTTTGACAAAACATAGATTTCACTCTCGTTAGATTTAACTGAAATAGATGTCATAATTTGAAGCAAATACACTAACACTTATACTTTTAGGGTTTGGTTCAGGAAACCGTATTTTACAATACATCCTGCATTTTGGGGGGGGGGGGAGACAATAATGTAGATTTGTTCTTGAAATGCAAGAACGAGAGATGGAGAGAAAGAGGGAGGAGGGTGGCAGGGAGCATGAGAGAAAGAGAGGGGGAGAGAGAGGGGGGGTGGGAGGAAGGGAGAGTGTGTGAAAGAGAGGAAGGTAGGCAGGGAGGGGAATGAGGGGTGGATGGAGGGAGAGAGAGTGAGAGTGAAAGGGAGGGAGAGTGAGGGAAAATGAGGAAAGGAGAGACAGAGAAAGGGGCAGGGAGAGAAGATTGAGTGGGGGAGATATCTTACCCGTGAAGTCCATCTCACTCCAGGTCTCTAGCACTGCTACCATACACAGTTCTTTAAGAACCTTAGCAGGAATTTGAGCTGTGAGCTTTGGAAACGTTTTTAAAATCATATAGATTTTTTTACTTTCCGCCGATGTTCGCTCCAATGGCCTGGAAGAAATGAGGAGAGTTAAAGGCTGAATATCTTTAACCCTCTAATGGTCATGCCTTTGCAGTGGTCACAAGGAATATCCATTTGCTGGTCCAGACCATTTTTGAAAATTTACAACTGGAATGACTGGATTGATAACCGAGGAAGTCATTCCAGTGGTAAATTTCCAAAAATAGTCTTCTCTTGGCCTGCAAATGGACATTCAATAAGCAAACATTTAGATTTTCTTGACCAATCTTGACCATTAAAGGGTTAATATTGTGTTCCAATATTATATTCATGTAAAACATAAGCCTTTAACCCCTGGAATTGACAGTGTCTCAGTTCCAAAACAAATATACAGGAAAGCTAGGCAGCAACAGTTAGTTTCAAAATATTCAACAGTATATTCTTCACATCATGAGGAATTACTCATCTCTATGTTGTAAGTGTTTTAAAAAGGCGTTAACCCTTTAACCGCCAAGATTGGTCAAGAAAATTGCAATCTTTTCATAGTGAATGTCCATTTACAAGCCTAGAGAACAATATTTCAGAAATTTTACCATTGAAATGACTGGCTCGGTTATCGAGCCAGCCATTCCAGTGGTAAATTTTCAAAAATATTCTTCTCTTGGCCTGTAAATGGACATTCCTAAAGACCAGTGCAGAGGGTGGATTTGGCTGACTTGAGTGTTAAAGGGTTAAACATGGTCAGTGTTACAACTAAGTCTATGTGAGATTCTATTGCATAATCTGGAAATAAATTCCGTCAGTTTACTATTCAACAGCTTACCTGCATAGAGGTGTGCTCTACAAACAAGAGGCCCAAGGGGCCTGTGTCACTCACCTGGAGCACCATCAATTTTTGTCAAAATTGTTGGTGGGGGGTTTAGTAGTCTTTTAAATGAGTTTGTGGACATTTTTGCAAGTGCAATATGGCCACCAAACACACTACATTGTGATTGCCCATGTTTTTTTTGATGGATCAACTTCCCTTGAACAAATTTTAATGGCCCAAATTTCAGTCTGATCCCTTCAGCGGTTCTGGAGGAGTCATTTTCGCGAAAACCAGGTCATCCAAGATGGTCGCCGAACCATTTGGTCAATCAAGTCCTCTTGAATAAACTTGGCTTACCGCTTAGCCTAGATGAAGATTCACCAAGTGGTTTCGGAGATTTTTAAAGACATTTCCTGAAATTGGCTGAAATCCAAAATGGTCGTTGGGCAAATTGGCTGATCGAGTTCATTTGAACAAACTTGGATCCTTATGCACTAAGGATGCTTCCTGCCAAATATAATTGAAACCAGCCTGGCAGTTCCCGAGATGACATTTTAAATTTCCCATTGCTTTAGCATGGGAGCTTTTGACGAGAAAATTATCCAAGATGGCCGCCAAACCATTTATCCGACAGTTTCGAAAATTGCAAATTTGAGCTCAGAATACCCAAAAACATATACAGAACCAATTTTGGCCTCAAAATCCATCAAATAAAAAAATCCAATATGTCCGCCAAACACGCTACATTTTGATTGGCCATGGCGGCCATGTTTTTTGATGGAGCACCTTCCCTTGAACAAATTTTAATGCCCCTTAGTCCCTAATTATATCTCCCAAATTTTGGTCTGATCCATTCAGCGGTTCTGGAGAAGTTGTTTTCGGGAAAACTAGGTCATCCAAGATGGCTGCCGAACCATTCGGTCAATCAAGTCGTCTTGAACAAACTTGGCTTACCACTTTGCCTAGATGAGGTTTCATAAGTTTTGAATCGATTCACCAAGCCGTTTCGGAGAACGAGATTTTTAAAGACATTTCTAAAAATCGGCCGAAGTCTGAGATGGCCACCAGCCAAATTGGCCGATCGGCTTCGTTTGAACAAAATGAAATCTCTATGCAATAAGGATGCTTCCTACCAAATATAATTGAAATCGGCCCTGTAGTTCTCGAGAAGACATTTTAAATTTCCCATTGCTTTAGTATGGGAGCTTTTGGCGGGAAAATGATCCAAGATGGCTGCCAAACCGTTTATCCGACAGCTTCAAAAATTGCAAATTTGAGATCAGAATACCCAAAAACCTATATAATACCAATTCCGGCCTCAAAGTGCATCAAATAAAAAAATCCAATATGGCCGCCAACCATGCTATATTTTGATTGGCCACGGCGGCCATGTTTTTTGACGGATCAACTTCTCTTGAACAAAGTTTACTGGCCCTTAGCCCCTAATCATATCTGCCAAATTTCGGTCTGATCCCTTCAGCGGGTCTGGAGAAGAAGTTATTTTCGCTAAAACTAGGTCAACCAAGATGACCACCGAACTATTTGACCAATTAAGTTCCCTTGAACAAATTTGGTTGAGCTCTTCCCCTAGATCATATTTCATGAGGTTTCCTTCAATCCCTCAAGCGGTTTCGGAGAAGATTTTTAAAACCGTTTCTAAAAATCGGCCAAAATCCAAGATGGCCACCGGACTAATTGGCCGATCGGCTTCATTTGAACAAACTTGGATCCCTATGGCGTAAGGATGCTTCCTCCCAAATATAGTTGAAATTGGCCCAGCAGTTCTTGAGAAGAAGTCGTCTAAAGGAAAAGTTGACGGATGAATGGACGAATGGATGACGGACGACGGACGGTCGCCACGACATAAGCTCACTTGGCCTTTCAGGCCAGGTGAGCTAATAAGATATTGGACTGAAAGTGATAAAGTACTACAGCAGACTAACATTAGAGCTTGCATTAATGCAGTGCATGTATTAGGGTTATATTGGATGTGACTTAACTAGTTATTGCTGGAAAACACCAGCAACTTTGCATGGATATGTCCATTTGCAATCAAAGAAAAGAGTATCTTTGGAATTTTGCAACCGGAATGACTTGCTCGAGAGCCGCATGAATCATATCAGTGGTAAATTTGCAAAAATACTCTTCACTTGGATAGCAAAAAATGTCAATATTCCTGGAAAGTCTGGATGATTAAAGGCTCATGGAAGCAGCCATTTCTGACCCCCAAAAAAGCATCTCTTCCTTGGAAGCTGGCATTCATTAAAAGATCACCTGTGTGTAGAAGTGACCTTTGTTACCTGTAGTCAGACATCACAGACAAATGTACAGTACACCACAGATATAACGTAAGTTGTTTCAAAAACAAAAACAAAATAAAATGTCCTGTAACTGTTGCATATTTTCAACTTAATTAGATTGGAAGCCATTGCTGCCTAAGGCCTCTCTCTCTCTCTCTCTCTGCCTAAGGCAGCAATGGCTTCCAATGAAATTAAGTCCAAAATACTCAACAGAACATTTCTATATCGTGTTTAAAATTGTACTAACTATAACATGTTTTTGATTTTGAAACATGTTAACTTATTTATGAGCAGTACTGTATGTCATTACAGACCAGTCAGACTCTAGTCAACATTGAGACATGCAACAAATGTGTCTAGACACCCCGACAGACTAACCGACCGACTGGCAGCTACAGACTACTTACATTTTCTTGAGTAATATTTTTAGTTTCTGTATGCGTTGTTTCTGGTGACACTCCGGGTCATCGCTACGTTGATTCTTATGTAAGAATTGCAGATAATCCCTGATATCATGTGACCCAGTGTCATTAACAGCCTTCTTCGGCTCTGCTGCGACTTTATGGTCTCCATTTTCATGAATGGAGTATCCTAGCAACATAAATATATTCACATGCTGCGCTTATCTGTCGGATTGCTGTAAGTCACCACACACTAATTTCAATGGGCATTAACTTGGGACCTGCAGAATATTTTGAAAATAATTTGACTGAAAGTTGTTGGTGGCTTAGCCACCAATAACTTTCAGTCATATTCTTTTCAAAATATTCAGCATATCCAGAGTTTAACTCCATAGAAGATCTACTTTGAAGAAATTCAGCAGCAGACAGTTAATAACACAGTTAATAGCACAATCATGACACTGCATCTCCCCGTAATTAATATATCCACTGAACAAAACATTGCTAGACTAGCTTGAAACTTTTCGAGCTAAGAAAATTCTGACAAATTTTAAATCCCCAAGCACTCTGAAAAAATGAATGGGGATATTGCAATTACCGCCATTCGTCTGTCCATCCATCCATCCATCCGTCTGTCCATCTGGCTATCTCCTCTTAACCATTTGTCAGAATTCAATCAAATTTGTTATGTGAGTTACCCATGTGAATATGACAGTCATATTTAGCTCTGTCCCCTGGCGGGACAAAAATATTATAACCCTTTCTCCTCCAAAACTGATTGGTGGAATTCAATCAAATTTGTCATGTGAGTTACCCATATCATTGTGGATTGCTCTGTGACATTTAGTTTGGCTTCACCCTTTTGGTGGTGGGGTGGGAGGGAGGGGTGTGTGTGAATGCAGAGTCAAATATCCGAAATAATGAGGTACCCATATACGAGTGCAGATTACGCGATGACATTCATATGCTCTGCCCAAGGGGTGTGCGTGTGTGCATACATACGTGAAGGTGGGCACGTGTGTGTGTATGTCAAAGGGTCAGTTTGTGTTGTACTGTGTGATATTATGATTGTGTTGCATTGATATATGCTATATGATAATCATCATGTACCGCTATATACTGTAATCTAACCTGTGGCCTGGCCTGTAGTATTTGATGATTTCGATGCTAAACTCGCTGTGGAGGCTTTAAGCAAACTGAAATACAAAATTAAATTCCAAAATCACTTTAACCCTTTACTGGTCAATCTGGCCAAACCCTAGCTCTAGAGTGGTCTTGAGGAATGTCCGTTTGCAGGCCAAAATAAGTATATTTTTGAAAATTTACTACTGGAATGACTGGCTCAATAATTGAGTCTCAAGTCAGTCATTCCAGTGGTAAATTAAAAAAAAAATAGTCTTATTTTAGCCAGCAAATGGACATTCACTGAGAAAAACTGTTAATTTTCTTGAAAAATTTTGACAATTAAAGGGTTAATTCCTTTAATCTTATAAGACAAGCTCCCTACAATATAAGAAATACTTGGTTGAAATACTTGATGCTAACTGACCTGGTGTATGAATGCATAGGAAACTGTACAGGCATACAATATGTAATGGAGCGAGCCATTTCTAGCTATGCCACGCCCATTTATAGATAAGCTCCGCTGACTTTCTACGAGTGTTGGAATCATTTTATCTACTTTGAATAACTTCCAAATTTCTAGGTAACTATATAAGAAAGCTTGAAACTTATTTGACTTGGGACTGTTGCTGCATATGACTCCAACAGCTCTCAGTCAAATTAGTTTCAAAATACTTAAGACAATGTTTATTAAATCCATCAAAAACATACATAATGTGTACATTTGACATTTGGGTTTTTGATGTTTCTGATGGACCTAGATAAGTCATTATGATTGTGATGTTAGCTAACTAGTGATGCCATTGATTATGACGTCAGATACTTGAGCGACATATCAGATCCCTCGATTCATGTTAAAGTAAGAGACAAGGGAACTATCAAATGCTGCTAAATGGTAAACTTGTAGTCTATAACTACTACCACAAGAAACATAAATGAAAGGAGATGGCATAATTTAAAACTTTAACCCTTGAATCTGTTCATGAAAATTTCAATTTTCTCATAGAAAATGTCCATTTGCAGACCAAAAGAAGACTATTTTTGAGAATTTATCACTGGAATGATGGGCTTGGTTATCGATGGTCAAAACGGCCTCTGCAGTGGTCTTGAGGACTGTCCATTTGCAGGTCCAGAAAAGGCTATTTTTGAATAGAAGACTATTTTTGAAAATTTATCACTGGAATGACTGGCTCGGTTATCGAGCCAGTCATTCCAGTGGTAAATTTTCAAAAATAGCCTACTCTTAGTCTGCAGAGGCTGTTAAAGGGTTAGTGGTAAAAACCAGCCTCTGCAGTGGTCTTGAGGAATGTCCATTTGCAGGCCCAGAGAAGGCTATTTTTGACAATTTCATTCGTGGCAAATTTTCAAAAATAGTACCCTCCTGGCCTTCCAATGGCAAATCCCTAAAGCCATTCAATAAGCAAATATTTTGATTTTCTTGATCTATCATGCCCAGGAAATATTTGACTGCATTATAATATTGTTTAATTTAATTGTAATAAGAATTTTGTTTAAAAAATACTGTGTGTGTTTAAATCATAAACAGTCTACATCAGTTTAAAGTCAGTGCCACAAAGCAGCTAATCAAGGAACAATAGCTTGATAACCGAGCCAGTCATTCCAGTGGTAAATTAAAAAAAATAGACCTCTTGGTCTGCAAACTGGCATTTTCTTTGAGAAAATTGGAATTTTCTGAACAAATTTAAGGGTTAAAGGGTTAAATATAGTGGCACTCCGCATACATTTTTGGTATTTGTAGTGGAATGTGACGCTCATAGAACACCGGTAATGTTTTGTTGCAATGCACTGTATGTCACATGACTAGACAACATGCATCTTGAATCGCAGCACAGCCATACCTTCTTTCTTGTGAATGGATTGGCATTCCGGTCTTTTTTGGTGGTGACACAAAAATGTCTTTATAGTTCTGCATGAATAGGTCATGTGACACCTTGTCATCATCATCATCATCAGCCGCTATCAACTCACTTCTATAAAACAAGCATACAAATTATAACAGGAATAATCAGAAATCGCAAACTCTCGACCAGACATTGTAAATTTGTCACATTGTACAAGGTTTTTCTTTTGATTTTCATTTCATAAACAAAGTTGTGAAATCTGATTGCACCGTCCCACCATTTCTTGTATTAGAATATGAGCCAAATCTGACCTTTAGTTTCAGAGATATATTTAGATCCATTATTTGATCTGAACCAGATCTTGTTTCTTATACACAAACACAAATACTGACAGACAGACAGACAAACCAGGAATTCTCATAAGGGTATATACCCCAAAATGCAGTTTGGGACCCCAAAATCTAGATGCCATGAGAAACAATGAGCAAGACAGGCAGAGACAGACAGACTGACAGCAGATGGACAGACAGTCACACAGACAGACCCAGAAAGCAGGGTGAGGGAATTAAACTGAATAAACCATATGTCTGTTAATCCTTTCACCGATAAATCCATGAAAAAGTAAATTGACAAAATTCTTTATGATATAAAACTTATTTTGTTGAATATTTTGAAATTAGTGTAACTGGACACTTCCAGTCAAATTAATTTTAAAATATTCAACAATTTTCCTGTACGGTTGCCTTGAAAATAAGAATTGGTGAATGCATGGGTGAAAGGATTAAAAGCTATAAGCATTCAACATGGTCACAATGCACAATTTGTGATTCTGTAAAACTGTATATATTTCATTAAAATAGGACTATCATTTATATTTACAAACTTGTTGAAATTGAAGGAATACAATCATATATGTATGGTACACATGCCTTACCCAGTGTGATGTTCCTTGTGAAGGTTACACAACCAGCTCAGTTTATCATAGTCAATGACCACGTGTACGCCGCCATGCTTCTTAATGGCTGGCACTAGAAGCAAGAAAATTACAACAAATAGTAAGTACATATACACCTGTGCAAAAGTTAAGCACCAGCAAAAACAATGGAACTTAGAAACATGATGGTACAACTAGGCTGCCATACTTTTTGTCCCCGCGTTAGCTGACATAATTACAAGTACGAAATGCACATGCATGCATGACTTCACGCCGCTTGATGTCCGTGCGTGGCAGGAAACAGCACACGTGTTCAGTTATGTAAAAGTCCAGTTTGAGGTGTAGAACATTACATACAGATTTAGGCGACAAGATTAGGAATTTTGTGTTCATGACCGTGGTTTATTTGTACAGAGAGAATTAGCTCTTGATTGTGAACCGCTATGGCAAGACGAAGGTTAAGTGATCATGTGAAATGGCAAATCATAGGCATGCATACCACTGGTATGTCATGCAGAGAGATTGGCAGACAGCTGAACATTAACCATACTGTAATCAGTCGTTTGATTGCAAAACATGGGCAAACTAACGAGGTGAAGGACAGGCCTAGATCTGGAAGACCGAAGAAGACTACTGCCCGTGATGATCGAGCCCTAGTACGCCTTGTTAGGAGATCTCCATTCACCAACAGCAGAGTGCTCAGCCAGCAATGGGAAACACGCAATAGAGTGTCAATGTCTACCGTCAAAAGGAGACTGTATGCTGCTGGCATGAAAGCTAGGAGACCTGTCAGACGTCCTCTCCTCACTGCACACCACAAAGAGGAGCATCTGAGGTGGTGCAACGAAAGAAGACACTGGAACATGAGATCCTGGAGACGGGTACACTGGTCCGATGAAAGTCGGTTCCTGCTTCATGCCACAGATGGTCGAACTCGTGTATGGAGGTCCAGACCCACGGCGTACGACCAACGTAACATCATGGAAGAAGTTCCATTTGGTGGAGGTTCCGTTATGATATGGGGGTGCATCTCATTTGATTGTAAGCTGGATCTGTTGACTGTACCTGGAACACTAAATGGACAAAGATATCAAGATTCCATACTGGATAGAGTTGTGGTCCCTCATTTTGTAAATCATGCACCTGGAACCCACCCTATATTCATGGATGACAACGCCCGACCACATCGTGCTAGAGCTGTGCATGAATACCTCCGCCAGAATGCCATCGAAACCCTACCATGGCCAGCAAGGAGCCCTGACATGAACCCTATTGAGCATATCTGGGACATTCTGGGAAACATGGTGAGAAGGAGGGATCCTCCTGTGCAGAACCTACAGGAATTAACAGACGCACTCCATCTTGAATGGCAACGAATACCACAATGGTGTATCAGTCGGTTGGTGACCAGCATGAGACGTCGTGTCCAGGCCGTCATCCAGGCACAAGGTGGATATACCCGGTATTAATAATGACAGTCTCAAACTCGTGCACAGATGTTAAACTTCGTTTTCAGACACCATTAATGACAATCTAGGCACGTGTGTCAACTGTAGGGCAATAGTTGTTAGTTGTGTCAACGTAACCATATTCAGGCCTCGTTTTCAAGTTCAAACAAAAACATACAGTGTTTCCCCACCATCATAATCAGCATTCCTCTAGTTGCATTATTACCTCTTGCACTAAGATGGATGGGTACATAAATGTTTATGCTATTGCTTTCTTCATAGCACATGAATATACCCTCGCATGTGCGTAAAAATAGGGTGGTGCTTAACTTTTGCACAGGTGTATATATCTGCGACACATAAACAAAATAGTAAATTTTACAAAATAAACACTAGTCTGCTTGTTTGATGACGCGTCATCATAAATCCCCACGTTCACCGCTTTAACCTCTTTGTCCACACCCCCGCACCTGGGGACACAGCAAAATGTAAATGTCTTCAAGAATCATATGGCTAACTAACCTCTCAACTTTGTTTGAATTCCATTCACAGGTTTCATAGGAGTTGTATTACAATCAATTTCTTGATCTTTTGACCATTTCCCAGTGGAAATACCCAATCACTGGGGGTGGAGTCAAACATAAATGTTGTCAAACCCTCTGCAATTATATGGGTACCCACATAACAAATTTGTTTAAAATTCACACTGGTATGGCTTGGGAGTAGATAGTATGATGGACAGTTTTTCTATATTTGACCCTTGTACTCGCATCATGACCCACCCATGGAGGCAGAGTCAAATGTAAATGTCATCACACACTCTGCAATTATGTGGCCAACCCACATATCAAATTTGGTTGAACTCTACCCAATGGTTTGAGAGGAGATAGTGAGTGATAGTTTTTAGGATATTTGGCGGCGGTGGTGACTATTGTGATCGATGATTCTAGTAGTGGTGTCCAAGATTTTGACATTTCATATTATGGTATGGCAATTTCAATTGGGTTGATTTAATCATTGTCCAGTCTAGCAATTTATATCTATCAGCGAAACTGAGGCCTGATTGGTTTACTAGTCATTTCGCACAAAGTTTTCAAAGAGTTGCTTGACTGTCACGTTTCGTAATATTAGTTTCAATATATCCAGAAGAAGTTTTCATGACCAAGAATTTCATGATTATGATGATGATGATGCTGATGATAATGATGCTAGTAGTGGTGATGATGATTATGATGATGATAGTGGTGGCAATGATGATGGTGGAGGTATCATTGACAGCAGCGTCGATGATGATGATGATGATTATGACGATGATGGTAGTGATGAGTGATTATTTTCTGCTGTGATATTTATAATGATGATGATGCTAGTAGTGGTTATGATGATGATGATGATGGATGATGGATGATGATGATGATGATAGAGTGCTGATGATGATGATTATGCTAGTAGTGGTGATGATGATGATGATTATGCTAGTAGTGATGATGATGATTATGCTAGTAGTGATGATGATGATGATGATGATGATGATTATTATTGTTATGCTAGTGATGATGATGATGATGAAGATTATGCTAGTAATGATGATGCTGATGATGATGCTAGTAGTGATGATGATGATGATGATGATGATGATGATGATTATGCTAGTAGTGGTGGTGATGATGATGATTATGCTAGTAGTGATGATGATGATGATGATGATGATGATGCTAGTAGTGATGATGATGATGATGATGATGTTAGTAGCGGTGATGATGATGATGATTATGCTAGTTGTGATGATGATGATGATGATGATCATGATGACGATTATTATTATTATTATGCTAGTAATGATGATGATGATGATGATGATGATGATGATGATTATTACTATGCTAGTAATAGTGATGATGATGATGATGATGATGATTATGCTAGTAGTGGTGATGATGATGATTATGCTAGTAGTGATGATGATGATGATGATGATGATGATGATGATGATGATGAAGATTATGCTAGTAATGGTGATGATGATGATGATTATGCTAGTAGTGATGATGATGATGATGATGATGATGATTATTATTATGCTAGTAGTAGTGGTGATGATGATGATGATTATGCTAGTAGTGGTGATGATGATGATGATGATGATGATGATGCTAGTAGTGATGATGATGATGATGATGATGATGATTATTATTATGCTAGTAGTAGTGGTGATGATTATGCTAGTAGTGGTGATGATGATGATTATGCTAGTAGTGATGATGATGATGATGAAGATTATGCTAGTAATGGTGATGGTGGTGATGATGATGATGCTAGTAGTGATGATGATGATGATTATTATTATGGTGATGTAGTCCCTATGAAGAGCCGCAGTCTACTACTGCGTCTTTAACATCTGCCTATCGATTCCTGTCTGGATTTTCCGCCGAAACGGTCCATATTTAACACGCCTTTTTTATACGAAAACTGCATATATGTGCGAAATGAACTATGCAATCAATAAAAATATATCGGCAACACCAGATTGCTGTAAATAGTTTAGTGAATTATTCTCTTTAAACCATTCAGTCTTCATTTAATTCAAAGTAAACAACAAGCGCGTTTGGCTGCGCGTACATTTTGTTTTTTGTCTCTTCTCGCTTCGGTTGATGACTCACGTGGCGAGCGAGTCATCGTTAAAACACGGATCCTGTATTGTGTTGCCGGACGGTGCCCGGTTGTAGATTGAACAATCTACGAGGTTGAATAGAAAAGCTCTGATCGGAAATAACATAAACTCATTCAAAAATAAAATAAAATAAGAATAAGAACAAGAATACGAATAAATAATCAAAAGCTTTCTCTTTAAAATAATAATAATAATAATAATAATAATAATAATAATAATAATAATACTGTAATAATTTTATTTTTTTAAATCTTAAATAAATAAATAAATAAATAATAATAATACTAATTTTATTTTTTTAAAACTTAAATAAATAAATAAGAAGCAGAAAAAAATAATACAAATTTTATTTTTTTAAATTTAATTAAATAAATAAATAATAATATTAATAGTAATAATAATAATAATTTGTTAAAAAAAATAAATAAATAAATAGATCTGTTCCATTAACAGATATACGGCTTCCAAGATTATGTGCTCTTTTCGTGTACTTCATGTTCACTCAATTTCTCTTGTGAAATTCTGTTTCTATAATTGCTTGTAATATTTCGAGAATCACTTGGCTAGGTGACTTTGGTGAAGAGCTATATACAGACACAAAACTGGTCACAAAAATCAGCTGGATGATAGGTCAGTCAGCAGAAAATCGGTAAATCAGGGATTGACCATTCAGCATCAAAACAAGTACATGACAATTTTATCTTTCCAATATGCTTAATTGACACTTGAATATTAGCACAAAATCAAGTAAAAGTTCTACAGTGTACAGGTTAATACAAATAAAATATTTCAGCAGTCGAACGGTTAATAGGCATGAACAACGCCCAGTCAAATTGTTTTGACAAATATTTAGCAGGTATCCTTAGTATCTACAATAAGTGCACATTTTTATATTAGAATTCATATGTTCATGGGTTAATTGGCCCCATGGCAAGCTGTTATTAAATGCCAATTCAATCCATATCACATGAATCTGTTTGCGTAGAACATTTACAGTAGCAAATCCAGTTTTTTACCCTGTGGTAAACAGATATGATATGACAATTAAATTTTATATTAATCATTGTTATTTGAGCCTCTAGAAAACTGTTTTAATAAATGTGAAATTCTAATTTATAACATCAAATAACATATGTATAGAAGTTTTTGACATCAAAATCCCTAAAATATAAAAGTTCAGAATTGCAGCCAAATGCTCAAAATTGATTTGTCCCCGGCGGCCAGTTTTTTTATATATTAAGTTCCGACGATGTATCTTCAATCGCCCACAATGGCTAAACATGTTCCCCAAACTTCATCTAGATCAGATAAGATGGTCCAGAGGAGAAGGTAATTTTAAGATTTATGACGTGTTCAAGATGGCCATAAAACCACTGAGCTAATCATGTTCTCCTTAGCTATTTTGATTCTAGTGCCGATCAAGAGCATATCCCCAGATTATCCCCAAAATTGCTTGAGTCATAATGAGGCACAATGATGACTTTCTAGTCACACAGGCAAGACACTATACATAAATAAGGCTGAGGCTTGATCAGCATTTTCTATGCATATTAAATCACAATGGTGAGTGCCTGTAGATATGGGAACACGGTTATACATAGACAAGCCTGAGAAATAATCATAAATTGATAAAGTCATGCTCAGGCACAATGAAGAATTGATATAAATATGGCCACGATGCTGTATATCAACAGACTGAGACCTGAGCATCAATTATTAGGGTCATTTTGATGCACTGCGTAAAGTTGATATAGACATGGTCACAAGGCTGTCTACCGACACTGCTAAGACACGATCACCAATTGGGTGAGTCATATTGAAGCACAGTGATGAGTTGTTGTAGGCATGGAACCGAGGCTGTATATGTAAAAGAATGCGGCATAATCAAGTCGGTAGAATCACTTTCAGGCAGAATGATGAGTTATTGTAGCCATGGACTCGAAGACGGACATTGACAAAGTTAATGCCTAATGAAGAGTTTTTGGTGGCAATTACAGATAAGTATTAGTATGGCAAGTTGTTGCAAGCATGTTCACGAGGAGGTACGTAAACCAAACAGACATCTAATAATCAAATGTTCGAGGTATAGTGAGACACATTGAAGATTTGCTTGTGGTGGAGCTACATATCTTTACATGGGAATGGATATATGCGAACCTTAAAGGGGTTATACCTGATAGAGCTATCAAAATAAATATATGGAACCATGTCCATAAAACGGTTCCAGTTGGTCAATACTCTCATTTAAAACTAAATTCTTATATATACGACTACTCAATATCCAAGAAGATGCAATTTATTAGTTTCATAAATATAAATATTGTTAACACAAATTTGACGGTCGCCTGCATCTCTGTTTTGCAGAGAAACGAGAGTATTCATTACTTAGTGGTGTTTTGCGATTCATCCGTTGTCCTTTATAAACTGAAAATATGTGGAGCAAGAAATTTGAGTTACGGGGACAACGATGTATTGCCTAGACCTATCAAATGCCATGGGCAATGACTCGAGGTTATCAGTGAAAAGAATTACTAAAGCAATAGCATATTTTAAGTGTCCAATTAAAAATAATTTACAGAGATTTACCAGATATCCGCTCCTCACAGAGAAGTAAGAGCAATATACAAACTTCGTCAGAGGTAAGTCAGCAACATAATGTGAGCTCAGATGATGAAGCGGTAATTGAAGCAACTGAGTGAAAAATCAATTGCAGAGATTGTAAGAATAGTTTCCAACATTGCTGATGCCCTTGAATGCGAGATTTGCCTAAGTTGGTTCCACATAGGCCCAAATTGTCAAAATGTACCACAGTCTATCTATTACAGTTTCAATGATGGTGAAATGAACCAAATACATTGGTATTGCAATTACTGCAACCTGGGTGCTGTCAACCTACTCCACACGCCAAGAAATGTCATGCAGAATATGGACCAGAAAATAGATAATGTCAAGAAGCTTGTCGCTGCAAATGATAAATCTGTCAATAAAAGAATTGATACAGAAGTGGAGACGATTAACAATCGAGATGTCCACATTGCTCCCGTTCAAAATAAACTCAAAATAACCAATGTCATAGGTGCATGTGTACTGGGTAAAAGGTGATGGCCAGCAAGTCACGTGGCCGATAACCATACCCTGTCATGACACGCATGCAGATTGGTTAAGACGTACAGTTGTGACATCACTATTTAGTATAAAAGGAGCATCAAAATCCAAAATCATAAGACATGTCGTGGTGTGTCTGCCAGAGCAGACCGAGTCATGGGACAACTGCTTACTGTTAGCCCCAGTGATATATAACCTGCAACAGTACATATCGGTTTTGCGCCTCGTATCTGAAGCACACCCACTGCATCCGCATAATTTTTGTACGCCCCCAGATGATATCACCAGGAGCAAAATCTAAATTGAAAGAAAGGTTCCCCATTACCAACTCTTCAGAGGGAATTTCTATGCGGAGCGGCCTTTTGGCTGGATTGTAACATCCAAAAACAGTATGTAGGACGGTGGTGTTTACGGATATCTCGCCCGATCTGCCGAGCCACATTGAAAAAGTGGTAGAGCAAACTCTGCCCATGTATCGTGCAAATTATTAACATTTTGACCGCAGTCCAGATTGGGATATTGCTTTATGCACCACACGAGCTATGTGGTGCATATCGTCTTGTGATCTGCAAAGATATTCATGCATCAAATTAACTTCAGTAATACAAGGGGCATCATCAAATCCGCAATAATACAGAAATTCTTCACATCCGCAAAATTTGTAGATTGTGGTTGTACATGACTATCTACTAGCCATCTGGTTAAGATCTTCTTCACCATTCCTTAGTATGAGCCACATCAGATAGTTCGTCTGCGGATATTCACCTGGCAGCAACTCAGTACCATGCAATCTCACGCCTCAAATATGTAACACTTCAACTACAGTGATATTAGGACAATTTTGTACCGACGACTAATAGGTATTCTGTAACCATTTTATAGTAATATTCATAATAGGTACCGATATATGTAGGTATCGCAAGGTCATGTGAGACCTTATTTTTATAGTTTATATATTTATTTGTATATATTTATTTTCAATTATGTGCCGATGAATAAGAGGTCATGTGACCGTATATTCCATCTGTACCGTATTAGTTAATAATATGGCACTAGCCATCCAAGTTATATCTTTTTGCTTATTTTATACAAAAATATTTGGACCGCACTTTGCACTATACAGCAACAACAAACACACCACCTTGTTTCCCCACACAGCATCAAAAGTCGCTGTTCATGTTCTCAATAAGTGAAACCTGACATGTGGCTGCCTAAACCTGTATATTTTAGCTTGATAGGATAAGTAGCTAGGGATGACTATTCTTTAGGAGACATTTGTGTAGGTTTCTTTTCCGGGATCTGCAGATAAGTTATACACCGCGCACTGGCACGTTTGTTTAAATTGGCAATCCACCTTAGGGCCTCGTAAATTAATAGAATATGAGTGGTTGGCTATCCTACGCTCCTCCGGCCTCAGGGCCTATCAATTATCTGGACTCCCTCCGCCACATTGGTTAGAACTGACTTTAGAAACTATTGGGGTTTCTGAGCAGTTAGAATCAAAGTGTCGATGACCGCATACGCCACCTCCTCTGTATCTTTGGATACCAATTAGCTAGTTTCCATGCCAAAGTAAGAATCACTGCGAAGATATATTTATATCATCTGACCGAGCAGTGCATTCTTTTGGGCAATCTTCCTTAATCCTAAACATAGGTAAAACGTTAGCTCCGGGGTGTGGATCTCACATGGTCCACACTCGAAATTCCAGATGGCGGATAAAGACACAGATCACCATCTAACTCAACGGTGACTGCATGCGGCCTTTGAGCCCTCCACGCCTTCACAGGAAGGTCACCATAGTTGGATATCTGGTTCTTTCTCCCCACCGTAAATAGATACATGCACTTGTCCTTGTCTTGTTATTTGTGGTTGTGCTGCAGTATGCAGAGGGATCGCTTATCGATTCTGAAACTACCACCAGACAACATGTACGCGCCATCAGCCTGAGGGCTCGGCTCAAAGGTATGCTCCGACATGGATGCCTGAGCTGGGGAATGCAGGAAGACAACTCGTTACAAAGTTAAGTAAGTACTAAGCCACTTGCAGCCTAAAATTTCATGTCTCGCACTAAAAACTAAATGATACTTTAGTTCCATCAAGAAGGCCAGCAGATTTAAAGCGGCAACTACTAAAACAGTATTTTAACTCGCATAAGGTGACAGTGTTGAATTCTTCGGAAATCAATCCTCCCCCCACCCATTCACGTAATTCGGCAAGCATCCCAATAACAAATAATTACACAAGGTTGATTCATTTTCTCATTTGTAGCATTGCTTGAATAGGAGAGTGGCCATTTTTCCCATCTCTCCTCCTCTGCTTCAGCGTTGTAGGCATTTTTCTGTGATGGAGGCCTGTGTGGGGCACTTTTCTCTTGCAGCCACAAAGCTTTGCCGGCCTGAGATTATTATAGCTTATATTAAGTTTGCTAAAGTGACCACATTAATACTCTCCTTTGCGGGAGTACCTCTCAGAATATACAGATCAGAGATCTGTGAGGTACCTGTGGCGAGGATCAGTTTAACCAACAACCCCATTCCGATCTTACATACTTTTTAACTCCATTAGTAGCAAACGAGTACCATTGTTCGTACTAATATATTTAAAATGTCTCAAATCTAAATTCAACAAAGGGACCGACATACCAGTGACACTAACAGCCGGAATGCAGGAAATGTCAATTTCCCTTTCTCCGAGATCTAACAATACTCACCATTCTGTTACTTCTGATATACAGCTGGCCCTGACAGCGGCTCTAGGATTATAGACTTAGAAAGCTTTACCGACTCCTGGGAACCGGGTACCCGGCTCCCCACTGCCGAGTACCCGTTTACCATAGAGCTCATATTGTTTGCATAGCCACCAAACAAGAGAAAACTATGGCTTGCCTCCGTGGGGCTGGGAGGCTGGGTCCGTAACAGAATGGTGAGTATTGTTAGATCTCGGAGAAAGGGAAATTGACATTTCCTGCATTCTCCTTCGATCAATACTCACCATTCTGTTACTTCTGATATACACCAGATTTGATCAGTAACCTGGTGGGAAGGGGCAAGCCATAAATGCTAATTTTGCCCCTTGGAGAAAGATTTTAGACTTCAAACTTGACTAACGGAGACCTAAAAGGACCGTCAAGTTCACGGAACCGAATCACATTCGCGTCACAGCCCCCCCCCCCCCCTTTTTCCTCCTAAGAAAAGGGAGAGAACTAACGAACATGTATCTCGCCTGAAACACCAATATGCCAAGAGGGTTAACTACTCCCTGCATATCGCTTGTATTAGCCTGGGAATGAGCATGAATATATAAGATGAATGAACATGATACATATACATAATACAAAAAACTCTCACTTGTTGAATTACCTTATGATAACAGGACTTCAGACGTACCGCCTACAACCATACACCGGTTCGGCCATCAGTGACACAATCTGGTTGACATCCTCTCGCTTGACCATGCCTGCTTTAGGTTCTTTTCTTACCAAAGTGAAAAAAGGGGAAAAGCAGTGTGGTCACTAACTATCGTTTCAAAACAGCTAAAGCGAGTGGATTGGCTGAGTCTGACACATCCCTCATATAGTAATCCGTAAGTGAGGACTCACAGTGCCATTGTGCAACGGCCATGATGTCCTCTAACGGAACACCATTGTAAAGGGCGGTCGAGGCGGCTATTCCTCTAACATCGTGTGCCCTTACGCCCTGCACCTGGTGCCCAGTCGCCATCTCATGAGTAGTCTGAATGCATTCGACCACCCAACGAGAGATAGTATCCATGGATGCGGCGCCATAAGGCTTTTTATGGCAGATCCACAGATGTCTATCGTTCGACCGTAACGAGTCAGTCCGTTTCTTGTACTTAGTCAAAGCACGGACCGGGCACCAGACACTGGCATCACGATCAAACCTGGTTAACTTCGGTATAATGATCGGTTTGCCGGGATATCTCAAAGATTGGTTCTTTGACATAAATTCTGCTCTTGGCAGAAGACGCAGACCTTCTCCAGAAACAATAAATCGGTTCCTCTCTGCCGAAAGCGCATGGATCTCACTGCGCCTTCTAGCTGAGGAAGCTGCCAATAGAAAGACCGCCTTTAGAGTCAAATGCTTTAGACTAGCCGAACGCAACGGTTCGAATGGGTGCTTGGCCAGTACATTAAGCACTAAAGATAGACTCCAGGCTGGAATGACTACCGGTTGTCTCGGGCGGAGATTGCTCATTCCCTTCAACATCACGTTTAACTGGGCCACCTCTGGACTATCCCTGTTGGCTAGACAAGGGATAACTGATGCCAAAGCTGACTTGTATCCAGCAATTGTGACGGGAGCTAGTCCTGTAAAGAACAGCTCACAGAGAAAGTCTGCTATTTGCTGAATAGTGGATTGAAAGGTATCAATACCCTTTTCTTCACACCAGTCTGCAAATCTGTTAACCTTGTTGTTATATGACTTGAAGGTTGACCTCCTTCTCGCAGCCGCGATGAAATCAGCAGCCTGTCGAGAAAAGCCTTCCGACGTGGAACGTTGTTTGACAACATCCACGCAGTCAATTTGAACATTTCGGGACGCTCGTGTAGGAAGCGTCCCTTGGCCTGGGAGATTATGTTCGGAATCTCGGGCAACTGCACAGGATTTTCCACCAGCAGATCTAGAAGATCCGTGAACCACGCCCTGCTCGGCCAATACGGCGCTATTAGCAGGACCAGACACGGTTCCTCCCTGACCTTCACCAATACCTTCGGTAGAAGAATGGTGGGTGGATACGCGTAAGCGTGCATCCCTCTCCAGCTTATCGCCAGAGCGTCTGTATCGACGGCATTTGGATCTGGAATCGGCGAGACATATGTCATGATTTGAGCATTTTCCTTTGTGGCGAACAAGTCCACGTTGGGTTTGCCCCAATGCTCGAAGATCCGTCGTAGAACTGGAGGGTTGAGGGACCATTCTGTTGGCAGGATTCTCTGTCTGCGAGACAAAGCATCCGCCAGAATGTTCAATCGGCCAGGAATATGAGCTGCTTTCAAAACAACCGAGTAATTCCTGCACCATTGAATCAAGTGCCACACCCTGATGCACAGGGTGGGCGACCTGGTCCCTCCTTGGCGATTTATATATGATACTACTGTCGAATTGTCCGACCGTATCAATATCACCTTGCCCCTGATCATCGGAAGGAACTCTTCCAACGCCAGTTCCACTGCCATCATTTCCAACAGATTGATATGCAGCTGACTCTCCGGGAGAGTCCATGTGCCCGAGACCTGGTGTTCTCCCAGGCAGGCACCCCACCCTTCCAGCGATGCATCCGTGTAAACGGACAGCTGGGGGTGGGGTAGGTGCAGCGAAACCCCTATTAGGAGATTCTGACGCTGTTTCCACCATAGAAGATGCGATATTATCGGCTCCAAAACTGGCACCAGTTTTGACAGGGGTTCTGTTCTCTGTTTCCACAGAGACATCAGATACAACTGGATAGGTCTTCGCATTAGAGCAGCGTACGGGATAACCTGCTCCATGGAGACCATCATGCCCAGCATCTGAAGGAACCGCCTTGCCTGAATGTGGTTTCCCACTCGAAAACTCCCGAGGATGGCTAACAGAGACACCACTCTGGGCTCTGACGGGTAAACCCTGCCCTCCTCGAGGTCGAATCGCATCCCCAAATAAACGAAATGTTGAGTGGGTGTCAACTCGGATTTCTCCTCGTTGACTATCCAGCCTAGATCTGAAAGTAACTTCAGAGTCAGAGCAGTATCCACGTTCAACCTGGCTGCCGAGTCTGCCTTGAGCAGCCAGTCGTCTATGTAGGTGTGTAGCGCCACGTTCTCTTTTCTGAGAAACGCTGTCACCGCAAGGACCACTCTTGTGAAAACCCTCGGAGCTGTCGACAGGCCAAACGGGAGAACTGTAAACTCCCATACTTGATTCTGAAACGCAAATCTCAGAAACCTGTGCCAACTCCGATTGATCGGAATGTGGAAATATGCATCTTTCAGATCGATCGATACACACCACATTCCTTTCCTCAATCCCGCCATTACCGACCTCGGTGTTTCCATCTGGAACCGAGGCGTATGGATAAACCAATTTAATGGCCTGAGATTGAGTATGGGTCTCCATCCCCCCGTGCTCTTGGGGACAAGGAACATGTTTGAATAGAAGCCTGGAGTGTTCCGGTTTGCTGGTTTTATTGCTCCCTTCAGAAGCAAACCCGACACTTCCTTTTGAACGGCTTCTAACTTGTCTGGCTCCCTTGGTACGGGTGTCCAGACTGGTGCCAAAGACAGATTTTGTGGCGGAAAGTCCCACCACTCCGGCATGTAACCCTGGGATAACCATCCCAGGACCAGACTGTCTGACGTCACACCTCGCCAAACCTCGACGAAACGCATGAGCCTTCCACCCACCATAGACGCCTCGACGTCTAACGGGGTTGTCCGGCTCGCAGTCCGCCCCCCCCCTTTCTTAACGAGAGAGAGTGAGAACCATTTCGTTCTAGGTACGACGGGTATAACTGGCACCGCTGTTCCTGTCGCACAGGTGCGGTCCAGGCGGATATGAAGGGAGCTTGCGTACCCTCAGGTACGCTTCGGCCCCTTCTGTCCGCCCTTTGAGGCCTTACCCTTACCCTTCCCCTTACCACCTCTAGGGCGGTCAGGAGCAACATTGGGGAGGGTAGGCGCCTCTACAGCCTTCCTGGGTTTCTTCGCCGGCGGCGGCTCCGAGAACCCAGCCGAAACAGACGTCGCAATAGGCCTGACTTTCGCCTTGCCCTTATGCTTTTTCTGTTTCTTTGAAGGCTGTCCGGTTAGCGGCTTGCCCACAGCCCCTAGTGCGTGCGCTTGCCGCACCAGCTCTAGCTGGAGATTTACCGCTAACCGATTCTGCGCAATACTGGCGGTGTCCTCTAAGATGGCCCGCGCTTGGCCACCAAAGATGCTAGGCCCTGTCAGGGGCGTCCCAAGAAGACGCTCCCTGACTGCCGTAGCCGGACGCATATGGTCAATGACCATTTGCCTCCTGGACTTCGTCACACGCGCTTGCACCCTTGCCAATGCGTCCATTGACAGCACCAAGCCGTCATTAACGCACGATAGCGCCACAGGTGGCACAGGGTGGCCTGCCCCCGCTTCAGCCCACACCGACTGAAGTAGACGATAGGAGTGATTGACAGCGCTCATGGCTGCCCTCACACCCTCATCGCATAGGGCCAGGACTTCTTCCTGGTGTACCTGGGCCTTATCCACTAGTGCCGGACCGGGACCACCCGACCCGGCACTCTGGACGCCCAGTACCCATCGGTCATCCTCCGTGACCGACGGGACTACACCATACCTGTCGTATTCACCCCGCGGAATACGGCACCTTGCCCGCACCTCCCTGGAGGCCGCAGGGAGCTGACCCTTGGTCATTAGTTGTTTACTATAAATAGCATCCAACAAATCAATGAACCGTGGATCCAGTCCCACTGACTGGATCCGGGCCGCGGGCAAAATCCCCGTCCTAATCGACGCAACCGACGGACGGGGCGCATCTTCATCGGCCGTGGCCGAAACCACAGACGGGTCAACTCTGGCTAGCCACGCCAGAGCATCAGACCAGTCTAACTCCGAAGAAGATACCCCCGCAAACACGTCACCCGTTGACATGCTTACGGGTCTGCCAGCCATGGCCTCCCGGCCAGGAGCCACGGCTGACACGCCAGGCACTCCGCTACCACATGGTTCCGCCGCCACCCCATGAAACACTCCGGTCCATGGGGTAGGTCCGCACGGAAAACCGTACGGACCCGTAACCGTCGCGGAACCATAGCCGGCCACGGGCGCCAACGGCACCCCATGTCCGGCTGCCGGACCAGGCGAGATAGGTGAGTACCACGCCTGGCCCGGCACACCGGTTCCCCTGACGGCTGGTGACAAACCAAGCCGCGCGGAACCGGTGCACGGTAACGGATTGGCCTCAGCCGCAGGCGGAGCCGCTGACCTGGCTTGCGCCAAACCAGACAAATGGAGGCCGGTTCCGTCCAGGACGGAATCAACCTCCATATTCTCCACCTGCGGCTTCACGGGCCGCAGCAACCTCTCCTCCTCGGCCTCATCGTCTTCAGACTCCGAAGAGCCGTCACTAGACGAATAAACCGTGGAGCCGTCCTGGCGGACGGCTCCCACACCTGACGGACCGGCCACCGCTACTGGACCACCCGGAGGTGGCCGCAGAGAGACAGAACCCGTCTGGCCGAAGCCAGACGGACCCGCCAGGGGGCCGTACGAGACGGCCCCCTCGGTAACCAGTCCAGAATCCTGTCCGAAGACAGGATCCGTACCAGGCATGGGGAGAAACTGCCCCCCAACCTTTGGTAGCAGGGACGACACCAGCGTGGGCAGAACGCTATGCAGAAAACCCTGCATAGCCGGACCAAACCACGCCGGCGGTGCCATCTCCGCCACCTCCAGCTGGGGACGTGGAGCACCCCCACCGGCCGAACCGGGCGCTCCACGATTTCCTCTCGGACCGCCTGACCCCGCGTCAGACCCAGCCAAGTCCTTCTGGGCAAGGAACTTAACCATCGTTTCGACGGACCACACTGCACAAACATTACACCTATGATCTATATTACACAGGGCACACCTAAAACAGACATGGTCCTTGAACATTACACGGACAAACTTATGGCAGTCGTCACATGATGGCGGGGCTGGCTTGGCCTATAAAATAAGCACAAACCTACAATAAACAAGCGGAACGAGACACGGATGGAAGGCAGACAATTAATTTTCAAATATTTTGACTCATAAATTAACCGTAACCTCCCGCACCCCACCCCGCCACGTTACAACAACGATCGCATTGATTATGACGACAAGAACGCGGCGGGCACAACACACCCATAATAGATCCTACAGGATGTGTAACGGCTCCAGGAATCATATCGCATAGCATTCAGGGTATATTTACTAATCAATATAAATTATACTCCTAACGAACGCAGCACGATATGTGAAGAAAACAACAAAATGTATAACAACTGCTGTCTCACACGGTAAAACCGCAGACCACGCATCTACTCAAGAATTTTGAAACCACCGATCATTGCAAACCGATCGTGATCGCACGTAAACTTGATCATTCTAAAGTTTCCGGTACCATTTTTTAGTACGCAGCACCCAGAACAAGATGCGCGAATTAATGAAAAAATTTTCTTCACATAAACATCCGAGCGACTGGGTGTGACGTCACCCGCTCGGATTCTACGGAGAACGACGTCAGCCGATATTCGTGTTAGAAATACCGTAGCAAACACCTATTTTCATATCTGCCGATCGCCTGTTGGGGTTTAAAGAAGGCGATCGTCTGGCATATATCGTTGCTAGCACACGTCCCAGATTCTATGGGGTTAGAAATTGGAACATGCGACACAACGAAATTTAGAGACCTAAGTCTTTTAACTATGGATATAAAGAACAATACAACCTGGTTGTCTTGGGCGGTATTCTCCATAGTCCTTAGTTATCCTTTCAGAACACACAAACTATCACTGATTAAAGACTTAGATTCTTTTAAAAACACTAAAATCCTTAATGCGAAAAGCATGTATTGCACTTGTTGCTATGCAAACAAGAATGAGCTCTATGGTAAACGGGTACTCGGCAGTGGGGAGCCGGGTACCCGGTTCCCAGGAGTCGGTAAAGCTTTCTAAGTCTATAATCCTAGAGCCGCTGTCAGGGCCAGCTGTATATCAGAAGTAACAGAATGGTGAGTATTGATCGAAGGAGAATGATACAGTATGAGTCAACTTCTATGACGATGGTCGCACGGCCCCACTGGAACGTGAACATTCCACCAACTCTAGAGGTCGGTCTGTGTACAATCCGGAGAGACATGAGTCCCGATCCGTTACCACGAGTTTAGCTAACCAGCATCCTCGCTCCAATGCACCGTGTACTTGCGGTACCACGAAAAACGAAGGAGTTACGGAGCAGCGCATACCCCCGGAGGCTACAGTACAATCCCAAGTAAAAGAAGCCATAGACGAAGATAGAACAGTAATATTGCAAGACAGCGTCAGTCAGATGGAAGAAAGAGACAGAAGAAAGCTAAACATTATCCTGTTCAATGCATAAGAGAGTACAGCTGATGACCCATGTGTGAGGAAGGACGATGACATCCAACTAGTGGACAAAGTTCAACGAAACTTAAACCTAACCAGCCAAAGGAACTCTGTAAATATTTTTAATCGCTGTGTAAATATGTTCACGAATACGACTAACACTGGTTTGACCTGTATATACCTAAAACTCAGACTCACTTATGAACAAGAAGAAGGAACTTCAAACATTGATCTATGAGCAGAATTCTGATTTAATTGCCATAACTGAAGACTTACCAAAGAACACAAAGGACCCAGTTTCCTTGCCAGAGATATCCATGTATGACTATGATATTTTCAGTAACATTGAATCACATGGCAGGCAGGGAGTATGCATATACAGCAAACAGTTATTACTTATTAGGCTTCATAGAACCCAGTTTCAACTCTGCAGAGGCACAATAATCAGTTTGGATGGAGGCGAAACTTAAAGGCAATGATAGCATATTAATTGGCTGTATATATAGATCTCCAAAAACTTCCATCACCAACGACCGGCATATTCGTGAGGCCCTAAGAGCGGCATGCAGAATTGCCTATGGCCATATTCTAGTGGTAGGTGATCTCAATCATCTAGAAATCAATTGGAAAGAGTGCACATCCCCCATCTGATGATAACCCAGCAAGTTTGTTCTTAGAATCAGTGAGACCCATTGCTGTACCAACATGTCATTAACCCAATGCATTACCGAGGCAACCAACAACCAAATACGTTAGACCTAGTCATCAAAAATGAGGAAAATATGGTAGACACCATCCAGTACATGCCACCACTGGGGAAAAGTCATCACACCACCTTGTACTTTACATTTAGATGTTATAAGCAGGAACACCAGACCAAGACTGAGAAACTCCTGTATGATAAAGGTGACTATGACAAGTTGAGGACATCACTAGAACAAATTGATAGGGATAACAAATTAGATGGCAGTGACATGGAAAACACATGGAAAAGATCAAAGAGCCAATACTAAATTCAGTAAAGACAAATATTCCAACCCCCAACCCCCACCCCCAAGACCAGTAGATGAGAAAATACAGAAACTATACCAGAACTGTCCAATGTGCAGAGACTAGACACATTGAACCATTTTGTCATCACCGAAGATGATGTGCGCAAAAGGTTGGAGCTACTGTCAGTTTCCAATTCTGAAGGCCTCTAACTACGGACCTGTCAGCCTGACCTTAGTTGTCTGTAAGCTGTTGGAATGATTTATACGTGAAAAACCGATGAAACATTTGACAAACTACATCTCAGAGCACCAACACGGTTTTCTGAGTGGACATTCCTGTATCACACAATTATTGGACTCACGAGACTTCTGTACCAAAGTTCTCGACAATGGAGGAGCAGTAAACATCATTTGCCTAGATTTCACTAAGGCATTCGACACTGTTCCACACCAGAGATTGATAAGCAACCTCAAGAGTTATGGTATCGATGGAGATGTCCTGTGTTGGATAAAGGAATTCCTATCCAACAGAGGTGAAAGCGTAGCTGTGAATGGTTCCACCTCAAAATTGGCACCAGTACTCAGCGGGATCCCACAGGGCAGTGTGCTTGGCCCAGTTCTGTTTGTATATTACATTAACGACATGTATGAAGTAGTTCATAATGTGATCAAGCTCTTTACTGACGATAACCAAGGTGTTCTCAGCGATATCATCAAACGAAGACCAACAAGCACTACAATCTGATCTAAACAACTTAACCAAATGGGCAGACAAATGGCAACTGCACTTTAATGCATCCAAGTGTAAGGTGATGCACCTACGCAAAATGAATAACCACATCCAATACAGTATGAAAGATGGCAGCCAGACTACAACCCTAGGGATGACAACCTGTGTTAAAGACCTGGGAGTATAAATGGACAGCAGTCTCAAATTTGACAAACACGCAGAAATCACCGCAAACAAAGCAAAGTGACTTGTCGGGATGATCAGAAGATCCTTTGACTACCTCGAACCCCCGAGACGGTAGTCCTGCTGTTCAAAAGCCTTGTGCATCCCCATCTAGAATATGGAAATGTTGTGTGGTCACCACTGTACAAAAAGGATGTTCAACTGCTGGAAAATGTACAATGCTGTGCAACCAAAACGTTGTCAGGCTTAAAGAATAAACCCTATGAAGCAAGACTGCAAGCACTCAAGCTGCCAAGTCTGGTGTATCGGCACATAAGAGGTGACTTAATTGAGGTCTACAAGTACACTCACGATATGTATAACATTGACTGTAATATCATCTTCCCAGCAGACACTGAGGAGTGAACCAGGGGCAACAGCTACAAACTGCAGAAACAACGCTTCTACTCCAACATACGCAAGCAGTTCTTCAGCATACGAGTCGTCAACCACTGGAACAGCCTCACAGATGCCGTCGTAACAGCTCCACTCATGAACGCCTTCAAAGCAAGACTGGACCGACATTATTCAGAAAGCATCTACTTGGCTAATTTTCTAACCATGCCCGTCCGCATCCAATACAATGTCAGAGGTACAAAACACCCAAGAAGAAAATGAAGAAAATATTTATTTAATTTTTGAAAATAAAATTACTATTATTTCTTCTTCTTATTATTATTATTTTATTTAAGTTTAAAAAGAATAAAATTATTATTATTTATTATTATTTATTTATTTAAGTTTAAAAAAAATAAAATTATTATTATTATTATTATTACTTTAAAGAGAAAGCTTTTGATTATTCATTCGTATTCTTGTTCTTATTCTTATTTTATTTTTGAATGAGTTTGTTATTTCAGATCAGAGCTTTTCTATTCAACCTCGTAGATTGTTCAATCTACAACCGGGCAACGTCCAGCAACGCAATATGGGATACGTGTTTTAGCGCGGACTTGCTCGTCACGTGAGTCATCAACCGAAGCGAGAAGACGAAAAACAAAATGTATGCGCAGACAAACGTGCTTATTGTTAATTTTGAATTAAATGAAGACTGAATGGTTTAAAGAGAACAAGCATTCTGTAAGTAATTGTCAGAAGCAGCTGAAACTCGAACTTGATCTGTAACTTCTCATAACATAGCAATAAACTAAGTTTCAGTTATAAATTTGTGCAGGAGAAGAAATTTCATAAGCCGAAAGGGTCCATCAAAAGAATGACGCAAATGCCTGAAACTTGAACTTGGTCTGTAATTTCTCATAATAAAGTAATGTACCAATTCTCAGTTGAATATCTTGAAAGACTGAGAAAAAGGGTGGAAAACTAATATTTTTCGCATTTCATAAGATGAAAGGGGGCATAAATCAATGAAAAACTGACGAAAATGTCTGAAACTCGAACTTGCTCTGTAACTGCTTTATACTAAAGCGATGTACCGACATTTCCTTAAATATCTTGAAGGAGTGCGAAAAACAGTGCAGAAAGCTGATATTTTTCATATTTCCTAATAACTTCATCAAAAAGTGCGGAAAACTAATATTTTTTGTATTTCATAAGTCGAAGGGGGGGGGGGGAGCATAACTCCATGAAAAATAAACGAAAATGTCTGAAACTCGAACATGCTCTGTAACTCCTTATACTAAAGCAATGCACAGATTTTCGCTTAAATATCTTTAAGGAGTGCGAAAAAAGTTCGGAAAGCTGATATTTTTCGTATTTCTTAAGTTGAAAGCGGGCATAACTCCATCAAACATTCGCGCATATGCCTGAAACTCGAACTTGGTCTGTAACTTCTCATAACAAAGCAATATACCAATTCTCAGTTGAATACCTTGAAGGACTGTGAAAAAAAGTGCGGAAAATCAACTGCGACAGATGGACAGACAGAGTGCAAACCTATAGTCCTCCCGGTTTTACCAGTAGGGGACTAATAATTCACTAAACTATTTACGCCAATCTGATGTTGCCGATATATTTTTATTGACTGCATAGTTCATTTCGCACATATATGCAGTTTTCGTATAAAAAAGGCGTGTTAAATATGGACCGTTTCGGCGGAAAATCCAGACAGAAATCGATAGGCAGATGTTAAGGACGCAGTAGTAGACTGTGGCTCTTCATAGAGACTAGTGATGATGATGATGATGATTATTATTATTATGCTAGTAGTGGTGATGATGATGATGATTATGCTAGTAGTGGTGATGATGATGATGATTATGCTAGTAGTGATGATGATGATGATGATGATGACGATGCTAGTAGTGATGATGATGATGATTATTATTATTATGCTAGTAGTGGTGACGATGATGATTATTATTATGCTAGTAGTGGTGATGATGATGATGATGATGATGATGATGATGATGATTATGATGATGCTTATGCTAGTAGTAGTGGTGATGATGGTGGTGGTGATGATGGTGGTGATGATGGTAGTGCTGATGGTCCCGCGGTCAGTCCACGGACGGTAAAAGTAACCCACGAACGGTGACAGGAGGCGATTAGTATAGCTCCCGATATACGAGTTCACATCTGAGTATTGGAAATTGGAAATACGGAAACATATGAAGCATATACACAATATGAGAATGACATAGAGGACAAGCATTTGGCTATGTGGTGCTGGCGGTATCCCGCAATCCCGGTGTTTCGTGGCTGCCGGGCTAGCTGATTCCCGCCATTTCTATGGATGCCCGGCAGTCGTACCTTGGAACTTGAAACGCGAGCACCTACCGCTGGTTCCACGGGCCGATTCAAGACCTCTGTTGGGTGAGTAACATTTTATATGTAGCTAAGTTACTACAGCTATATTGTCAATCTCTCCCCCTTCTATTGTTCACGCCACACGGAAAAATCCTGGTAGGGGCAGAGATTGACGATAATGTCCACGTATTGCCGCTGCGTAAACAGTTTAATCCTAAGAAGTCCTACAAAGTAAATAGAAATATGTAACGAAAACTGGACACATAGGCATATATTCTCTTACGTCTTTGCCGAATGACTCGACTCGATGCATGAGTATTCCAAGATACTTCTCTATTAATGGTTGCCATCATTATTCATCAAATTTCTACTTGTTCGCCAGTATTCAAGTTTTTTTCAACTTGTTGATCAAGATCAACAGGTTAATATTAAACTAACCAGTCCATCGCGTCCATCGCACCATCAATCAATGCTTAGTAACGTCTTGATTGACACGCGCAAACAGGTGCCCGTTAGGAGAAATGGTTACCTCGAGCCTTGGTGCCATCGAATGCCAAGACTAGCAGCTTACTCTCCCATGGGCGCGGGACTCCACTGCATCAATGGGATAACACCAAATGCCAGTATGCACCTGCTATTGTGCTATTTCACATGTTTTTAAAAACAATATCAGGAAACCTCAAGTGGTTTGCCTTATATAGGCCTATAGTAGATGGTGCTATGCATTAGGCTAATTATTCACTAATATATATATTTTAAAACCCCAACTATCTCATAATGAGCTATATAGATAGGCTGAAGAGACGGAAAATGCCCACAATGCGGTACAGAAGGATGAGAGGAGACATGATAGAGGTCTATAAACTCACCCATGAGATATATGATCCTGAAGCTTCTGAGGGCCTGCTGATCTTGGCAGAGAATAGAGGCACAAGAGGCCATAGCTTGAGACTGTCCAAGCACCATATTAGAACGGACATTAGGAAATATATGTTTACAAATAGAGTGGTAGATATTTGGAATAACTTGCCTGGCGCCATGGTAAATTGTAAATCTGTCTTCGCCTTTGAAGCGGTCTTAGATACATTTTGGGAGCAACAAGCCATTAAATTTGATTTCACGGACGAATATCGGATGCTGGGAAGTCAGGAACGTGGAACATTTTTAATGGAAGAAGATGCGGACATAGAGGCTGAACACAGCCTGAGTCCTCAGAAATATCCTAAGAAGTCCTAAGAAATCATCATCATACATATGAACGGGTCTTTTACAACCACCGTCAACAATGGTTATTCAGTTTGAACCACCGCAATGTGTGCCTTAAATGTTGTTGGCATTCATTGGGAGAAAGGTTTCAAAATTTTAACTTTTGGCATAAAAAAACCAATGGGGATTATTTAATTGTTAGCACCCGCAGCGTTGTATCAACTAGGCTAGGAGATTTAATTGCAGGAAACCATTACAATGGGCTGAATACCCTCGACAAATACAATAAACATTGCTCTAGCCAATCAGCTATCAGAAACGTCTTCAGCAAATAGGAACGCATGTGCACTTGCTGGACGTCCACTGGCCTTAGATTGCTGATTAGTCTGTATTAGTCTTTCGAGTCAAACAGACGCAAGCTTGTAAGATTCAAATTCACTTTCAAGTTTTACAAATGTATTTTCCTCACTTTAAATTCCGTACTGTACTGCGGTTCATTCCAAATCTATCCTTTTTGACGAAATCGATTAAATTCTTTAATGAATCTTTTCCAAACATTGTAGATTCACATTTTCCGTGGTATGTCTTTTTCATGTTTTTTTAATCAAATATTTGTATGTCTTAGATGTACACTTACATTCAAAATTATTTTTATTCAAACATACAGCAGTCAATTTTGCTCATTTCCGCATATAAAAATGAATCCGAATCATGATAGTATACAAAATTACCAAGCAGATTTTATTGAATCTATTCATACGTTCCAAATGCATTTTTGATTTCAAACATCTGGATTACAAAAATTAAATTACAGAAACAGGGTCCGATCTTTAGCAATGCCACCGTCTCTTATAGGAACGATAAGTTAGAAATAGGAAGTTAAGTTAGAAACCAGTATTGATCTAAATTTGTTCACAGGAAATTACGCTTTTATGATAGAAAACATCCATTTAGCGAAGAGACTATTTTTTGAAATTTTAGCACTGGACAGTGTCTCGATCAACTAAGTCAGTCATTTCCAATGATAAATTTGTAAAAATAACCTTTTCTTTCATCTCCTAATGGACCTTTACTTAAGTATTAAATTATTAACAATATAGTGAGACATACATAGTGGGTAATAATAGTAGGAACAATATGCCTATAGAAATAGGCCGGGATATAACCCGGAGGCTGTTATTGATCTAGCGGCGGCTGTTTTCGAAGGCGGCTGGTATCGTCATACACCCACCTGATTGAGATATATGTCCTTCCTGTACTACTCCACGGTTTGGACATTCTCATCCGTAACAAGACAGAAATTAATCTGCTAGACAAATTCTACCACAAACTACTACTTCAAATATTAGGCCTTCCAAACAGGACTGAGTACCCATCACCCTATATCCTATTCGGCACCTTACCAGTTGAGGCTCGTATACATATGTTGAAGCTTATCATGACCAGAAATGTGGAAACTAGAAAATGCTTCTATTCGAAGTAGCTGTCAGACAAAGTGTTATGAGAGGCTTTGACCAGGAGAGCTGGTTTGCAGACATACGCAGGATATTGGCAAGGTATGAGCTGCCAGCCATCTATGAACTCATGGACAGCCCACCAGGAAAATGTGCCTGGAAGACAACTATCAGAACCAACATACACAAACAATGGTCTGTGAATCTCAACTCACAACTGCAGGCTCTGTATCCCTCGTTGGAGCACGTCCAGCACTATCCAATTCTGCTCTGCACATCCAGCAGTTAACTCTGTTACTACATGACCTTACGATATACGCCTACTTGCAGTACGACTACGGCTACTGACAAGATGTTACATTCTTCAGCTGAACACAGCTAAGTTTAGCCGCTACACTGTTAATGCAACCTGCCTACTATGTAATGATGATTCCGAGGACCGTCAGCACTTTCTGACTGCCTGCACTGCTCTAGCTGAAATCCACATGAAATACCTCAATTTGATCTACTCTAGTCTATGTACCACGTGCAACACCAACACCCACAACATCTGGACCAACAACAGCATCCTAACATCATTCCTGCTTGATCCTTCAACACCCACAACATCTGGACCAACAACAGCATCCTAACATCATTCCTGCTTGATCCTTCAACACCCACAACATCTGGACCAACAACAGCATCCTAACATCATTCCTGCTTGATCCTTCTACATATATGTCTAACAAACCAAGCTGCAACTGCCATCATAAACTAGAAATGTCAGTGCGACAATACTTCTACTCACTACACCATCACAGGACCACAAAACTCGCAATTATAAACAGTAATAAATAGATCAAGTAATTCATACACAAGTCTGCTTCTACTTTTGTCATTTTTGTATTTTACTCGCTCACGAGGTGCTCCCAAAAAAGGGGGGGGGGGGAGATTTCCGAAATGAACTGAACTGAACACCGAAATCTACTAAGTCTGGAAGGGAGAAGTATTTATAAGTCTATCAGTTCAAGCACCAGTGTATCAAATATGATATGGTATGATATGATATGATATATGATATAATCTGATCTGATATGATATCGTTTACAGCTGAACGTGAATTAGGCTTGGTGTAGCCTGTCAGCCGGTCCTAGCTTGCCAAGTCTAGTTGCTTCTCCACTTGCGTATTGAAGTTTACAAAAGTCTATATGCCTGCTATCCAGAACATTTGATTGAGAATGTTCCTAACTTTATATACACTTTTGTTTTATTTACAATGGTCACAGCTCATTCCGGAAAGTAGTGATCTGGACCGTAGTTTTATATATATATATATATATATATATATATATATATATATATATATATATATATATATATATATATATATATATATATATATATATATATATATATATATATATATATATATATATATATATATATATATATATATATATATATATATATGGATAGATGTATTTAGTCCTATAGTTGTTCCTACTGCCATAACTGTATATAATGTAGCTTAGTATATGGTACACACTAAACAGCTGATCAAAAACACAGACTGGTGTGGTGTCACACACAGTCTATACTTAACATAGATTGGTGTGGTTTCACACACAGTCCATACTTAACATAGAATGGTGTGATTTCACACACAGTCTATACTTGCCATAGACTGGTGTGGTTCACACACAGTCCATAACTATTAATACAAGTTGGTGTGGTTTCACACGCAATCTATTTGTGGCACAATACTGTGCGAATAACTAACTTACTAAATTTATCACAATGAAGACTGGTGTGGTTTCACACACAGTTTGTTGATGATATCATACAGGTTGGTGTGGTTCCGCACGCAAGCTGCTTGTAATGTAATATATACACACATACATATAGACGTTACAGTTAGTTTAAAATGGTTTCACACACAATCTGTCCCAGTACAGTACAACATGGGTGCATTAATACCATTATTTAAAGACTTGGCCAGTGTGGTTTCACACACGATTGTACAGACACTTCAATACATAACAATTATTACTTATATAACATTGTAGACTGGTTCAACCCACAATCTGCTTGTATCTTGAAACAATACATATAATTACTAATAGTCCAAATTAGACCTGTGTGGTTCCACACCCGATTAACTTGTAGCATGGTATAATAGAGCAGTTTCACACTCTGCCTATTCATTTGGGTGTATACAAGTTGATCGGGTGTGGAACCACACAGGTCTAATTTGGACTATAATAGCATCATTGTCATCACTTCAGTACCAAGATAGATTGAAAGCCCTGCATCTTCTGAGTCTTAAATATAGAAGATCAATGGGCGACATGATAGAGGTGTATAAGTACATCCATGATATCTACAAAGTGGACAGTAAACTCGTAGAGATTGACCAAAGTACAGTTACACGGGGCCATCCCTACAAACAAAAGAACTACTGCAGGACAAGACTCTGACAGCAATTTTTCTCATTAAGAGTTGTAGGTACATGGAATGATTTACCGGTTTATATCGTACCAGCTCCGACTTTAAAAGGTTTCAAAGCAAGATTTGACAAAGAATGGGCTCAATACACATTTATATAAATGTTAATAAAAGTCAAATGGTTGGACTGTGTGTGGAACCACACCATTCTACAGTGTGTACTCTGATATGTCTGATCAATGCAAGTCTATATTTGTGTTTTAGGTAGAATTGTATGAAAATTTTATATTATCAAAGGATATATATGACCAAATTGCAATACATACAGATACTGTTTTACAACCACCGCCGTTAAAACTGGTTACATACGCAAACACATCTTTGAAGGTTATTGAATGTACAACACTTCCTGTTGCAAGAAATGCCATGACTGCATCAGCTAAATTCTACATTGTTCAAACCGGACTGAGAGTATTAGGCCTTGATTTAATGAGGTCTTTACAGTTGGACATTAGATCTGGATTACTGGTGAATAGCTTACAATGCAAAGGACCAATTCAGAATACTTTGCCAGACCCAGTGACTGGTGCGGTTGCTGGCTGTGCTCCTACTAAGAGAACAAACACATCCAGTTACACCTACAGTATTAATAGACGGTGCTCTAGGCAAAGCGAAATCGTGTGTACATTGTGTTCACATTCGTCCTGACATTAAACTAGTTGTTCAAAGATTTCGACCTCTACCAATAACAATTCGTGGAGAAGTGTCAGAGGAACTATACAATATGGAACAGTTAGGAAATATTGAATGCATTGATGCTTTAGAATGGGTTTCGCCAATTGTCGTTACACGTCATAGAATGGGTAAAATAAGGATCTGCTGTGATCTGAGATCTCCTAACAAAACCATTATTCACGATAGGCATCCACTGACGAACATTGAAATATTATTCGCAGAACTGCAAGGTGCTAAGGTGTTTTCGAAATTGGATTTAGACTCAACATACTACCAGTTAGAAATTGAAGAAGAAAGTCGGGATTTGACAGCGTTCCTGTCAAATGACGCATTGTTCCGCTTTACTCATGTCCTGTTTGGTCATGCTCCAGTACCTTCTGCCTACCAGAAAATGATGTCTATAGTGCTAAAAGGACTAGAAGGTGTGATGTACTACATAGATGATATTGTAGTAGCAGGTCGTACTCTATCAGAGCATAACATACGTCTCAACAAGTATGCCATCTTCTTCAAGAACACAATTTGAAATTGAACCCAGACAAATGCATATACAGAGTAAATGAGATCAAATACTTAAGTCATGTGATTTCTGGCAATGGCTTAGAACCTGATCCGTCTCGTGTGAAAGCAATCGTGAGTCCTCCTACTCCTACTGATGCTATGAGCTAACATTCCTATCTGGGAATTACTTCATACTATTTATGAGTTTTACCAGACTATGCATCTGTATGTGAACCAATACGAGCACTGATTCGGAAGGGTACAAAGTATTACTGGAATATAAAAGCACAACAAAGCTTCGATATTCTAAAACAGATGATGATACAAAGAACTATACTTGCACTATTTAATTCAAAATGTGAAACTTTCATGTCCACAGATGCTTCTGCCTATGGTTTGGGTGCTGTTTTGTCCCAAATACAGAATGGTATAGAACGACCCATTGCATTTGCTTCATGTACACTAGCGGAATCCAGACAGAAATACTTGGTTGGTGAATAAGAGGCGCTCTCATGCATGTGCATTTGTGAATGGTGGCACATATACTTACGTGGTCGTCATTTCATGTTGAGGACTGATCACAGTACATTTCTTAGAAGTAAGGTTGCTGGCAGACAACCCATGCGCATATCACGCTGGAATGCTCAACTTATGCAATATACATTCTCTGCTGTCTACAAACCAGGCAAAGATAATCACTTGTTGATGATGTGTTATCGACATTGCTATTGCCATTCCATACTGATGAGGTTGACAATGCTGATGAAATTGTGTCAACAATTCATTATGATGAATCTTCAATTTCATTGCATGAACTACAAAATGCTATGACTTTTAACGACATGATGCAAAGGATACTTTCCTATATCCAACACGGATGGCCAAGTAGAAGACAAATGGAACATGAACCTAAGCCTTATTTTGCTATTAGTGATGAATTGTCTGAATGGAACAAGTACATAGTATGTTCCAATACTCAGATTATTGTTCCTCCATCATTACAACGTTGTCTCATAAAAACTGCACAAGGAGCACACCAAGGAATAGTGCATACCAAGAGAGTTCTATTGGTGGCCATGCATGGATAGCGCAATTGAAACGGCAATACGAAATTGTGCTATATATCAGTAGAGGAGCAGCGAGCTGGGCGGCTATTTTCACACTTTTAAAGTAGTTGCTGTGTCAGAGCAACCAACTAATTTGCATCATTATCACCTTTTTTCCTTTGATCTTTGCCGCTCTTAAAAAAGCTGTTAAAATAACCGCCCAGCCCTCCTCCATTGTGATTGGATGTTAGATGTAGAGGGTGCCCATAAGCTGCGCCCTCTTGTTAAGTCACGCGCCTCCTGTGATCCAATGCGGTGAGCTTACGGGTAATTATCGTAATGATTGACAAGTGTTAATGACAAGGTAATTAAGGATGATTGACGGGTTATACATGTCTGGACTCATTCGATCGTGAAGCCCCGCCCCCTCGTTAAGTCACGTGCATCCAGGCATTCGATGAGGCACTGGTTAATGGGTGTAATTAAGGCTGATCTCTTGGAGCCATGCCAAACACTCAAGGATTAATGTATTACGTAATGAGGGTCGACCGGGTTACGTGTTTGGACATGTCTTTTCCTGGGAACTCGTTCGATGACGAAGCCCCGCCTCCTTGTTAAATCATAGGTCTCCATGTATCCAATGAGGCGAGCTTAAGAGTAATTAGTGTAATGACATGTGACGAGCATTAATCGATAGGTATTAGAGTATAAAAGTAGAGTTTTTAAAATCTGATACGTTAAGAGTTAACGGTTTTATATTTTTTGTTTAAACGGTTTGTTCAACATTTATTATAAGTATGAATACAGTCTATTTTATGGGTTGTGACATGCCCATGGTGCTTGGTAACAATGTACACGTGCACGTTCTGAAACGTAATGACGAATTTGTAATAGACATCCGTGAGGAGTATTTATGTACGGTAATACATTTTGAAAGTTCTCCGCTATTATGCCAGCATTCGAAGAAACTGTGCTTAGAGCTAGGTGTTCTGACAGAGTAGAGCAGATTAATTACATATACGAATTAGAACCTCACTAAAGATCACTATCAGCACTAAATATCTGTACATCAGGCTAACTTGGTACTTTATGCCACCAGGTCGAACCAAGCAGAAGCCATCATTCAGGAGCGTAACATTCCCTAGGATTCATGGAGAATTCTGAAGGAGAACTTGCATGACATTCTCGGAGCTATAACGAACTCTACGTTAGTGTAAGCATTTCATACCCGAAAAAAAAAATAAACCAAAGATTGCTATTACATTTCTAACCAGACAAATGGGTATATGCGGTAACGGGCCTTCACTCTCTGCCTCTAGAGTCAGCTTAAAGTTAACGGTTGACGAAGCCGTTTGGTTTGAAATAGTCCGAACTCTGAGCAGTGCTGTAAACATTAACTCAAAGTTAATATCGGATGGCTTGTACATTACTATTACGGCTGAAGAACCTAAACTACAGACAGTTTTAGAGGGTGACACAGTAAAGACTAAGGATTACATATTCTCGAGTCTGCATGACTCGATTGCTGGGATTAACGTTGTCCATGTAAAGAAGGCTGATGCTGAAATAGACAGAGCAATTCAGACACTTATCGAGCACATATCCCCATAGACTGTTAGAGAGTTAGCGTATGCTATTCAACAAGCGTCTATGAATGTAGAGGAAGAAATACCATCAGGATTCGAACCCTTACCCGATATGTTGGATTCTAATGATTTACAGGATTATGAAAAAGACGGGTGTTTTACATCACCTGACTCGCCCTCTGCTGTAGAAACATATGCTCAAACATCAGCTATGCAGGACACCCCCGATACGCATCGAGATATAAATGAATGTAAATATCTGAGTTTTGACTACGAAAGCATTCCACAATCTACCAGAGCCAATGCTACTGCTATTTTCGCAAATTTGTTGACTTTAGCAATCCGCAGACTAGCGATTCAGAACTGTTACAGGTGTCAGCACGACAGACCGTCTCAATGCGAACATCAGTGTATCGATTATTTCTTAATACCTGTTGACAATGTAGAAATACATTACTTAAACGCATTCTAATGCATACCTAAACATTCTTTCTTTCAGGCACTGTCTACAGATCCGGATTTATATTGGGATGTACGTAAGCCGTACAAAGCCTGTAAGACTGTATGGGTGAACGATGTACTCCAAGCTGTTTATAGGCTGCGTGAATAATGTATATAATTATAACCTGTTACTATTATTGACATAGTTATAACCTATAATTATCGAACTTATTTGTGTTTTCTCAAATCAATTCTCACCAACATTATCGCTATTAAAAATTATATATATATATGGTTGCACTCATCAAAATATATACATCTGATTATTATTAGTATGGTAAATACTAGAGATCTCAAGCATATTTGCCTGGGTGACCGGAGATTAGGATGGCTGCTCCTAAGTCTTTTCTCTAAAGACTGTATACCTAAATGCATCAGAAGACCCATGTGTCTCATCATTAATACAGATCCTGAGAACCTTCCAGGCACTCATTGGATCATGTTATCTTTTCCGAAACATGGAAAATCTGAATATTTTTACTCATTTGGCCAGCCCCATGGCCTGAACTACTACTGCTACTGCTATGGCACCATCAGACTTCTACGTAACTCTAAGAGAACTACGTTAAAAATATAATTCAGAGAGTGGAGGTCATCGAAAAATGTACTGGTTCCATTAAACAATGTCAAGAATGATTCTGTAAAATTATAACTAGCAGCCATAAAGTTTGGTGTACGAGCATCTCGAGCCACTTGCTCGTCATCCATATAGCACAAAATGTGATTAGCATCACAGTGTTGAAAATTATATAGATTTGTATCAAAATGTCCGTTATAAGCTCTATTGCTAACTATACCGAATATAACCCTACTCGGTAGGGCCCCTGAGAAAAATATTGTCCCTATTCATGCTACTAGACCATGCTGGAATGGTGAATGATTTGACAATAACGCTTTTAATAGGGTATCGCGCAGGGGACTTTAGCAACATTCAACGTGTGAGTGTTAATTACTTCTGGAATAGGTTTTACCTTGCGTAAATTTGGTGTAGCTTCGTGCAGACGTAATTTGTAAGTGTGAGCATTGCCACGATTTAGGTTAAAATCAGGTTTACTCGGTGTAAAACGGATCTTTAACGAAACTCCATTGATTGAATATTTTTCCTGAAGAAAAAGAACGAATTCTACCAACCATTTCCACAGGGTTACTTAGGGCAACGTTAAGTTTTCTACGAGTATAACATGCATTATTAACTTCGTTATTATCCATATGTCCAGCTGTATCCTTAAACCATAATGCAGCTGTTAATTGAATAACTAAATAAGCTTTCAAAATAACTGCGAAAAGCGTACATGTCGTTTGCGTTAGAGACATGTTTTCCATTTAAAATACATCTACTTGAGGAAACATAGAGCCTATGTTAACATAGGTTAACTGGCGCAACATCGTTGTTCGCCATTAAAATTTGCTTTTAGTGCAGTGACAAGCAGTCATCTTATTAGTTAACTAAATATATCCACTCATTTAGCGATTCTGATGCTTCTCCCTCTATGGTTACGCTTCAAATGACTTCTGCATTGGTTAGCTAATCGTTGACCCCTCTTAGCATTTTTGCATCTAGGTTGTGAAATAGCTCCAGAGATATTATTACGAGCTAACGTTATGGCTTTTGGTATGAGCGCTCAACCAACATTCAAAGCCCTATTTTTCACAAATGCTTTCAATTTTTTACCAGCTAAAAATCTTCAGCTGCACCTAAACCGGCTGACAGGGCTCGCTTACCCAAACTTTTTAGCTAATGGCATGGCTGCTCTGAACAGCGAACCTATAATATTTCCTAGCCCATGACCCTAGCACTTACGAATACAGGCCAACGTTCGCTGGCTTGATTACTGTATTAAGGTCTCAACGTAGCTGAATCCGGTTTACAAGTATAAGTCATTTTTTACTTTTGTTTAGCTTTTGTTTTTACAGTCAAAATGTTTAGAGTCGTGTTAATAGAGCGCTTATGCATAAATTGTTAGACCTTAGGTTTAAAATGTAAACAAAGTATGCTCGATGATGTGCCGTCTTCAAATGGGATGTTCTCTCCAGGCCTATTGTGTCGATGTAATTCTTAGATACTGTTCTATATTGAATGTCAGGAAATGTCCATTGACAAATATCTTCACCGCCATGCCTGCTAGATAATGGCATAACTCTTAACAGAGGTGCTGTAGTGTCTCCGACTACATTATGGCTTACGATATCACAATATACATAAGTGGCAGTTAATGTAATTTTATTACTTTTACACACTGATAGAACTCCACCAGTGGGGGTAGGGCCGCTAGTGATATGATAGGTATAGCCCAGGAATTTACCTAGGTAAACATCAAATTGAATGGCGAACATTCACGTAATGTTTAATGTTACAAGAGTGATTCGATCCGTGAAATAGTTGAATCTAATGGTATTTTTATAACGTTTGTGGCTATTAATCTGCTTATTTATAAACTCTATTAGAATTTTAATGGTATAGAAGCTTTGAGGTATTTCTATGCGTTGGATGTAGAGAGGAAATTCTGCAGCTTTACGTCGAACCTCTGAATTCACTGGCTCTATGCTCTACTAAACCACAGTATCATGCACCTAACGCTATATGATTACACTTGGAGACAGAATTGATACAAATGGTGCTAGTCCTGTGGGGATCCACTAGGCAGGTGCAGTACCTGGCTCCATGCCTCGAAGGAGCCCACCATCAGCCACCGGAGGTCCCTTTAGATTGTCTCGAGGAGCCAGGGGATGACAAAGGAGAGCTACTGGCCAGCCCAAACAGATGACTAAACAAAAGACCCCACTTGTTATAATGCATTGGAATGCAGAGGGTATCACCAATGAGAAAACTGAGTTAGAACACTTTTTACATGAGAATAATATCAGCATGTGTTGCAATCAAGAAACGCACCTGAAAGAGTCAAAGACCCTGAAAGTGAGAGGGTATCAGGCCTTCAGGAGTGACCATGTTGAAAGAACAAAGGGAGGCATTCTAACTTTAGTCGGAAACAACATCAATGCCATTGAGAGAGATTTATGGATGCAACAGAGCTTATTGGAGTGAAGGTCAAGACATCTAAAACTGAGCTTCTAGTAGTAAATTACTATTGTCCAACTGATAAGGCATTGTCTCTTGACACCATCCAAATTCTAGATAGTAAAGTGCTGATTGTCGGAGACTTCAATAGCCAGTCGCAGAGTTGGGGGTACACTAGTCTAGACAGAAGAGACGCGGAAGTAGAGACTTGGCAAGATAAAAATGATCTACTCCTGGTTAACAGTCCTTATGACCAACCTACATTCTATTCACGTCGATGGCACACAACAACAACCCCAGACCTTGCATTTTATGAAGAAGATGTTCACAAAGTTATCAGTAGAGAATGTGGTCCTCAACTTGGAGGGAGTGACCATCGCCCAGTCTTGTTATCCATAAATGAAGACACATGTCAAACAACGCAGCAGCAGGCACGATGGAATTATAAGAAGGCGAAATTGCAGCTTTTCAAGATCCATACCAATGAGCTGACTAAGGACATAGTGGTGCAAGGTAGAAATATTGATGCAGTTGTAAGAGACTTTAATCAGTATATTATCAAAGGCGCAAAAGAAACTATTCCCAGAGGTTACAGGAAAGAGTATGTACCTTACTGGAGAGTCGAAGCCAAGCCAAGAAAATAATATAAAGCTGCAGATAGCTAAAGCCGAATATCTCAAGAACAAGCTGCAAGCTATAAGACAAAGCTGGATGGGAAAACAACTGCACTTAACCTCGAAAAAGATAGCCATAAACTATGGCAACTCACCAAGATCCTGAATGAGGAGAACCACAAAGGCCAGAAAATCGCCCTAGAAACAGATGAAAAGTGGCATACAGGAAAAGAAGCTGCAAACCTTTTTGCTACATCATATGCTAAAGAAAGTGACATCAACATTCCAAAAACCCTCAAACGAGAAGTAAGACAAGAGAGAAGGAAGAGATAGTACTTCATTGGAAACAATGACAAAAGAAAGTACAATGTCAGAACTCCGGAACATGGCAAAAAAGCTGAAGAAAAGGAAATCCCCAGGGCCTGATGATATTACAAATGAAATGATCATGCATTTAGGCAGCACCTCATTACCAAAGCTCCTAGAGATATACAACTACAGTTGGACAGAGGGCAGAGTGAATCAAATCTGGAAGGAAGCAAAGATGAGTCCTATACATAAGACGGGAAAGAAAAATCCAATCCAACCTGTTACAGATCGATCAGCCTTACAAGCTGTGTGTGTAAGACCTTGGGGAGAATCCCCAACCAGCGGCTACAGTGGTACTTGGAAACTGAGAGAATCATTGTACTAGAGCAAGCTGGCTTCAGACAATTCCACAGTACAGAAGATCAGGCAACCAACTTATCACAGGTGATTGAAGATGCTTTCCAAACACAGAAGATGGTACTTGCCTCTTTCATTGATCTGCAAAAAGCTTTTGATAAAGTGCGGAAGGATGGTTTTCTGGTCAAAATACAACGAGCTGGTACAGCGGGTAACATGTATCGATGGACAAAGTCCTATCTGCACAATCGTAAAGCAAGAGTAGTAGTGAATGGACATCACAGCAAGAAGATACTCCTGCGCCATGGAGTTCCACAAGAAGGAGTCCTGTCCCGTACCATTTTCATTATCTTCATCAATGACCTTGTTGCCGAACTGCCGAAGGGAATACAGGCTGCACTCTATGCCGATGATCTCGTACTTTGGTGCACAGAGGAGTATGCAACAATGGCAACCTATAGGATGCAGCTTGCACTTGATAATGGTGCAGCATTGGCTCAAAACTGGTGTGTCTCCACCCTATCCACTAAACAGAAATGTGGAAATCTAAAATTGGAAGGCGCCCCTTTAAACCTACCTTGGGGTCACTTTTCATTACAGACAGACATGGAAGACACACTTGGTGAAAGCAGAGACCAAGGCCAGTAGAAAACTTGCCATCATGAGGAAGCTTGCAGGTACGAAGTGGGGTGTCAATGAGAACAGCTTGAAGGTCTACCAAGGTGCTGTCAGACTTCACTTGGAATATGCGCATGGACAGCAGCTGCCAAGACACACAAACTGTCCTTGATCATGGTTCAGAATCAAGCACTCAGAATAATCACAGGAGCAATGAAATCCACACCAATAAAGACAAGAACGCTGCAGCGTACAATGTCTCGCCTGTGAAGGCGTGGATAGGATCTAAATTCAGTTATCAAATTTATCAAATCTGTGTATTTTTATCAAAATCTGATAAGCTTTTGTGGAGTAAATTTTCATTTGAAAAACCTTAACTGAAGCAACAATATCATTAAGCCATAAAATTGTCTATGTTCAAACACTGAAAATATATGGAAAATTTTGGAAAATCAATTTCCTTTTTATGTGAGCTAGTCTTAGTGATGGTATAGAACAAATCTCTGAAGTTTTATTGAAATCTGATGAATCTTTGTTGAGTAAATTGTCATTTGAAAAACCCTTAACCAAGATGAAAACCATAACCTAAAGGCATAAAATAGCCACGAAATTATCCAAGTTCACGCGTGGAAAAAATATGGAGAAATTTTCAAAATTGATTTCTTTCTCACATGGACTCGTCCTAATGATCGTATATAACAAATCTGTGAAGTTTTATGGAAATTGGATAACTCTTTGATGAGTAAATTGTCACTTGACAAAAGCATTTGACAGTGCATTGCTATGGGTAACCCACATACCAAATATGGTTCAATTCCGACCAACGGTTTGGGAGGAGTTAGTGACGGACGGACGGACAGACAGACGGAGGCGATTACAATATCCCAGACAGTTAAAAAAAAAATATGGGAATAATTTAACAAGATTACGGATGGTGCCCGCAATATAAGCTCACTTGACCATTGTGGCTAGGTGAGGTAATAATGTTAATATTAATTAGAACAAGGATGATGAGGATGAGGACGAGGATGACGTGGGAATTTGTGAACGCTATGCCTCACTTTTCCCTTCTGGACGAGACAATAATATACACATGCAGTCAAATCACCTAATGTACCCATTAATGATCCACACTGAAACAAACTCATTTCTGTTACTGTGCATGAGTCTAATGGGAAAGATACAGTGACATAGATTACCCAAAAATGCTAATATCAGAACATAAACGATGCCGCTGACGCCGCCGGAAATAGTGATCCCTACATGTATGCCTCGCTTCTGCTTCACAGGCTATGAAAATCTAAATGTTTACTGGCTACTGGCAAACTTTATTGAACTGAATTGTGAAAAACTTCTAAAACTACCGGGACACAAAATAACGACAAAAAAATAATTTTAAAGTGCCCTTTATATTATAGAGAACATGTCTGCAGTTTCAGTAAGATCTGATTGGACAATGCTGAAACATAAAGATTTCTAAAAATCTTAACCATAAAATCATGTAAGATATTCTATGTCGAAAACCATGGAAAACTTTGCAAACAATTTTCAAACTTTAAAGAAATCTAAAATAATGATGGAACCACCAGATACAGTCTCATCTTGTAAGCAAGCTACTTGCCAGAACAAGATATCCATGGTATTGGTTCATGACTGAACCGTAAAGTCTACCTGCTTACTATACCTGAAGTGCAAGATTACACGACAATCAATTAAATTTTTTATGTCGAAATCCATGGAAAATTCATCAAAAAGTTTTCAAAATTAAAAATAAACATTGATGGCGTATGCTTCCCTATATTATAGAGAATATATCTGTAAAGTTTCAGCAAGATCTGATGGGTCAATGATGAGAAATAATGATCTCTAAAAACCTTAACCATAAAAAACCTGTACATTTTCCATGTCGAAAACCATGGAAAATTCAGCAAAATGTTTTCAAAATTTTGTTAAAATAATGATGGAATGAGCTTCCCTACATTATAGATAAGATGTCTGTAAAGTTTCAGCAAGATCTGATCGGCAATGATGAGAAATATTGATATTTAAAAACCTTAACCATAAGTACAGATATGGTGACGCCGACGCCGCCGCCGCCGCCGACGACGACGGAAATAGTGATACCTATGTCTCGCTTCTGCTTCGCAGGCGAGACAAAAATGGAAATGCTCACAGGAATCCCACCACTAGCTAAACGTAGAGAATACAAAGACATTGTCCAAGCCATCAAATTTGAGTCAATGCCAAAACACCGCATGAACAGGAAAATGACAGACTTTTCAACAAACAGACTGAAAAGATCTAACTTTGTGAAGCAGAGCAAAGTACTCCTAAGGCAGCATCAAAGAAATCTTCCAGAAGATGTCCGACCATATGACCCTACTACAGACCGACCACCCTGGGCAACGAACCCTATCAGCAGCTCACTCCAGGAGATGAATACAGTGACACCCACAAGTGGGCATTGACAATGGCATTTATTGACGAACAATATTCTAATGATGCATGAGTCCAAGTATACACAGATGGGTCTGCGACCAAGGCTGTTAAGAATGGGGGGAGCGGGAGTCTTCATTAAGTATCCATCAGGGCGTGAAGAGATGGCACACTGCTAGCATCATTAAAATAGTGATGATGATTTTTCACAGGTTGTCTTCCTAACAGATGCGTTGTCTGTCCTAGAGGTCCTCAACAACAATAAGCTACATGAACTCGCAGATGCACTTCACCATATCAGCGATTGTAAAACAGTTGTAAAGCAGTGGGCTCCTTCTCATTGTGGTATTCCTGGAAATGAATATGCAGACACGCTGGCAAAGCAAGGAGCGTCTGTGCAGCAAGTTGATATTCCAGCAACGTTTGTAGAGGCAAGGAGTATTATTAAGGGTCTCTACAGAACCAGTCAGCCAGTGGATGACTATCGTCAACTGTCCCGGTCAGAGCAAGTGGTCATCTTTCACATGAGAACTGGTCACAACAGGCTTAATCAACATATGCATAAGAAACTTCATCTGGTATCCTCCCCGATGTGCCCGTGTGGACAAGAAGAATAGTCTACTGCGCATGTGCTACAGGACTGCATCAATCTCACCAAACTTAGAAACTAGATATGGCGCATACCAACAAGACTAGAAGAAATGTTGTACGGGAGCCTTGGAAACCTGCAGAAAACAGACCTATTTGTCTCAAAAGCTGAACTCCAGGTGTAAGAGAGCGAACAAAGAAGAAGAAGAAGAAGACTGGCTCTACTAGTAAATTATTGGTCTGACTAAATTTATCAACAGTTTCATCGATAGCAGTGCTTTTTGGTTTCTTCTGCTTCTGCTTAGGTTGAGCTTTAGGCTTCAAGGGCTCATAAGAATGTAGCAGGATCGTCGAAGGCTTCGCTTATGTTAACCAACTTCTCGGATACAATATGGATGACAAGCCGACTTCCCACTCCCCAGAGAATCTTAAAGACTTTTGAAGATGCGTTCTGAATTCTGAAATCTTATTATCAGGATAGTAATCCATGCTACTGTTACTCGGTAGCATAATATAAAACTGCTCCATGTTTCTAGATATTCTTTCTAAACTGGTGACAAAGTCAATCGCTCAACTTTGGGTGTTTTTATACTCGGCGCCGGTAATATATATCCCAAACACCCGGAGGCTAACGCTATCCAAACCCATTTACCTCCATTTTGAATGCTCAGATTTATTAAACACGTTATAATATACATTATTTTATCTCGTCTCTGGGCACTTTTCCACCACAAAATGACCAACGATAATCATTATCACGTATTTTGGACTGTTTAGAGACATTTCTACAACGCCGCTACTTTAGGGTAGGGAGTGTGACGGGTGGGTGGGGGTGGGGTCGAGTAGGGTTGCACTCGGAGCTCTGTAATAATTCTAAATACGTTTAAGTTCTGAATAACTTATCCACGAATTACACGAATTATGATAACTGGCCCATTTGACATAGACTTCTCGCTTATTATCTTTCATATACGCCTTTTAATAATTATTTCTACTCAATACAGCTGAATGTTAACATCGTTTAAACACATTTTCTGCAACTCTTCGAAATAAAATGTACCGATAATGGGATTTTGATTATAATCGTTGAGCTTATATACACCCGATCTGTGAGGTAGTTTCGAACTTATTTTGAATATCTCCTCGCTCCATGTCGGTCTATAACATCTTGGTAAATGGATATTTTAACGCTGACACTCTTACGTCATCACCTACTCTCAAATCGCTGGACTTTACCGATGCTCTCGGCTTCGCTTTTGAGTACATATTATGCCAAGCTAACATCTCTGTACTGTGGTCAACATCTACAGGTTTCATTTTTGTACTGCCGTGTACAGATCTATTGTAAGATCTTACCGGGTTAGGGAGGGTGTCGATATAGCTATCTGTATTTTTGTAAGTCGTATATTTCCGTAACTTAGCCTTTATGGTGCTTTGAACACGTTTAACGATCGCAGCCTTCACGAGAGAGTTCTGAGATGTGTAAAAATGTATACCTTTAGACGTTAACACGTGTCTAACTGTAGCGTTCATGAATTCACCCCCTTTATCGCTCTGAATCGATTCAGGTCTTCTAGAGACAGTATTCAGAAAAAACTCCAAAGCTTGAGCTAAGGTTAAAGGAATTATCCACACAATTTTGACAGACAATCTATTATGAATAGTAGCTAACGCATAGAGTTATTATGTCTGGCTAAACTAGTAACGTCACTGAGATCCATTTGCCATAACTGGTCAACGTTGGTTACTTTGAATCGATCTCTCTTAAATTGTGTTAGCTTAGGTCTATGCAAAGTGTATGTAGCTTGCTAGGCTAACCAGGCTCGTATTATGGGTTTAGATATTGTTCCATTAAAGGCCCTATACAACTTTTCCAAACTGCCAAAAGACGCAGAGTGTTTGCTATCATAATATACAAGTTTCAATCTGTCAGTTTCTCTAATAGAGCGCTTATTTCTTACGGTTCTTGCGAGATTTTTTTCGCCATAGTTTAACCAAGTTTTGGACAGCTTAGCGTCTCGAGATCTCAGATTTCTAGCTACAGAGTGTTGAGCTGTCGCGACACTTCTGTTAATGAGGGTAGATCGTAAACCTTTAGCCTCGGGTTCGTATTTTCGTTTTTTTTGCTCTAGACTCGCTGTGTTGAAGGCTCTGCAGTTGTTCAACGACTTCGGCTGTATTATGAATCTTAATAAGTACATTTATATAGCACAAAACTCCATGCAATAGTATGCTCTAAGCGCTTGAAGATCTACAGAAATTGTCTCTAATCGCATTAAACTTATCCTATCGAGCTGAATAGTGAGATTTTGTCGGTAGTACACCGGGCTAAACAGAGTTATAGCACGGACAGCGACCTCAGTGAAAAATTGTTTGTGGCGGGGGAAGTGATGCATATATATAAATGTTGCTGTATAGTATTTCCTAATGCACTGCAGTCCTAAGTTTTCTATAACTAAACAAAACATATCAACAAGATGGCCGCTGGCCCTATACCTAACTAACCAAGTACAGGATTATGACGGAATACGGATTAATTAGACAGTGGTAATACAGGTTGATAGACCTAATACTGCGCGGTTAGTTAAAACACCTTACAGTAAACACGGATAACTATAAACAGTAATAATAAAGAAATCATAAGATGCGCTCCAAGGCCCGGTACGGTACCTATTTGTCATCAGTACCTTTTACAGAAATAATATTACATAATTAAATATATAATGTAATGTATAGTTACTTGAATATTTAGTAGCCACTCTTGCACACCGGACTACTATGTTACTGAAATTGAGACGTCACTATACTTGTGACGTGAGTCGACACGTCCTTTAAAGCTGGATATATCTTCGCATGTAGATCTCCGCAAACAGGGTTCCTGCATGCTGGCTCCAAGCTGTAAACGGTACGAACTCAGGACAGTGGAACACAGTAGTAAGTAATGTCTACTAAATAGTTTGTAAATCATTCATTAGAGATGCAGTAATGATGAAAAGTTCTCGTCCGAGGACGGTATTTTTAAAAAAGTTAATCACAACCAATTAACAAAGAGGGTTATTTATTTATTTGTTATTAATGCATGTACATATTGAAGCTAACAGTGCAGGGTGCGTCAAATAGCTCTTGTGGCGCATCGGGCAAAGTTTACTTGGCTGCGGTCAAAATGTTAAACAGGAACACACACGACATGCAATGCGGTGGTAGAAGTCCACTTTTCGGCGTGGTTGTCAGATCCGGTTAGTCTTCCACCAAGGAAAATCGCTGCTCTACATCACGTAGAATTACATTACTGGCCTGCATGGGCTCACTGCATGTTATTTAAAATAGGAACATATTTTAAGTTCTAATTTTGCCCCGCGGATGGCCATCTGGGAGCTTACAAAATTCTTGGTGCGGTGAGCCGGGAATTGCTTCAGTGCGAGCTGAACTGAACACCTCTTGGAACCGAGATGATGTGTGTATCTGTCTTCGGTGTTCTTGGTAGTTCGTTAGGTTCCCATACTTTGGGCAGCTCCAGACTGTTCGGTACCCGCCCGACGATGCTCCTGATCTACTGAAATCATCCCCTTTTATCCTAGAGGGAATGCCAAGACTGGCCTGATTCAACCAACCAAAATTGGCTGAACCAGCCAATCACCGCGCTAGAAATCCGTGACGTTTACACAATTATCTAAATATTACTATAGATATAGATGTGTGAATGACGTAATAAGTCACGTGTACACAAATCACTGATTTAAATATATATAAACGGTTTACAGTTTTGGATAGATTAAGGAGTACAAACCCAGCGTAACGCATGTGTGTCGTCGAAACAGGGACAGGCGCGCATGCATGCATCCGCCACACGTTCTAATGAACTCAGTCGTTCCACGACGAAATTCCTCTCGTATAGGCGTATACACACTTATTGCTCTCCCCAGTGGGGGGGGGGGGGGGGCTATAGGAACGAATCCAGAACGGCTACAGAAACAAGTACTGCAAAGATGTCTAGCTTACTTCTCAAGGCTTAGCTCACTATCCAACACAATACCAAGGCCCTTTACGCTGCTCAACAGTTTAATGGGGCGAGAACATATTGTGATATTATTGAGGTCGGTTTTAGCCAGCCTAGCCGATGGACCCACTAACAATAAATAGCTCAGTCTTATCATCGTTTAATTTAAGCATGTTTGATGACATCCATGCTTTGATGTCTCGACAAGTACACGTCTTATGTCTGCCCACTACTTGTCTAGGTATATTGGCATCGGCTAAGAGTCTATTGAAGGCTGTCAGTAATTTAAGTTCTAAAAAATCCTTAGAATTTGTAAAAGGATTCTGCGTCACTGTTGAGGCTATTACATCTACCAGATTGCTATTCGGATAGGCTACACCATCTATGGTGACACGATTGGAGTTGTCTAATGATAAGCCTGGGGCCCTATGATTTAAAATTTCGATCAATCTCTCGCCTTTATTCCTTAAGCTAGGGCTCAACGATTGAACTAACTCTTTACTTCTAGCATTATCCAAATTTAAACCACTAGGCGCTGAAGTCTGGAGATTCCATAAACGCTGAGAATCATCTGACGACTTAACGGCTGAACCGAATTGGTTAGACTGATCTATCTGCAGTCTAAACTTTTGAAGCGTCTGAGAACACAAATTTGATTTTCTCCAGCCGTGAAGTTGCTACGATTTAAGATTTGTTCCATCTCTTGATCTAAATTCACAGCCAATCTAAGGTTTTGATCGCTATTTAGAATATTAATCTTAGACGTTGTGTTTATACAAACTATCATATTATGCGGTACCAACGCCATTTTCTGAATGCGTTCCATAGCTATTATCGTTATTATTATGGCAGTAGACGGTGTAAGACATATAATGGCGTCTTGCTTTTACTGAGCAATCTAATGTTATCCCGGTGTCTGTGTAAGAATTTATGTTGTATTCCATTTAATTTTATATTTCCACGAATTAGTTTTAAACAGCATTCTGACACAGCATCAGCTAAACCCGTATTACAGTGCTCTAGAATTATCTTAAGTTGCTTTGGTTTGGCTTTAACTAAACTCTGTAAGACTGATAACTGATCTGAGATATTGACTGCTCTACGTCCTCTTTTAAACTTAGACCCGGGTCTAACCATGCCCCTAGACCATCCACGCTTATTAGTATTATTATTATTATTATTATTATTATTATTATTATTATTATTATTATTATTATTATTATTATTAGCGTTACTCCGTCTGTTAGCCATTTTGACTTTCTTAAGCTTTCTTATTAGGCTTAGGCACGTACACTATGCAAACTTAGTTCGGTAAAATATTGGTAGTAATCCCAGATATTCAGGTGTTGTCTGACAGAGGTCTATGAGTAAATAACCTTGAGCTCGCGTAGTGGCATCGCTATATGAATCCTGCAATGTCGAGCCACGTCTAGGATACATTTGACAAGCTAATGTAGTTATGCTGGATGCGTCTCTAGGATTCTTAAATGGGATTATGTAATGACAATTCAGCAAATATTTCTGTGGCGCTTATTTTTTGAGAAAATATTCTGAATCAAATGAAGTATCGTTGAATTCTCATGATTATCTCGTCTCGTAAACAATGCAGTAACCCTGCTATCTACGTCCTCCATCAGATCGTCAAGGATAATTAGATTAGCTACGTTGGAATCTGTTTCTAAATCTTGAACTCCAGAATATAGCTCTACATCCACACCGAGTCTCTCGTAAGCAGGTTGATATGTCCCATAACACAATATAATTCGTTCAGGTGTTGTATCGAATAACTGAGCTCTGTATCTAATTATTTTGCCTAATAACATGGATGTTCCTGCTTGAGACGGTCCACTAAGTAAGATATTAGCCGGGTGTTTAAATTGTGTATACATTTTTGTGACGTTGTTTTACAAAGCTTGAAGATCGCTAAAGTGTGTATCGGGTGAACAACGTTTCAAACCTTTTATAATAATAATATTATGGAAATCATGGAAGCATATATTTGGATGTATATGGCTGAGCTTGTCGAGCTTTGTGACGGTAACAAGGATGAAATCGCTAGCTCGATGTATAGAGTAATTCGGTTTATGCTATCTTCACGAGTCAATTTAGGCAGAATTTTAGTCATCCTAAGCATGTGTCAATTGCTATTAGAAACTTATGAAATCGATAGATTCCCTACGGTTTGTGCTATTTCAAATTTTGAAGCTTGACCGAAAACTCGTTAGCGTATTAATCCTGCAGTGGTGTGTCTCAAATATTAAGGAGCTTACAGTGTATTCAAATAACTCATGAATGTGGGAACTCGTTAATATTCAATAACTGAGCAGAGAACGTGGTGTCTGAGGCTAACGATTATGTCTGCGTAATGTCATTAACTGGTTTAAAATATAACATGTGAACTTGTTAATGTTCAATAACTGAGCAGTGAACGCTGTGTCTGAGTCTAAAGATTATGTCAGCCATATTACCTAAATAAGTAAAAACCCTAAAAAATAATAATAATAAAACTAACGCTAGACGTGTATCAACGTTGTTACCCGATGAATACGCTAAGCTGTACATTAATATATATGTCTGATATACTGACACACTGACATATATATATATATATATATATATATATATATATATATATATATATATATATATATATATATATATATATATATATATATATATATATATATATATATATATATATATATATATATATATATATATATATATATATATATATATATATATATATATATATATATATATATATATATATATATATATATATATATATATGTCAGTGTGTCAGTATATCAGACATGTGAAAGCTGGTCGGCCAAACCTTGACTCTTAGTCTTGGTGCGGTGGTCCAGTGGAAATATGTCTGGTTGTTGATGCTATGCGGAGTTGCAGAATGGCGGTTGAATCCCCCGACCGGGAGATGGTGATCAACAAATTAAACTAACGGGTGCATCACTGTCGGCTAAGTTAGCACATGGAAATTGAAGCCGCACGTTGCCAGTGCGTCAATAAAAATACAAATACATATACTGCCAGAGCCGTGCTGGAGTCAGAGTACAATAGGCGTAAAAGCCTAGGATTGATTGTGACAGATGCATCCACAGATAGTCCCATATGAATCGTCAGTGTGTCAGTATATCAGACATGTGAAAGCTGGTCGGACAATCCTTGACTTTTAGTGTTGGTGCGGTGGTCCAGTGGAAAGATACCTGGTTGCTGATGCTATGCGGAGTTGCGGAATGGCGGTTCGATCCCCCGACCGGGAGATGGTGATCAACAAATTAAACTAATGGGTGCAGGACTGTCGGCTAATTTAGCACATGGAAATTGAAGCCGCACGTTGCCAGTGCGTCAATAAAATTTAAAAAAATACATACTGTTGCTAGCAGGTGTCGGTGTTGTATGCCATGTTGAGGAGGGTGTGTGGAGGGGGAATTACTTTATTTCTCATGGAGGTGGGATGGGAGTGGAGGGCAGTCTGTAAAGTAAAATCTCAAAACGGGAATCAGGAGTTTTAAATAAAAAATATTATGACGAAACTGAATGATAATACTATCAACTAAGAAGAAACAAATTAAAATAATGGCCTGTGATTAAATAAACAAGAAACGGGTAAAATTAAACTCAAAATCCAGTGTTTGTAAACTAAATATTCAAATTTAACTTAGAATTATAACCTGTTGCTATTAAAAATAATAAGTTGAATGCACGTGCGCTATTTGGGAGTTAAATGGGCCTAACAGTCACGTCGTCAAGTCACTAAAAATCTTTTCATACTTATGATAAAATGTTGATCCAGCGACGGGAGAGAGGAGAGCAGAGAGAGCGACAGCATCCACATCAAAAGCAAAGCAACACCAATCACGACCTCCGTGTCCATTTTTCGTGTTTCCACCTCCATGCATCATCGTCTTCGTGATTGCATCCGCGGCCGAATTGTCACCGCAGATGACGTGTACACATCGGATAGAAGCAGCAAGCAAGCCGGTAGAGTCACCACACATCTCGACCAACGGCATCTCTCCAGGGCGGGTTGATTGCGGCTCAACTATAAGCCCACCTCGATCACCACGTGGAGCCAATCTCACAGCCAAATTCCAGGGTCTGGCTTCAGTGCGCCATTTCTTTTTACCGTTTGACTGAATTTTCGTCCGAAGATTTAGCATTGCGAGGTAGGTCTATCGAGTTAGCTGCTTACTCGCCATACGTTTGAAAACTAGAAATACAGCCTTTCAATTAATCATCAATGTATATTAAACCCTAAGTTTTTACGCGTTTAATAGCTGAAATGTAACTCGAAGTTATTATCTCGTTTATACCTCAGTATAATGTTAGTTTACGTTACAAGTCTAGACCGTTTAAAAAAATTGCAGAGTGATCTCAGCAAAACGTGAGTTACCACCCTTTGCATAATGAGTTATAACTCTACACCGGGAATGACGTAGTTACCTCGTATGACCTAATATATTTTTTTCCAAAATATTATTTTAAACAATTGTCATTTTGTTTTTAATCTACAGATGATTCCTGTGAACGTTGAGTGGTCATGTAAGTGGTCGGCCGATGTGCTGACCACTGATGACAAGTCATCGCTAGGCAGTTGTAAGCGGCGTTTGACGTACAAGGACAACTGCAATGCTTCTAAAGAAGAAGACGAAGCTCGTACGCCGACCGAGCAGAACGCGGTCAACACCCTGACGGATTCAGCACCCCAGATCGATAGACCACGCCCCTTGGCTATTCTGAAGGATGATTTAGATGCCATCAAACCCTGGGGCCGCTTCAATGAGCTCGATTCCTCCAGTGTTAGCCAAGCGCTAACCATCGAGCGCGAGTTTATGGCGCCTCCATTAACCATTCTGGACGGTATATTGAACTCGCATGACATCCGCCCTGATGATCTGCCTGCCCACGTGCTGAACGCATTAACACATCTAAGAGCTGCTATACACCTGGCGATGGCCGAGGAAGATTTCGAATCATACCATAATCACACAGAAATGTTTACCAGTCAAGCTGAATGTAAGTGAGTATAGATTTTACTGTTTTTTTATGCGAGCTGGACTGAGCTGGTTGGGGTCGAGGCTTTGACTCTGGGTTGGGGTTGAGGTTGGGTTTGAGTTGACAAGGGTGTGTGCGTGCGTGCGTGCGTGCGTGCGTGCGTGCGTGCGTGCGTGCGTGCGTGCGTGCGTGCGTGCGTGCGTGCGTGCGTGTGTGTGGGTGGCTGGCCGGGGGGGGGGGGGATATGAGTGTTGGGGTTTACGTTTTAGGGTTGGGGGATGGTGTTGCTGGGGTTTGTTAGGAGTGTTGTAAGGTTTGTGATGGCTCTGGGCCAATCTGGCTAGTAGACTAGGGTGGGTGGGGGTAGTTGTGGTTGAGGTTTGCGGGGAGAGCTTAAGGGTTTTGTGGGTTTGATGTTTGTTGAGGGATGAGGTGTTTTTTTAGGGTTATGGAGTGTGCTATGGGTCCACTAGGTTTAGGAATTCGGTGTCAGGGGTTTGATGATGCTGTTGCGACATAGTTGAGACTTATGACAGTGACTTATGACAGCGACTTATGGCAGTGCCTTATGACAGCATCTTATGACAGCGACTTATGGCAGCATCTTATGACAGTGACTTATGCCAGCGACTTATTACAGAACCTTATGACAGCGACTTATGACAGCGACTTATGACAGCGACTTATGACAGCGACTTATGGCAGTGCCTTATGACAGCATCTTATGACAGCGACTTATGGCAGCATCTTATGACAGTGACTTATGCCAGCGACTTATTACAGAACCTTATGACAGCATCTTATGACAGCGACTTATTACAGAACCTTATGACAGCATCTTATGCCAGCGACTTATTACAGAACCTTATGACAGCATCTTATGACAGCGACTTATGACAGCGACTTATGAACCCTACATATGACTGTGAAAAAACTTGTCTAGAAATATAAAATTTAATCTGATTTATCCTTTTTTGTTTTGCAGTATCACAAACTTACTCACGATATACGAGGTCGGTGATGGCGAGCGGAGCGACATCAGCACCGTCATCGCCGATGATGACAACCCCGATGACACCGCTGATGACTACGATGTTCAGGCGGTCTTCAGGAAGATCGAACCCTGGGGCCGCTTCAATGAGCTCGAGGAGCAACGAGCCTGCTTGGGGCCCAGAGCCTGCAAAGTTAAACAGGGATGTAGAACACGATTCGGGTGAGTTACTGAGTGAAACTGTTTTAAATACTATAACATCTGTGGAAGTGTTGGGAGATATTTTTAATTTTCATAGCTTTGAAGAGCAAAATACCTCCTAACATTTCCACGGATGTTTTAATTCTGAAGACGACAATGTATTGCAACGTAATATAGATATTTTAATGCACTGTCTAAGCGATACTGAACTCGTAACCACTGTTGACCATTATCAACCTGTAACGTCCCCCATTATACCCCCGCAACCGCATCAACCCCTAAATTCCAACCAAACTCTACACACTCAAATGGGGTAGTAAAATTTTGGCGTCCATTCGAGTCCCCGATCTCCAACAACGCTAATGATCCCGCCCACCCCAGCACCCCAGACAACCCTAGCCAACTCGACCAACCTCCGTCCCGATGCTACCAACCTGATGTCCGCAGCCGCCAACCCCAACCCCACCTCTAACAACTCTGTTAGCGCTTCCTATAGGCCGGTTAAGAAGACTAGCAAGAATAATTACAGGAATTGCAAAAATAAATCTGCTCAAGTCTGCAGAGTTAATTTATGTGAAACTAATGATGCGAATATGGAAGCTAATATGATAGGACGGGTTAATGGTGTAGAGGGGGGGGGGGGTGGGGGGTGATTCTGGGGGTGAGGGGGGTGACAGACATTCTGAAGACATTGTAACAGCGACGGCTAGACCCGACACACCCGGCATCGATGATATGTACGCTATAACTCGCACTTGCACCTTTCAGTCCAGGTGCTTTAATATTACAGAAAATTCGTACTCTGTCAACTTTAATCCAGACGCCATTATTACAGAGAATTTTGTTGAAGATTCAGAGCACGTGCACTCTATATTTGAAAGAATATTAGACAGTTTTTATGCTAGCGTGAATGCATCGCATCAAGATTACAGCAGGGTTATGATAAATCACCCTGCTTTAAACACCCTGATCCACGTGGCCTTTGCCCATGTCCGAGATCTGATGGCTACAGAAATAACAAACGCAATTTCTGAAGTGAGTCAATCTCAAAGAGATGTATGTCTCGATGGCGACTTTTCTACGGAGATTTTTCACGTAGAAATGGCTAGTTGACCGAGTGGAATAATAATCTCATCAAATTATATCTCGATGAGTTCGAAGCCACGTTGAAAAAAAGCTGTATCACTGTAAGGAATCTAGATAATATTTGTATGGCCTGATGTATAGCGATCGGCTATGTTATCTAGCTTCGGCAGCATTGAAGGCCAACTGTATGCAGATTAGAATGCGCCATAAAACTCTAGCTGGGGGCAGTTTAGGTGATAATCGGCATCAATGGACGAAAGCTTGAGAACTGCACGCTCAGGCTGGTGTGTCTACTGACGTAGCTTGTGGGCGTGATGCTTGGAATGCATTCCAAGACATTTTGACCCCCACAGCACATTTCTCTAAGAGTGCATAGCAAGGCCGAGAATAAATGCTGCATACACAGGGGATGCAGATAATTGCGTTCAAATTCTGCTCCTATATCTGTATAATGATCATTATGCATTCGTAACCCGCGTTAAGGCCTTGAAAGGTTGTAGTTATTACTGCGATGATTGCGACATAGCTTATGATCACCGCAATCAACACGCTTGTGTAAAACGCTGTCGTTTATGTCAAGCGGCTCCGCCCTGTAAGCAGATCGCTAATTTCTATTGCGCAGCTTGTAGCAGATGGTTTAATATCGAGGGTTGCTACAACAATCACCTCAACTCTGGAATGTGCGCTACGCATAAGTCTTGTGGGGACTCTAGGGGACAAGGGGACTCTTGTGGAAACTTCTAGACGTTGCTTCTCATGCTAAACATCATTGCGGGCAGGGGAAATGTCCTAGTTGTAAGACTGAAGTTGATTTACGGGACAACATTTGTTATATGCAGAGTTATAATGAAGAGCACATGAGCTTAGCTGCGAAGCGTAAGGCACGCGACCCTAAAACATGAATAAGGACTTATCATCCATTTCTCAACATTTCATCTTTTATGATTTTGAAATGAACCAAGCGACAAAGCGTCATGAGGTTATTTATGTTGTGGCTCAGATAGCTTGCTCCATATGCATTAGCAAACCTCATGACGAGTATTGCTCGGATTGTGATGAACGTCGAAGAGAGGTTATCTTCGAAGATTCTAATGCTCTAACCAATTTCATGAAATGATTATTAGCTACGAAATCTGAGCGTGAGGGTAAGCATAAGGCTAATGTTCTATGTTTAGAGACTAGCATACCCTTCTTCGAGGGGGAGTAAGTAATCTTCTATTTTATTATTATCGGTTAGAAATGGGCATGTGTGTGGAGGGCGATACATAGTATTATTGGGAGGGGGTTGGGGTGGGAGGAGGGGTTGCCTCGAGTAAATCGTTATATATTCATATATTGAGTCAGTTTTTAAAAACCATGATCTAACATATTTAAAATATACCCTACACCCGCCTCCCACCGCTTTGAATGCTAATATCTCCAACCCTCTACCTCTGTACAAAATCCCTACCCTATCTTTACACCAAACTGGTTAGGGGTTCAGTATCACTTAAATCTGTTTCAAATTTATTTAAATAATAGCTAAAAAATCAGTCAAATCATGCTCTTTGTTTATCGCTTAACTTTTACAGGTCCTGGATCCCGCTCGAAACATTTGTATATTTTATATTTTAATTTTATTATTATTGGTTGTATTCATTTTACATGAATTTAGTTTTATATCTTTCACTTATTCACATGTATACTATTATAATTATCTGTATATTTATCATCTGTATATTTTATCAGTTGTATAGATTTACTGAAACTTTATTTTATTAAAAAATTATGAAATGTGAAATGAATCGTATTGTTTTAATTGAAAGAAAACCAACCTGAAAGAACCCTCGCCTATAACCCGTCCGTTACCCTGAGTCAACTTAGACTGGAATTTCCCCCAAAAATATTGTGTGGCCATTTGAGGCACGTTAAAAATGTAATCAGTTGTTATTTCCCTAACACGCTTGGAAATTGATTCGCTGAACTTTGTATGACTCTGATGATCGTTACACATGGTCGGAGTTGTTTTACAGCTTGCATAGTTAATTTTAATCTGTCAGGGTAATAACTAACCAATTGCCCTTACGGTATACATCAACCCTTGTACATTGTGATGGCTAAAATGTCGAGGTTCAGAAGTTTAATAATGATCAACCCGTTAGACTAATGGAGACGTCTTCCACAATTGTCCCTACTCTATAGCTCGACCATTTAGAATCTCCCATGATTGCACGAGTTCCCAGAGTCAGACATGTAGCCTGTCAATCCGCCTTATGCCTATTGATTAACGCTCGTCATGCGTCATTACACTAATTACCCTTAAGCTCGCCTCATTGGATACTTGGTGACCCGCATTTAACGAGGGGGCAGGGCTTTGTCAATAAACGAGTTCCCAGGAAAAGATGTGTCCAGACACGTAACCCGGTCGACCCTCATTACGTAATACATTAACCCTTGAGCATTTGCCATGGCTCCAAGAGATCAGCCTTAATTACACCCATTAACCAGTGCCTCATCGAATGCCTGGAGGCACGTGACTTAACGAGGGTGGTGGGGGGGGGGGAACGGAGCTTCACGATTGAAGGAGTCCAGACATGTAACCTGTCAATCATCCTTAATTACCCGGTCATTAACTCTTGTCAATCATTACGATAATTACCCGTAAGCTCACTGCATTGGATCACAGGAGGCACATGACTTAACGAGGGGGCGGGGTTTATGGGAACCTTCTACATCTAACATCTAACATCCAATCACATTGGATAAGGGATGGGCGGTTATTTTCACACCTTTTTCTATAGGCGGCAAAGATCAAAGGAAAAAAATGATGCAAATTAGTTGGTTGCTCTGACACAGCAACTACTTTAAAGGTGTGAAAAAAGCCGCCCAGCTCGCGGCTCCTCTACTTATGTCAGTCATAAGATAAGACTGTGGTGATTCATACAAGTGGTTGAATGGCCAGATGGCCCATGGCAAAAGTTTGCTATTGATGTTATGGACGTAACGCACGTCATAATGAACAATATGCGATAGTACTTATCGACTATTACAGCAAATGACCAGAAGTTATATCGTTACAACATCCACTGTTACGGATATGTTGGACAGTTTGTTTACACGCCATGGATTTCCACTCGAACTTGTGTCAGACAATGGATCCGTTTTTACAAGTAACTAACTTCAGGAGTATCTTCGTAAACATGGTATTAAACATTGTCATACAGCAGTTTACAACCCTGAAGCTAATGGAGAAGTTGAACGCTGGAACCGTGTTCTCAAAGAAGGTCTACAGATAGCTGACCTCGAACACAAACCATGGAAGCAGGCTACACATGAACCTTTATTCGCTTACCGTTCTACCCCGCATCACACCACTGGACAATCACCGGCAGAACTACTATATGGTAGGAAATTGCGTACCAAATTGAACATTATGAAACCTGCCGCAATAAATGATTCAGCAGTTAGAAAGACAGTGCATTCCCATCAGGGGTATACAAAATGCTATACAGATAAGAAACAAAGTGCTAAGGAACCAAGGATAAAGATCGGTGATCGTGTTCGTATAAGGGGTCGTTCACATGTGCGTAAAGGGAAGTCCAAATTCAGTAAACCAATAGCGGTTGTAGGAAAACGTAACCAGTATACTTTCGAACTTGCAGATGGAATGGTTAGAAATACGGACAAATTTGTGTTGATGCCCGAAATGACACTCCCGCCCATTGGCATGGATACCATTGACAATGAGTCCATTCTGGACAATTCTACAAGACCAGTATGTGAAAGGAACCCTCCTACATGGCTCAAAGATTACTACATACACTAAGCGGTTACATTTACCTTATTTAGATCTATTGTGTGTTATATTCATATTCAATACCTTATTTGGATCTATCGTGTGTTATATTAATATACAATATCTTATATGGATCTATCGTGTGTTATATTAATATACAATATCTTATATGGATCTATCGTGTGTTATATTAATATACAATATCTTATATGGATCTATCGTGTGTTATATTAATATACAATATCTTATATGGATCTATCGTGTGTTATATTCATATTCAATACCTTATATGGATCTATGTTACATGTTCATATTCAATATATTCTACATCATCTTCGTTTTTTGTTTCTTGGATATGGCTATAAATAGTTCTATATTCCATTAGGAAATTACATATCTGGATTTACTCTGCGACTTACATTTCTTGGTTCGGCTATACATATTCATCTTTGTGCATAGGAAAATTGTTGTATGTTCCTATCCATATATACCCCTTCAATTAATCTGACCAAGTAGCCAGGGTTTGATAACCTGAGCAGAGGCACTAGTTTGACGCTAGCTCTGAATCTCAATTACTGAGTTTGCATTTGACATGAATACATACATACAGACCTGCCTGCTCGCTTGCTTTATTTGCTTATTAATTTACTTTGCATATTTACTTAATAGTCAATATATATTCAGTCAAGGTGTGTAGTTATTAAAGTCGATTTAGTAGTGCCTAATTACAAGTTTGTTATTACCTCGGTAATCTGTCAGTTTACTAAAGTATAAGTCTATCAGTTCAAATACCAGTGTATCAAATATACATTGCAGCACGGTCGTGTGGCATCAGGCATCATGAGATCCGAATGGGCGATGTTGGGGTCGCAGCAACGGGCATCGAGTGGTGCCCGGCTAACGAGGCAGGGGTCGGTCAGTGAGCCTATGCTGCTGGCTGGAAGGCAGGTGTCGTCCAATCTCGGGGAGGTGGGTGGAGAACCTGTCGCTTGTGTAGCCTGCGGGGCGATCAGCGGTGCTGTGCTGTGACACTGGCGAGTACTGGCGGCATCAGCGAGCTAGTGGCTCCAGTTTCTATGGTGGCGGTGCAGTCGTGCAGCGTCGGGCGTCGAGAGGTCACTGGCAGACGCAGGTGGCAGCGGGCCTGTGCTGCTGGTGGGGTGGGTGGGGGTAGTGGCTATTGGCCGATCTTGGTGAGGCAGACAGATGACCGGTCGCATGTGTCTCATAGGGGCATACTTCTTCGCCGTTCCTCCCTACACACGTCTGCAGACCAGAAGTGGCTGCAGCATCTATGAATGCTTGTGTGGTCCGCCGCATATAAACGGAACTCGGCCTATTCTCAATGTTAAATTTGATTGTGATGTCAGGATCTTCATCATGCGTTGCCATCCTTATTAGAGGCAGGTGGTTTCCCTTGATTTTAGATTCTGGGGCAGGATGGTCGATCGAGTCATTCTCTTCCTAGAACGTGGCTGGCTGGGATGTTGATGGGCATATATGGATCAACATAGCCTCGCTCTCGCGAGCGGTGGGGTTTAGTAGAGGTGTATTGACATGTCAATAAGGGATCGTATATATGTACAAGAGAGAGTCGCAATAATCTACAATAAGGATTTGCTCGTCAAATGTGAGCGGGCTCTGAAATGAAGAACATTAAACTAACCTAATGGCATGAGAGAGAGAGAGAGAGAGAGAGAGAGAGAGAGAGAGAGAGAGAGAGAGAGAGAGAGAGAAAATGTAAAGATATTCATTATTTATTTTGTAGACTGCATGGCACTGACATTTCTCATTGACTGTTTTAATATTACCTGATTTCTAATAATAACATCTTCTCTCACTGTTCACTTTTCATCGACTAGTTAGTCGACACTCGTAATTCTCTCTTCCACCTAGGATCCCAGACCTTTTAAACTAAGCGAAGAGCACACACCATGCCATTGGTCTATCGGAGCATGTACTTTGGCACGTTCAAAAGCTGGTGGGCATTGGTTTTCCCGGTGTAACACAGCATGGGTTGGTTTAACTTTCAAAATTATATCGCACATGTCTTTCAGACATTTCAGGATCCAAGAAGGTGGTTATACCTAAGCATTCAGGAGATGCATTTACCACCTTCTCTCCATGTCTAGGCCTATAGTATTAAAACTATGCCTTTGACCACTGAACCACTCATGCGTAGCAGCTCATCCAGTGGACTCTAACTTTTCATGCTCTTTTGAGCACTGCACGCTCCATAAGCCTATGCGTCTGCAGATATAAAATTCCTTGTCTCCCGTCCTCCGCAATTGCTGGGGTGGGCTGGAGTGGGGGCGTGGGTGGGCGGGAGGTGGGATGGGTGGATGGGTTGGGGCGGGTTGGTGTGGATGGGGAGTGGATGCATCATGGGCTCCTGCATTTGCTAATAACGCTCTGTCAGCCATGACTGTGCCACGGGCCAAGATTGGATTAGTAATCCCACTGTTGGCACAGGTCAGCCATTGCATGTCAAAACCAAGATACGTGCTACCAACATATTCACTTTACAGATGTAGGTCCGAGTGAGAGACGATCTAGAGAGAGGAAGACCCCCCCCCCCCCCCTATAAATGAAGGAATTACCATGCTGAATGGACGGAGGCCCAGAACTGTACAATAATAAACTAAACATTTATATACAGTGAGAACGAAAATGAACATCGCTCACGCATAACTCAGTAACACACACCACACACGAAGAAGCAAACCTTTGAAAATCTACAAGTGAACAGGCAGCCCTAAAGTAATGGCAACAGAAGCAGCGCACCAATACTCATGAACGGCGATTCATAGATATAGGTTCTACTAGGGAAACCACATAGACTAGCCACCAAGGAACACCTAAAGCAGCGATCAACTTCCACGGCTCTCCTGACATTGAATCACCCAAGCGCCTGACTAGTCTCTGCATTAATTATACTTCGTTATCCCGTGTGTGGCGTATGCGTACCTGGCCACATGAAAGCATGTGTATGAGGGAATCCATGTGCGATTGGATATCCAAAGAAGAAAGACACTGACAGCATATATAGTGAGTCTACTGACGTCCTCTGACGATACCGCCTACCATTGTGGTTCTCCACTAACCACCTCACCCTTCAAGCTAGAATTAGGCCCATTGGAATTTGACCGAATGCCCATGCTTATTTGAATCGCTGTGGATCAGAACCAGCAGCGCCACCGTCCCTCCATCAATCGGCTTTTACATCCTCTCCCATATCCAGTCACACACACACACACACACCTTGTACGAGCATGTTCACCAATTCCCCATGCAGTCCGAGGACGCGGAGGTGTTGTCCAGGCTGGTCACCTAGAAAGGAGAAAGCAGCGCAGGCAAAAATGTGTTTCTAAGATCTTGATCTTGATTAATTATGTTGCCACGTCCAGAGGATATTTTTTCATCGCATAGTGCTCGAGCCCAGGTAACACATATTAGAAGTACAGCCAGAAACCCCGACAACCACTGGGTCTGACATCGTGTGACCCCAGCGGGTGACCGACCAGGTGCTCGCCTTCCCGCTACAGTAAACTACTCAGTTCTATTGGAAAGGTGTTGATCCTTACCATCCATACATATGCTCATGGGTCATGGAGGCATTGCTGTGCTATGGCGAGATGATGTGGATCTGCTATGGCGAGATGATGTGGATCAACGTATGAAACAGTTACCTGATAGTGGACTTAGACTCCAATGCATAGAGCTCTTAAGCCATGTGGGCCAAATCTATTAATGATATCAGTATATCTCCCATCAACAAACATCAGTAATGATCACGAATCTCTCGAAACAGTGGATCAAACGGATGAGATAATTCAAACGTTTAGCAGCACACATACCATCATTATAGATGGTGATCTCAATGATAACCTTTCATGTGTGGATCCCTGCATAATGTGTGAACAATACTTACTTAGTCTTATAGAGGAAATAGCGGCCAGTTCAACAATGTGCAGAACACCTTCACAAATCATAAAGGTATTGAGGTTTTAGGGATTGTTTACTTGCTATATAATCTATGCATAACCGATGAGTACTCTGTTAAGACAGTTCAAAATGACTTGGTGGATAATATATCTGATCATTATCAAGACCAGATGGTAATACGATGAAGGTTCGGAACAAGACCGTAAAGACACCTGATGCTCAGGTACTGCATGGACAAGGATTCGTAACTGGCATCAATTGTAACATAAAGAATTGGTGAAATACGTGTTACAAATGACATGGAACGACCCCTTGACTTTGATACCATAGTTGTGGAACACTGTCAGATAACGTCCTCTGTTGCAAGAAGCACTGCAGGCACAGTAAAGAAATACAATAGTTTCCCAAATTTGAGCGTTGTCAGAAGTTATAGTACAGAAGCTAAAAGAGATGTGTGCAGTGCATACATTATGGAAAGACGGCGGCAGCATAATAGCAGAGGATGATGAGCTCTTCCAGCAGAGAAAGCATACTAAGCAAACCTTCACGAGGAATTGCTGAGTTGAATTAATAAAAATTGTACAACGAGAGAAGGATGTGTATTTGGATTGTGCAGGCCTTAAGCCTCTCTGCATGCGACATTGGCACACGAAGGTACCATTAATGCGAACTTTGTATGCTGACCACCGAAGTTCGCATTAATTCGTGTACCGGTATTGACAGCTCAGTGTAATTATTTAAATTGGACCCTTCCGTTGAATGATGCCGTGTTAAAGGCGCGATGCTAGCATTACAATAACAAGAGACTGTTGTTCAAATTGGAAAATGACCTATCAATTAAATAATATATTTGAATCAATTTATTGTTTTTCTTAAATAACATTTATACAGTAATATTCTCAGTGTTGCTAAACCTTTTTGGTTCAGTATATACACACACATATATATAATTACACTGAGTTGTCAATACCGGTTGTGACCTCCGCGCACATTAACCACCGCCGTACATCGCTTTCTCATGCTTCGAATTAAGCACCTGATGTCACGAAGAGGAATCGCATCCGATTCCTGGAGCAGTGCAGTTTCCAGCTCCCGCACGTTGTGAAGATGTGGATGGTTCTCACGCACCATACGGCCAAGAATGTCCCACACGTGTTCGATAGGAGACAGGTCCGGTGATCCCGCTGGCCAGTCCAACACCGGAACGTTGTTAGCCTCAAGGAAATCACTGGTGACCCTAGCTGAATGAGGACGGGCGCTGTCTTGCTGGAACATAAAGTCTGCATGATGCTGCATAAAAGGATGACAACAGGGGCGACAACTTCTTCACAATAACGTTGAGCCGTTAAATTTCCGCGAATCACAATAAGATCTGTTTTGCCATTTTCATAGATTCCAGCCAACACCATGACACTGCCGCCACCGAATCTGTCGTGCTGAATGATGTTAGCTGCATCATACCGTTCTCTTAAACGTCGCCAAACCCGTTGCCTACCATCCGCCACATCCACACAAAACCTCGACTCATCACTGAACAAAACGTGGCTCCATTGTTGAGCACGCCATCGCTGATGAGTTCTTGCCCATGCAAACCGATTCTCGATGTGACGCTCTGTAAGCGGAACAGCAACAAGTGGACGACGGGCATGCAGTCCAGCATCATGGAGTCTGTTTTGCACAGTTTGTGGATGCACTGTAGTTCCGGTAGCGGTGTGCAAATTACGGGACAGCCGCGGCGAAGTATCAAACCTGTGACGTCGTGATGACGTCACTAAGTAGCGATCTTCTCGTGGTGTTGTTGCTCTCGGTCTGCCAGATCGTGGTCGGTCATTAACATGTCCAGTTTCCTGCTCACGTTGGCGGAGATGGGAAATGGTTGAGGCGTGAACATTACAATGTCGAGCAACAGCGCGAACGCTCTGCCCAGCAGCGAGTCTTCCAATTGCTTCATGGCGCTGATTTTCGGGTAGCCCTGGTCGGCGGCCCATGTTCGGTAGGGTAAACTTTTAAGCGTTTTCTGTTAACGTTCGTTATCTGCTTTTGCACTATGGTGAATTTTTGCCTTCGCTACCCGCCAATGTGGGCCAGTGCGTAAAAATGCATTTTCACATGCATTAAGCGTGCGGCCGAGAAATACAAGAAATGATTTGCATTTTTTCATGATCAGCGAGACATTACATTGACGAAACATGCCTGCAAATTTGGTTATAAATGGACGCATAGTTTTAATACAACAAACCAAACTTCACTGTTGCTAAACTTTTTTGGCTCAGTATAACAACCCGAAAGAAAGATGTAGGAAACCAACACTTTCTGAAAGTGGAATGAGACATGGATCAAAGTCAGTCAAATCAGAACAATCTTGTCAGAAACTGAAAAGCTTCATTAACCCAGCAAAAACCCGCCGACTATTATTACACAGGGTCAACAAAATTATATGCAATGGATGAATGGGAATATAAGCAACTAAAACAAAAGAGATGGTATGGCCTTGACTAGGTTGGACTTGACATATTTTAATATTAGAATTATATTATACCACCTATGCTAAGTAGATAACGCCATCGTTGGGTAGTTATAATTCCAAGGAAAATGTTACTGAAACTATTGTGGAATCCATCCCCTTAATAGAGGAATTCAGTTTAAGCTATGCCCAGCCCATATTTAGCTAAGCTCCACCCTCACTTCACCCGTGTTAGGATCGATCAATCCCTGAACTCCCTGACTATCAATTTCCAGAAAACAATATAGGTACGCTGTTGAATATTTTGAAACTAATTTTACTACATTTGCTGCAGCGCCCAGTCAAATTATTTTCAAAATATTCAACAGCATGTTTATTACATAATAATGACATAGAATCCGTACAACAGCACTTAGTCCATCATCAATTAAGGGTTCGTAATGAACTTAGCTACGCCACTCACGACGTAATTGATGATGATGTTATCCTGCACGTCACGTAGTTGATTATGATGTTATATGCTTTGGTGGATAAAGTGGATTACTCCATTCGTCAGCCAGTATTAATATGAAACTGTTTATGCTGTTTTGTAGAATTGCTAGGATGGTCGATTACAATTGAAACAAGCACATAGCTCCATGACATATTATGAAGGTGTTTATCATATAGTGCGTGAAATTCAGGCTACACAGGCTCTAAGAATTCTAAGATGTTGTTCTGTTTATGGGTTCATTTCACGTGACAATGATCTTACTTGGTTGCATTGGCAAATATCTAAAGGGTAGTGGCGGCAACAGTATTTGTATCGAAAATTCAATGTTTTATGGAATATAACTGATTCTCTGCTTAATGAATCTAATTATGTTCATTCAGTAAAAGGCATGCTCATGCTTGGTGAGATGATGAACAGACTACAAAGAAATTGTATGTTTTGCGGAAAATGGTGTTGATGCATATAAATATGAACCAGCAAAGCTAAAACAAATGAAATAATGTGTTTCTGGGAACCCCATGACTACAGCTAAAAGCATCTTAAAATATTTCGTGAGCATATGGACAATATTGCAGTGATCTTAAGACGTTTGTGACAAATCTACTAAATGATTCAAAAATATTTGAATACTGGGATAGCTTTGTGCATCTGGTTTCCCTTCCTAAAGATCTCATTAGAGTTGATAGAGATGGCAATTGGAACCTCTATCTTCACGATGTGCAGAGGCGCCTTCCATGATTTGCAGTATTTGACTGCACACATTACCTTGTTGGAGTTCCATTTACCCAACTGTCGTGTGGAGACTACTACCAGAAACCGTTCCTGAAACTCATAAAATGTTTCTAGCTGGTAAATTCCCTGGATCATTTAAAGCTTTTGACACGGGAATGTGCTTGGAGCATTCAATAAATCGTTCTCAGGAAAACAAAGCTACAATAATATGCAGTTATAGGAGAAAGCAGTTTGCTGCTGAATGCGAGATCTTATATAATGAACTGTTAGCAATTAGCAATGTGTACAGGAGAATCAGTGATATTAAGCAACCAGGTAGAGCTACGTCTCCATCATGGGCTGATTGTGTGTCTCATTCCTGATCAGCCAATGTAAGATAATGTGAGACTTAGGACAACTACAAAAATGCAATTGATGTTAATATCATTAGTGAAGTACTCCTCAACATGTTCAGACGGACACATTTTGGCCTCCAGATTCAACTACAGGAGCTGGTAACCTGACTAGATACATACGAGTTCATAGACTAGCTGTGAAGCTAGGACAGATCTTATGTGGTGCATTGCCCGCACTGTATTCATTGCCCAGGTTTAGATTTAACTAGCAAATTTGGAATCAAAGACTCATCCTGTGTCCTCACTCAAAGCTTTTGGAAAATGTGTTGATGATCCCCAGCTAGAACGGTTTATTAGTGCAGAAAATATTTAGTTCAAGTCTTAAATAAAGGATAATAAAACAATGGATGAATTCAGATACTGTGTTCACAACCATGGAAAAAGAATATCGCTTGAAGGTTTACCACGAGCCAGTTATTCAACTAGGCGATACCGTTTCAGATAACTTTATTCTGCAGACTTGTGGCTGCATGAGCCTTGATCGTGTCTAGTTAGCCGCTAACTTTTAGAACTGCTACCACGGATGAATAGAACAGCATTCTCCTTAGTCGAGTACTGAATGGAGGATCACAGTTCTCCCATGATTTCCCACCATCTGAAATGCCCAGCCAGTTGTAGGTGCTCGAGGAGTTCGTAAATTAAATGCACATTTCGACTTCTAAACCATTAAACAGGAAGATTTTCTGGAAAGGATCTCAGTTCCTTCTTTTTCTTCTCTTCCTTTCTCTCGTGGACGTGGTCTACCTCTAAAGTTAGGCATACGCCATATATTACGTTAGGTTAGGTCCTGCCTTAGAGCATCCCACTCAGCGTACTCCTCCCCCTCCCTCCCCCTCACCCCCCCCCCTCTCTCTCTCTCTCTCTCTCTCTCTCTCTCTCTCTCTCTCTCCTCTCTAATTTTCGTTATGAATTATATACTCGCATACGTTCGTCATTTCGGAGAGAACAACTAAAAAGGTTAGGATGAGTTACAGACATATAGTAGTGCTAAGTGCTATGGTGGATAGACCAGGCGTCATACCAGAATCTCTGTGCACACACCTCACGAAGTAGGATCCCTAAGCTACACTATGGGTTATAACAATTTCTCTTTTTCAGAGTCCACCATATATTCGTGTGAATATACACTTATAAAACTATATATAATTCTTCATATTTCACCCTCGCACACGTACAGACCACACAAGTAAAGGAAATCTATACCTCCAGCAAGAGTGCCATGCCGACTCAAGAAACAAGTAAGGAAGAGAGATTTAGCAGACTAGGAAACTAGCGCATACATCCAGGCAATACAAAGTAGACTCAGTCCCTCTGCAGATGCTTCGCAAAACGTTTGCCCGCCATGGTGTTCTGACCAGAAGACGAATCGGACTAAACGGTGGAATACAATCCACACGAAGCTCTTGGCTCCGTTTATACCAGATGACCTTACACACGTTCATCCATAGATGCAGCTGCTGCTTCCAGTCAGCAAATGTTTGCAGGGAGTGAAGAGGCATGAGCCATTGGGACGCAAGAGACAGGTGGCTCGTCCATATATGACCTGGGAGCAGATGGTACCCGTCCACCCGTGTGCAGCATCAGCAGCAGCCATGATCCGATCATGATCTGACAATGTCAACACCACTGCTAAATACTTGGGTAATGTGTTGTATAATTATAGAATCTTATGATGTGGGTTTGTAAAGTGACAATTAATCATAGTATTTAAGTTCAAGAACATATGCACGTTTATTTATTGTGACATCTGTCCCTTCGTCTGTCCTACATATATTAACGTATGAAAGCCATCAAGCAATAAAGAACAATAGTAAAGCATTTTACAAACACAACAACCAGCAGCCCACGGTGATAGAGACCGCCCAAACCTCGTCAACTCCAGCTACAGATGAAATCATACAGGCATGGTAGTTTCATGCAAAATTATGCTGTAGGCTTGTCAACAGGCAAAGAAAGTCAACGAATGCGTTTATCTTTGATCTGTATGTGGGAAAGGATTGCTACTCAGGTGGAGAGAATGGCCTTAATGGCTATAAGTATAAGCATTTTGAAAGCCTTGCTGCACTAGATAAGGATACGTACGAGCTTTGATAAACAATATCATGAGATGCTTCTTCAATGAAAATGTTATATGAGAGTTGGTTAAATATATAATAGTGGCAGGTGTCTTTGAAGCGGAGCTTCTTTGGTCAATAAGTGTAAAGTTGCAGATGTGGATGGCGTGCCGATTGAGAACATTATGCATGCAGGTGTTGAAGTCATCAGTTATTGACTGAAGATAGTCAGAAATGGGTGGGTTCCACATTCATTGCACATTGGGTTACTGTCTCTGGTGTGCAACAAGAAGGGAAGTTTAAGCATGTCAAAAATTACAGAGGCATAGCTGTTCTCCCCACGCTAGGCAGGATTATCGAGGCTGTCCTCAGAGAAAGAATCAAGGGCAAGTTACAAGTAATACAGTGTCTCTCACAGAGAGGATTGATTCTCTGCTGATTCTTTCCATTTGAATGCCGCCTTCTTTCTGAAAGAACATTTTAGAGAATGCATGGAAAATAATAGTCAAAGCTATGTCACATTGCAAAACGCCAAATCAGCATTCGATGTGGTGGATCATTCACATCTTATGAGACAGCTATATGATGCGGGTGTTCAAGATAAACACTGGTCCTTTATTCAGAGCATACATGTAAATGCTACAAGTCAAGTGAAGTGGCACTGTTCTACATCCAAAGCCTTTAACATTTGTCAAGTAGTCCGGCAGGGAGGCATACTGAGTATAGATCTAAACTGCACGTGGACCTCCATTTGGAGATGTTGTATTCGGCAAGACAAGGAGCGAGGATTGGCAACATACACGGCAATGACCATCCTGTGTGTGCAGACAGACAGACATCATGACAGACAGACAGACAGACAGACAGACAGACATCTCTCGCATTCTCCGCAATTCGGCGATGTATTTCTGTGAAAAACTTTTAAAAATAAATATGTATTATTTTTCAAATTAACATTTTTATTGTGAGTAAGTGGCCGCACATATGAGAAACAATAGACAGATGCTATTACTGACTCATTATAATGCCATATATTACCATAACTTTTTAACCGTTTCATGACCATGCTGGTCAAAACCGGCCATTGCAGTGGTCTTGAGGAATGTCCATTTGCAGGCCTGCGAAGACAATTTTTGAAAATTTACCACTTGAATGACTGGCTCGGTAAACCGTCACTAGCCACTCAAATGGTAAATTTTCAGAAATACTCTTCTCTTGTCCTATAAGTGAACATTCAATGAGGAAATATTTAGATTTTCTTGTCCAAATTTGTTCATCAACTGCTTAATATATCCGCAACCGTCTCTTTAACTCTTACCACTCTGGTGTCAAAATTTTAAATTTTCAAATTAAATTAAAAGTTGAACTGGTGTTGATTTTTCACAAAATTTGGGGAAGATGGTGCTATCGTAGACAACAACATCTTCCACCAAAATTGTTGAAAAATGTACAACAGTCTCTTTGATATTGACACAGTAAAAGATAGAATATTGACATCAGAGTGGTAATGGTTACGATATGGTAGCTTTTTAGGCCCTATATCATGAAGTCATGACCATCTTTTCTATTTTAAATTCAAGAACAAAATGGAAGCAATTAGAGTGGCCAGCGGACAATAAACTGATCCATTTTAGCTACGCCACACGCATTTCCACCAAAGTTGTACGCACATTTGAATCGATCTGTATCCCTTTGAACTTTTAATTCCCAGAATCCTATAGGCAGCACCAGCTCTCAGTCAAATTAGTTTCAAAATATTCAACAGAATGTATATTAAATGGTAAATCCACCAATAACATACAATTCAGAGACTTTCATAGCAGACTTGTATCACTTTCATGACGCACCTACGTCATGTGTTGATGATGTCAGCTAACACGTGACATATTTTGATTACGACATCAGATACTTGAGCATCAGATCCGACCACTGGTTGTAGCGCACATGATATTGGTAGTCATAAGTCATAAGGGGGGGGGGGGGGTATGGTTGCGAGACATGCGCTTTTTCATTGGTTCTCCTAAGTCATGTGGTTTTTTTTAGTATTTCGTGGGTTTTGTAGTATTTTATAACCTAGCTCGAAAGCTTAGTTAATCCCAGGTACCAATCAGGGCACAGCACTCGGTACAAACACGCCGCGTGATAAGGTAGTTGAGGATATGTTCTCCAGATTCAAAACGAGTTTCCCCCATCGAAAAATACATCTTTCTCTACAAGGTTCTTTGAGGTTCTTGATCTTTCAACTGTCTTCAAATCCACTATTATCACAGGCATTAAGACAGGCAAACGACATTTGTGGTCGGAATTCACTAATTTTCGACAGGTATGGCATTTAACCCGTTTATGACTAAATTTTGTCAAAAATATAAATATTTGCTTTTTGAATGTCCATTTTAAGGCTAAATGAAGACTAGTTTTTTTAATTTACCACTGGAATGACTGGCTCTGTTACCGAGCCAGTCATTCCAGTGGTAAAATTAAAAAAAATAGTCTTCACTTGGCCTGTGAATGGATATGCCTCAAGACCACTGCAGCGGCCGGTTTGGGCCGGTTTGGGCCGGCTTCGTCATAAAAGGGTTAAATTGAACACACGTATTATCTTCAGTTACCTTTATATGTTTAAAACACGTTTCGCAGCCATTAATTTCTGAGCAGATGAAAGGTTTATGTTTTTCAAAACATTCGTCATATCTAAACACCATGTGGGATATCTCACAATATTTAAATTTATTAATTCGTCTCTGACCGCACTACGATGAGTATCAGGCAGAGTAATATACCTTTCTGTGGTTATGTCGGGCCAACTTGTCTCCGGTAAGCATCTGTATCTCTAGAGAATCGGTGAAAAGCACGCCTCTATTGAGTTGTATGCTGGTGATGTTGAACGATGATTCTCTTTTGTGTCACCATAGCTTTCTAAATCGTCTGCTTGAAAACTCAAAATCTGATTTACCCCCTGGATAGATGGTGATGAAGGTGAAGCCCGCTTAAGAGTGCAGCATGCACCTATATCGTGATGTCCTTCAGACAGAATAGCTAGATAATGGCGTGCTCCGAATTGTCCACAGTGTCCGAAAATACCGAAATATAAATCAGATTCTTGACACTGTCGCTTTCACTACTTACACGCTCTGGAGAAACTGCGTTGTATTCCTCCGCGAGAACAAAATATGCTGAATATCTGAAAAATATTCGTCAAACTTTCAAAACTATGAGATATTTTACTAAGACTAAAAGTTCACTGAATTAACAGTTGCAAATTACATTTAATTGGTATAAGCGCTAGTTTATGGGGTAACAGTCTTTCTTAATTGGTCTTTGTGCCTGTTGGTTTTAAAAGGTAAGTACTGCAGCTGAACAATATCGATTTTCAACTGGAACGCTGAAAGAGTGTGTCATATATGGATTATGGTACGTACATCTTGAGAAATATCTAGATTAAAACTGTTTCTGATTTTTCTACAAAACTCTTGGCAAACCACTAAACGACCCAAGTTACAATTCTCCATCAAAACATCGATGAAAATGTATTTGCAAGCTTTTTGAATCTATGCTGTGTTCCCAAAAGGCATACTAATAGTCGCTAAAGTATTCAAATCGTGATCTGACTTAATGGACCAGAATTTATTGTATTTTGTGAAAAACACGTTTTAGTAGTAGAGCGCATGTATGAAACTGTCACCTGTGACAAAAAAATCTGCAAAAGCATGGACGGTTTTACAAAAATATCTGAAAAACCACTCATTAACGGTTGTAATATATGTCAGTTGCATATATAGTGCTTCAGGCGAGAATTCCCAGCCTATAATTGGCTGGCGTAATATGTAAAAGTCCAGTGTATCAAATGCTATCAATTAGCTATCATTGTCTGGCGGATTTGGTTAAAACCACAGTGCACCGAATCCGTTCGCTATAATTGACTGTAATGGCTAAAACTGCAATGCAGCGAATACTCATTAACGTGGCATTAACTCCAAAATTGTGATTAATTCACACTTCTGCTCGCCAAAAGGGTGTGTTCTGGTGGGCGTGTTTGTACAAGGACACCTACCAGGACACGCCCCTTTTTGCTGCTCCACATATGGACAGTTAAGTCACGACCCTCGAAAACCACGTGACTTGGGTGGACCAATGAAAAATCTCGCCCCTTATTACTGTTGGTACTACGGCAGGTAGTCGCCAGTCGGTAGGTCATGCGACTTAAAGAACCACGATCTTTGTGGCCACAAAACGTGTTCAGTGACACATGCCATTCATTAAGCGACCACCTGTTTTAGTAACAATATTCCGCCTATCATATAGGCCGATACGGCTTTAAGACCTCCAGGCGGGTTCTCCGCATCTACCGTCTACGCCTGCTAGTACAGCCTATTATATGTAATGTGGTGATAGGACGAGATTTCTGGTTCTGATGGGAAGCCCATCCATGCTTCCTCCTTTTCCGCTGTCTGTGACATCACTGTCCGCGGTACCATTGCTGCAAGTCTCGTCCACAAACAGGGGAGGTAATCTTTGATCGACAAACTGAAACAGAAGAACAAGAATCATTTTATTGTAGGATAGTTTTGCAAACGTTATTAATTTAATCAGATTTAGGTCCGAAACAAAAGAATGCAGTATATTGCAACTCAGTTGCAACCGACCAAATCGGACCAATTGCAATTATAAAGTGTCGAATTCATCTTTAAAAAGCCCTCAAAACACCACAGATGCACGCATACACGCACGCACACACGTACATATGTGCACAAATAGGCTCAAGATACTCAAGAGAAATCATCGAGGGTAACAAGTATACAATGTTTGTTCAAAGAGAACTCGATTGATACATTTTTTCTGTTGGCCATGCTGGATCACCAGTTTTTCTCAATAACCAGAACCGCTGATGGGGCTTGGAACATTTAGGCCAGTCAAGATGGCCAACAGAAAAATTGAGCAATCAGGTTCTCTCAAAATTGGTACAGTTTCACATCTATGGGATAAGTGATTTAAGAGACAATCTTTAATGGTATTTTTTTTAATATCACAAAATTGAAGATGGCCACCGACCAAATCGAACACTCGTCTTCCTTTGAGCAACCTGAACGATCAGTCTGATTCGAATGTGACACATTCACACACATCATCCACTAGAACCTATACATCTCCATTTTCACCGTCAAAATTCATCGACTAAGAAAAGCTCAATTTTGATTGGTGGATGATGGGCCATAATTTCTATCATATGACGTCATAATCAACTACGTAACATGTAGGATAACGTTATAATAAATGACGTCATCAATGACGCAAATAAGTTCGTCATGAAGGCATAATTGATGACGGACTAAGCGTTGTTGTACGAATTGTATGTCTTTACTATTTAATAAACATGCTGTTGAATATTTTTAAGCTAATTAGACTAGGCGCTGTTGCTGCTATAGGCAGCAATAGCAACAAGCCAAATTAGTTTCAAATTGTTCACCAGCTTACATGTATAGTTTTCTGGAAATTTATAGCTAGTGAGTTTAGGGGTCGATCGATCCCAACACGGGAAAAGTGTGGGTGGAGCTTAGCTAGAGATGGGCGGGGCATAGCCAAAGCTGGATTTCTCCCTTATATTTGATAATGTTTGGTCTGATCCGTTCTGCGGTTCCGAGGTAATTTTTGTGAAAACTAAGCCATCCAAAATGGCCACCCGACACAGCAACAAATCCGGGTCGCCTAAACAAACTCCCTTTAGCTATTGTCCTATTGTGTTTCTAAAAATAGCGCAAAACCCTTGATGGCCGTCCACTAAATCGACCAATCAGCTTCATTTGAACAATCTTGGATCGCAATGGATGTTCACTGTCGAATGTGATTGAAACTGACCCAGTGGTTCTTAAGAAAATGATGAGGCTGTGATTAATTCCTTCATGTTCCCACCCCAATTTCCCATGACAACACATTTCTATAGGCATTTTTGCTGTTTTCGAAAAGGATGGCTGCAATCAAATCGACCAATCAGTTACCTTGAAGGCTTGAACACACTTGAATAAACTTGGAACTCTATGACCTAATAACCAAAAGCCGGTTGAAATTAGGCGGTAGTGTTCTGGAGACAGTGTGCATGTAATTAGTTACTGTCATGCCAGAAGTTTCACCACAGTCGGTCTGTGAAATGTTTGAGATTTCAGGCAAAGTTGCCTACATCGCAAATCGGCCTAGTGCTTGTCGCACTTGATCACAGAAGACTAGCTCATCTATAACCATCACCAGATAAAATAAACCAAGCAGGTTTGCTCGAACAAACTTGTTTAATCTAATACTCTTAATCGTGTTTCTTAAGTTTCAGCTCAATTGCCCAAGCGGTTTTGAAGAAGATATGTACGGCAGTGCCCTATGTTTAGATTGAGCCACCAAGCATATCGGCAGATAAGTCAGTGTTCCCCTTTGGAACATTATCAAGCCACGGAATAATACAATGTGTAGACGGCTGTACAATGATGTCATCGGCTAGGCCTTTATTTCCTGCCGTAAAGCAATCGTAGACCTATAGTACTAGACTAGACTGAAATGTATAGTGCTAACAGCCGCTCTGCAATCCTTCATAAGAGAGATGTGATGTCAAAATCCCCTTATATACCGACCCAGCCAAGTAATACATTTTAGACGGACCGTGTACATTGAATCTACAGATTGCCACGTGATAGGATAATTATTTTTTATAACAATTTGACTGTAAATTATTGCTGCCTATAGCAGCAACAACATTCCTAAAGATTGGTATCAAAAGAAGCTAGCAGACAATACAAGTGCAATTAGCTAATGTTTTGATACCGATTTGACAGAAAACTTGTTGCTGCAAAAACTTGCAATTAAATTGTTCTCCAAATTATTATTATTATTATTATTATTATTATTATTATTATTATTATTATTATTATTATTATTATTATTATTATTATTATTATTATTGAAGGGCCCAACACTTGCCGAAGATATTTCGAGCAATTTGAGTGAGAGTCATTGCTGACTAAGGCAGAAGCAACGTTGTCAAATTGTTATCAGAATAATCATTGCCCCAGCTTTCAGTATTGTCCATCCATCCATCCATCCACCCACCCACCCACCCACCCATCCACCCAGCCATCGACACACGCATGCACACACAGCACACGCACGCGCATGCACGGCGCACGCACACACGAACATACGCACGCACGCACCCACACACACTTATTTATAATGTAATTATGTGTAATAAATCAACCAATCACAAGGCTAGAATCGTTCCTATTTATTAAACATAATAATTCGATTTATTATGCATAATAATTCGATTTATTATGCATAATAATTCGAATCATTATGTGTAATAAATCAACCAATCAGAAGGCTAGAATCATTACTATTTATTATGTGTAATAACTAATCTGTGATACAATTGCAGATTATTGAAATCACCCTCCTTCTTCTTCTTCATCTTCTTCCTCTTCTTTTCTTCTTCTTCTTCTTCTTCTTCTTCTTCTTTCCTTTTTATTCTTCCTCAAAAACTTTGGACCGCATCTCCCCCTACACTTTTCATCCGATCAGCCCCAAATTTTATCAACTTCTCCTACTCACCCTGGAATCGCGTCCAATAGTTTTCGAGCTACCTACCTTTGAGTGGGGAGAAAGTCCCATAGAAAATGTATGGGGATTTTCAGTGTTGATTTTTAAACCGCTACTACACCCAGAGCTTTGATCGGATCGCTACCATACTTGGTCAGGATGTTGCCATTAGAGTCCTGGAGGTGTTGATTGATCTGCAAAGCAGGTGCCCAAGTGGAAGAATACTGCTCGGGCGTCAAAATTGCCAGTTACCGTTTTTGGTAGAAATTAACTCTCCTTCATCAGAGAAGATCAATGGACATATTAGACGATACCCTGTGACATCATCTCACGTTTCCATCACCCCTGGATCCCATGCCCAGTACCCTTGCTTATCAAAATTACAATTCAATATTGAAATTTGAACTACGACTACACCCAGAGTTTTGATCGGATAATTACCATACATGGCCAGAATGTTACACTAGGACTCCTGAAGGTCTCGTCTGCAAGGCATACACCCAAGTTGAAGGGTGCTCGCTGGGCATCAACATTACCAGTTTTCGTTTTTGGCAGAAATGAACGCCTCTTCATCAGAGAAGGTCACTGGTCATATTAGACGATACCCTGAGACATCTTCTTATGTTTCCATCACCCATGGATCCCAGGCCCAGATGGAAGGGTACACCCTGGTTCTAAAAATTACAATTCAATATTGGTATTTGAACTACGATTACACATAGAGTTTTTATCGGATCATTACCATACTTGGCCACGGTGTTACATTAGGAGTCCTGATAATGTTGACTCATCTGCAAGGCACAAGCCCAAGTTGAAGGGTACTCCATGGAGAGCAAAACTACTAGTTTTCGTTTTTGGCATAGATTACCTCTCTTTACCCATACAGGATGATTGAGAGTCCTAGATTGAAGGAAATGTTAAATTTTGAATCCAAGGCACACCACACAAACTTTGCAGATTTCTCGGTTATTTGACGCTTCAGAGCCTTTTCCTTGATTTTCATGAAATTTTATTAGAGGTATATCACGCATGCCAGATCGAATGGTGATGGTTTCGGAATGATCCGACCTCAAGTTCAAGCTTACTCATTAGTTATCAAAGTTACCATTTTTCAATTTTTGCCAGAAATCAACTCCAATTGCCCAGAAATTTTCAATGGTCATGTAAGAAAAGGCCTTATACTATTTCTTAATGGGCAGACATAGCAGATTTACAGTTACTTCAGTAAGTGTCCTCTAGTTCGAATTATTATGCAATTTATTATCTGTAGTAAATCAACCAATCAGAAGGCTAGAATCATTCCTATTCATTACACATAATAATTCGCATTATTGTACATAATAATTCGAATTATTATGTGCAATAAATGGTCCAATCAGAAGGCTAGAATCTCTGATTTATTGTACATAATAATTATTATGCATAATAAATCAACCAATCGAAAGACTAGAAAAGCTTTTATTCGTTATTGATTGGTTGGTTTAACACACATAATAAATCGAATTATTACGTATACGTATATATATAAATATATATACATACACACACGAAATTCATTCTCATAAGCAATTGTCACATACTACAAAAAATTGATTCCCATAAGCAACTAGCCTCATACTACAAAAAGATTCATTCCCATAAGCAACTATCACATACCACCCAAAATTCATTCCCATAAGCAATTGTCACATGTATACCACAACACATTGATTCCCATAGATAACCGATCCATGCCACACTTAATTAACCTCTGGGAGTTTATATCGATCGGCCAAAACATTGAACCAAGCATCACGAATAGTGGTTGTCCCTATGAAAGAAACTGAAGAGGAATATAGGAGAGGGGAAGAATGTGTACAACAACGTTAATGTCTATTATAGTAGATAGATTGAATGAATGAAAAGGAATAAAGGATGTGAATTGTATACGTTTTACTATTTAACAAATATTATGTTAGTTATTTTGAAACTAATTTGACTGGACGCTGTTGCTGTCATATGCAGCTAATTAGTTTCATATTATTCAACAGATTACCTGTATAGTTACCTTGATATTGATATTCAGGGAGTTTAGAGTTTGATCGGTCCAAACACGGGCAATGCGTGGGCGGGACTTACTTAGATATGAGTGGGGCGGGGGTGAGCTAATACTGGATTTATCCTTTCTCAACTATCCATCCATTACCATGAATGCATGAATCAATGGATAGATAGATTTCAATAAATTTATGGATGGGTATTAATGCATGCGTAAAAAAAAATCTCAGAATCAATGGAGGGATTCGATCTGTCATTCAAGTATATAACGTCATAATCAATTATGTCATAGGTAGGCTGACGTCAAAATAAGAATGTGTAATTAATGGCGTATCTAACTTCGAATATTGAAAAGTCTGTCAAATGTACGAATTGTATGTCTTTGATGGATTTGCTATTTAATAAGCCTTCTGTTGAATTTTTAAAAACTAATTTGACCAAATGCAGCAACAGCACCCAGTCAAATTAGTTTCCAAATGTTCAACAGCTTAAGTGCAAAGTTACCTTGGGAATTCATAGATAGAATAGGTAGAAATGGGCGCGGAATAGGTAGAAATTGGCGGGGAATAGGTAGAAATGGGCGGGGAATAGATTGAAATGGGCGGGGAATAAGTAGAAATTGGCGGGGAATAGGTAGAAATGGGCGGGGAATAGATAGAAATGGGCGGGGAATAGGTAGAAATGGGCGGGGAATAGGTAGAAATTGGCGGGGAATAGGTAGAAATGGGCGGGGAATAGATTGAAATGGGCGGGGAATAAGTAGAAATTGGCGGGGAATAGGTAGAAATGGGCGGGGAATAGATAGAAATGGGCAGGGAATATGTAGAAATTGGCGTGGAATAGGTAGAAATGGGCGGGGAATAGATAGAACCGGGCGGGGAATAGGTAGAAATGGGCGGGGAATAGGTAGAAATGGGCGGGAATAGGTAGAAATGGGCGGGGCATAGCTAGAAATGGCCGGAGAATAGGTAGAAATGGGCGGGGAATAGGGAGAAATGGGCGGGGCATAGCTAGAAATGGCTGGAGAATAGGTAGAAATGGGCGGGGAATAGGAAGAAATGGCCGGGGAATAGGTACAAATGGGCGGGGAATAGGTAGAAATGGCCGGGGAATAGATAGAAATGGGCAGTGAAAAGGTAGAAATGGGCGGGGAATAGGTAGAAATGGGCGGGGCATAGCTAGAAATGGCCGGAGAATAGCTAGAAATTGGCGGGCAGTAGGTAGAAATGGGCGGGGAATAGGTAGAAATGGGCGGGGAATAGGTAGAAATGGGCGGGGGGAATAGGTAGAAATTGGCGGGGCATCCAAAATGGCCGGAGAATAGGTAGAAATGGGCGGGGAATAGGAAGAAATGGCCGGGGAATAGGTAGAAATGGGCGGGGAATAGGAAGAAATGGCCGGGGAATAGGTACAAATGGGCGGGGAATAGGAAGAAATGGCCGGGGAATAGGTACAAATGGGCGGGGAATAGGTACAAATGGCCGGGGAATAGATAGAAATGGGCAGGGAAAAGGTAGATATGGGCGGGGAATAGGTAGAAATGGGCGGGGCATAGCTAGAAATGGCCGGGGAATAGGTAGAAATTGTCGGGCAGTAGGTAGAAATGGCTGGGGAATAGGTAGAAATGGGCGGGGAATAGCTAGAAATGGGCGGGAAATAGCTAGAAATGGGCGGGGAATAACTATAAATGGGCGGGGAATAGGTAGAAATTGGAGGGGCTTAGCTAGAAATGGGCGGGCATGGCTAGAAATGGATCACTGAATAATATGCTTACCTTTGAATGGTGTTTATAAACTACGGACTCTGTGTTCTCACACGCGGTGTCGTCTCTATGGTGTTCCAGGTTTATAAAGTCATCTATTTGATCAATAAATACAAGCGTTCTGTGCTTGGGAATGATAAAGTCAACCTGTTGAAATGTTTGTTTTGTGTAATCCTTTATATGTTCGTGTTTAATTTGCTCTGATTCAACTTCTCTGCGCTCCTCCTCTATTTGGCATTGAGCTGAGTGCAATGCGTCCGCCATTCGGTTCCTACCACGATTCCTTATATCTCGTTTATGGAGCAAAACTATTACTACTATTAATAATCCGGATACACAGAATGTTGCTATAACAACCGCAAGAATGATAACTAGGTTATGTTTACCTTCCCTATGATTAGCATCTAGTAATTCTGTCGAGATATTCCTAGAAATATCAAGGTGTGAAACACTAATAAATAACTCGGCCCTTGCCTCTCTTGCTGGTCGTCCCTGGTCTGTTACGTGAACAATCAGCATATATGTCTCTTCTTCTATCACTAAGCTGCCATTTACACCCACAAACACGTAACCAGTGGATGGATCCACAATAAAGCAGCGAGAACAGTTGATGATATCCAATGAATATGTTAAAGTCCCATTGTCACCCTGATCTACGTCAAATGCTACAACGCACGTGACTAGTGCCATTGGGAATACATCCATACCAGACATGCGCACCGTGTTGTTAGACACACGTGGGAACACGATGACTGGCTCATTATCATTTATGTCTAATATATGGACTATCACGTGAACAGACGTGCTTAATGGCGGCTTCCCGTGGTCTGTAGCTATAACTTGCAGGTCGTACTCAGGCGTTATTTCTCGGTCAAAGGATATGTGTGACGTAATGCATCCTGCGCCATCTACCGGTAAAATCTGGTAATACATGCTACTGTGTGTTTCCTGGGAGAGGAGATAGGAAATATTTCCACCGATGGATAGGTCTGGATCCTCTGACGTCACACAACCTATGAGTGTATTCACTGGCAAATGTTCTTCAATGTAAAAATGGTATATATCCATCATGAATGAAGGCGCATTGTCGTTCTCATCTAGAATTGCTACATTGACAGTGGCTGACGAGGACATGGCGGGAGTACCAGTGTCCGTGACATAGACAAGGAATGTTATATCTTCTGTCGCTTCACGATCTAAACTCACATTCGCTTTAATTAAGCCGGTTTTAGAATTAATAATGAAGTTGTGTTGAAAGTCGCCAGAAATATAATAGATCAAATCGGAATTTACACCAATGTCGTCATCAGTCGCTGAACACTGTACGATGACGTCACCGGGATTGTTGTTCTCTACAATGATTGCTCTATAATTGGTCTGGTTGAATGAGGGTATGTGGTCATTCTCGTCCAGAACGATAATCCGGCTACTTTTGATAATATGCCTAGGTGGAATCCCTGCATCAGAACAAGACACGTTAAACGAATGCTCGTCTTCCATCTCCCTATCTAATGTTGTATTTAGGATTATCATATATGTATTATGCTTATTAGCAGGCCTTAGAATAAACATTTCATCGTCTAGATGGCACGTGACTGCGGCATTCTCACCCGAATCCATATCGAAAACAGAAACGTGTGCCACAAAATCGCCTAAGTCTGCAGTTTCTGATATCTCCCCAACGCCCACGTGATCTTGGTCAGTAAGAAAGTCGAATATAAGCTCAGGGTCGTTGTCATTAACATCAGTCACGTGAACTAGGACCAGTGTGACGGAACTTTGCTGTTGAGAGCGACCCTGGTCCGTTGCCTGTATTACCATACGATGAATTGTGTTCTGTTCGTAATCCAAATGGTCTGACGTAGTGATATCTCCTGTGCTTTCGTTAATGCTAAAGAGTCTCTGAGTCGCGAGGTTAGTCCTCGAACTAAAACTATACATCACGAGACTGTTTGGGCCAGAATCTTTATCAAAAGCAGACACGTGCTGGACATGTGCTCCCAGAACGACGTCTTCTCGCATGGTCACGTTATACAATTTATGTGTGAATTCTGGGGCGTGGTCATTAACATCTTGTACAAGAATATTTACTGTTAAAGAACCGGACATTCGAGGTACCCCCTGGTCACTCGCGATGACTACCATGGTATGCGTCTCTGTTTGTTCTCTATTCAGCAGATGTTGCACAAGTAACGTGACGTCATTACCTGTCATGCTGTCCACGATCTGCAATAAGAAGTCATTACTCGATTCTTTCAGGCTATATGTAATTAAGGAATTATCGGTCCCAGGTTCATCCGCGTCAGTCGCACTAACGATGGTAAATCGTGAATTCAACGCAGTGTTTTCTGGAATTCGGAGAGTAATATTAGTGACAGGAAACTCGGGTTTGTTGTCATTTCTGTCAGCAATGACCACTGTCACAGTATAGCTTTCAAAGAACCCTTTCGCATACGCAGCAATGTCTAGTTCTACGGTACATTGACCACCAAGAAGGCCACTGCATAACTGTTCGCGGTCAAGGCGGTCATCTACGAATAAATCACCAATGTCCTGGTCAAGTCTGAATAAACCAGACGGTGGACTTCGCGAAGAAAGAAACCTGAATCTCAAAGATGCGAAAACCGCAGACGAAGTTTTCTCTTGAAGTTTATGTTCCCGTGCAATGTTACCTAAAAACTGTTCCCCGTCAGTCTCCTCCAGAATACGGTAAATTTGTGATGCATGTTCGTGCCAATAGCTCTGAAGTATGACGATCAAGAAAGTGAAACGAACTTCCATGTTGTTGGTTGGTCGCATAAAGTAAATCCCTCCGTTGTGTTTTGACAGTAGCGCCTATAAGTTAGGCGCAAGTTGGAAATAGCAAAGCGTCGACACATGAATATATTATTAGTCCAATCACCAGATTTGGCCAAATTGCATCGAGCTACACATCATATTCCTGCTATGATTAGAAGTAGTCTGTACACATTCAGACGATTGTTAACAATTATTATCGTTTTGTAAATATATTAACTTTAATACTGTTTTATTGTTACATTTTAATTTCGCTATCTTAGTGATGAAAAAGGCAACACAACAAGAAGATGACATTGATTCCCGCAGTAACAGGTCGTTAGACTTCACTTGTCAGTCTGGCGTCGCTCATTAACCTGTGTCTGCCTGCTCTGGTTTTCAAGACAAATTTGTGATAATCCTGGAAACAATTTGATTGAAATCGTTAATATGGTAGGCAGCAACAATATTCATTCACATATTTTCCTAAATGAATCGGCAGCCGGTAACTTGATTAAGAATGCAGCACCATGAACGCTTGTATTATCTAATTACAGAATGGCGTGGGTTAACCTGTGTGTATGTTGTCAAGTTGAAAGTCGAATATCGCCTGCTCCAGGTAAATCCTGTGTAAAGAGAGAAAATGAGACATGTTTATTTAGGCATTTAGCAAATCAAGGGCTGTCTTTGAAGCCGGAAAGCTTGCTTAACCCAGCAACGATTAACTTCATTTAGAAATCGTTTCCCTTCGCGTCAGCCGATCAGATGCGCACGGCATATGTCGAGTTGCTAGGTCCTGTGTACACACGACATCCACTTAGCACCGCTATTATAATACACATTTAAAAACACTCATTCATAAGCGTCACTGATTTTATGTTAAATACAGTAGAGTTAGATTTCGATCATTTCGAGAACAATTTGACTGACAAGTTGTAGTTAGGGCTGTGCATCGATGGCGATCAGGAAATTTGTTTACAAAATATTCAACAATAAACTTTCTTCATGCATGGTTTTCTCCTTTAGATGTCTGATAGCCTGTCATATACGGTGCAAACCTGTCAGGGCCCGGGAAATTTTAGTATAAGCAAATTAATCCCATCAAACGTGGGTCCACAGACTATCAATCATAGACGCAAGATGTTGAATATTTAGAAATTAGTTTGACTGATCTTTTGCTATCATAGGCCTGTCGAATTTATTGGATTCAAGATGGAAACATTGACACTTCCAATGGCCCCATCACCCCCCCCCCCCACCCCCCCCCCCACCCCGCCCCACACCCTAGACTACCCAGATTATCTGCGCCATTGAGCTGCTTTGTTTAAACATATTCAATATCAGACCAACATGTCACAATAACGTATCATTTCCACATATGCCCCGCCAATTTTAACACTTTTAACCAACCATGAATTCCCAGAATTTAAAGTTTAAGACAAGTTTTGAGACAATGTAAGTTGTTGAATATTTTGAAAGTAATTTAACTGGGAGCCGTTGCTGCCTATGGCAGCAACAGCTCCCAGTAAAATTACTTTCAAAATAGTCAACAGAATGATTATTAAATTCTAAATTCACAAAAGACATACAATTCAGATACTTATTGTCTGACATTTTCCACTTTCGTGACGGACATGCGCAGTTTGATTGTGACGTCATCTAACAAATGACGTGTTTAGATTAAGAGTGACAAATCGGCTCCTTCTATAGTATTACATAGAATATCTATCACGTGGCTTTTCAATAAAAACATCATCTTCTATTAAATAATTAATTATATAACAAAATACACACGATGCCGTTCACATACTGGTAATGCTGCTACTACTGCTGCTGCTGCTGCTGCTGCTGCTGCTGCTGCTGCTGGCTGCTCTGCTGCTGCTGCTGCTGCTGCTGCTGCTGCTGCTACTACTACTACTACTACTACTACTACTACTACTACTACTACTACTACTACTACTACTACTACTACTACTACTGCTACTACTACTACTACTACTACTACTACTACTACTACTACTACTACTACTACTACCACTACTACTACTACTACTACTACTACTACTACTACCACTACTACTACTACTACTACTACTACTACTGCTACTACTACTACTACTACTACTACTACTACTACTACTCCTACTACTACTACTACTACTACTACGACTACTACGACTACTACTATATTTTGAAACTAATTTAACTGGCAGTTGTGGTTGCTTCTAGGTTGCAATCAAATCAGTTTCACAATATTCGACAGCCTACCTGTCTTGTAATCGAGCACATAGGCTTTTAATGCGATAAAAGGGTTCATTGATAAAGTGTTTGTCAATCAACCCACAAAACAGAACTAATGTCAAATGTATTTCAAAACACTATTAACCACTGGCGGCTACAACGTTGCTAATATTGGTCATACCTAGGCTTTTTAATGTATAGGCCTAGACATATATCGTTATGAATCGCAGAATATAATTATATAGTGTAATTTTGAAAGTGACAGCTGTTTATCACTGTGTGGTGCCTAAAAGCACGAGAGCAAATGACAAAAGCGTTTTTATGTACAAATTCTTTTCAAAATGTTTCTTTTCCATATATGAGTTGTGTGAATTATACATCGAAGTCTATAAGCCTTGCTCTAATCCATTTGTAAATAAGGAATTGAAAGGAGCTTGGTACTAGTTTATGTTAGCCCGATCGATGAATGCATTCTCTTTATCTCTATAGTCAACTTTCGTCTTGAATTCCCCCAGCAAAATAGGCCCATGGCAACAACAACTGTCAGTACAATTGTTGTCAAAATTGTTAGCATGAACTTAAGTATGCCTATATTAATGCAGTAAAGATCAATTACAAATAATTCTTATGGAATAAAAATAGGTGTTTAAGGACTTTGACGGGAGAGTGACAAAATTCGATTTACTGATAAAAACGCTATAAAGTAAACATGTCAGTTTCAAGAGTGATATAGGGCGAGTTTATTCATTCTCGACAGTGTAATATCTGTATTAATATTTTTAACTCAAAATTAAACTTAGTCCAAGCGCCATTCAACCTGCTAATGCCGGCGGCTATAATAAGATGTCTACTACAGCCGGCGCATCGCCAACATGGCGTAATGCACATGGATATGGATATATTGGCTAGATGGCTCATGCGCATATCCTCGCTATGGGGGGGGGGGGGGGGGGGCTAGTAGTCCCGAGCGCGGGTGAGGCAAGCTCTGTCAATCGCAATTAAGCATGACAGGATATTCACTGACTGACTGACTGACGCAGACGTTCAGCTGCATATATAGCCTTAAAAAAATGACTAAATTATATTTTGGTAATTTGAAGAGAAATTGAACAGACGCAAATTTACATATTTTTATCAGAAATAAAATTGTATTGGCTATATTAGTCTGACACTTTATTCGACTACGTAATAAGTTTAGTAACAAAAACATAATACTTTGGAGACTATACATCCGGTGAGAGAATACTGAACTTTTGAGATCTAGCAAGTAGGCCTATATACTAAATCTATGGTAATACACGCCTGGTAGGTATCAAGTAGTCGTGCCGAAAACCATAGAAATGTGCCCCGCTGTAAAATGCTACAGCCAGTTTTTGGATAAACTAGTCAGACTACATAGTTTTCATAATTTCGTTGATGCTAAATAAATTTTCAATGGACCTTTCCAGTTTTAGCTATGCCCCACCTATCTCTAGCTAAGCTCCACCCACAGCACGCTCGTGTTGGGATCGATCGTGTTAACCATTTAACGCTCACAGTCATATCAGCCAAAAACGGTTTCTGCAGTGGTCTTGGGAAATGTCCAAAATGAAATTTTATCACTGGGAATGACTGGCTCGATAACCCATCGCATTCGAGTGGTAAAATTTAAAAAATAGTCTTTTCTTGGTCAGCAAATGGACATTTTCTATGAGAAAATTGAAATATTCTTGAACAAATTCGAGGGTTAAAGGTTTAACTGGCCGATTGCTCCAAACCACCGGACAATAATTCCCATAAGCAATAACCCTGTTTGGGTCACAAACAACTTTCAGTCAAATTGCTTTCAAAATAGTCATCTAGTCCAGGTTAATATCACCTGTGTAAATATGTTGTCTGCATAACGTGCACGAGCACTGAGACGGTTAAGACTCCAGCATGTTTCATATTCTCTTAGCTTCTAGCCTATCATTTAAAGTATGCAGCCCATAATTTAATATCAGCTTGACTGATATTGATTGAACAGATATTTTTAATTAATTGAGAAATCCAGGTTTAGCTATGCCTCACCCATGTTTAACTCAGCTTCATCCATGCTTTGCCTGTGCTGTGATCGATCGATCCCTGAAATCGCTGACTATCGATTTCCAGAAAACTATCCAGGTAAGCTGTTGAATATTTTGAAACTAATTTGACTGGGTGCTGTTGCTGCCTAATATATTATATTGTAATATGACAGCAACAACACCCAGACAAATTAGTTTCAAAATATTCAACAGCATGTTTATTAAACAGCAAAGGCATACAATTCGTACAACGTGTCGGGCCATTAAGCGTTTAAGACGGACTAAATCGAGTCATTCATGACGTCATGATTATGACATCATCCTACACGTGGCGTATTTGATCATGACGTCATATGACGTCATTTGATGGATGAATTAACTGAAAAGGTGCATTGTCCACAGATTCTAATTGACCAATTCTGAATACAGAATGATGGGAACTCAAAATGACAATATCATGAGGGCACCATTACTCTGCAAAATACTTTGGCCACCTACACCACCCGTTAAATTCTAGGTTTATAAATCGAATAAAGATAATCCAAAGAAAAATAATCAACACATTGCTTGAGGATAAACTACTGACATGCGCAGTGCAGAAGATCAAATCATACGATGGTTCAAGACATATCCCCCTGTCATTCTCATGGTTTTTTGATATACAGAGGAAACACCCGCGATATGGGAAACGCACAAAGAAAGTTGCTCAGTTGAGTTTGCAGCAGCTGACAACTGTATATGGTGATTAAAGGAGGAAACTAGATCAACTACATGCCATTCTGCTTAAATTGATCTGCAAGGGATTACTGCATTGCCATGCGATCTGCCAGAGATTACTGCATGTGCCATATACTCTGCCAGAGATTACTGCATGTGCCATGAGCTCTGGCAGAGATTACTGCCTGTGCCATGTGCTCTACCAGAGATTACTGCCTGTTCCAGTTGCTCGGACAGAGATTACTGCCTGTGCCATGTACTCTGCAAGGGATTATTGCCAATGTCATGTACTCTGCCAGAGAGCAGTGCCTGTGCCATGTGCTCTACCAGAGATTACTGCATGTGCCATGTGCTCTGGCAGTGATTACTATCTGGATCATGTACTCTGGCATAGATTACTGCCTTTGCAATGTGCTCTGGCAGATTTTACTGCCTGTTCCATTTCCTTTGGCAGAGATTACTGTATGTGTCATATACTCTGCCAGAGATAACTGCCTGTCATGTGCTCTGGCAGAGATTACTGTCTGTGACATGTGCTCTGGCAGAGATTTCTGCCTGTTCCAGTTACTCTGACAGAGATTACTGTCTGTGCTATGTACTCTGGCAGAGATTACTGCATGTGCCATATACTCTCCCCGAGATTACTGTCTGTGACATGTTCTCTACTAGAGATTACTGTCTGTTCCATTTCCTCTGGCAGAGATTACTGTATGTGTCATATACTCTGCCAGAGATAACTTCCTGTCATGTGCTCTGGCAGAGATTACTGTCTGTGTCATGTGCTCTACCAGAGATTTCTGCCTGTTCCAGTTACTCTGACAGAGATTACTGTCTGTGCCATGTGCTCTGCCAGAGAGCACTGCCTGCGCCATGTGCTCTACCAGAGATTAATGCATGTGTCATGTGCTCTGACAGAGATTATTGCCTGTGCCATGTGCTCTGACAGAGATTACTTCATGTGTCATGTGCTCTGCCAGAGAGTACTGCCTGCGCCATGTGCTCTACCAGAGATTAATGCCTGTGTCATGTGCTCTGACAGAGATTACTTCATGTGCCATGTGCTCTGCCAGAGATTACTGCATATGCCATGTACTCTGCCAGAGATTACTGCCTGTTCCATGTACTCTGCCAGGGATTACTACATGTGCCATGTGCGCTGCCAGAGATTACTGCCTGTGCCATATACGTTTCCAGAGATTACTGCTTGCTTGTGCCATGTGCTCTGGCAGAGATTACTGCCTGTGAGATTTGCTCTGATGTGCCATGTGCTCTGGCAGAGATTACTGCCTGTGCCATGTGCTCTGGCAGAGATTACTGCCTGTGAGATGTGCTCTGACAGAGATTACTGATGTGTCATGTGCTCTACCAGAGATTACTGCTTGTGCCATGTGCTCTGGCAGAGATTACTGCATGTGAGATGTGCTCTGACAGAGATTACTGCCTGTGAGATGTGCTCTGACAGAGATTACTACCTGCGAGTTGTGCTCTGACAGAGATTACTGCGTGTGCCATGTGCTCTGACAGAGATTACTGTCTGTGCCATGTTCTCTCCCCGAGATTACTATATGTGACATGTTCTCTACCAGATTACTGTCTGTGACATGTGCTCTGGCAGAGATTACTGCATGTGCCATATACTCTCCCCGAGATTACTGTCTGTGTCATGTTCTCTCCCCGAGATTACTATATGTGACATGTTCTCTACCAGATTACTGTCTGTGACATGTGCTCTGGCAGAGATTACTGCATGTGTCATATACTCTCCCCGAGATTACTGTCTGTGACATGTGCTCTGGCAGAGATTACTGTCTGTGTCATGTGCTCTGGCAGAGATTACTGCATGTGCCATATACTCTCCCCGAGATTACTGTCTGTGACATGTGCTCTGGCAGAGATTACTGTCTGTGACATGTGCTCTGGCAGAGATTACTGCATGTGCCAAATACTCTCCCCAAGATTACTGTCTGTGACATGTGCTCTGACAGAGATTACTGTCTGTGACATGTGCTCTGGCAGAGATTACTGTCTGTGACATTTTCTCTGGCAGAGATTACTGTCTGTGACATGTGCTCTGGCAGAGATTACTGTCTGTGACATATACTCTCCCAGAGATTACTGTCTGTGACGTGTTCTCTACCAGAGATTACTGCATGTGCCATTTTCTCTGGCAGAGATTACTGCATGTGCCATATACTCTCCCCGAGATTACTGTCTGTGACATGTGCTCTGGCAGAGATTACTGTCTGTGCCATGTGCTCTGGCAGAGATTACTGCATGTGCCATATGCTCTCCCCGAGATTACTGTCTGTGACGTGTTCTCTACCAGAGATTACTGCATGTGCCATTTTCTCTGGCAGAGATTACTGCATGTGCCATATACTCTCCCCGAGATTACTGTCTGTGCCATGTTCTCTCCCCGAGATTACTATCTGTGCCATGTTCTCTCCCCTAGATTACTGTCTGTGACATGTGCTCTGACAGAGATTACTGTCTGTGACATGTGCTCTGGCAGAGATTACTGTCTGTGACATGTGCTTTGACAGAGATTACTGTCTGTGACATGTGCTCTGACAGAGATCACTGTCTGTGACAGGTGTTCTGACAGAGATTATTGTCTGTGACATTTGCTTTGACAGAGATTACTGTCTGTGACATGTGCTCTGACAGAGATTACTCTCTGTGACATGTGCTCTGACAGAGATCACTGTCTGTGACATGTGCTCTGACAGAGATAACTGTCTGTGACATGTGCTCTGACCGAGATTACTGTCTGTGACATGTGCTTTGACAGAGATTACTGTCTGTGACATGTGCTCTGACAGAGATCACTGTCTGTGACTTGTGCTCTGACAGAGATAACTGTCTGTGACATGTGCTCTGACAGAGATTACTGTCTGTGACATGTGCTCTGACAGAGATAGCTGTATGTGACATTTGCTCTGACAGAGATTACTGTCTGTGACATGTGCTCTGACAGAGATTACTGTCTGTGACATGTGCTCTGGCAGAGATTACTGTCTGTGACATGTACTCTGACAGAGATTACTGTCTGTGACATGTGCTCTGACAGAGATAGCTGTATGTGGCATGTGCTCTGACAGAGATTACTGTCTGTGACATGATCTCTGACAGAGATTACTGTCTGTGACATGTGCTCTGGCAGAGATTACTGTCTGTGACATGTGCTCTGGCAGAGATTACTGTCTGTGACATGTGCTCTGGCAGAGATTACTGCATGTGCCATATACTCTCCCCAAGATTACTGTCTGTGACGTGCCCTCTACCAGAGATTACTGCCTGTGCCATTTTCTCTGGCAGAGATTACTGTCTGTGACATGTGCTCTGGCAGAGATTACTGTCTGTGACATGTGCTCTGGTAGAAATTACTGTCTGTGACATGTGCTCTGGAAGAGATTACTGCATGTGCCATATACTCTCCCCGAGATTACTGTCTGTGACATGTGCTCTGGCAGAGATTACTGTCTGTGCCATGTGCTCTGGCAGAGATTACTGCATGTGCCATATACTCTCCCCGAGATTACTGTCTGTGACGTGTTCTCTACCAGAGATTACTGCCTGTGCCATTTTCTCTGGCAGAGATTACTGCATGTGCCATATACTCTCCCCGAGATTACTGTCTGTGCCATGTTCTCTCCCCGAGATTACTGTCTATGCCATGTTCTCTCCCCGAGTTTACTGTCTGTGACATGTGCTCTGGCAGAGATTACTGTCTGTGACATGTGCTCTGGCAGAGATTACTGCATGTGCCAAATACTCTCCCCAAGATTACTGTCTCTGACATGTGCTCTGACGGAGATTACTGTCTGTGACATGTGCTCTGACAGAGATTACTGTCTGTGACATGTGCTCTGACAGAGATTACTGTCTGTGACATGTGCTCTGGCAGAGACTACTGTCTGTGACATGTGCTCTGGCAGCGATTACTGTGTGTGACATGTGCTCTGGCAGAGATTACTGCATGTGCCATATACTCTCCCCGAGATTATTGTCTGTGACGTGTTCCCTACCAGAGATTACTGCCTGTGCCATTTTCCCTGGCAGAGATTACTGTCTGTGACATGTGCTCTGACAGCGATAGCTGTATGTGACATTTGCTCTGACAGAGATTACTGTCTGTGACATGTGCTCTGACAGAGATTACTGTCTGTGACATGTGCTCTGGCAGAGATTACTGTCTGTGACATGTGCTCTGACAGAGATTACTGTCTGTGACATGTGCTCTGACAGAGATAGCTGTATGTGGCATGTGCTCTGACAGAGATTACTGTCTGTGACATGTACTCTGACAGAGATTACTGTCTGTGACATGTGCTCTGGCAGAGATTACTGTCTGTGCCAATGGACATTTCCAGTTTTAAGTATGCCCGCCCATCTGTAGCTAAGCTCCATCCACGCTTCACATGTGTTGAGATCGAACGATCCATGAACTCCCTGACTATCAATTTCCAGAAAAATATACATGTAAGCTGTTAAATATTTTGAAACTAATTTGACTGCCCATGGCAGCAACAGCGTCTGGTCGAATTAGTTTCAAAATATTCAACAGAATGTTTATTAAATAAAGACATACAACAACGTGTAGTCGCTCACCAATTACGCGTTCGTGACGAACCTACCTACGCAATTCATGACGTCATCCGACGGCACGTAGTTGATTATGACGTCACATGATGGATGGATAAACTGGAAAGGTCCATTGCGTGTCTTGTAAACAAGATTAAAAGAAGACCGACATAAGTACGCCTATTAGGTAGTAAAATATCTATCTTAATCATAGACACACAATGCACGGATGAATGAGTTGGATATTGTAATGTCGAGTTCATGAGTGAACATTTGAAATATGATTCATGCGAAACATATTCGAGATGAATCGAGCGAGTAGATTTACAGTAGCTTTACAAGACAGGTTAGACCTTAACTTTAATTACACGATACCTAAGCAGACTTTATTTGTACAAATTAGGCTTGCGCGATTATTGCTTTGAGTGACCTTGATCGATTGTTTAAGAATAATCGTGATTACACAATTAATCAGCTTGGGTAATAATTACCGAGACATAATAACAATTAAAGATATATATGAATGACGAAAGCTGCAATGGTATTTAGAAATGTCCATTTGCTGGCCAAGTGAAGACCATTTTCGAAAATATATCGCTGGAATGCCTGTCTCGATACATACACTGAGCAAAATTACAATGTTCAGGAGCGATCGCGTTAGAGAGCAATCAAATAATCAGGTTTTGAAATATTTTATGCAGTAGAAATTAGTCACGATTATTCGATTATTTAATTTTTAATCATATAAATTAACGACTTAAAGAATAATAGCGATTTTCGATTTAAGCGCGTAATCGCGTAATCGCGTAATCGCGCAAGCCTAGTGCAAATACAATTCCCTGCGATATGCAAGTGTAATGGAGCTTTCCAGTTTTTGCTATGCCCCGCCCATCTTTAGCTAAGCTCCACCCACACTTCGCCCGTGTTGGAATCGATCGACCCCTGAATCGTATGAGTGCTCAATGTGTAGACACGATATTCCAGGGACTTTGATGACTATTTTGAAAACGATTTGACTGAATGTTGTTTGTGGCTAAACGGAGTTATTGCCTATAGAAATTATTGCACACACAGACACGCACGCATGCACACAAGTACGCACGCACGCACGCACGCACGCACACACGCACGCACGCACGCACGCACGCACGCACGCACGCACGCACGCACGCACGCACGCACGCACGTACGACGTTTAGGCTCCGAGAAAAAATATTAATGAAAGTAAGAAATCCTAACCCTTTAACCCGCGAATTTGTTCAATTTTCTCGTAGAAAATGTCCATTTGTAGACCAAAAGAAGACTTGCTTTTGACAATTTACCACTGGAATGATTTACCACAGTCCTTCCAGTGGTAAATTTTCAAATATAGTCTTCTCTTGGTCTGCAAATGAAAGTAGAAGCCTTTTCTGGCTGTTAAATTGTTAAAGGTGCATATTCACACCAGAATGATTGAAAATAACATAATTAAAATTGCATACTTTTATAAGCTTAAATTATGTGCATATGTGTAATGAATCGAAATAAATCTTAACATATGATGCCCGTGCCTCTATTTCAATTTCGCAAATTAAAAAATTTTATTAATTTATATGGAATGGAATCATCATATGTTAATATTTATTTCGTTTCATTACATATAGGCTCACAGTTTAAGCCTCTAAAAGTGTATTGTTTAAACAATTTTATTTTCAGAAATTTTACTGTGAATATGCACCTTTAAAGAAACGATTACAATTAACCCCTGCCACTCTGCAGTGGGTCTTAAGGAATGTCTAGTTGTAGACCAAGAAAAACCCCAATTTTTTTAAAATTTACCACTGAAATTCCTGACTCGGTAGCAGAGCCAGTCATTCCAGTGGTAAATTTCTGAAAATAGTCTTCTCTTTTGCCTGTAAATGGACATTCGATAAGCAGACATTTTGATTTTCCTTGACCAAATTGAAAGGTTTAAATGATGCACTCTAGGACAATATGAACAAGAAGCAACTAAAGTATAAAAACTCTACAAATATTAAGAAAAGGAGATAATTGGCTCCAAGAAACACTAAAGTAGCTAAAGAAAGCTTAGAGGAAAAGATGACAATGGACGTATCTAGTTTTAGCTTTGCCCCACCCATTTCCAGCTAAGTGACCCCATCGATTATGACGTCAGCATACACAGCATGTAGTTGATTATGACGTCATAAAATTGACCGATAAACTGGAAAGGTCCAGCAATTAGTTCCATTAAGCCTTTGATTCAGAAAGGTCTAATTTGAAATCTCTTATAATTTAATAAATATTCTGTTGACTATTTTGAAACTAATTTAACTGGAAACTGTTGCTGTTCCTGTCAAATTAGTTTCAAATTTTTTTCAACGGCTTACCCGTACATCTAGCTTGATATCAATGTTCCGCGAAGTCAGGGCTCAAACTATTAATACCATAAATCCAGTATATACTCGTTTGGTTATTCATGGCCTTCTCAAAAGCGGCTTCTGTTCAATTCCTCTTCAAATTACCAAAAGATAATTTAGTCATTTTAAAGGCTATATATGCGGCTGATCGTCTGCGTCAAGCCAGTCGAGTCGTCACGCGCAATTGCGATTTACTGAACTCGCGTCATCGGCCATCGCAACCATAGTTATCGTATATATTGGCTAGATAGTCTCCAAAACAATATGTTTTTGTTACTAAACCTATCGATAATTTATCATTTTTGAACTCACGTCATCATTGGTCGTGCCAACTAGCCCCATAGCGAGGGCATGCACACGAGCTATCTAGCCAGTATGTATACGATATCTATGGTCGCGACAACTAGCCTCAGTGAGGGTATGCTCGTGAGCCTTCTAGCCAATATATCAATGTCTATGGTTAATAATACACTTTTAGAAAGATTCCAGGAAGCGACGTATTAACTCTGCTGAATACTTTAGATGAATTCAGTGCTGTGTTTCAAGCACATTTTTTTCGAAATAATCAGCGCCAAAATGACTGCATTATGAAACAAATATATCTCCATGCAACATATGCATAATATGAAATCGGCTAATTCATTTTAAACTAATTTAAGTTTATTTTATTTCACGTAAAATGTTAAAACTACTAAATTTTATATTAGGTCCTAAATATACTACACAGCGGTTGAAACGCTGTCTTTTACAATGCTTATTTTATAAACATAATTTCAAACCAATTTTAAATTTATTTTAATTAGGAATATGTGTGCGTGACAAACTTGAGTGAATAACTCTTACATACCTCTCGCGGATATTGAATATCACGAAGACTTCTCGTACGCTATATTCCTACGCGTGTTATGGTAGGGGTGGTGGGGGGGGGGGGCTGGGGCGGTAGGGAGAGTCGTGGATGAGGAAGCGCCAGGGGAAGGAACACACATGCGTGCGCGTGCGTTCCCGCGCGTGCGCGCGCGTTCCCGCACACACACCTGCCCGCCCGACCGCGCTCACCATGCACTCACACGCCAAATGGCACTGACGAACACGCGGCGAGCACATACATGGCACGTGCACGACGCATACATGGCGTACACACGATGCACGTGCATATATACTAAAAACCCATAGTTTTCGCCTTACCTTTCCCACTGTAGTTGATGTTTAGAGACAGTCACTAATGTTCATAGAGCAATATTTGGCTGCATTTTTAAAATGAAAAAGCCTGAAAAAAATTCTCGGCTCAATGATAATTGGCAAAATAATGATAGACATGATTTACACACATAAGACTTGCCATAAAATTGATAACATTTCGAAATTTAAATATAACTATTGATAATACGAGCGGGCTTGTTTTCTTTGAAGTTGCAAAATCTCTTTCTTTCCTTTAAGGGCTGGTCAATTATAAGGTAATAAATAGAGCGACGGACGAGTGGATGAGCGGGGGCTCAGAGATATCAATAACGTATTCTGTCACAGTAGTCCTATAATCAGTGGCTCATTAAGCTCAATACATTAACTAAATTGATTTAAATGAAAGAGTATACGTCGATAAAGATATAACACTCCCATCACCCACGTGCTGCTCTTTACTTGGCCAGCTATCACTTCATCTCAGTTGCGGACCTCCCACCTTTCCATTAGGCGCATAGTCTATAGCCTAGGTCTGCCAAGTTCAAGTTCACTTTATTTACACCTTGTTAAATACTTGGATAATGTGTTGTATAATTATAGGATCTTATGACGTCGGTTTGTAGTGACGATTAATCATAGTATGTAAGTTCAAGAATATATGCACGTTTATTTATTACGACATCTGTCATTCCGTCTCTTCGTCTGTTTTACATATGTTAACGTATGAAAACAGTCAAGCAATAAAGAACAATATTAACATATTTTACAAACACAAAATCCCTCCTCCCTTTTAGACGTGTAGTCCTTAATTAATACATGATAACTATTAAGTCTATAAACATATGAGAGCGTTTGCATTGCCTGTGTGGAAGATAAGGTAATACAGGAGCTGGATGTACACCTCCCTTGGAATTTGTGCAACACCTAAATCTAAATGATCAGTCTCAAGATCATCAATGATGGGCAATTGACTGTGACCAGCGTACCTGACTGAAGCTACGCCTAAGGATTTTACTCGCCTTTGAACATACAATCAATTGATTGCCAAATCGACCAATTTCAGTGAATGGATCTGGACCATACCGTGTGGATAACATATTCAACATTGGCTGACGGACAAGAACCTGGCCACACACCTTTAATGGGCTATCAACAGCATCCCTCTTGCGCTATCAGTGTAAGCTTTTGATTTCATTGTGTACATGTAGTCACGCTTACGTTCTTTTGAAATCTGTGCCTGAATAGAAGACTGTGCATCCTTAAATTTGGGTGCTAATGGAAGACCATCACGACCATCTCGTCTGAACAAATGCAAAGACGGTAATACACCTGTTGCAGAATGTGTGGTTTCTATAGGGAAACAGGTAATCAACAAGAGCTTCTTGCCTTCTTTCTAACCTTTGTTTTCTACTTTGGCCTTCTTTAAAGCCAACTTCATGTTTCTGTTGACCCTTGAAACTTCACCATTCGCGGACGACCAATGCTCAGTACCACATTCATTCGTAAATCCAGCAAACTCTTCATAAATCAACTGACTACTATTGTCAGAAGCGAATATTGAAGGCAAGCCGTGTGTTGCAAACACAGACTTCAAGTACTGTATAATTTTGTCCCTGGTGGATGACTTAGTTATTCCAACCTCCACGTAGCAAGAATGGTAATCCACTATGTCAATCAGAGTTTCTCCTGGGTAATGGACCACAGAGATCAAGCGATATATGCTCCCGTGGATTTCTTGGCATTTTAGTAGGCATAAGCGGTACAGGGCATGTTTCAGGTCCAGTAGCTTGACACACATGACACAGTGAAACATGTTCCTCGATATCCTTATCAACATTAGGCCACCAAACTTTGCTTCCGATATGCTTGATGGGCAAGTTGCAATGCAGTTTTATGTAATGACGTGGGCATGCCCATGCGACTCCCACGAAGAACATTATTACCATACACAGATAATTCATATTTGAAACGCAAATAACCAGACTGACATGTACTCCACTTTTCCTGGAGAATACACTGTCTGAATTGTACCACTTCCGGATCCTGCAAATACTCCGTATCAATTTGTTCAAATGACATTGACTTTGGCACTGCAGAATTAGCAAAAAAACCCACATATGTTTCTGCTATGCTGCGTTTCTGTGATGCTATGCGCTGCCTCAGTAGCAAACGCGATAGCGCATCAGCTACATTCTGAGATCCCGGTTTATATATTACCCTAAACCAGGAAGTTTAGGGAGTCCCCAAAAAATTAAAGTTTTAAAATCACAATGTCTCACCATCTGAAAAGTTTCTCTATCCTAAAATAATATTACATGCAAAAAAATCAGTTCATTTAGAGAAGATTCAGAGGTCCCCCCAAGATTTTTTAAGATTGGTACAGTTTGCCAATAACACAAGCTTATCGCAGCAAACTTGGTTTTGTAATTAAACTGACATTTAGCTATATGTGGACAAGGAGTTTTTCAGTACACAATTCTCTAAAAAGGAATATGCTTGACTATTTGATATATGTACTTACAAATATCTACGCTTGTTCCTTCTGCTTTCATACGTCATTATTTGTATATCTTTTCAGTTTCAAAGTAATACTGGCTGAATCAGAACCCACAAAACATGTGACACGCAAAACCGATGAAATATTTCTAATCGGTCATCCAATTGAAACTTTGACAGGTGCCCGATTTCCATCTGGTCGGGATGTTATGAGAAATTTTGTGTTTTATCATCGGCCACAAAAACTCACAACGGTAAGTGTTCGTGTTCATGATCAAATTTTGCCATTTTGGACGAAATCTAGACTGCCTGTACGACAAAAGTACCATATCATTAAGAAAATTAAGGAGCTCTATGACCAATATATTCAGTTGATGAAACATTATAAAAGAAGCCACCAGAAAGACAAGTTGAACCAATCTAAAATATACAGAAACACTTGACAAATTATTAGATATCTGTCATGCTAATTCCTTCCTAATGATAAAGAATGAAGAAGACAGACAGGTTTGCGGTTGCAACAAGAGTCAATGATTGGATCAACCGCAGGTATTGATAAGAACATAGTGCTAAATGAGAAGCGGTCTGTTGAGCGAGACAAACGGCAAGAATGATATAAAGAGCGAATGGCAGTTAGTAGCGAGACATTGGAACACCAATTGACAGAAAATGTTAAATATGTAAGTGACACCTCAGTAGAAGACAATTCAGGTAAAGATTCTGACAGTGAATTTACTGTAGCGCCATCAGCACCTAAAAGGCCTATCCCTATGAGCAAACGCATCATGTCACCAAAGGTTTCCGCTCTGTTGGATTGTACAAATGCCAGTATTCGAAAATCAACAATGATAATGGGTTCGGTACTCAATGCAGCAGGGTGTTCAACAGCATCAACAGTTCTTTCGCTGTCGGCATCATCAACGGCGAGATTGATGTTGTCCATTGTGCATTGGGATGGCAAGCTGGCGTCATATCTGAGTGGAAATTATGTAGGCAATGTTGATCGTTTACCCATTCTTCTTCTGTTGCTGATGGGAGCACAAAACTTCTCGCTATTCCTAAATTATTATCAGGAATATGACAGGCAGAATCTGATGCTATACTGGAACAGTTAAATTCATGGCAGAGTATTCAGCATGTAATTGGAATGTATTTTGACACTACAGCATCAAACACAGGGCGTATTTCGGGAGCCTCTACACCGCTCGAAAACGCAATTGGACAACATCTTTTATGGCTCGCTTGCCGGCACCACATGTTGGAAGTCCTGTTGTCAGATGCCTTCAGGGTATGTTTTGGTCCATCAACTGGACCGGAGATAATGTTTTTCAAACGATTCCGTGACAACGGGCCTAAACTTAATCAACAGCCTCAGCGAGAACCCCCGCTGATAACAAAAACCAGACTCACAGAAATTATTCATATAACAGCAGTTGACAGAACTCCATACAAGAGATGACTATCTTGAATTTCTCCAGTTAGCTGCACTAATGCTTGGACTGGATATTCAGGTAAATGAATTAAGAAAAAATGAATGTCATAATTTTCACATAGAACATAAATATAAAATATTCAACTAACAAAATCAAATAACGTGCCAAAGACAAGGAAATATATTATGTTTCAGCTTGTTGCTGTCGCAAGTCACGCACATATAGAATTTATGAAATTTGGAAACCTATGAGCTTGTTAAGTGATGACGTATTTCCGGGTTCAGCTCGATTGTTAAATACACAAAATAATGTTTATGTTTAACTACAAATGATGACGTCATAAACACGTTCTTGTGAAGTAATAAAATAAAATACACACTTCCGGGTTGCGAATCACGTGCAGTGACGTCATACTTAACAAGCCCGTAATGTATAATAGATCACTATAATGTATATTGAACAATACAATTTGCTTTTCATGCTAGGTAACAATCAAAAAGCCTTGTGCAATTCACAGAGCACAGCGGATGACCAGGGCAATTTATTCACTCAAGATAGACCTTCTTTTGGATGGCAATGAATCCCAATTCACCTTTCCAGAGTACCCACCTATCATATGACGTCATAATGAACTGCGCGATGTGTAGAATGACATCATAATGAATGACGTCATGAATGATGTCGATAAGTACGTCACGAACGCATATTTGAATGCGTTGTTGTACAAATTGTTTGCTCTTACTATTTAATAAATATTCTGTTGACTATTTTGAAACTAATTTGACTGGGCGCTGTTGCAGCCTTAGGCAGCAACAGCACCCAGTCAGATTAGTTACAAACTATCCAACAGCTTCCCTGTATAGTTTTCAGGAAATTGATAGGTAGGGCATTTGGTGATCGATCAATCCAAACACGGCGAGGTGTGGGTGGAGCTTAGCTAGTGATGGGCGGGGCATAGCTAAAAATGGAAAGGTCCATTACAGGTAACAGCTCATGAACTACAAGGACGTCAATGATCAGAAGAATAAGAAGATCAGTTTACTGACGATGTATACCCTCCTTAAATAAAGAATTATTATTATTATTATTATTATTATTATTATTATTATTATTATTATTATTATTATTATTATTAATGATTCAACAGATTTGTTGTTTGTGTGTATTTGCGATCCTGGTTCACAAGCAAATCTGCTGCTGATGCGCCTTTCAATGGCATTCTATTAATCCAAAGACTAAATGCGCATGATGATGTGAATATCCGAAGAACTGGCATCAACATGATGCATCGTCATTCGTGGTATCTAAGCCCAGAGCTAGCAACACGTGTCCTCTTCTCAGAACAGCTGTCTTTCACCGAGAAATCAAAACTGGTTACTGAATATGAAGTTGGAACGAGGACCGCACCTGCTGAAAACCATTCCAAGCGATGTTGCAGAGTTGTGTCTTTCGAAATCTTTCTGTGTAACTACTGACATTGAGGGTAGTTTCCCTGTACTACCTGTGGAGATTTGGCCAGAAACGCAGTCTTTTCAAATTGCAGCAGCATTTGTCAGCAACATGACTTGTATCAATGACCCTGCTGAAAGAGGAGTAGCATTAATAGAACAGTTCAATGCAACAACAAAAGATGAAGATCAGAGACAATATTTGCTCCAAGTTGCTGAAAAGCACAGAAGGAAATTTACTAGTTGCAATCGTGATGGCATTGCTAACATGTAGACTACATGTAGATTGTAGGCTACATTCACAAACTAGTAGATGATACGATAGCTTTCATACGTGTAAATATTTGTAATGTGTGGTTAATTATTTGCGCTGATCAGATTTAATACATGTGTCAATGTTCCCCATACGATAGAACTTTATGTGTAACGTAAACTGCTTCCATGTTTAAACCCATTCCTAGATATATAGAGTCTGTATAACACATAGGCCTGATTATTGCAAAAGACCTATATATATGCACATCGTGGAAATGTACAAATTCTTGGGGGACTGCTAAATCTTCTCTAAATGACCTGATTTTTTATATGCAATATTATTTTAGGATAGAGAAACTTTTTAGATGGTGAGACTGTGATTTTAAAACTTTAATTTTTTGGTGACACCTTCAATGAACCTGTATGGCTGTAATTGTAGAGACCAACGCTCTATTCTTGCTGGCGGTCTTGATCAGGGAATCAGCGCTATAGATAATTTCTAGAGGTGTGTGCTCTGTGATAAGCTCAAATTCAATACCATAAAGATACAAATGAAAGCTTTCACAACCCCATACAACAGCAAGCGCCTTCCTCTCCGTTTGGGAATATCGCTGCTCTGTATCAGCAAGTGCCTTGCTAGCGTATGCTACTGGTCCATAACCATCCGCAGTTTATGCTTTCTGACTCCCAGTCCATACGGACTAACATCTACAATGAGTTGGGTCTTCGCTGTCGGATCATAGTATGCCATCACACTGGCACTAGGCAGCTTAGACTTTAGCAGTTCGAATGCATTCTGTTGAGCTGCATTCCAAGACCAAGTACAATTTTTCTTTGTAAGCTTTCTAAGTGGAGCAGTTATCGTACTGTAATCAGGTATGAACCTTGCCACATAATTTACCAGACCAAGCAGACCTCGCAATTCAAACACTGTTTTAGGTTCTCGGGCATTCTGAATTGCTGAGACCTTGAATCACTTGGGGAAATGTCATTAACAGACAAGACATGTCTATGAATGTTATCTCATTTGAACCAAAGATACACTTATCCTCGTTCAGGATCAGGCAAGATGCCTGTACCTTCTTCATGGCGATCTGTAGACGTTCATCATGTTCTTTGTGTGTGGCTCCAAAATCAGAATATCATCAGAAATATTCCGTGCTCCTGTACATCCTGCAATTACCTGCTGAATACAATGCTGGTAACATTCAGAAGTACTGGCAAGACCAAACATGGCAAGACCAAACAATAGTTGTTTGCATCGAAATAAATCATGGTGTGTTGCAAAAGTTGTGATATGTTTGGACTCTGGTGCCAACTCGATCTGATGATACCCCATATTCAAATCAAGCTTAGAAAAGACTGTGGCACCATGCATATCTTGTACAACTTTATCTACCGTTAGTATCGGGTGACGTTCCTGAACATCGGCTGTATTGGCACGACGCATATCAAGACATAAACGCACACCACCACTTGATTTTGGTACTACCACAAGAGGGGATACCCAAGTTGAAGGGCCAGTTGCAGGTTCCATTACATCATCCTTTATTAACTCATCAATTTTTTTGTTTACTCTTTTAAGCACACTGAAAGGTAACCCGCGAAGTCGTTGGCCCACTGGTGTTACACTATCATCAATATGTATCTGTAACAGAAAATTCTTTAGGCTACCCAAGCCTGTAAATATGTCATTGTTTTCAGTAACTGTATTGATTTGTGGTATTTAGTTCACAAGAGGTTGCTTTACCTAATAAGCATTTAGGAGAACCATGTCGCATTAGCCGACTTGTTACCTATTGTAACAACGGCATCAAAAGAACCGTGTATAGGCAAAGGATTATCGGAAGCATATGTATGTACTTTCTTCTTGACATTTTTAAGTGCAGGTGCACCACACTTTAACAAATAGACAAACTCACTAATTAGATTGAAAGACGACCCAGAATCGATAAGCATGTGTACACTTTGACCATCAATGACTACTTCTATATCTGAATTATTAGCCATTGTATTATTTGACCATAAATCTCGAACAGACTTTGAAACATAATTGACAGCGTCCTGTGTATGTGAAGATGTGTCAGAATTTTCAGGCTCAATGACCTGAATGGGACTATGATTAAGCAATTGATCATGATCATTCTTATCAACATAAATAAGATGTGCATAAGAGCATGTAAAAACATAATCATCATCAGACGATTCAGTGACAATGGTATTAATAGTCTTTTTGCTAAATTGCCCGGCATTTGATGTAGGATTTGCCCAGCACACGACGGAGAAATGTCCTATTTTATGACACTTATTACCAGGCGTATTCACAGCCACCATGCATGCAGTCACTAGCCAGATGTTTCGGAGAACCACATCTGAAACAGTAACGCTGGTTTGAAAATGTTTTCTTGTCCTTGTACCGAATACCACTTTTCGCACCGATTTGATCAACTTCTTCGTTAACCAATGTACAATCATCACCACATGTAGCCTCGATCTTCTGTGCTTGACTGTCTGCAGTTTCTGCAATACGTGCATGATTTAACAATATAACTAGTGTTAAATCTGATTCACAAAAAAAACCACGACGTAAACGACTGGCTCTTCATTTATCAACAATCACGTATCATCTCTTCTGCTAGATCATTATAACCAACAAGTTCCGCAATCTTGTGTAGAATTATAGGATCTTATGACGTGGCCGGTTTGTAAAGTGACAAGTCACCTTTCCAGAATATTCATCCATCATCTGACCTCGTATGACGTCATAATCAGCTCAGCGCGTATATGATGACGTCACAATCATTACGTCACAAAGGGGTCCGTATAGACCGTCATCAAATCTCAAATAGACCGACACGTTGTATGAATTGTATGTCCTTGTAATTCTTTGCTATTTAATAAACATGCTGTTGAATATTTTGAAACTAATTTGACTGGGCGCTGTTGCTGCCTAGGCAGCAACAACACCCAGTCAAATTAGTTTCAAAATATTCAACAGCTTACCTGTGTAGTTTTTTTGGAAATTGATAGTCAGGGTGTTCAAAGATCGATCTATTCTAACACGAGCGAGGTGTGGGTGGAGCTTAGCTAGAGATGGGCGGGGCATAGCAAACACCGGAAAGGTCCATTAATCATATTACGTAAGTTCAGGAATATATGCACGTTTATTTATTACGACATATGTCATTCGGTCTCTTCGTCTCTCCTACATATGTTAACGTATGAAAGCAATCAAACAATAAAGAACCACACCGTTATAGAGGTTCCGATTTGGTGCCGCTGTCCACTGATACGAGATCAATGTATCTCGTAGTATCGTATGCACACACGAAAAAATCGCACTCATACAACTATTACGTACGTACGTACGTACATATGCACAGACGGGCGGGTGTACGCATAGACTGATGGGCACATAGGCGTAAAGACTGACGTATAGACGGACGTCTGGGCGGACGGACGGGCGGATTCACGGACGGACGAACGTATACATGCATGCACACATGGGAAGGAATGGAGGCCGGAGGGGTGGTGGGAGGGAAAGAGGAAGGTAGTGATGTAGCGAGTGAGGGAGTGGCGGGCGCACACGCACTCACGGACAGGCACGGAGGGTGGAGGGATAGAGGAAAATGAGGGTAGTAGATAGCGAGAGAGAGAGAGAGAGAGAGAGAGAGAGAGAGAGAGAGAGAGAGAGAGAGAGAGAGAGAGAGAGAGAGAGAGAGAGAGGGGATGGGGTATACGGAGTGAGTGAGGGAGTGAAAGAAGAATGGATGCAGGCAGGCAGGGAGGGATGGTGAGAGATGGTGGAGAGAGACAGTGGAGAGGAGGATGGGACGGAGAGAGTGGGGGGGGGGGGAGGAAGGGATATGTTGAGGGAGAAAGGAAGGGAGGGATGATGCATGCATCGAAAACTCACTATCAGTAGTAATTTCATACCTTTTATATATAATGATTGGTTTTCAAGATGTAGGTGTGTTTATCATTCCACTACTGACGATAGCTTATTCAGGCCCGACTCTCACGGTCAGTAGTTATCTGGAAGCGTGAGCATCCGACCAACTTGAGTTAACCAATTCTCATCTATATGTGATGATGGTGACCGCCGATGCGCATAGAACCCATTCTGCTGATTATATTAACCCTTGGGCGAAATAAGAGTTTGCTTATTGAATGCCCATCTTCATGCCAAGAGAAGGCGTGTTTCTTTATTTACCACTGGAATAACTGGCTCGTTTATGATTCTAATTTAAAAAAAAAATGTTTTCTCTTGGCCTACAAATAGCCATCCTCCAGATGACTATCACCGTGACAGCAAAGACTTATAATTAAAAAAAATAAAACACTGAAAAAATATGCAATATATTTAATCAAACTGTGGAAGTGTTTAGACGGAAATGCATTAATCTACGTTGAAAACAAGTTGTGGTCAGCAGCCGTCAGTTATACGGCAAGTTAATGAGTATAGTTGACAGTGACTATCATTTAAACAAGTGTATTATTAACTTTAGTGCAATCGCTATTAGTGCAGGTACAGAATTCGCCAGCAAGTTTTATAACTTCTTTGAAAGAAAGTTGAATTCCTTATTTATTAGTAATATCTAAACGAATTAAAATGAATAATACAACATCGTTGAATGTAATGTGCTGGACAGTGTCCGGTTACATCATACCTATCGCTCTAGGTATTTTATATGGACTAGTTTCCGGCGTGGCCGTGGCTGGTAACTTACTTGTCCAGATATCAATGTTCCGATTCAAGAAACTCAGGACCAATTCTAACCTACTCATCATGGCCTTGTCCTGGTCGGACCTCACTGTCGGTGTAGCAGCTATGCCATTACAGTTGTACCATGAACTGACCAGAAGATGGAAGTTGGGCTGGGCAATTTGCTATATCTTCAGATCTGTGCAGTATTCATCTACCACAGTCTCCATATTAATGGTCTGTTTCATCACCATAGAGCGATTCATTGCTTTAAAGGACCCGCTAAAATACCAAATTAGAGTTACGCGTCGCGTCATAAGGACACTCATCACCGTAGCTTGGGTACTATCATATCTGCCAATCTGGTCTTGGATGTACTTCACTGGTCTTTTGTTCAACACAGACGTACAAATTTGTGGTGTGGTATTCTGTAATAACGTGGTGTTAAGCTTGGTGACATTGCTTTTTATCCTGCCGCTTGCTGTGACTACCGTACTGTATGGCGCCATCTTATGCATTGTCTACAATAATCGCAAAAAGATTCGGTCTAACCAAACATATAGCCATAAAGCCCTTCGTACAGCAGCACTTATTATTGGCGTCTCCCTGGCAGTATTGACACCATGGTTTGCGCATGTGGCGTTGTTGGCAGTTTGTAACAGTTGTTCTGTGCATGATCTTGTGGTCTCGCTTATAGCATGGCTAGTGCTCAGTAACTCGGCCATTAACCCGATCTTATACGCTATGGCGAATGCTGACTTCAGAAATGCTTTCAAAAACACCATATGTTTGCTGGTAAAATGTAAAACAAAATGATCATGTCAGAGAATGGGGTGCAGGACATCTCGTACCATCGGCAGGTAAACTTGTACCAAATGGATGCCCAACTCGTACCAAAATCTTTGGACACCTCGTACCGTGTTCTGAGACAACTCGTACCAGAGCATGGCCAACTCGTACCATGTTTATAATGAAAGTAAATGTGGAACGAGTTGACCATGTGTTGGTACGAGTTGTCTCAAAATTTGGTACGAGTTGTCCAAAAAGTGGTACGAGTTGACCATCCATTTGGTATGAGTTTTCTTGGTACGAGTTGACAATGGTACGAGATGTCTAGAATTAAGAAAATGATCCTATAACTATTTCGTTTCATTTATAGCTAATGAAAGGCATTTCATAAATCAGCACATACACTTGTCGTCTAAATCAGCACATACACTTGTCGTCTGAATCCTTCCAAAAGATATACAGTAAAATTCATAGATAAGCTAAAGATCTTTCCAAAACAAAAAAACACAGAAACATGTTAATTGACTGTTCCAGTTTTAGCTACACCCCGCCCATCTCTAGTTAAGCTCCACCCATACCTCGCCTTGTTGGGATTGATCGATCCCCGAATGCCCTAACTATCAATTTCCTGAAAAATACAGGTAAGCTGTTGAATATTTTGTAACTAATTTGACTGGGTGCTGTCTGTTCATTAAATAGTAAAAACATACAATTCGTACAACAACGCATAGTCTGTCTTCAAGTATGTGTTCGTGACGTGCTTATCTACGTCATTCATGACATCATGTAATGACGTTATTCATTATGATGTCATTCTACACATCACGTAGTTGATTATGACGCCTTAGGGTGGATGGATAAAGTGAAAAGGTCTGTTAGGATAAAATGGACTGTGTGGAATATTTTGAACACAATTAGACTTGAAGACATTAGGCAGCAATGGCTTCCAATCCAATTATGTGTTAAATATTCAACAGTACGTTTTACTTTGTTATTTCTGAGCTGTACTGTAGCTTACGATTTGACGACGATTCCAAGCAGATCTCTGGTCAAACTAAAAGCCGCCCATTGTTTGCTAAGCTCCGCCCACTGTTTGCTAAGCTCCGCCCACTGTGAGAGTGCATTTGAATTGATTTGAACAGATTGATGTCTGAATTCCGGATTTCAAGGTAACTATAGGCTACAGCCAAGTTATCGAACAGAATGCTGATTAAATTCAAGCTCGTGCAATTGTATAATTTTGAAATTAATTTAACTGTAAGCAGTTGCTGCCTAAGGCAGCAAAGGAATCTGCTCAAATTAATTTTAAAATGTTCAAAAACTTTTCCTGTATAGTTACCTTGGAAATCGGGGGAATCCATTGATGAATGTGTTAAATCATAGGCCTAAATAAAATTTAAATTTTAAACTATATTCATCAAGTTTCTTCTTTTAGCATATAATTAGCTATTTATCGATATTACACTATACATTCATATGTGTACATGTAATACAGATTAAATTATTATCATATGTATATCTTAAATTATTTATTATTTTTATAATGTAAGTCACTTTAGCTTGATCAATGAACCTTTCCAGTTTTAGTTATGCCCAGCCGATCTCTATCTATGCTTCACCCACACCACGGTCGAGTTGGAATCTATCATCTCTGAACTCCCTGTCTATCAATTTCTAGAAAACTATGCAGGCAAGCTGTTCAATAATTTGAAACTAATTCGACTGGATGCTGTTGCTGCCTATCAGCATGTTTATTAAATAGCAGAGATACTTAATAGTTTTAGCTATGCCCCGCCCATCTCTATCTAGGCTCCACCCACACCCCCGCTCGAGTTGGGATCGATCGATCTCTGAACACCCTGACTATCAATTTCCAGAAACATATACGGGTAAGCTGTTGAATATTTTGAAACTAATTTGACTGACAGCAGCGCCCGCCAAGTCAAATTAGTTTCAAAATATTCAACAGCATGTTTCTTAAATAGCAAAAACATACAATTCGTACAGTGTCGGACTATTAAGCGTTAAAGACGCAGAATGCTGGAAATTTCAATTTCCCTTTCTCCGAGATCTAACAATACTCACCATTCTGTTACTTCTGATATACAGCTGGCTCTGACAGCTGGCTCTAGGACTATAGACTTAGAAAGCTTTACCGACTCCTTGGAACCGGGTACTCGGCTCCCAACTGCCGAGTACCCGTCAACCATAGAGCTCATATTGTTTGCATAGCCACCAAACAAGAGAAATCCATGGCTTGCCTCCGTGGGGCTGGGAGGCTGGGTCCGTAACAGAATGGTGAGTATTGTTAGATCTCGGAGAAAGGGAAATTGAAATTTCCTGCATTCTCCTTCGATCAATACTCACCATTCTGTTACTTCTGATATACACCAGATTTGATCAGTAACCTGGTGGGAAGGGGCAAGCCATAAATGCTACTTTTGCCCCTTGGAGAAAGATTTAGACGTAACAACTTGACTAACGGAGACCTAAAAGGACCGTCAAGTTATCAGAACCGAATCAAATTCGCGTCACTGCCCCCCCCCCCCTATTTTCTCCTAAGCAAAGGGAGAGAACTCACGAACATGTATCTCGCCTGAAACACAAATATGCCAAGAGAGTTAACTGCTCTTTGCATATATTAGCCTGGGAATGAGCATGAATATATAAGATGAATGATCATGATATATAGACATAATACAAAACACTCTCAATCGTGAATTACCTCATGATATTTGGAAATCAGACCTGGAGCCTCCAACCATTCACTTGTCCGGCGATCAGTGACACAACTGGTTGATATCCTCTCGCTCGACCATGTCTGCTTCTTGATTCTCTCTTACAAATGCCAAAAAAGGAAGAAGAGCAGTGCGGTCATATAGCTATCGTCTCAAAACAGCCAAAGCGAGTGGAATGGCGAAGTCTGACATATCCCTCATATAGTAATCCGTGAAAGAGGACTCACAGTGCCCTTGTGCGACAGCCATGATGTCCTTAAATGGAACACCATTGTAAAGGGCGGAAGAGGCGGCTATTCCTCTAACATCGTGCCCTTGCGCCTTGCACTTGGTGCCCAGTCGTAATCTCACGGGTAGTCTGAATGCATTCGACTACCCAACGAGAGATAGAATCCACGGATGTGGCGCCATATGTTCCATATGGCAGATCCACAGATGTCTATCATTCGACTGTAACGAGTGTGTCCGTTTTGTACTGAGTCAAAGCACGGACTGGGCACCAGACACTGGCATCACGATCCAACCTACTTAGTTTCGGTATAACGATCGGTTTGCCGGGATATCTCAAAGATCGAATCTTTGACATAAACTCTGCTCTTGGCAGTAGACGCAGACCCTCTCTGGAGACAATAATCGGTCCCTTTCTGCTGAAAGTGCATGGATCACACTGCGCCTTCTAGCTGAGGAAGCTGCCAATAGAAAGACTGCCTTTAGAGTCAAATGCTTTAGACTAGCCGAACGCAGCGGTTCGAAAGGGTGCTTGGCCAGTACATTAAGCACTAAAGATAGACTCCAGGCGGGAATGACTACCGGTTGTCTCGGTCGGAGATTGCTCATTCCCTTCACCATCACACTTAACTGGGCCACCTCTGGACTATCCCTGTTGGCTAGACAAGGGATAACTGATGCCAAAGCTGACTTGTATCCAGCAATTGTGACAGGAGCTAGTCCTGAAAAGACCAGCTCGCAGAGAAAGTCTGCTATTTGCTGAATAGTGGAATGAAAGGTAACAATACCCTTTTCCTCACACCAGTCTGCAAATCCGTTAACCTTGTTGTTATATGACCTGAAGGTTGACCTCCTTCTCGCAGCCGCGATGAAATCAGCAGCCTGTCGAGAAAAGCCTCCCGACGTGGAACGTTGTTTGACAACAACCACGCAGTCAATAACATTTCGGGACGCTCGTGTAGGAAGCGTCCCTTGGCCTGGGAGATTATGTTCGGAATCTCGGGCAACTGCACTGGATTTTCCACCAGCAGATCGAGCTGATCCGTGAACCACGCCCTGCTTGGCCAATACAGCGCTATTAGCAGGACCCGACATGGTTCCTCCCTGATCTTCACCAATACCTTCGGCAGAAGGATGGTGGGTGGGTACGCGTAAGCGTGCATCCCTCTCCAGCTTATCGCCAGAGCATCTGTATCGACGGCATTTGGATCTGGAATCGGCGAGACATAAGCCATGATTTGAGCATTTTCCCTTGTGGCGAACAAGTCCACGTTGGGTTTGCCCCAATGCTCGAAGATCCTTCGTAGAACTGGAGGGTTGAGGGACCATTCTGTGGGCAGAATTCTCTGTCTGCGAGACAAAGCATCCGCCAGAATGTTCAATCGGCCAGGAATGTGAGCTGTTTGGAACAACCGAGTAATTCCTGCACCATTGAATCAAGTGCCACACTTTGATACACAGTGTGGGTGACCTGGTCCCGGCTTGGCGATTTATGTATGATACTACCGTCGAAATTGTCCGACCGTATCAATATCACATTGCCCCTGATCATCGGAAGAAACTCTTCCAACGCCAGTTCCACTGCCATCATTTCTAACAGATTGATATGCAGCCGACTCTCCAGGAGAGTCCATGTTCCCGAGACCTGGTGTTCTCCCAGGCAGGCCCCCACCCCTCCAGCGATGCATCCGTGTACACGGACAGCTGGGGGTCGGGGAGGTGCAGCGAAGCCCCTACTAGGAGATTCTGACGCTGTTTCCACCATACAAGATGCGATATTATCGGCTCCAAAACTGGCACCAGTTTTGACAGGGGTTCTGTTCTCCGTTCCCACAGAGACATCAGATACAACTGGATAGGTCTTCGCATTAGAGCAGCGTACGGGATCACTTGCTCCATGGAGACCATCATGACCAGCATCTGAAGAAACCGCCTCGCCTGAATGTGGTTTCCCACTCGAAAACTCTTGAGGATGGCTAACAGAGACACCACTCTGGGCTCTGACGGGTAAACCCTGCCCTCCTCGAGATCGAATCGCATCCCCAAATAAACGAAATGTTGAGTGGGTTTCAACTCGGATCTCTCCTTGTTGACTATCCCGCCTAGATCTGAAAGTAACTTCAGAGTCAGAGCAGTATCCACGTTCAACCTGGCTGCAGAGTCTGCTTTGAGCAGCCAGTCGTCTACGTAGGTGTGTAGCGCCACGTTATCTTTTCTGAGAAACGCTGTCACCGCAAGGACCACTCTTGTGAAAACCGTCGGAGCTGTCAACAGGCCAAACGGGAGAACAGTAAACTCCCATACTTGATTCTGAAACGCAAATCTCAGAAACCTGTGACAACTCCGGTTCATAGGAATGTGGAAATATGCATCTTTCAGATCGATCGACACACACCACATTCCCTTCCTCAATCCTGCCATTACCGACATCTGGAACCGAGGCATATGGATAAACCAATTTAATGGCCTGAAATTGAGTATGGGTCTCCATCCACCCGTGCTCTTTGAGACAAGGAACATATTTGAATAGAAGCCCGGAGTGTTCTGGTTCGCAGCACTCATAGCTGCCCTCACACCCTCATCGCATAGGGACAGGACTTCATCCTGGTGTGCCTGGGACTTGTCCACAAGTGCCGGACCGGGGCCACCCGCTCCAGCACTCTGAACACCAGTACCCAGCGGACATTCTCGGTGACCGACGGGACAACACCATACCTGTCGTATTCCCCCCATGGAATACGACCCCTCGCCCGCACCTCCATGGAGGCCGCAAGAAGCTGGCCCTTGTTCATGCGTTGTTTGCTATACATAGTATCAAGCAACACCATAAACCATGGATCCAGTCCAACAGACTGGATCAGGGCTGCGGGAAAGATCCCCGTCCTAATCGATGCACCGATGGACGGGGTACATCCTCCTCGGCCGTGGTCGAAACCATGGACGGGTCCACCCTGGCTAGCCAAGCCAGAGCCTCAGACCAATCCGTCTCAGAGGAGGACACTCCCGTGAACACGTCACCCGTTGACATGTTCACGGCCCTACCAGCAACGACCTCCCGGCTAGGAGCCATTGCTGATATGCCAGAAACTCCGGTACCGTACGGTTCCACCGCCACCCCATGGAACACACCAGTCCATGGAGTAGGCCTGCACGGAAAGCCGTGCGGACCCGTAGCGGTTAAGGAACCGTGGCCAAACACGGGCGCCAACGGCACCCCATGTCTGACCGCCGGACCAGGCGAGATAGGTGAGTACCATGCCTGACCAGCCACACCCGTCACCGTGTTGGTTGGCAGCAAACCAACCATCATGGGACCGGTGCCCGGTACCGGAGTGGCCTCAACCACTGGCGGAGCCGCTGCCCTGGCTTGCACCACACCAGACAGACAGAGGGCGGCTTCCATCAGGACGGAATCCACCTCCATGCTCTCCACCCGCGGCCTCACAGGCCGCAGCATACTCTCCTCCTCGGCCTCCTCATCTTCAGACCCCTAAGAGTCGCCGCTAGACAAGGAAAACCGTGGAGCCGTCCTGGCGGACGGCTCCCATGGCTGACGGACCGGCCACCGCTACTGGACCACCTGGAGCTGGCCGCAGAGAGACAGAACCCATCAGGCCGGAGCCCGACGGGACTGCCAGGGGGGCGTACGAAATGGCTCCCTCGGTGTCCAGTCCAGAACCCTGTCCAAGGACAGGGTCCGAATCAAACATGGGGAGAGACTGCCCTACAACTTTTGGCAGCAGGGACGACACCAGCGTGGGCAGAACGCTATGCAAGACACCTTGCCTAGCCGGACCAAACCACGCCGGCGGTACCATCTCCGCCACCTCCGGTTGCAGATGTGGAACGCCTCCACGGGCCGAAACGGACGCTCCACGATTTACTTTCGGACTGCCTGACCCCATGTCAGACCCTGCCAAGTCCTTCTGGCAAGGAACTTAAGCATCATGTCGACCGACCATACAGCGCAAACGTTACACCTACTGTCAAGACTACACCTAGTACAGTGGAAACAGACATGGTCCTTGTATAGAACCTGACGATATGTGGCACTCGACACATGATGGCCGGGCTGGCTTGGCCTATAAACCAAACCTACAATAAGCCAGCGGACCGAAACAAAAATGGAAGGCAGACAATTAATTTTCAAATAATTTGACCATAAATTAACTGCAAACCCTCCCGCACCCCACCCCGCAACGTTACAACAAAGATCGCATTGACTATAACGACAAGAACGAAGCGGGCATAAATACACCCATAATTGATCCTCCAGGATGTATAACGGAACCAGGAATCATATCGCATAGCATTCGGGGTATATTTACCAATTAATATAAATTATACTCCTAACGAAAGCCAAAACGATATGTGAAGAAACACAAAATGTAAACAAACTGCTGTAGCACACGGTAAAACCGCAGACCACGCATCTAATCAAGAATTTTGAAACCACCGATCATTGCAAACAGATCGTGACAACACGTAAACTTGACCATTCCAAAGTTTCCAGTACCATTTTTAGTACGCAGCACCCAGAACATGATGCGCGAATTAATGAAAAATTTTCTTCACATAAAGATTCGAGCACCACGGGTGTGACGTCCCCCGCTCGGATCCTATGGAGAACGACGTCAGCCGATATTCGTGTTAGAAATACCGTAGCAAACACCTATTTTCATATCTGCCGATCGCCTGTTGGGGTTGAAAGAAGGCGATCATCCGGCATATCTCGTTGTTAACACACGTCCCAGATTCTCTTTGGTCAGAAATTGGGACATGCGACACACATACGAAATTTTAGAGACCTAAGTCTTTTAACTATGGAATAACATGGAAATATACCACCTGATATCCTCGAAAGCGTCCATATTAATCCAAAATATCCTTTTGAGAACGCACAAGCTATCACAATTAATCACAGTAAAAAGACTTAGGCTTAAACAATCTTAAGACTTTCCAACTGCAAAAAGCATGTATTCTCTTGTCGCTATGCAAACAAGAATGAGCTCTATGGTAGACGGGTACTCGGCAGTTGGGAGCCGAGTACCCGGTTCCAAGGAGTCGGTAAAGCTTTCAAAGTCTATAGTCCTAGAGCCAGCTGTCAGAACCAGCTGTATATCAGAAGTAACAGAATGGTGAGTATTGATCGAAAGAGAAGGATAAATTCCTCGCCACTTGGTTCCTTGAGGTAACCCATTCATTTCGGCCGAATGTGCGTATTAATCGCACGCACGTCGAGCTATTTCGGTACTGTGCACGCATGCGCACAGGTTATCGCTGATTTTGATGATGTAATCAGATTCTGTAACACACTAATGGGTGCCTTGAGAGAACCTTTATTTATACACATACACATTTTAAATACATAGATATACCCAGACGTGAGAGGGGTACCTTGAGGGATCCTTTACATATGTAGATGTGTGAAGGCTGCCTTGCGAGAACATGTATTTATGTAGATTGCTGAGGGTGCCTTGAAGGAACCAGTATTTATGGAGATGTCTGAGGGTGGCTTCAGGGAACCTGCTTTATTTATGTAGATGTCTGAGGGGTGCCTTGAGGGAACCTGTGTTTATGTAGAAGGCTGAGGGGTGCCTTGAGGGAACCTGTATTTATGTAGACTGCTGAGGGTGCCTTGAGGGAACCTGCATTTATGGAGATTGCTGAGGGTGCCTTGAGGGAACATTTATTTATGAAGATGTCTGCAGGGTACCTTGACGGAATCTGTATTTATGTAGATTGATGATGGTGCTTTGAAGGAACCTGTATTTATGTAGATTGTTTCGGGTGCTTTAAAGGAACCTGTATTTATATAGATGTCTGAGGGTGCCTTGAAGGAACCTGTATTTATTTAGATTGCTGAGTATAACTTGAGGGAAGCTTTAATTATGTAGATGTCTGAGTGGTGCCTTGAGGGAACATTTATTTATGAAGATGTCTGCGGGGTACCTTGACGGAACCTGTACTTATGTAGATTGATGATGGTGCTTTGAAGGAACCTGTACTTATGTAGATTGTTTCGGGTGCTTTAAAGGAACCTGTATTTATGTAGATGTCTGAGGGTGCCTTGAAGGAACCTGTATTTATTTAGATTGCTGAGTATGACTTGAGGGAACCTTTAATTATGTAGATGTCTGAGTGGTGCCTTGAGGGAACATTTATTTATGAAGATGTCTGTGGGGTGCCTTGAAGGAACCTGGATTTATGTAGATGTCTGAGGGGTCCCTTGAAAGAATCTGTATTTATGTAGATTGCTGAGGGTGGCTTGAAGGAACCTGTATTTATGTAGATTGCTGAGGGTGCCTTGAGGGAACCTTTAATTATATAGATGTCTGAGTGGTGCCTTGAGGGAACCTTTATTTATGTAGATGTCTGAGGGGTGCCTTCAGGGAACATGTATTTATGTAGATTGCTGATGGTGCCTGGTAGAGGATATTTCACATACTCTGCAATCCCAGAGAGTATTTCAAGAAGGAACCGTTAGCTCAAATCCTGAGTCTCATAAAACGACTCCAAATGACCCATTTGGTTTGCGGCATCTCCTTCGACAATCGTGTACTTCTATGTCAAGTTCGACTCTGTAACTACAGCCAGTTTAATGGTCTACTGAACATGAGCAGTTGCTATGTCGAGTCGGACGCTAATTAGTTAACTATAGTTCGTTGGTTCCCGATTCCCCATTGAATTACTATTGCAGAAAAGTTGGAGCCGGGTACCAGTCTCCTTTAATCCTTTCTGTCGTCTGTTTTGATGGCCTACGAAAATGGGTTATTTTTTTCCACTAATACGCCAAAAAGCGTCCATATGACATAAAGTGGGAATGAATAGGGTCTTGGGAGCATTGATATACAATGGGAAAGCATAATTTCATCAAAACTAAGTTATTTAGTGAAATATTTACACTTGTATATGCATTTATTCGTGGCAAGTGATCGGTGTCCGCCATTTTAAAATTTACGCAAATATCGCACTAACCATCTGAACCGAGCTGGGGTCGACTATAGTTGACTAGCTAGTTAACTATTTGAAGTTCGACTCGGAATCTAGTTAGCTATACTATGTTTAGGAGTCGATCTTGACACTAGTTGTGATATTAGGCTGTCTGCTTGTCGAAGGTCAACGTAAAAAGCTTAACAGGCAGGAGGAGCCTGATATGATTATTCAACATTATTTGCATTTGCATATTACCAATTAGAAGCGTCCAATCTAAAGAAAAAGGACGGAGGGGTGGGGGTGGCAAATTCTCGTTCATTTATAGAATATCAATAATTAAAATTCCTTACGTTTTTTCTGACGTTCCAGTCCGCAAACGGCGCATAATACCCCGCCATGATGAGAAACCAATGAATGAGAGTTTTCAGAAAATATTTATTTCTTCCTCAGACCCAGACCAGTGAAGTGTCAAAGCGATCCGTTAAACGGTCAAGGAGGTATCGTCTGGAAACCAATTTTCAAGATGGCCACCGCCGACTGGCGGCCATATTAGATTTCGGATTATCGTAAATTTCGATAAGTTTCTTCACCAGACATATTCCAATGACCCTATGAAGTGATCCGATAAATGGTAACGGAGATATCATCCAGAAACCAACTTTCAAGATGGCAGCCCATGGCTGGCGGCCATCTTGGAGTTCAAATCATCGTCAATTTCGATAGGTTTCTTCTCCACACCTACAATCTGACAAACTGGAACAGAGTTATCATTCGGAAACCAATTTTAAAGATGATGGCTGGTGGCCATCTTGAATTTCAGATCATTGTCACTTTCGATAGGTTTCTTCTCCACACCTAGTCCAACCACCCTATGAAGTTTCAAAGCAATCCGATAAACGGTAACGGAGATATCATCTGGAAACCAATTTTCAATCAAGATGGCCGGCGGTGCTGGCAGACATCTTGGATTTCGGATCATCGTAGATTTCGATAGGTTTCTTCCCCAGACCTTGTCCACTACTCTATGAAGCTTCAAAGCAATCCGATAAACAGTTAAGGAGTTATCATCCGGAAACAAATTTTCAAGATGGATGCCAGTGGCTGGCGGCCATTTCGGATTTTGGATCATTGTAAATTTCGATAACTTTCTTCCCCAAACCTAGTCCAACAACTCCATAAAGTTTCAAAGCGATCCAACAAACGGTAACAGAGTTATCATCCGGAAACCAAGTTTCAACGTGGCTGCCAGTGGCTGACGGTCATCTCGGATTTCGGATCATCGTCGCTTTCGATAGGTTTCTCCCCAAGACCTAGCCCAACCACCCTATAGAGTTTCAATGCGATCCGACAAACAGTAACAGAGTTATCATCCTGAAACCATTCTGCTGCCGCATGCTGGCATGACCACCTGCCCGCCCGCCCAGACGGACGGCACCATTACATAATAACATTTGGTGGGGTATAAAAAGGGAGGGAGGGTGGGTAGAGGGGCGGGGCGGGATGGGGTTGGGTGATTCCTTACGTTTTTCTGACTTTCCAGTGAAAATGTGGTGATCTAATTTAAACTAGTCTAATCCATACTAGTCTAAGTCATACTAGTCTAAGCTATACTAATGTAAGCTATAATAGTCTAAGCTATACTCGTCTAAGCTACACTAGTTCAACCTATACTGGTCTAAGTAAGCTATACTAGTCTAAACAATACTAAGCTAAGGCGTAATAGGCTGTCATACTATTCTAAACTTGTATTGTTTAAGCTGTACTAGTCTAAGCTATGCTACAGTCTAGTCTAGGTTATGTTAGTGTGGTTAAAGCTATACTAGTCTAGTCTAAGCCATGTTAGTCTAATCTATACGAGTCTAAGTTATACTAGTCTAAGCTATATTAATCTAAACAATACTAGTCTAAGCTATACTAGTCTAGTCTAAGCTATAAAAGTCTAAGTCATATTAGTCTAAGCTATAGTAGTCTAACTTATATTAGGCTAAGCTATGCTAATCAAAGCAATACTAGATGAAGCTATACTAGTCTTGTCTAAGTTTTGCTAGTCTAGTCTAAACTATAGTCTAGTTTAAGCTATACTAGCTAGCCAAGCTATACAAGTTTAAACTATACTAGTCTAAGCTAAACTTGTCTAAGCCATACTAGTCTAAGGCTAAGCTATGCTATGCTAATCTAGGCTAAGCTATGCTATGCTATCCTAGTCTAGTCTAGGCTAAGCTATGCTATACTATACTTGGCTAAGCTATGTTGTACGAGTCTAAGCTAAGCTATGTTATACTAGTCAGGACTAAGCAATGCTATACTAGGCTATGCTAAGCAATGCTATACTCATCAGGCTATGTTTTGCTATACGAGTCTAAGCTAAGCTATGCTATACTAGTCTAAGCCATACTATTCTAAGCTATATTAATGCAATCTATACTAGTCTAAGCTAAACTAGTCTACGCTAAACTGGTCTAAGCCATACTAGTCTAAGCCATACTAGTATAAGCTATACTAGTCTAAGCTTTACTAATCTAACCTATAATACCCTAAGAAATCCTAGTCTAGTCTAAGCTGTGTTGTAGCTTAGCTTATCCCAGTATCGATTAGCTTAGGCCAGTATAGCTTAGCTTAGTGCGGTATAGCTTAGCTTAGCCCAGTATAGCTTAGCACAGTATAGCATAGCTTAATCCAGTATAGCTTTGTACAGCTTAACTTAGGCTAGTATAGCATAGCATAGCTTAGCAGACTATTATAGCATGGTTTATCCTAGACTAGTATAGCATAACTTAGCATAGACTTGTATATCACAGCTTAGCCTATACTAGTATAGATTAGACTATTATAGTTTAGACTAGTATAGCTTAGACTAATCCAGCTTAAACTAGTAAAACTTAAACTAGTAGAGCTTAGACTAGCATAGCCTACGCTAATATTGCTTGGACTAGAATGACTTAGACTAGTATGGCTTAGACTAGTTTAGCTTAAACTAGTAGCTTAGACGTGTAGATTTGCGTAGCTTGACTAGCTAGTATAGCTTAGACTAGACTACTATTGCTTAGAATAGAGTATAGCTTAGACTATACTAGTATACATTAGACTAGACTAGTATACCGGACTAGTATTGCTTAGACTAGTATAGCCTAGACTAGTATAACATGGACTTGTGTTGCTTAGGCTAGAATAGTATAGGTCTGACTAGACTAACATAGCCTAGACGATACTAGTATAGCTTAGACTAGTATAGCTTAGGCTATACAAGTATTGCTTAGACTAGTATAGCTCAGACTGGTATGGCTCAGACTAGTCTTAGACTAGTATAGCTTATACTAATAAGCGTAGACTAGTATAGCTTAAACTAGTATAGCTTATACTAGTTTACCTTGACTAATATAGTTTTGACTAGTATAGCTTACATTAGTATAACGTAGACTAGTATGACTTAGACTGGTATAGCTTAAACATGTGTGGCTCAGACTAGTATGGCTTAGATAATATTGCTTAGACTAGTCTTGCTTAGACTAGTTTAGCTTAGACTAGTAAAGCTTACATTAGTATAGCTTAGAACACTATAGCTTACACTAGTACAGCTTAGACTAGTGTAGCTTGGATTATCTTGCCTTATCTTGGCTTGGCTTGCCTTAACTGGGCTTAGCATTGCCCAATCGACATAGCTGTAAATAGGTACCTGCTGTATGTTGCTGCCGGGCTTGGTCTGTCTGCATACCTTAGGGTAGCTTATGCATACCGTGTTCAGCCTAGCCTAGGCCTAGCTAACTCGCCTTAGCCTACCCTAGACATAGCATATAGGCGATCCTAGCTTGCATAGCCTATAGCCTAGGCCTAGCTTGACAAGCTTGGATTAAACTAGCTGAGCCTAACCTAGTCTAGACTATCCCAGCCTAGCATACCTAGTCTTAGGCTTAGCTTAGCATAGGGTAGCCTAGGCATAGTTTGTATAGCATAGTCTATATATAGCTAGCCCAGATTATCCTACCGAGATCTAGCTTATAACCTATAGCCTAGCATACCCCTGGCTTAGGCTTATCCTAGCATTAGCTAACCTATGCATAGCTTGAGTAGATTAGCCTGAGCATAGCTAACCCAGTTTGCACTACCCTAGACTTAGTCAATAGCCTAGCCCAGCCTAACACACGATGAGCCTAACATAGTCTAGCTTGGCATACCCTAACCTAGTCTAGTCTACGTAGTTTACGTATTCTAATCTAAGGTTAACTTAGGCTAGACCTAGACAACGTGTCAGACTATTAAACATGCATGACGTCATGATTATTACGTCAGTATACACGTCACCTAGTTCATTATGACGTCATATGATATATGGATAATCTTAAAAGGTGAATTGTATTCACAAATTGTTGGCGCAGACTGACCTGAATGACTGTAAACCAGGGATTGGCTGTAGACCAGTGATTGACTGTAAACCAGCGATTAACTGTAAATATGTGATTGACTGTGACCCAGTGACTGACTGTAAAGCAGTGATTGACTGTAAACCAGTGATTGACTGCAAACCAGTGAATAACTTTCATTTTCAGAGATTTGGATACAGATATACACAGGTTATTTGTTGCATAGCGTATATATGCACGTCCACTTATTTACCATAAATCACAAAGGTTAATTTTAAATTTCAGAATGTGTCGCTGTTGATATCGTACAACCACTGCGCTATTGTTGAAGTCGTACAATCCTTCCAATGGCAGGAACCAGTTGACTGTAGACTATAGTGTATAACTATGTATACATACCATTTCCGTAGTATAATAATTTATTATTTTCATACAAGAATGTTGGCTACATTGATGTTCTGAAGACTTCCACCTTATGGGCCTTCCAACTAAATTTTTTCAAATTGACACTGTTTAATGAGAAATAGTCTTTTAGGTGATGTCATGGATCCTTTCTGAAAATCCAGAATGACCGCTTGAACAAGGGATGGATCCGATCTGTTAATCAAGTATGTGTAGTCAAAATGAATGTCGGTATACATAACAATCAAAATGCCTAACGTATAATGTATTTAGTTCCGTCATGAACATCTAAAAGTCTGTCAAGTATACGAATTGTATATCTTTGATGGACTTATTATTTAATAAGTAAATAAATAAATAATAATAATAATAATAAAAATAATAATAATAATAATCCTGTTGAATACGTTGAATGTAATTTGAGCGGATGCTGTTGCTGCATGTGCGCTGTTGCGCAAAAGGTGGATGGAGCTTAGCTAGAAAGGGGAGGACCAAGCTAGAAATTGGCGGAGAAAGCTAGAAATGTGTCACTCTATTGACCAATGAGATCATTGCATTGAGGTTCTGAATTGTCACTCTATGGTAATTTCAGTCAAGTGATGTTTAAATCAAGACAGTAATCTTTTCGATGACGCCAAAACAATTGGCCAGACATACTTCTGTTTAGAAGCCCAGTGGCCTACCACCCTGTATGGGCCTCCCAGACAAGTTTAATTAAAATTGGCATATCACTTAATGAGGACAAAATTAGTGATTGAGAGGTTGACTGGTCTTGGAGCCAGGTGAGCTAATTACGAAGTAATTAATACTACATAATAAAGAAGTCAATATAAATAAAAGTGAGCATTTTATTCATCAAAAATATAAATATATACATAATTACAACACATACATCGTGATAAGCATACCATGAATGTGTATAGCTGCCATTTTGTGCGAAGATTGAAGCATAATCACAGCCAAATAAAGCATAGATATTAGCGTGTGATACTACTAGTGCTGCTGCTGCTGCTGCTGCTGCTGCTGCTGCTGCTACTACTGCTGTTGTTACTGCTGATCCTGCTACTACTACTGCTGCTGCTGCTGCTGCTGTTGTTACTGCTACTACTACTACTACTACTACTACTACTACTACTACTACTACTACTACTACTACTACTACTACTACTACTATTATTACTACTACTACTTGTGCTGCTGCTGCTAATGCCACCGCTGCTGTGGCTGCTGCTGTTACTACAATAAATTTGTTAAAATATTACATATTCTGTTGCATATTTTGAAATTAATTTGACTGGGTTTTGTCGCTACCTAAGGCGCCACCAGCTTACAGTCAAATTACTTTCACAACACTAAGTTGCATTAAAATTGGATAGTGGGATTTCTGGCTCAAGGGTTAATATCATTGTTTTTATTTGTGGGGCCCCAGGGGCACAAGCCTTGCATTAATCTGGCTCCGAGTACAAACGATACCGAGTATTTGATAATCACCATACCACTATCTCGGAGATGCAGTGATTACTCAGAGAGAGCGCGCGCGCGCGCGCGAGCGCGCGAGAGAGAGAGCGAGAGAGAGAGAGAGAGAGAGAGAGAGAGAGAGAGAGAGAGAGAGAGAGAGAGAGCGAGGGAGGGAGGGAGGGAGGGAGGGAGAGAGAGAGAGAGAGAGAGAGCGAGGGATGAACTTCTCTTTTAATAACTCGGTAACTTCTATGTTTAGAGTTGAATAAGTCGTTTATAAATAAATAATATATTTTTTACATATATTGGCTCTAAAAGACAACGTGGCCTTATGAACATGTGACAGATTAGTCTATATATACTATATACACGTCGGACAGTAGCTATAATGTCTTAATGTTGATTCTCTAGTGGAATTGTCTCCCTTATACTACTGTGATAACCTTATCTATCAACAGAGATTTTATTACAAATAGTCCACCAGTAACTACGTATACGATGAGTATTCTATCACCTACAATGCAACTTCTAGCACAGTTCAAGGGAGTCGACTCATTAGTTTGAATAGCGAAACTGTTTGTAGCTTATTAAAAAACTTATAAGGGAGATAATTCCACTAGGGTGGCGGTATACAATCTAAGGAGTCACCTCCCTTGAATTATGTTACGTAGGCTTATAATACTTAGTAGCTATTCCCTAGGATCCAGTTGTCCTCACATAAGATGGACTTAAGACATTGGTCTTAACCATGTAATGGCTAAATTTGGCCATGAGAATCAAAATATTTTCAAGTCTTTTCTTAGTCTGTAAATAAACAATTCCTCAAGACTACTGCAGAGGCCGGTTTTGGCCGGCATCGTCATGAAAGGGTTAACAGATGCTGCGCCTAAGAGCTGATCTGACCTAACATGTGATGGGCCTAACAATACATTGAGCCTAACAGATGACCAACCTGTGATCTTGGTCCGTCCTTACAGGTGGCGGATCAAAGCAAACATTGGTTGTAACAGTTGATGAGCCCAATAACTTACTTTTAACAGTTGATGAGCCCAATGCCTTACTTCTAACAGTTGATGAGCATAAGACCTGGCTCGGCCCTGGCCGGTAGTGGAGTGAAGCCAACCTGGGTTCTAACAAGCAATTTACCAAAACAAACCTTGGCTCTAACAGACGATGGACCAAAACAAGCCTTGGTTCTAACAGGCGATTTACCAAAACAAACCTTGGTTCTAGCAGGCGATGGACCAAAACAAACCTTGGTTCTAACAAGCGATTGACCACAACAAACCTTGGTTTTAATAGGCGATGGACCGAAACAAACCTTGGTTCTAACAAGCGATTGACCAAAACAAACCTTGGTTCTGACAGGCGATGAACCACAACAAACCTTGGTTCAAACAGACGAGGGACCAAGACAAACCTTGGTTCTAACAGACGATGGACCAAGACAAAGCTTGGTTCTAACAAGCGATTGACCAAAACAAACCTTGGTTCTGACAGGCGATGAACCACAACACACCTTGGTTCTAACAGACGATGGACCAAGGCAAACCTTGATTCTAACAGACGATGGACCAATACAAATCTAGGTTCTGACAGGCGATTGACCAAAACAAATCTTGGTTCTAACCGGAGATGGACCAAAACAAACCTTGGTTCTAACCGGTGATGGACCAAAACAAACCTTGGTTCTAACAGACCTAAGTTTTAACTGGTGATGAACCTAAGACCTAGCTCGGTCCTAACAGGTAATAAATAGTGACTGATGCAAACCTTGGTTCGAACACGTAACGTGGCCTGATGCAAACCACTGTTCTAACAGACAAGCCAAACAACTGCATGCCCACCATATCCACCACATTGCATGAGTGAGTGGTAGTGAGTGCGTGGAATTGTGAGTGAATGGTCACTGAGTATCCAGTCAGATGAACAGTCTAATATCATAATTATTATTATTTAAGTTGGCTTCACGACGTTCTTCTCAGGCGTAGCTTGACGTTCGGCACTCAGCATGGCTGCGATATGATCAGACGTTAAGCGACGATAGAGTACAATATCCCCATTCTGCAGACTGGACGTGAGTCTCGTATAGGCAGACTCCGCGGATTCGCCATCACCATGACTACTCCCGATCTGATTCCATAGGACTACCATAATAGCGAACGGCAAGATCACCCACACGCCGTTTGGAACAAAGAATAAGAAGATGTCCTGAGCGATGGTGACGCCGGCGCCGTAGTGTGCGTCGCCGAGTATACGATGTGACATGAGAAGGTATAGAATGGTCTTGTAGAAGGTCATTACGCTGACAGTGAATGCCAGGGTGACAGTCTGAGGATTGCGTCTGTAGTGCTGTGAGGAAGAGAAAGGAGGATAATAAATTATATACTTTCATTATATGTTATATTTAGATCTTTATACAGTAACACCTGTGTACTCCTGACCCTGCGAGGCCAATCCCAGAAACATTGCTACGTTGAAGCGACGTTGGCCCACCATATTACGTAGTTTTCCCACATAGATACAACGTTGGGTCAACGTAACTAATTTACTATCAGGCAAACCAGGTATATTACAACGTTGGCCCAACGTAACTAATTTTCGATCAATCGCCCAACGTAATGCAAACGTTGGGCCACTGAAACTATACGCTGGGCCAACCTTATGAGCAAAAGTACGTTGGGCCAACGACTAAAACGTATGTTGGGCCAACGAAACAATGTTTGCTGGGATGGCAGGCTACGACTATTCATGATATTTCAATATATCGAGATTCAAGTAAATATCGCGATTTTTACAACGCGAAATCAAATAAATCGGAAAAGCGTCATCAAGTAGGGGGCCCTACGAACGCCATGTTGAGTATTTTGACGTAGGCAGCTACAGCTTCCAGTCAAAGTAATTTCAAAATATTCAACAGTTTGATGCTCGCTTCCATGACAGTATTACCAATATGTGTATGAGCCCACCGTCACGAGTCATGCCAGCTAGCAAGATATCGTCCGACATTGGAATAGACGATATATCGATGGATCGTGATAATAATAATAATAATAATAATAATAATAATAATAATAATAATAATAATAATAATAATAATAATAATAATGAGCAGGAGGAGGAGGAGGAGGCGAAGGAGGAGGAGAATAATTTATTATTATTATTATTATTATTATTATTATTATTATTATTATTATTATTATTACCTTTAATCTATGTTTTGTTGGATTGAGACGAAGAAAATGAGATTAGTTATAGAGTCACACAATCACCTCGAGGCATGGTAGGGTCTATATTGGTGTGCCATGTGACCACCTCGAGGCATGGTAGGGTCTATATTGGTGTACCATGTGACGTTTATAGTTTAATACATGTAACTCTTTGTCTAGAATACTATTATCTCGTGCAGGTACTTGTAGTTACCATAGTGATCATAAACAACACAATGTATAATGGCTGACATATATCTCTGAATGGAAATTATTATAAACACACTCTATAATGACTTACCATGACGATGATCATACCATTTAGGAACACTTCCACTGAATTGAGTCTGAAACAGGAGACAAAACAGAATTCATTTTGGATCACTACCTCGCGCGTATAGATGCATCCTAATAAGACACGCATACGAGCGCGCATTCAGTTAGCACATGCAATAATGAAGGAATCCTGTTCTAGCTAACCCCCGCCCACACTTCGCCCGTGTTGGAATCGATCGATGGCAACAACAACAACAACAACAACAACAACAACAACAACAATGCTTATTTCGTCATCAATTAAGCGTTCGTAACGAATTTATCTACGTCATTCATGCCGTAATTGATCATGACATTATTCTACACGTCACGGAGTTGATTATGACGTCATGTGATTAATGGATAAACTGGAAAGGTCCTTTACCAACCCACACGTCAATCAAACGATCTAGATTATTCATGCTTCATCAGTCGAATTAGATGTAAATTACTCATGTACCGCTTACACGTGACTTCACGGAGTGAAAAAGAGCAATAAACACCAGTCATTCTAATTCTGATAATGCAGGATACTGGGCCAGGACTGGACCAATACCTTCCCAGCAGGTCCCCTGTACGGCCCGGTAACCTGCGTTATCAAAGAATACAGTAAAATACGAACGGCAGTCATCTCTTGTTAACTCGATGTACTGACTGTAATGAAAATAGCGCCGGGGGGGGGGGGGGGGGCATTTCTAGCTTTGCCACACCCATTTCTAGCTATGCCCCCGCCCATTTCCAGCTTTGCCCCGCCCATTTCTAGCTATGGCCCGCCCATTTCTAGCTATGCCCGTCCATTTCTAGCTTTGCCCCTCCCATTTCAGCTATGCACCGCCCACTTCTAGCCATGCCCCGCCCATTTCTAGCTATGCCCCACATATTTCTAGCTATGCCCCGCCCACTTTGTACGCGCTTTTGTAAAAATGGCTGACATATATCTATACGTGAAAGTAATTTGAAAGTAATTTAACCAGGAGCCCGAGCAATAGCCCTCAGTCATATTATTTTCAAAATGTTCAACAGAATGTTTATTAAATTGTAGGTTCATCAAAGACACATGCGTGACGGGCCATTGCCACTTTCTCGACTAACATACGTCATTTCGCTTGTGAGTTGTGACGTCAGCTAAAAGTAACGTATTTTATTACTACCTCAGATACTTGAGTGACAGAGCGGATCCCACCATTAAAGACGTCAATAGTCTAGCTAAAATGCAGCCGACAGTCTTGGGTATTAAATCAGCGGAATCGCAGATCAGACGACAGTCTTTGGTATTAAATCAGAACAATCGTAGACGACAGTCTGACCAAAACAGATGAGATATAAATAGGGCCTAAACATGTCTTTCTTTATTCAGTCGTAACTTACAGACTAATTGCAAGGACAAAACCATCATTCTGGTCCATGTATCGCTGATCCACTGTGATATATAGACGGTCTGGAAAAATAAACAAATAAATAATAATAATAATAATAATAATAATAATAATAAACATATATTGCAAACCCTTGCCTTCCTGTTTGTCACATTGTAGAAAGTTTTCGGATTTTTTGTGTTAAAATTTGAGCCAAATCTGACCAGAAGCTTCCGAGATATCCATAGATCAATAATTTAATCCGATCCGGATCCGCGTTCTTTAATCCGGATCATGACCAACCTTTGGAAATCCTCAGTATTTTTTTTAGATACAGCTCCGCGCAGGCAGGCAGGCAGCAACCTCGGCCCCTTACGGGGCGAAGGAAATAATAATAATCAGCACATCTCTTGTGGAGATTTTTGAAAGGTAGCAAAATGTCGCTGAAAATCACCACTGAACCGACCACCAACACCCGGAAATTCGGATTCGAATTCAACAGAACCGTCATTCTTTTAGTCTTAAACTCAATTGAGCAACTACCAGACTCTAAAGTCAAACTCCATCCGCTCATCGGTACCAGAAAAGAATATAGTTTTGCGAAATCGTATGTAAAATGCTCTCCGGAGCTCTCCTGCTTTCTGAGTGACCGATTGTATCCCTCCATTAGATAGGCGTCTGATTTTCTTATAGTTAAAGCGGTCACATACAATTTAGGAATCCATTGTATAGCTCAATCATATGACATCATAAATTGCCTAGGTCACATCTAGGTTGACATCACAAGCCAGTATTCACTATTTAATAGATGCTAGCGTTGAATATTTTGAAACTAATTTGAATGGGCGCTGTTTCTGCCATAGGAAGCAGTACTCAGTTAAAATTAGTTTCGAAATATTCAATTACCCTTATAGTTTTCTGGAAATAGAGATTCGCGTACAGGGATCGATCGATCCCAACACGGGCAAAGCGTGGGTGGAGCTTAGCTGCAGATGGGCTGGGTATAACTAAAACTGGAAACGTCCATTATGGGTAATAGGCAGGGAGTCCAGAGATCAATCGATCACAACACGGGCAAAGCGTGGGTGAAGCTTAGCTGGAGATGGGCTGGGCATAGCTAAACCTGGATTCCTCCATCACACTTCCCCATACCCACCCACCCCACCCCACCACACAGACACACAATGTACCAAATTTTATGTTGAATATTTTGAAACTAATTTGAGCGGGAGCTGTTGCCAGCACCAGCTCTACATCAAATTAATTAAAAATATTCAACAGTATATTAGAATTAGTTTTTAGTATTTGATGCTTCAGCTTCAGTCGCTGGCATTTCGTGTCATTTCAAGAATTTCGCCGATTTCCGGCAATGCCTGGGAACGCTGCTTTTTGTCTCTAAATCTCTAGCCAAACAGATGACACGTTTTAATCACGTGGTCAATCACCGCAACTTCTGGTTTGTTTTAAACATAATCAATTATTAACAATGAAATTGAGTCACAAGTCAAACTGGCTGGTTTCCTGACTAACTGACTGACTAAGTTTAGAACTTTCCCCCAAAATTTTAGCTGCGGTGGCAGCTCAATAAAGGGCCATGCCCCTCTGGCTGACTGATTGACTGACTGATTGACTGACTTACTGACTGGCTAGTTGGTTGGCTGACTGATTGACAGACTGATTGACTGACTTACTGACTGGCTAGTTGGTTGGCTGACTGATTGACTGACTTACTGACTGTCTAGTTGGTTGGCTGGCTGATTGACTGACGGCTAAAATTTTGGGGGAAAGTTCTAAACTTAGCACGTGACTTTACTAGCAAGGCATTGCGCTGTCTGAAATAAATTTCCAAAGCCAGCACACTGCTTTATGTTCCGCATTTCTCTACTGTACGGTTACAACATTGCTGTTACTTTCCGGAAACAGATTTCGAATGTTTTGCTTTGTTGTTAGCGCGCAGCTTAACTTCTGGAAGACGGGAACAAAGTTCGAAAGTTAGCGCACTACTTAAATAATCTCCGGAAGCGATGTTCCAAATTTAACACAGAGCTTTATTTTCCAGAAACACAAAGTTAGAGCGCTGCATTACTTTTTGCAAAATTGTTCTGCAAATCTGTTTCAGAAATTTTACATATGCAGTAGTCACGAAAGTGCTACTTTCAATCAATTTATTTTCAAAAATAAGCAGCGATGTCCAAGCTAACCAGTAGGCGGCTACATATAGTAGCGATTCAACGCTGTAACCATTGAAATCTGTCTCAGATTGAAAGCAAATATAGAGCAAAGCTGTTAAATAATTTGAAACTAATTTGGCTTCCAGTCAGATTAGTTTCAAAATATTCAGCAGAATAATTCTGAGGATGAAGAAATTGTCTGATATATTGCTGTTAAAGCGTTAAACAGGTCTATATGTACAAAACTTACATGGCATCCAGAGTCCTTGAAGTGCCCCCTCGGGCAGCGACCATGGGCGGAGGAAAATGAAACTGGCGTCCCAGATGCACAGCAAGGAAGCCAGAATGAACCATCTTAGTACCCAACTTGGCAGCGCGTTCTTTCGTGATAACAGGTCGTAGGATGCGCTTCTACTGTGGGATGTTTCGGTCAACAAGCCACCTCTAGACGCGTTCAACTCGTTACTTTGAACAACTTCAACAAATTTCGCCAACATCTTCAACTTCTGACTTAATTGTCGATTAATACTAAGACGAAATTATTTTTAATGATCAAATCGAATTTAAATATTATTAAATTTTTTTCCTATATTTGATGACTGAAAAATTGTACAAATTATTTTTCCGAATAACCCAACTGCACTAAGTCTTGAAAACGTCCGAGAAATGAGGTGCGACGGGCGAGCGAGCAGTTTTTATGCACCGAGCCGAGGTAGGCAGGCACATAGGTAAACAAAACGAGTTCAGAAAAATGGGCCATTTACTGTCTGTTCGGTGCAGTTACACCGATACGCCGATATCTGGGCTGCTAATCCTAAACGCTGATTGACAAAGTACACGCGTCGTGTGGTGCATACGCACCTAGACGCGTTCATTCAGATTAGTCCGCTACGGTATGTGACGAATGCGCTCACTGTCCTCTATGTCCGTCATAAGGATGTATCTCAGTCGTGATTCTAGAAAGGGTTTAAGAGCACTAGCACTGAGAAGTCTCACCGCAAGTAAGCCGAAAGCGTGAAAATGAGATGTCCTGAGATGTCAGTCCCTGCTTTCTGACTAATACAAAGGACGAATCTAGTTTTAGCTATTCCCCGCCCATCTCTAGCCAAGCTCCACCCACGCTCCGCCCGTATTGGGATCGATCGATGACTGCACTCTCTGAGTCTCAATTTCCAGAAAGATAACTTCATGTAAGCTGTTGAATATTTTGAAACTAATTTGACTGGGTGCTGTTGCTGCCTATAGCAGCAACAGCACCCAGTTAAATTAGTTTCAAAACATTCAAGTGTTGATTAAATGGTAAAGATGGACAATTGGTTCAACTTGACGGACTATTAAGAGTTTATGACGGACGTAGATATGCCAGTCATGGCGTAATTGATTATGACGCCAGCATACAAGGTGACGTAGTTGATTATGACATCATATGATTGACTGAGAAACTGGATTCATCCATTTTGGGAAAATAAACTGGCAAAATTAGTATTTCTCTCAATTTTTTCTCCAAAATATAAAGGGGTTGGGACGCAATCTGCCCCATCCATAGATCAATAGAAAGACACCACTGACAACTCTAATTAATCTGCGATGCAATCTCACATTTTTAAAATCACACAGGGCCTTTCTTCTTCTTCTTCTTCTTCTTCTTCTTCTTCTTCTTCTTCTTCTTCTTCTTCTTCTAGAGGAAGGACGTGTTTATTTCGCTGCGACTTTTTGCGGGATTTAACTTGTTTATTGAAGATAATCGTAGCTAATTTGTGTGCTATGTATATATAAATTGTTTTTGGAAATGTGTGTAATAATATTTTTGACTGTAATTATTGGATTAGTAATAAATTCGTTGTGTTTGTGATTGTGTATAGTTAGGTAGTAGGTTTGCGTATAGTAGCGATTACTATACCGGCCTTGTTGGCTGGTCAGTGTAGGACTCCGCGATTAACCTATCATCATGTTACGAAGACAATGTGGTTGCAGCTGGTCAGTTTTGCCAGTAAGGTCAAGACGACCAGAAGCCTGACGAATGCGGGCTTGTCCTCTGAGTATGAGCCGTTCACAGGCATAGACAGAAAGAATGGTATAAGAATTGACTGTTTAGACGGTGTGGCTATAGAGGCATATGTTAAAGGGGCGGCTTCTGTAGTGTCACCAGCTAATATCATTGCCGCGTCGCGAAGCAAAGGAGCTATTATGATATATCTAAAATCTGAAAACGATGTAACAAGGCTATGTGTTGAAGGCGTACAAGTTGGCGGTGCGTTTCACAACGTGTACTCCTTTGAAAACGAACCAACAAAATTCATAATTTCGAACGTCTCTCCATACATACCGAAGTTCGTGATTAAGCGCTCATTAGAGACATACGGGAAAGTGATTTGGAGTGCCAGGGCAATTCCATTGGGTTGTAAGTCGCCTGAACTGAGGCATGTTAAGAGTTTTCGTCGCCAAATCCAGATTTTGATTGACAAAACTGTCGTTCCAGACTACATAGACATTGCTTTCGCTGGAAAAATGCATCGTGTTTTCATAAGTACTGATGAAATAGTATGCTTTCGGTGTCACGAAAAAGGACATTTCCAACGTACATGCCCGCTTCGTGACGTCCTGGAACCAGTTCGAGACGCTAGTGAATCCCACTTGTCTGGTAATGCAAATGTGAATAATGACATTGAATTTCCGAGGCTAGGCACAATAACGCAGACAGACAATTGCTCAAAAACAGTTACTCACTCAGTAAGTAACGGACAGCGGTCGCCTAAAAGGAAAGCTCCTAAGATTAAGTCGGACAGATAGATAGATAGTTTATTGCAAAAATCCAACATAAGGATACGGCAATACAAGTACAATCGTATAAACAAGATATATGAAACAACCATAGGCCCTATATAAATAAATAAACACTACTTAATTAAATATATACATATTATACAAAGCAATAGGCAAATCGCGTCCACAACAGGATTAACTACTGCAAAAGATTGATCCACATCAAGTTATGCGCCGGACATTTGCAGCCTCGCCCACGTTCTGAGCGTGTTTGGATCGATTTATGCGCTTTGAACCCTGAGGTCACAGGATCCCCTTTTTTCAAGGTGACTTATACAGATAGGTTGCTGAATATTTTGAAACTAACCAGACCGGGCGCCATTGCAGTCTACGAGTACACCAGCACCCAGCCGAACTAGCCTCAAAATGCCAACAGAATGTTCATCAGATAGTAGCTAACCATTCAAAGGATCTGCAAACTTGACGGACTTTTAAATGATTATGGTTGAGTTAAATCCGTCATTCGTTAGGTAGTTTGATTGTGACGTCAGCCTACATATGGCGTAATTGATTGTGACGTCATATACTTGAGTGACTGATCGGATCTCACCATTAGAGATATTTATGAGCAACTGTTATATTAGTATACGGGTTTTTTTATAAATCTTACGATGAAGTGGGGAACATTACCTTAATGTATTTCGTTTCTCCATAATGACGTTAACAAATTTTAGAATCATTTTAGATATGTCTATAGAGCCACGATTGCATGACATTAAAAAGACAAATTTATCTTGCTCATTTAAAGAATCAAAGTTAGAACAGCTAGATAACTCAGAAAATAAAGAATACCTAGCTTCCTGGAATGTAGGACATTCTAAGACAAAGTGTCTCTTATCTTCTACTTTATTTAGATTTCAAAGATCACAAAGTCGGGACTCTACAGGTATCCTGAGCCGACAGTATCTATCTATTTCGATATGCAGACAGTGAGCGCTGAGCCTTAGCTTTGAAAATTCTCTGCGCTTTAAAACTATGGGCTGTGAGAAAATATAATTTTCAGGATTAAAATGGTCTTTAAAAAGCTTATAACAGCGCAATCCTGAAATAATTTAATAATTTTATGTCTATATAATGATCCCTGGTTTTCCCAAACACTAATTAGAATTTCGACAGCAGGAGCTGAATACACGCGGACCAATTAGAATCATCTTTTAGTGAATACGATTATATGTATGCCTTCCGTACAATGGACGACGAATAGGCGTTGCCTAATCTAAGCCAGTATGTCATGGCTTGTGGGAGAAGGGTTATTAACGCGGGAAATTGGCCCATGTCACCACGCACAGCAGCATTTACTGTTCGCTTGCCAACGCCTAGCAAATACTTAGCAATTTTGATAAGTACCTTCTCCACAGGCATAGAATCGCAGAGTTGAAGAAGGTTAGACTGGTTCAGTCTGCTAGTGTAGAAAGGACTATATTTCACTGCAGTAGCGTACAATAGGCATTACCAGGCTGTTAAAGAAACTATAAGCAGATACTATGTTATTTCTAATATTAATAGTTTTGAGCTTGAAGAGTGCTTTTGATGCTTGCTCCTGAAGTCTTGTGCAAGCACGTTTAAAGTTGCCTGACGCGGTAAACACTATGCCTAGGTAACAGCACGAGTGTACTATTTCAATTGGCGATCCATTAAACAGAAAGTCGTGTTGGTTGATAAGTCTACCAGACTTATTGAAAACAATTACTTCAGTTTTGGCGAGATTGACTGTCAAGCGCCACTTAGAGTGCAATATGCGGAAAGTTTGTTCATAGCATTTTGAAGGCCTGAGTGTGATTTCGAAACCAGAACAAGATCATCCGCAAACATAAGACAGTTAATATTCGTATCATGCAATGTTATCGGCTCGCAATCGTTGAAAATATCAGGCAGGTCTGCCAAAAAGAGATTAAATAGGAGAGGGCTCAATACACAACCTTGTTTCACACCTAATTTAGATGAGATAGTCTCACTAAGCGAGCCATTAACCGTGACTGAATAAAGTACATTAGAGTACATACTTTGTATAATGGCCAAGAAATTACCCCCTATACCCAGACTAATAAGTTTAACCAAAAGAGCCCTTCTAGAGACAGAGTTAAAAGCAGCTTTGAAATCAACAAAGCAACATTATAGACGCTGCTTAGTGTGTTTGTTTATAAACTTATCTGCCATAGTTTTTAAGGCGGGTACATGGTCAGATGTGCGAGATCCAGCCATATAGCCGATTTGACATCTGGGTATCTGCGTATGGGTTTCTGAAAAAATCGATGGCCTATTTCGTAGCACGCTGCAAAAAATCTTACACAGATTGCTCCCTATGGCAATGCCTCTATAGTTGCTCGGATCACGCGGATACCATTTTTTATGCAGTGGAATTACAATGTTACAACGCCACGAGTCAGGGAAGCAACCAGAAGTCAAAATAGTGTTAAATGTTTTGCGTAGCACGGGTAGTATTTCTGTATGACCAGACTTCAACATTTCATTTAGAATCAGATCGAAACCAGGTGATTTACCTGATTTAAGATTCCTTGTTGCTTTGGATATTTCATCGCAAAAAATATAAAAATTCATTTCATTAAAGAAGTCGCTTTTGTGCTTTTCAATGAAGTCGTCCATAATCTCATCCGGGTCGCTGTTGCCTGCGCTCGGTACGTCGTTAAGTAATTTCGTAAAATGTGCCACCCGCTCAGTCGTGCTGATAGCATGGCCAGCTGAATTTTTCTTGCCAATGTCCCTCAACTTATCAAATAGTGACCAGTAAGCTGTGGGACTGTTGCTATGAAGGGCATCCATTTGGGAAAGAATGCGTCGTTTGAACTCAAATTTTTGCTTGTTCAACATGCTCTTATATTTTTTACGTAGTGAGCGAAATTCAAGAAGCAGCTTCTTATTGAAAGGATCAGAACGAATTTTGCTAACAGCCTTTTTTAGATCTTTAAGCAACTGCTTGCGATCAATATCAAACCAGTTTTTCCTTTTTGATTTATGCGCATGGGCTGAATTTCGATTTGTGAGTTTTTGTTTAATTGCAGCAGCTTTTCCAGCAGTAATAATGATGTCAGTAACAGCTTGAACCGCGCAATTAACGTCACGCGACTGCTGCATAAACTCTGCAATCATGTGTCTTACTGTGGGTGAGCACAACGCGTGCATGCATTTAATGTCGTCACCGGGTGACCATTTGAATTTGAGCAAGTCATGTCTAGGAGGGGTATCTTGGACGGATGAACTATATGACCCAGTTGTGATTATGGTTGACAGCATGCAATGGATTGAATAGGGGCCTGGGTTGTGGACATAAAACATTTCAACAAGTGATAACATATTTACATTAGCCAACATATAGTCAATGACACTTGGCATGCCATTGTGACTGTAGCATGTGTGATTACCCAGAGTATCACCGAGAGTACGACCGTTGAGTATGCACATGCCAGATGACTTGCATAATGAAAGCAACTTCTGGCCGTGAGAATCTAAAGCATGTCTATCGAGATTTCTTCTACTTAATGGGGTATCTGCGATGTATGTGTCATCGTATATGTCTATTTTGTCTGAAGCGTCTTCTAAGCAAAAGTCTGAGTCCAAGTTTGTGCGGGCATTAAAATCCCCGCACACAAAACATTGGCCTATTTGAGAGTAACTGGCTATGTCATTTTCTAATAGTTCAAAGACATCGTCACATCTCTGGGAATATGCAGATGTAGCAGGGCTTACATAGGAAAATGCCAAGAAGAGGTCTCTGTCTAGATGAAAGAAAGATTTTGATAGTTTCAACCAGGTTACTTCACTCGAGGTAGCTGGAATTACCTTTATACCTGGTCTGATTTCGTTCCTAATGCACACCGCAATACCACCATAGTTACGTGTCGCACGTTTGCTCTTTTGACGAAGGTTTTGAAAGATCGCATACCCCGATAACTCTGGGAAATCAGACACGCCACAGTGAGTCTCAACCAAACCAATAATATCATATTTACACAATAGAGTTTGGATATCGATGTTGTCCAGCTTACACACTCGGTGATTGGCTAATGGGCTGTGGACACTCGATAATCCAAAACGCTATAGAAATATTGTTGTTAGTGTGCCCTATTGTCATAAGGAGCAGACAATATTGATATGACAGTTTGTAGGAAGCAAGTGCAAGAGAGTTATTATTACAATTGATATTAATAACATAGGAATATATAGTGTACAATACAATAGAGAGATTAGCATTCCAACCAACGAACAAGCGAATCCCTTAGACACTCTTACCGAGGAAACTGTAAAGTATACCGAACGTAGTTTGACACGAAGCAATTGCTTGCCCATGCAGCAATGACTACTTGCCCATGCAGCAACGACTGATTGCCCAGGCAGCAATGGCTTCACGTAAAACACCTCAAAGTATCAAGCAGTCAGTTCGTGTGTTGTTATTGGGTGGGATTAGATTGTTCAAAGATTAACAATAATGTACGTCAGATCTGTTTATAAGGGTTGCCTGTATGCAATGACCTAGTCCCCAAAACGGCCGATATCCATAACGTTTGGTTAAGGACAACGTGGCTAAGAGATCGGCCATCACGTGACTACATCACCGCAACACCTTTACGAGGGACCAGATAGTTATATGACAAGGGGCGGCCATTTATAAACATATGTTGCCTGTATTTACGACAATACAAATCGATGGCGACAGCATATAAGTTAGCAGTTAAATAATGATACATTTACTGCATATCAATACGTGTACACCCATACACACGTATATGCCCATGTACGTACATATAAGCATGCACGCACGTACACATGCATACGAACGCATACACGTACGCACGCATGCATATGAACGCACGCACGCACGCACGCACGCATACATATATACATACGCACGCACGCACGCACGCACGCACGCACGCACGCACGCACGCACGCACGCACGCACGTACACACACACACACACTACATTCATATATACAAACGGACGCACGCGCGCACGTACATACGTACCCACGCACATACATACCCACACACTGCGCACGCACACACACACACACACGCACGCATATGTACACATGCATGCAAACACCAACATACATGTACGCACATACACACTTACGTGGCTTTTTCAATAAAGCTTGTTACGCTCTAGATTGTTGAAGAAGTCTCCGAGTATATTAAAAATATTAGTTGGGGCATCATGTGTCCGCTGTGCCCTTTGATACCTATTAGTGTAATTATAGCTACGAGGTGGCCTGTGAGTATGATTGGGGTTTATCATTATGTCATTGTTGCGGTAGTGATGGTATGTATTAGGATCACGTTGCTGATACGAATTAGCTCTTGAAGTTTCTGGGTGGTCCACACCTAGGAGTGAGTTAACTATATGCCTATAAGCCAGAACAAGTTTGGCACGTCCCTGATTGTTTAAGTGAACACCATCATTGCTAAAATGCCTGTCCGTAACAACGTGGAGATCACTCATTGGAATTATTGATACATGTACGAGTTTAATATCGTTGTTATACTGTCTGACCTTATCCATATACGTATCAGTCAGATGTTTATCAGACAGGTGCCTTGGGAGAGCCTCTGGAACACAGATTTGGGCACGGGGGAACTTGACACTACACACGCTCACAAGGTTTGACATCTGGTCCAGTGTTCGTCGTACATCTAGGCTGGCAAGCGTGTTTTCAACGACATGCAACACGACAACGGAAGGCGCCGGGCCATTATACGACGTAATATACTTGAGCGCGCCCGTAACGTCCTTCTGTCCATCTGGCAGTGTCGTAACGCGCGCTTTCTTACGCCAGAACAGTCTGCTCGGAACCAATTGACATGTTTGTGAATTGCCCACTATGAGAACGTCAATTGGATCGTTGCTACTAGAAGGTCATCTTACTGCCGGCACAGAATTATGTATAGTCTCCCGATTGTCAGACAGCTTAGGAGAACTGTCCCTCTGTCTATTCTCTACTGCAGATCTCTGGCACGACATATCCTGTTGATAAAGTACACTATCACAAGAGTGTTGTGATACCTCGTCAGGAAGTCCAACGAATCTGTTATTAACCGCCACACGATAAGACAATGCAGGCCTATTGTCCCGTGATGCTGTAGTGGTAGAGGACGTGGCAGGCATTAGCTCCTTAATCTGCATGCGCGCGTCAGTCAAATCACGCTGTAGCTGACCTACTTGCCCGGCCTGGGCAGATGCCGCTTGTCCAGCTGCGCGGACTGACACTTCAAGTCCACTGACCGTTTTCTCCAACGACGAAATCTTACTTTTTGCATTGGAAAGTAGCATCTCAAGGTCTGTGTTTGATGTTTGTAATCTCGCGCGTTCTGTGCACTTGCTACACGCCTTGCTAGGAGCTAACGATCCAGGACCGCAACTAATGGATAGCACCCGTTCTGACAGTGACAGGACCTTGGATTCCAAGGCACTGAGACGCTCAGCACGGGTTTTCAGGTTGGCACGGAGCTCCTGATTTTCACTCCTAACCACAAATCTATCTTTCTCTAGCACCGCACGCTTTAAATTAGCATTCTCTTGTGATATGACAAGGATTCTGCTCACCAGCTTATCCTGTAACTCCTGTATCATGGTGATACAGGAGGGGTGATTTATAGCACAGTCCGGTGTTGCCTGCGCAACTACAGGGCAAGTGGATCTAGATTCTGGCTGTATTTGAACTGATTCATGCGTGTCGCGTGTGTTGATGTCATCCGTCGACGTTTGAGTATTACATGTGGTGTACAGACAATCTGTTGAAGTTTGCACATCACTGCACGTGTATTCCACTGCTGTACCAATATCACATGTAGTTGCGGGCAGTACTGTAGCAGCAATGACAGTATCCGTGAGTGCATCAGGCATTGTCTGAGTGGATTTAACGGATTGATCAGCACATGCATGCGTTTCCACAGAGATTGATGCACACAGGTCGGAAGTCGACGTCCCCGTGGAACATTGGCTAGTAGTTATAGTATGTGAGTTTTGTAAATCGAGCGTAGGTGGCGTTCTATTCTGTGCAACTTCTGCAGGAGCTTGCGAAGCGTTCGTATTCCCATGTCCCACATAGAAGTTACACGGAATAATAGTGCATGAACTGCACTGGAATTTCCTGTTCTTGTTACAAAATAACAATAGCTGGTACCTTGGTAAGTTAGTACATTCATAGTGTATTGAGCCCTTGCACTCACTACATGTAATGGTAGGTCTGTCATTGTCGATAAGGCACACAGGGCAATTGTTCCGGTTTGACAGCTGATGAGAGGCTAGCACACCAATGGAGGTTGACATGGCAGTCACATTCAGGGCCCCTCATTCGCAAGACGATCGGCTTCAACATTGCCATGTATCCCAGCATGCCCAGATACATGTTGCCAGTGGATATTCAAGCCGTTGCTGAGCGGACAATCGCTTTGAAGTGCTGAACTCACTCGACGATAACAGCGTTGAGGTAGTTGTTGACAGAGCGTCTACATCTGACGCTGGTGTTCCCAATAGCGTACAAGACATGACTGAGAATACGTCTCCCACAGAGCGTAATACTATCGCTGCTACTGCAGAGGAACAATCTAGTGAACAAATGTCAATCAATGAACCGGCTCCCATTTCCACGCAGGAGATTATCTGTGCCATAGACAATAATATCGCGATCTTAGAACCGAAAGACTCAGTTGTACCTTTCAAACCCGGTCATGACCCATGTAATGACGACACAATAGCAGATCCAGAATTACCACCCATCTCGCAGAACCTGATCCTTCCTGATGACCATGATGATGACAGCTCAGATGCGGACAGTATGTCAGTTGTGTCTGAAATCTCGGACATGACTGATTTTCAAGAATCAACCTATTCTCTTGACGATGTGAAAATATTCGTAGAAAGTATAAAATATAGTTAAAAGGTTGTTGATCGTTGTAAAGAGTTTCAACCGAAACTGAAGTTACTTATGCATCAGATGTTTCGATTGAGAAAACAACACAATACTGACTCTGCATTTAGGTTACGGGTGAGTAAGATCGTAACAAAGTTACATCACAGTCTCAGAAATTAATACGTTTACTGATAACCTACTGATTTTGTCTCTTTTATCTAGTAACTAGTTATGTATTACATCACTACATTAGTATTTCTATTCATCCTGATTATGGCAGTACTCTCATTTGCAACCATTAACACGAGAGGTTGTCGTGACTCTTTTAAACGTTTTATACTTTTTAATCAACTACGATCAGAAATAAATGCTGATATCGCATTTGTTCAAGATACGCATACAAGTATCTCAGATGAACCTATATGGCGTTTAATGTGTAGGGGAGAAATGGTGTTTTCACATTATAACAATAGTGCAGCTGGTGTGGCAATACTTTTTAAACCCAAACTTAATGTTCATATTATTAATACTTTTAATGTTGTCCCCTGTAGAATTTTACATGTTGCTGCTAAAATAAATGATAGGTATTTTTATTTGATTAATATATATAATCTGCCTAATTCATGTGAAAAGGTAAAATGTATTGATCTCCTGAATATCACCTATCTACGTTAGCAGAGATTTACCCAATAACTATCGGAGGTGATATTAATTGTACAATCGATCATCAAATCGATAAGACCTCTGCTGCTGAGCCACACCCAATTGCTGCACGCACGCTAGAAGCACTATAATTAATCGCCGCAATCTTGTAGATGTGTTTAGATTTTTACACCCCACGGCAAGGACGTTTACGTGGACCCGATCAGATGGTGTTTCCTCTCGCCTCGATAGATTTTATATTTCTACCATTTTAAGCAGTTCTTACGATCATCTACAACTGTACCATGCAGCGATGCTGACCACTCTATTGTTTGTTTCTCAGTTCAATTCAAAGCACCTAAGCGTAAACGTGCTTACTGGTGCTTGAATACTGATTGTTAAATGAGAAAGAATATTGTAATCTAATTATTAATTTTTGGGGAAAATGGCGGGAAAGAGCTCCTCACTTTGAGAGCATCCAGGATTGGTGGGATATGGGAAAGAAACACATTCGTACATTATCTCAATGTTTTTCGCGCGACCGCGCGGAAATTTTAAAAGAACAACGCTTGTGCTTGCAAACTGAGATAGAACAATTGTCCAATCAGGTCCCAATGAATGGCGAATTACGTGAAAAACTAAAAGAAAAGGAAAGACATTTTGCAACTCTTTTGAAGCAGCAAACGAGGGGTGCGTGGGTGAGGTCACGCTTCCAACGTGTTAACGACTCGGACAGCCCAACAAAATACTTTTTCGATCTTGAAACCAAACGAGCCATAAATAAAACTCTTTCTCATTTAACATTGCCTGATGGGACAATTGTAAACGAGGATTCTGATATATTGAAATATGCCTCTGAATTTTATGGAGATTTGTATAATAGTACTGGAATTTGTAAGCAATCTGAAAATGTATTATTATCTGATCTTCCACAACTTAGTGAATGTTCAAAGAATTATCTAGAGAAACCCATTAGTTTGTCTGAATTATCCGTCGCAATTTACAAACTAAATAATAATAATAATAAGGCACATGTAAAAGGGCTGTGATCACGCTGTTGCCTAAGAAAGGCGATCCTAGCCTATTGAAAAACTGGAGACCCGTGTCACTTCTCTGCGTCGATTTAAAAATTCTTTCAAAGGTTTTATACAACCGCATGAAAACTGTTTTACCGGATATTATTCATGCAGACCAAAGTTACTGTATACCAAGACGAAAAATCGCAAATAACATTAGATTAATAATAGATATTGTTGAATATTCTAATTCTCTTTCGCTACCACTTGGTGTTGTATCCTTAGATCAAGAAAAGGCATTCGACCGCGTAAGCCACCATTATTTATTTGATGCTCTTTCAGTTTTTGGATTTGGTGAATATTTTTCAAAATGTATCAGAACGTTGTATACAGATGTATACAGTCTAGTTAAAATACACAACTCATTGTCGGCTGCTTTTTCCTTCAGACGTGGTATTAGGCAAGGTTGTTCCTATCAGGTGCGTTGTATACTATTTGCATAGAGCCGTTATTAAACAAACTCCGTTCAAATCAAGCATTAAAGGTAGTAACCTTGCCCGATACCACCAATGAAAAGGTAACAGTTTCACCGCATTCTCTCCATCTAATCAAGATTTTGTCAATCTACAAAATTGGTTGGCTATATATTCAGCCTCATCTAATGCAAAGATTAATTTAGAGAAATCTGAAGGGCTATGGGTGGGCATATAGAAGAATCGTATAAACGAGCCGTTGGGAATCAAGTGGAATAACAAAGGGCTAAACATTCTTGGGATCTTCATCGGAAATTCGGCTGAATATTTTAATCAAAATTGGATAAATATGGGATCGGATATAATTACTAAACTAGCCGAATGGCACAATATATCTCGAGCCCTTTCCTTAAGAGGCCGTATTACTGTTACAAATCTTCTCACTGCATCTAAATTATGGCATAAATTTAATGTCATTGATCCACCAGTAGATCTTGTAAATTCAATCCAGAGACATTTAATTAATTTTGCATAGATTGGAAAACATTGGCTACCAAAAGAATTATTATCGCTAGAAGACGGTGGACAGGGATTGGTGCATCTGAATTCTAGAATTACACCTTTTCGTATTTGCTATGCACAATATTTTCTGTATTTTCGTCAATCACATCCTTGTTTTAAGTTTACTAGCTGGTTTCTAAAGCGAGCGCATGAGTTCAATTATGATGATCAGCTGTTTTATATTGACCTTGATACAGGTACTCTTGGAAATGTAGCATCTTTTTATAAAACATTGTTAACATCCTGGGTTTCTTTTACTGTCTCCCGAGAGTCATTGCCATCTTGTACAGCGGATATTCTCCACGAGCCACTGTTTCTAAATGGAATGATTAAAAACCACCGAACTGGGCTAACCTTTTATTTAAAAAATTTTATGAGTGCCAATATCACTACAGTAGCTGATATTGTTGATTGTCACCAGAAAGTGTCTGTTGATGTTTTGTCAAATAAATTGCCCTATCATTCTAAGCGGTTACTAGATAATAACCTTAATACGTTATGGAAAAGTTTGCCATTGGAATGGCGGTACAAGATTAATCGTCCAGATAATGTGCCTGGTTCCCTGCATCAAATTGACCTTTCGTTTACTAATGACCTTTTTAAATGTACTGTATCATTTCCATCTAACTGCCCGAAAGAATTGTATAGAAGGTCGCTGTTAAAATGTTATGCAAATAGTATACGTAACAATAGTATTAATGTATGGGCAGATGTTTTGTTGTTAGAAATTTTCCTCTGTGACTAATTGTCGTTGTTTTTACTAATTTCCATGTACACGCTTTGAGGGTGATTTATCATGGAAAATTCTACATGGAGCATTGGGAACAGGAATATTTCTTTACAAAGCAGGTTATCGTCCTAATGATCACTGCCCTCACTGTGGTGAACAGGAGGACATTACTCATATGTGTTTAACGTGCTCAGGTATTCAGCCATTACTTTTAGCTGTAAAAAGATCCGTGTTGTATTTATTGGAGACCGATGTTTTTGACATGGCTGATTATGTGAGAGGTGTTCCCTATCCCCAATGCTCAGCCAAATCCAAACGAAAAATTAGACACCTTTTGTCTAATTGGCTTGTATCCAACTGTAAAATGTCTATCTATGTTAGCAGACAACATCTTTTGGATGGCAATGCACGAACTGATCCACTCCGAGAATGTCTCTCGAGATTGCACTCACGAATTCAAATAGAATTTCAGTTTTATCGAAACAAGGGGGCCCTGGATGTTTTCGAACACTTTTGGGCGTTTGACAGTTTTTTGTGCACGATTGAAAATGATAATCTTGTTTTTAATTGGCTTTTATAAATTGTTATCTTTCAAGGTTTTATACGTAGCTTATTTTTGCTTATATCTTGAAGTTTGTGATACATTTTGATATGCTCATGTTTTATATTCATACACTGTATTGAGTTTTTATGTTTTTATGTAATCGTATGATAGTTTTTTTGTCAAATGGAATGAGTGTAATAAAGTATATGAAAACTCTTCTTCTTCGTCTTCTTCGTCAAAAACTTCTAACCGCATCCCCTACAGTTTTCATCCGATCAACTCCAAACTTGATAAACTGCTGCTACCTAATCTGGAATAGTGTGCTATTCAATTGAATTTGGATCTGCCCGATAGGTTTTCAACTACCCACCTTTGAGTGGGCAAAAACGTCCCATAGGAAATGTATGGGGATTTTCAGTATTAATCTTTAAACTGCTACTACACCTAGAGTTTTGATAGGATCACTACCATACTTGATGAGTATGTTACCCTTGGGGTCCTGAAGATGTTTGCCCACCTAAAGGATAGCCTTGACCTTTGATCCCAATGCATGGAACATGGCCCCATAGGGAATGAATGGGTTTTATCAGGATGGGTCTTTGAACTGTGACTACACCTATAGTTTTGATCAGATAACACGCATACTTTGTCAGGATGTTACCATATAGGTCCTGAAGGGGTTGATTGATCTGGCCGGCACATGCCTAAGTGGAAGCGGACCCCTTGGGCATCAAAAATAATATTTTTCATTTTTGGCAGAAGTGATCTCCTCTTCATCAGAGAAGGCATAGATTACCTACTTTTACCCATATAAGCTGATTGAGATTGTTAGATAGGGTGAAATGTTTAGTTTTTGGACCCCACCGAACTTTGCAGATTTCTAGGTTATTTGACATTTCAGGGCTTTTTCCTCGATTTTCATGAACACTTTACCACAGGTATGCCACACATGACCGATCCAATGGTGCTGGTTTCGGAGTGATCCGATCTCAATGTCAAGGTCAATCCTTAGTTGTCAAAGTTATCAGTTTCGTTTTTGCCAGAAATCAACTCCACTTGCACAGAACTCTTCAATTGGTCGTGTAAGAAGAGGCCTTATGCTATTTCTTCATGGCCACACTACTTCAGTAAGTCTTCTCTAGTTGGTTGTTGTTATCAATTGAAAAATTTAGTTCTGGTATCTCACGTGTGAAATTCAGGCAAAGCCTAGCAATCTGCATCAAATCAGACCACCCTGTTGTACCCTGTCGTACCCCTGTAGGGATTTGGGAGCCACGGGAAGACCTCAGACGAAAACTGTCACCGTCCGAAAAAACAATTTGGACATTTATGCGAAAAGGTGCATGTAGGAACAATAGCTATGTCCCGACCTTTTCTAGCAAAGCTTTATCCACTCGCATTTGAATCGCTTTGCAGGAAAATCGGATACGCTTTTTAAAAAACACCTACAAGACTAGGGTATGGTGTGGTACGGTATCGTCAAATGGGTACATTGGTGAATCTGGTTAAACCATAAGTGTATGAACGGGGGTGGGGGTTGGGGGGCGTGGGTGGGGGTGGGGGAGGAAAGCAAGGGAGGCAATATTCACCTCCACCCCAGATCTTGCCTCTCCCATAGTGTACCCCCATAGCCTCCTATAGGTTTTGGCTCCACGCATACTTCAGCAACCCCACCCCCGCTCCCCTCCCTATGTCTAAGTACCTTCCTACAACCCTGAAAAAGCATTTGATAGTGTGAGAGATTGGTTTAACTTCTGAAATCGTACAAATGTGGAGACCATCACCAGCACGGGTTACCCGGGCCGAAAGATACACTGACAGGCGGTAAACATGGTAGATGAGATAGGATTATTATATGGTCAACCAATGACTTAGTACAAAGATTTACCCCATTGGGGGAGTATGGACACTAACGACGAAATCCACCCCCACCACCACCCCACACAAAGTAAACGCCCAGCGACTATCTGCTGGCTAATAAAACGAAATTCAAACAACTGGCCCGCTTTGAGCAAGCATTAGGCCTACATTAAAACACATTGGCGGATCTAATGGGTGGAGTGCTAACACCCCACCCACCTCACCCCAACCCCCCCCCCCCCCCCCGACCCACCCACCCACCCACCCCCGCCATGGCTGTCAAATTCCTTTTTTCACTTACTAACTGTATTTGAATGGGAAAATGTTCAAGAGTTAACTCCATTGACATTTTGATTTGCTGCCCCCCCCCTCCCCTCCTCCCCCCACCCGCCAAATGACCTCCTGGATCCGCCCCTGAAACAGCACATTAAACAGTTTCTATAATAAACTAAAATCACAATATTATTGAGGTCATGTATTCTTGGAAAGCGCTTCCACTTTTCTAAACAATTATGTATATTATTCTTTTATTTTTGCTACATTTTAATTAGGTCCTTACATAACATATATCTACCTTACACAACATATACCCGCCCTCCCGCAATTTCCAGAAAAATATACAGGTAAGCTGTTGAATATTTTGAAAGTAATTTAACAGGGTGTTGTTGCATACAATTCGTACACCTTGGCTGACCATTGAGCGTTTATGGCGGACTTATTTACGTCGATCATGACGTAATTGATTATGACGTCAGCCTACATGACTGTGACGTGGTTGATTACGACGTCATACAATTGATCGATAGATTATGTTTCTCTATTACAGGCTCTTGTTTGTGATGGAGATAGTACATCACAGTATAACGGTGAGGTGTTTAAACAGTCAAGCAGGATTTAGGAAAAAGATGACGTTCCATGACCAAATTGATCATTAAGATGTCTGTCTATAAGTCTGGAAACCAAGGGCTCCAGCAAAGTTTGCGTAAATCTGCCAAGCTTGTTAGGAAATGTAGTCTGGTCTGAAGGATATATTCATTATTTTATAAACGTAGATATTCAAGGTGGACATTTTTATAAGTTTATATATTATATAATATTTACAAGACATTATTATAAAGGAAATACTTTGAAAATTATATGCCAGAAATGGCGATTTCCTGCATTTGAAATAGTAAAAGAACATCCGAATTTCTATATAACATTTTTGTATACATTTTAAAAGCCGACCGGACGGAGATTTACAGACCAAAAATAAGGACGAATCCATGGAAAAGAGGACTTGTGGTAACTTTGTTTGACTGTAAAGTAAATGTAATTTATAATGAGATCTGGCGGATGTTGTATTTACATTTTTTTAAACAGGCTTAGATGCAGGGGCCCCCTCATGGTGAGGGGCCCCTGAGCCATGACTTAAGTGGCCTGTGCTGTAATCTGGCCCTGGGTACGGGAACATTCAAACTAGGGACACTGATTTGAAAATCAAGATCCAAATATTAAGGACAACTAACCTCATCTCTTGATAGCTAGTCAGGTGATCTACTATGCCATTAATAAAATATGCAGGTCATTTTAAGATTTTTCTAATGCCGCTAAAGTAAGATATTCAGGCTTTAGTAGCTAAATGTGTGTACATTTCTACACCCTATGATGGCTGTCATGATTTACTTTTAAACCAATCAGAAAAAACCTAGTGTGTCTGCCTCGGTATATACGCTCAGTCATAGACGTGCCAGCTATAGTGTGACAATTTGGTGTAAAAGCAACTCCAACGGGAAGCTCTTGAATATTTTCAAACTAATTTGACTGAAAGTTGTTGCTGCCTTATGCAGCAACAACTTCCGGTCAAATTAGTTCCCAAATACTCAACAAGATGAGTATTACATAACAAAGAGTGTAATGTCTTGGCACTTACATGACACCGCAAACTATTGCTTGAGGAGACAAAATGGCGACGATCACTGTTCAACATTTACGCGATATTACAAAACAGGATATGAATGATATGAAATCTATAAACCATAATCTATCGGTACAATACAACATTTGAGAATAGATTAGCATCTCTTTAAGTTAAAGACCACAATCAGTCCCGATTCAGTTGCCGTTCTAGAAGTCACAATGTATACAGAATCTCAATCCGATGCTTCTGGAAATTGGAATATAAAGTATTTTTTACATCACAGATTCGCATCAACTGCTTCATAAAAATCATCCCATCCATGCACTACACACTTTTACGAGGTTTAGGCTTAATTAAATCTCAAATTATGGATATTCTATCGAAATCCAAGAAACAGAGCAAATCTGAATGAAGCATACTCCTTTCTGCTTAATGCGTTGACGACTTGAAGCGGTGACACCCAGATTGCTCAGCGTTTTCAACGTCCTAACTATTCAGTTGAGCATCATTTTGAAATTATACCAATCTAACAAGATGTCACTGAACCAGAACATTGCTAACAAAAGTACAATTCGGACTACACGTTTATTCAGGAATATCGCAAAAGAGCCCAGTAATTCCTTTCATACTCATATACAAACGACGTAATGTTGATTGGCTAAAGTCATGAAAGAGGAGCATGACCAATTTCAAAATCAAGCTTGATGAACCAATCAAATTTCACCTAGTATTTGCTTACGATGGAAACGCAAACCTACAAGTCCTATTAGTAAGATCGAAGTTAAGCCGGAAAACTGATGATGATGAGATTGATTAGTTGCTGTCCACGTGCGTATTTACAATCATGCAGGTTCAAACACAACTTCCATTCGCAAAATACATTATCCCAACCAAAGCCAATGGTGACTAACTTGAAAACTAATTTTGTCCCGATTGGACAAATTTAGGTAAAACATTTATTTTAAATCCTGTGCTCTGTGCGGTTTACTTTTCAAAATTAAGACAGACAGACGGGCGTGCAATCACGTGTGCTGCTTCAGACTTGAGCATATTTAAGACGCTGTAGAGAAACAGGAATCGGTGTCCACAGGCTCCTCCGTGTGGCAGCTTTCTCAACCCTTTAATGACCAAATTTGGTCAGGAAAATCTAAGGATGTGTCAATTGAATGTCTATTTGTAGGCAAAGAGAAGATATTTTTTTAAATTAACTACTGGAATGCCTGGCTTGGTTACCGAGCCAGTCATTACAGTGGTCAATTTTCAAAAATAGTATTTTCTTGACCAGCAAATGGACATACCTCAAGACCACTGCAGAGGCCGGGTTGGGCCGGTTTCTTCATGAAAGGGTCAAAGGCGAGTGACGTCACCATATTCGCTATCAACAGATGACATACAACTAACATTCACTTGTCACAATTGACCAATGACAGCCAGTTTAATTACTTCTTATTGGCTCACGTGGCCAGAATGGTGAGATCATGCCATGGCGACGGTTCTTTAAAAAGACGTCTGAAGAACCACCACCGATTCCAATTATATTTGACAGAAAGCATCCGTAGGGTATAGAGATCCAAGTTTGTTCAACCGAAGCCGATCGTCCAATTTGGCCAGCGGCCATCTTGGACTTTGGCCGATTTTTTGGAAACTTCTTTTAAAGTCTTCTAAAATCGCAATCGATCGATTTAAAACTGATGAAACATCACCACGGTCAAACCACCGAACCAAATTTGTGCCAGGGAACTAGATTTACCAAATGCTTCTGCGGCCATCTTGGATAACCTAGTTTTCGCAAAAAACTACTTCTTCAGAATCGCTGAACGGATCGTGCTGAGATATGACTAAGCACTAAGCGTCATTAAATTGTGTTCAAGGGAAGTACATGGCAGCCGTGCCCCAGTCAATATGTAGCGTGTTTAGCGGTCATATTGGATTTTTTTTATTTCATGGAATTTTAATTCGAAATTGGTTTTATATAGGTTTTTGAGTATGCTGATTTCAAATTTGTCGCTCGAAGGTTGGCGGCCATCTTGGATCATTTCCCCGCCAAAAAAATCGCATACTAAAGCAGTAGGAAATGTAAATTGTCTTCTCGAGAACCACTGAGCCTATTTGAATTGTATTTGGCAGGAAGCATCCTTAAGGCATAGAGATATAAGTTTGTTCAACGGAAAGCTGATCAGCCAATTTGGTCGGTGACCATCTTGGATTTTGGCCGCTTTTTAGAAACTTCTTTAGAAACGATTCTTCTCCGAAACTTCTTTTAAAATCTTCTCTGAAACCGCGTGGGGGTCGATTCAAAACTTTAGCGAAAACTACATTCCAAAACTACTGAATGGATCAGGCTAAAATTTGGGAGATATGGGCCATTCATGTTTGTTCAAGGGACGTTGATTCGTCCAAAACATGGCCACCGTGGACCAATCAAAATGTAGCCTGTTTGGCGGCCATATTGGATTTTCTATTTGGTGGATTTTGAAGCCGAAATTGGTTTTAGTTAGTTTTTGGCGTATGGTGATTTACAATTTTCAACTTTTGAAACTGTTAGTTAAACGGGTTGGTAGCCATCTTGGAATTTTTTTCTTGCCAAATACTCCCCAATTAAAGCAATGAAAAATTACCACTGGCCCGATTTTAAACAAACAAGGTAGGACGCCCCCACTGGTACAAGTCGCAGTTCTGGCAAAACCGTAGGTTTCTACTTATTTATAAGCGATTGCCTTTCTATAGTTAAAATGCCTATGATCGAGTTGAGCGATACAAGAGCATGTTGTTTAATTTGAGAAAGTGTGCAGCATGTATATTGCTACCTGTAATGCCACTTTCCATTTCATGACCGCTCCAGTAAATCATCTGTATGGTCAGTCAAACACAAGGTAAGCTACAGTTCTGTGACGTCACAACACAAGATTAGTCTGAGGGCTGAGACGCTCTGCCAAACACAACGTACGCTACAGTGCTGTGACGTCACAACACAAGATTAGTCTGAGGGCTGAGACGCTCTGCCAAACACAACGTACGCTACAGTGCTGTGACGTCACAACACAAGGCGAGTCAGAGTGCTGTGACACTCGGCCAAACACAGAATGAGCTACAGCTTTGTAGGAATAAATATCTATGGAAGGTGCAGGCGTAGGTGGTATACCCCTCGAAGATGCTCTCAGCGAATATTTCCTGCATTTTCGGAGCTAACTGACTAGTTAAAGGCAACAGATATGTAATTTTTAAGTCAATAACGTTGATTATTTTCTGATTGGTCATTGAAAATGTGATTGTGGAGCATGTGCAGTACTCTGGTGCTAGAGCGCAGGGTGCAGGATGCAGTACTCTGGTGCTAGAGCGCAGGATGCTGGATGCAGTGCTCTGGCACTAGAGTGCAAGATGCGGGATGCAGTGCTCTGGCACTAGAGCGCAGGATGCTTGATGCAGTGCTCTGGTGCTACAGTGCAGGATGCCGGATGCAGTGCTCTGGCACTAGAGCACAAGATGCGGGATACAGTGCTCTGGCACTAGAACACAAGGTGTGGGATGCAGTGCTCTGGTGCTAGAGAACAGGATGCGGGAAGCAGTGCTCTGGTGATTGAGCGCAGGATGTGGGATGCAATGATCTGGCACTAGAGTGCAGGATGCAGGATGCAGTGCTCTGGTACTAGCGCCCAAGATGTGGGATGCAGTGCTCTGGTGCTAGAGTGCAAGATGCTGGATGCAGTGCTCTGGTGCTAGAGCGCAGGATCCGGGATGCAGTACTCTGGTGCTAGAGCATAGGATGTGGGATGCAGTGCTGTGGTGTTAGACCGCAGGATGCGAGATGCAGTGCTCTGGTGCTAGAGCGCAGGATCCGGGATGCAGTGTTCTGGTGCTAGAGCGCAGGATGCGGGATGCAGTGTTCTGGTGCTAGAGAGCAGGATGCGGGATGTAGTACTCTGGTGCTAGAATGCAGGATGCGGGATGCGGTGCTCTGGTGCTAGTGCGCAGGATGCGGGATGCAGTGCTCTGGTGTAAGAGCACAGGATCCGGGATGCAGTGCTCTGGTGCTGGAGCGCAGGATGCGGGATGCAGTGCTCTGGTGCTAGAGCGCAGGATGTGGGATCCAGTGCTCTGCTGCTAGAGCGCAGGATGTGGGATGCAGTGCTCTGGTGCTAGAGCGCAGGATGCGGGATGCAGTGCTGTGGTTCCACAACAGCTACATCAATATATCACCGCCTCCACCCCACCCTCTTCCTCTCATACATGATTGAATTTACGTTTCCTTCTTTGTCATGTTCAGTAGTTAAAACGCCTGCTTTATTCATGGAGTTGCAACGTTTGCATCCCCAGATTTATGACAGGGATCGAGAGGACATATTTGTCCAAGTATACTACCAAAAATAGGCGAATGGGGCCTCCTCAATTTCTTTTTTGTTTATATAGATTTTTGGAAAATCTTCATTTTTTTAGTTTGAGATTTGTAAATAACAATAATTTATTTTGTCAATATTCAACGATAATTTGGTTATTGAAAACCAGTTAGTAAGCTCTTCCATTTCCTTATTTGCTTTGTTTGTATAAGGTGTCTATGTTGTCATCGCAGCAAAAAGCATTTGTGTCATCAGCGAACAGTATTAATGACATGTGCTTGCATATGTTAGGTAGATCATTCATGTAAAGAAGGAACAACAGAGGGCCAAGAATAGATCCTTAAGGAACACCACAAGTTAATTGCCTGTTTTCAGAGCATATCTCATTGTATTGTACGCATTCTGTTCTTTCACGTAGGTAGTTCTAAAACCAGGTGAGTGCACTGCCTCTTATACCATAATAGGCAAGCTTTTCTAGTAAGATCTGGTGGTTGATGGTGTCGGAAGCTTTTGAAAGGTCCAAGAAGATGCATATTGTACTTTGGTTTTTTCCAGTGATTCAATAATTTTTTCTGTCACTTCGGCTATTGCATGCATTGTTGAATCTTTTTCACGAAATCCATATTGCGATTTGTATAAAATTGACTTTTTGTCCAGGCAATTTGTCAGCCGATCGTACACTAGGCGCTTTAGAAGCTTGGAGAAAAATGGAAGTATGGAAACTGGCCCGTAGTTTGAGAAATTAGTAGGATCCTTGGCTTTATAAATTGGTGCAACACGTGCTATTTCTAGTTTTGAAATGTCTTGCGCTAAGGGTAGGTTGCAAAAGTGGCTGAGTGGGATACGGATATCCATAAAACAGGTTTTATAAATGCGTCACTTTTAAGCCATCGATTCCGGCACTTTTGGCTGGGTTGAGTGTGTTTAGAATGCTAAAGATCTCTTCAGTGTTAGTAGGGTTGACGAAGAATGACGATTGATAGCTGCCTGCAAGGTAATCCGAAATTTTTTTCTTGGATGTTGATTGGATTTTGTTCGAAAGTTCAGGTCCTATATTTACAAGATAATCGTTGAATCCATTGGCAATTTCGGATTTATCTGTAATGATTTTTGTAAAAAAAAAAATTGTGTCTGTTGTGCTGTATTGGTCTTATTTAAAAGTGATTTAATGGTTTTCCATGTCTCTTTTATGCCATGTTAGACTGTTCTTTATTGTGATAATATGTTTTCTTAGCCTTTTTATTATTTGGTCTAATTTATTTCTATATTTTTGGAACTGAATTTCATTGTGTTTAGTTTAACACTTGATAAATGTAAAGCTGATGTTTTGTATGACAGCCAGCTATTAATCCATTTGTAAGCCAAGGTTTAGTTGGGTTGTGCTTAAATTTTTTTACTTTCTTTCATTGGGAAGCTTTGTTAATGAATAGTCGTGCAGATGTCATTAACTTTGTTGTAGGCATGCTCGCAAGACTGAATGTCCGTTACTGTGTCTGAATTGAGTGTTGTCACTGTCAGCAAGCCTGTAGATTCTACCGATAATTTTGTTTCTACCTTTTAAAATCGGAATTTCAATAAATATTGTTTCAATGTATTCTTCGATCTTGGAAAGGGGTTCACGCACAATGAATTGAATATTGTCTTTTATGTACATGCCTACACTGCCTCCACCATCCTTGTTAGTTTTGTCAGACCTGTGCTTTTTGATGTGTAGTTATTCTTGTTAACTAGGGTAGTGGGCGAGTTTATATTTAGCCAAGTCTCCGTAATTCCAATAATCTCAAACTCATGTGCACTCATATCTAGGAAATTGTTTAACTTGTCATTGTTCTTCAGTATCGATCGAGTGTTTGCGTGCATGAGGGAGAGCCCAATGCTTTCTTTACTATTTATTATAAAGTAATTAAATTTGCTTAGAAGCGCGTAGTTACAGGTTTGTGGCGGTATGGATAAGTCCGTTCTAGCATCTTTTGGGTTGATGTCTCTATATGTGTATGTGTTAAGTTTTAAGGGGTTTAGGATGAGGCCTTGTATGTTCTCTGTGTAGTTATATTCAACGTGTGGATTCATGATTTCAAGTGTGTAGTCAGTGTCATCATTAATGTGATTGAAGGGGAATAGAGATTTGTTGCAGGTTAGACACCGCCGTGTTTGGTCATCTGACTCAAGATGGAAATACTCAGAAGCGGTGAGTTTAGACCATCATAGGTGAACTCACTCAGAACACAAGTCACATAATAAGGCTTTTTGATTAGTTCTAACAAGTCTCTTACAGGATGAGCAGAGGAATTTGGTTGGCATGGTAGGGATAGAGGAAGAAAGAAACGAAAACAACTAAGGTTGGATACAGTTTTGGAAAGGGCGCTACCAGGAATATTTTCCTTGCCTTGTCATTAGCAAGATTATACACGGCTTAGATTATTTCAGGCAAAAATATTCTCTGTTGCTGTTACATGTACACAAGTCAAACTTGAAATGATAAAAGCTGGTAGTCATTGGTTGAGGTAAGTAATGCTAATTAATAATAATGACGAATGCTAATAATAGAGGTCTATGGTCATCTTAAAGTGTCCATTAGTAGCCCAGTGGAGATCACCTCTGAAAATCCATTTGACGCATCAAGAGGGCCGCTACTGATGATCAACAGCTGACATAGCTGACTCGGGTAATCGAGCCGGCCATTCCAGTGCATAGACTAGTTCATGTAAAGTGAATTCTAAGCGTAAGGTATAATTGGATACAACTGTCTTATATATATATATATATATATATATATATATATATATATATATATATATATATATATATATATATATATATATATATATATATATATATATATATATATATATATATATATATATATATATATATATATGTATAGTATGTATTCATTTAGCTGTTATCGTGCAGAATCAGCCACTGTAGAGTCTTGAGGAATGTTTATTTGCTACCCGGGCAAGGCCAACATCCACCTCTGAGCACACACAACCGAAATGCCTGACTCGAATAAACGGGCCAGCCATTCTGTTGCGTATCTGTAGTTCCAGCCACTGTGGGCTCACCCCTCGAGTTAAGGTAAATATGCCTCTTCTTTTTCTGAAATTCCTTTTGCGAGGCACCAACTTTAGTGCTCGTTGTTGGCAATCAAGTATAATATGGTCAAATTTAAAATTAAAACATTAAATAAATATCGAAGTTAACTAGCGAATGCCATTCAGAGATGTGAAGCCACCTCACTTGATAGAGGATAAAACACGATCATCTGTCAAGTCCTAAAATCCCCTTTTGCAGACGAGGGGATAACACGATCTATGGAAATAATAGTAGTGGATCTTCAAGGAAGCCCTCTCCTGGCCCGCAATTGAACATTCAAGAAGCAGGAAATTAAAGTTCTTTGAACATTACACGCGGTTGAATAATTAATCCATTCATTGAGGGATTGTCCATATATCATTTTCACTCACACTGGTTTTGTCACAGAGCGATACAATGAATTTGATTGACGGATTATTCGTAGGCCTATGCCATATTTTCAAGGCAACCCAGGGTCGGATCCAGGAGGTCATTTGCTGGGGGTGGGGCAGCCAAAATTGTAAGGGAGTTAGCTCTTGAAAATAGGCTCATTCAGCTACCAGCAGGTAGGTAGCAAAAATGGACAGCCCTGCCGGGGAGGGGGGGGGGGGGTTACACGTGTCCCCGAGTGCCCCCCCCCCTCCCCTTGGATCCGCCACTGCAACCATACATCCAAACCAGCACAAAAATGTTGGCTGTCTTGGGATTAATTTGACCAGAAGCCGCTGTTGCCTTAGGTAGCAGTGACTTCCAGTCAAACTAGCCCCAAATCATTCAACACAATAGGAGTTTACATTTGTGATTTTGATCCATAAAAACGAGAACAAGAAGAATACATCGGCTTAACTTTCCGGTCGTTTGCCAAGTCGTAAACAGGAGATTAGCATATCTAGCCTAGTTCCTTGTCACTTATCAATGGACCGGAATGTGGGACAAAACGACGAAAATAGCGTAATTATCCGCGTGAAGTAGTACTCCAGTTCTATAATTGGCGAGTGCATGTGTCCGCGATATAGCGTGTGGACTAGGGACTACATGCCACTAGCGAGGGGATGTCAATCATAACACAGGTGGTCCGTTACTACAGATCATAGCTGATGGGGTTTTTGCCCCACAGGACGCGGGCCCATGTAGGCAGTGCGCATGATGTATCGGCCACGTACCTTATGGAACCACACCTCTCTGCCCGCTAGTTTGGTCCAAATACGCAAGTTTAATTCCACTGCCGGTATGTTACTATGTTATTATTAACAATCAGACGTTCTACCCGAACGGGCAGTGGCTACCCAGGTCACGTGATCAACAATTTAGTCAATTTGAGAGTTCATTGGGTCACGCTTTGCCTTGCGTCTACCTGTGGATAAGCACGTAGTCCAGAACCATGAGTAAACAAGCTGTAGATGCACACTCGCTCAGTCACTCACGCGCACCCACGCACGTACGGGCGTGCTCTTAATACATGTGTAGGTGGTTATTATCCCCACGTTTTAAGAAAAACGTCGGGATAGTGTAATCGCCTCCTTCCGTCTGTCTGTCTGTCCATCACCCTATCTCCTCCCAAACCCTTGGGTGGAATTAAATCAAATCTGGTATGTGGGTTACCTATATGATTCCGCTTTGTGCACGACGATATTTAGAGTTGTCTCCGTCCCGGGGGAGGTGGTGGTGGTGTCCGTGCCGTGAATCAAAACGTCAAATCAGTTGTAACGCAACTCCTCTGAAATCGTTAGATGGAACTCAACCAAATTTGATATCTGAGTTACCCATATGACTGCGGAGTGCAAGAGGCCATTTAGATTTGGCTCCGCCCCAGGGGGCGGGAGAGGGGTCAAAGGGTCAAATTATAACCGGCGAAAATTGATTGTAATGCATCTCCTCCGAAACCATTGGACGGAATTCAACCCAATTTGGTATGTGAGGTACCCGTATCAATGTAGAATGGACGAGAACATTTACATTTGGCCCCAACCCCAGGGGGTCGGGAATGGGGGTAAAAAGGTCATGAAATTGTTTGTAATGCAACTCCTCTGAAATCCTTAGACGAAACTCAACAAAATTTGATATCTGAGTTACCCATATGATTGCAGAGTGCAACAGGTAATTTAGATTTGGCTCCGCCCCAAGTGGGGCGGGAGAGGGGTCAAAAGGTCAAATGTTAACCGCCAGAAATTGATTGTAATGCATCTCCTCCGAAACCATTGGACGGAATTCAACCCAATTGGGTATGTCAGCTACCCATATCAATGTATAATGGATGCGCACATTTACATTTGGCCCCACCCACAGAGGTAGTGGTGGGGTCAAAAGGTCATGAAATTGATTGTAATGCAACTCCTCTGGCACTGTTGGACAGAATTCAACCAAATTTAGTATGTCAGTTACCCATATCAATGTGGAGTTCGAAAGGACGTTTACATTTGGCTCTGCCCCCGTGGGTGGGTTGTGGGGTGTGTCAAATGTTTTAAGCTGTGAACGTGGGGATTTTCTATGACGCGTCATCGACCGATCAATCTAGTTCTAATTAAATTACAAGTTTTATCAATATGGTACCATATCATATTTCTAAGGCTATATTTATGCATAGTAACATCCGCCCATATATGCGCTTCACAGCGGACCACTTGGATGAGTGTGAGCTGGGCCAGGGACCGGACAGTTGTGCAGGACTGAAACTTTGAATAGGGTCGCAGTTGGGGAGGTAACGTCTCTCGCTTCGTAAAACAAAGATGGTTGTTGTTGTTGTTGTTGTTGTTGTTGTTGTTGTTGTTGTTGTTGTTGTTGTTGTTGTTGTTGTTGTTGTACGGATAATCCTCCTCTTGATAGGAGCACTCACGTAATGTGGTTAACAGTCCGACATTAACATCAGAATATTTAACTGCCTTGCGCGATTACGCGATTAAATCGAAAATCGCGATTATTCTTTAAATTGTTAATTTATATGATTAAAAATTAAATAGTCGAATAATCGTGAATAATTTCTACTGCATAAAATATTTCAAAACCTGCAATTGCTATTTAATGCGATCCCTCCCGAACGTTGCCATTTTGCTCAGTGAATGTTGGCCTATGTCCATTTGCAAGCAGAGAGATGACTATTTTTGAAAATGTATCACTGGAATGGCTGGCTCGAGTATCGAGCCAGGCATTCCAGTGATACATTTTCAAAAAATTTCTAAATACGATTGCAGCTTTCGTCATTCATTTATACCATTGTTATTATATCTCGGTAATTAGTACCCAAGTTGATTAATCGATTAATCACGATTATTCTTAAATAATCGATCGCAATCACTCAAAGCAATAATCGCGCACGCCTACTTCCGACATCTTTGGTCTCATTTTGGACAAACTCAACTGATAAGAGCTGTTTGCCAATAGACACGTTAGAAGCACTCCGATGTATTACTATTAGCGTAACCTTTGAGCCTAATTCCGTAGCTAGGATAGTGTTCTAATGAGTGTCGACAGCATGACTAACAGCTGTTTTCCATGCAGCCCTGGTTGGTCCATTAAGAATTACATTCTCTATTGTTTGTAGATCATATCTTTCCAGAAGCTTAGTAACATGTATGAAGCAGCGGTTGGAGTTCTTGCTGTTTGTCGTACGAGGGTGTTATTGAGGACTTCGTTGTTGCCCATAACAACAATGCTTTGCTTCTGCTCGCTAAGAAAATGTGTTTGGTGCCACACGCGAACTGGTCAAGAGTCTATGAGCTGGCATCATCCTCTCATAATAAGGAAATTCCTCATCGCCCCCACCCCACGGGAAATTATGAAATCCAGATGCTCTCAGGGAGGATTTCCAGCATTTTTTAGGTGAATATAGACCTTCGATTGGCTGTGAACTTGTTATTTTACCCGCATTTCTGCAGCCTTTGATGGCTGTCATGATTTACTTTTCAACCAATGAGAAAAAGGTTAGTGTGTCTGCCGCGGTATATACGCTCAGTCATAGAGGTGCCAGCTATAGCTTGGCAACGTGGTATAAAAGCAATCATACAGGTAAGCTGTCGAATATTTTGAAACTAATTTGACTGGAAGTTGTTGTTGCGCCATAGACAGCAACAACTTCCAGTCAAATTAATTTCAAAATAATCATCAAAATCCGCATTACATAATAAAAATGCGATGTATTGTCACTTACATGACATCACACACTATCACTTGAGGAGACAAAATGGTGGCGATCATTGTTCAACGTACACGTGATATTACAAAGCAGATAATTGTGATACAAAAAAGGGAATGTGACAGGATATGAACGATATGGAATCTATAAACCATAATCTATCGGTACAATACAGCATTTGAGATGAGATTAGCATCCGTTTAAACTCAGGTGAAACAACTGCATAGCCAGACAGCATTTCTCCGAGAGGTCATTCATCAATTGCCGTTTAATTGGGACCTTCGCCGAGACAACCAGAGACGTAGTGGCCTACGCGATATCTTACATTAAATGACACATATAATCACACATAAATATAATTCCATTAAAGTCATTATGACGTTGAGAAATATAGACAAATATAGTTAGCATAAACGAAACAAATATTGTGGGTGCGTGATATCGGCATACGCATACCCCCAGGTCAGGGCTGGGTGGGTGATATCGGCGTACCCATAGCCACAGGTCAGGGTTGGGGGCATGTCATTGAAAAATACGACGCACCTTATGCTTGCTGGATACTCATACATGCCAATAACAATGAACTAATTTACGGCGGCTGATTAAGTAAAGCAAACCAGTTGTTTTGTCATATAGGTTAGCAGAGATAATATATAATTAATGGACTGATCCGGTTAGCTAAAAACTCAGTAATTAGTCGTATTCCCGGATTGTAGAGATTCCTGGATAATACACCGATAGGTCTTGCGTCATACATTGGTGGAAACTCCAAGAACAGAACAGAACACGTCTCCCCTCTTCTAGCGCCTATGCCCCCCCCCCCCATCCGCTTTTTCTCCTATCAACTGCTGCGCGTAACTTATGCAGCGTTGAGAGAAATGTCAAACATTTGACAGACAGACGGAAGGAAGGACGGACGGACAGACATACCTATACTAGTTGTAGAGTGCGACTAAAAGTGTTGGTAGCTTCGAGCATTGCCTCCATTTCAATCTGACAGAGCGGATATAATAACTTCTTAGAGGAACGTATTCTTCTGATATTTGGAACGATATTGACCGCAAGCAGTTAAAAAATATCTCCCAGTGTAGCTGTATGACTGCTGTCTCATTCTGCTACTTCAAACTACAAAAAAGTCAAATCAAAACATTGTCTTAATTTAGATTTAAATATGCTTATAACTTCTCATGCAACAGCTTCTCAGGATGTTAAAATTCACCACTTCTGGGAGCGGTTATGGAGAACCCTGAAGTTGGACACGCGTTCATTGTGGGACACACGTTCATTGTGGGACACGTTCATTGCAGGACACATGTTCATTGCGGGACACACGTTCATTGTGGGACACACGTTTAGTGTGGGACACACATTCATTGCGGGACACACCTTCATTGCGGGATCCATGTTCATTGTTGGACACACGTTCATTGTGGGACACACGTTCATTGTGGGATACGTTCATTGCGGGACACATGTTCATTGCGGGATACATGTTCATTGCGGGACACATGTTCATTGTGGGACACACGTGTAGTGTGGGACACACATTCATTGCGGGACACACGTTCATTGCAGGACACACGTTCATTGTGGGACACACGTTCATTGTGGGGCACACGTTCATTGTGGGACACACGTTCATTGTGGGACACACGTTCATTGTGGGACACACGTTCATTGTAGGACACACGTTCATTGTGGGTCATGCATTCATGGTGGGACACCTGTTCATTGTAGATCACCCATCCATTGATGGACACATGTTCATTGCGGGGCACACGTTCATGACGGGGCACTCGTTCATAGTGGGATACACATTCATTGTGGGGCATGCATTCATTGTGGGGCACACGTTCATTGTGGGACATGCGTGCATTGTGGGACACACGTTCATTGTTGGACACGAATTCATTGTGAGATATGCATTTATTGTGGGAGACACATTCATGGTGGGGCATGTATTCGTTGTGGGACACACATTCATTTGGGACACGCATTCGTGATGGGACACGCATTCATTGTGGGACACTCATTCGTGGTGGGACACGTGTTCATTGTGGGACACACATTTGGACAGGGAGCTGCGAGCTGTATGGCAGCAACAGGTTCATACCAAATTAGTATCAAAATATACAACACCTTAAATATACAACACCTTAAATATACAACACCTTAAACATACAACACATTAAGTATACAACACCTTAAATATACAACACATTAAATATACCACATATAGTTACTTTGAACTTGATGCTCTGATAATTCAGGATGCCTGGATCCAACGCATACGCTCACGTACTTGCGCCACTTCTTATCTGTTATTTTATCAAAAATTGCCTTTTAAAAAAATTAAATAGTCATAAAATAAACATCCAGTTGTCCTATTTTTATATCGAGGCTAATTATAAAAAGAATGGCCCAAGGACCATAGTGCTCTCCTGGTTGATGAGGAACTGTAAACATGTTTACATTAATTAATGCACAACACGCATCATTGGTCCATCAGGCAACCATAACTGTTGCCCTAGACAGGTGGCAATGGTCCTTATCATTATTGACCAATGCGACAATCATTGTTACCACTAATACAACAAGAGCTATACAAATGGTGCATAATACCACGACATGACAACAAATCAATGAATGTGAGCTATCAGAAGTAGACAAGTCATCCTATGAAGTTTCAACGTGATCCGCTAAACAGTCATGGCGTTATCGTTTGGAAATCAATTTTCAAGATGGCCCCCAGTGACTGGGAGCCATCTCGGATTTAGGATCATCGACGACGTCAATAGTTTCTTTCTCCAGAGCTAGTCCAACCTGTGGCCCTATCCAGTTTCAAAGCAATCCGATAAACGGTAATAGAGTTATCATCCAATTTTCAAGATGGACACTATTAGCTGGCAGCCATCTTCGAGTTTGGATTATCGTTGATTTCGATGAGTTTCCTCTCCAGACCTTGTCCAACCACCATATACCGGTGGCTGCCGACCATCTTGGATTTCGGATCATTGTCAATTTCGAAAGATTTCTTCTACAGACCTAGCCCAAACACCCTATGAAGGTTCAGTGATCCAATAAACTGTAACTGAGTTATCATCCGAAAACCACTCTACCACCTGGCCAGATGGTGCCATCATATAATATCCCGCCAAAATATTGGTGTCTTTGACACCATTGACCAATGGGAAAAGTACCATTGACCAATGTGCAGCCATCTTGACATTATTGATCCAGCAGATGACATTTACCAACTGAACGATAGTCACAGTAAAAAAATTGGATGAGGAAAAACAAGCATATTGGTGTCATTGACATTACTGACAAGTGGGAAAGGTACAATTGATCAATGGGGCAGAAATCCCCGATAGATGACATTTACCAGCTGGACGATGCATGGTCACAGTTAAAAAGATTGGATGAGGAAATGTTGGTATTATTGACAAATGGGAAAGGTACCATTGATCAATGGGGAAGCCATCCCTGATATTATTGACCAAGCAGAAGACATGTTACCAACCGGATAATGGTCACAGCAAAAGTATTGGACGAGAAAATGCAAGAACATTGATGTCCTTGACATTATAGACCAATGGGAAAGGTACGATTGATCAATGGGCCAGACATCGCTGACATTATTGACCCAGCAAATGACATTTACCAATGGGACACTGGTCACATTAAAGAAATTGGATGAGAGAATGCAAGGATATTGCTGTCTGATTGACATTATAGACCAATGGGAAAGGTACGATTGATCAATGGTCCAGACTTCCCTGACATTATTGACCCAGCAGGTGGCATTTACCAACAGGACACTGGTCACAGTAAACAAATTGGTTGAAGAAATGCAGGAATATTGGTGTCATTGACATTGTTCACCAACAGGAAAAGTACCATTGATCAATGGGACAGTCATCACAGACACTATTGTTCAATAGCTCAATTGTCACAACACTGGCATTTACCACAGGGGTAATCGTGAGGTCACAGTAACAAATTTGGATGGGGAAATGCAAGATTATTGGCATAATTGACCAACAGGAAGAGTACCATTGAACAATGGGGCAGCCATCCTTGACACAATTGCCATTTGATTGAAGGAACATTTCTGAAAAATCTTGTCTTAGTCCATTACCAATTTACGAAATGTGACACAGATTAGTTTTCCCATAGGGTTCAATAATTAAAATGCTTTAAAGAGCCAGATTTATGGCCCTTAATTCAAGCCGTTGCTATTTCCTATTCATAGGGCGAATAGATACTCCCTGAAGGAACATATCTGTGAAATTTATTTTTACTCCGGCAACAATTGTATTTAAACCAAAATGTTCAATAGTTGCAAGTCTTAATGAACCAGAGTTATGGCCCTTGTTTAAATGCGCGTCCTATATACTCATAGTCCAAATAGATATTTGACTGAAGAAACATATCTGCTAAATTCTCACCATAGGGTTCAATAGTTTAAGACTTAATGAATCAGTGTTATGGCTCTTGTGCATACTCTTTATATCCATCGTTCAGATATATATTTGACTGAAGGAACATATCTGCTTAATTTGATTTTAATCTATCAACAATTGGGGAAAATATGTATTTTCCCATGTGCCTCAATGCTTAAAAACACCTCAATGAACCTGAGTTATGGCCCTTATTTAAAGGTATGGTCACTTCGTATTCATAGCTACAATAGATGTCGCCTAACGGAACATATCTACTGCATTTAGCTGTAATCAATGAATTAAGAAACGTGCAATAAACTTATTTTACCCATAGGCTGCAAAACTTTGAAAACATAGCAAGGGACATAACTCTGCTAATTTGAGACTAATTTGACTGGACGCTGTTACTGCCATAGGCAGCAACAGCACCCAGTCAAATTAGTTCCAAAATATTCAATAGCTTACCAGTATAGTTTTCTGGAAATTGATAGTCAGAGAGTTCAGAAATCGATCGATTCCAACGCGAGGTGTGGGTGGAGCTTAGCTAGAGATGGGCGGGGCATGGCTAAAAATGAAAAGGTCCGTTAAAAATAAGCCAGTTGCAAAGACTGCAAAATGTTATTGAATATTTGCTTATTGAAATATAAGTTGAAACTATTCGCCCACCATTACTAACTAAACTGGAATGGGTGGATGGATGGCTGTTTGAGTGGGTGGTTATTGGCTTGTTTCAGTTTCAGTTTTCAGTATCCACACTGCACCCACGCTTCTATGATCCCGGCACATCTCACTACTGTAGTGTTCACAGGAGGGGTCCGTTCACTATGAGATCTACACACATTCAGATGGTTCAAGCTATACATTATTAGCTATTCTAGTGGTAAATTAGCAAAAATAGTTCTCTCTTGGACTTCAAATGAACTTTGATTGATCATAATTGAAAATATCGATGGCCAGACAGCACAATCTTCAATGATGCACTATACAAGATGTGTAATACATCGCTGCTGTTTGTAAAAGTCACCCAGCAAAGATGGACAGTGTTTGGCCACGTGTCAGAAGACACACCAGCCTTGGAATTCGCCATACTCGGAGCCAGCAAATACAAAGCCAGGAGAGGAAGGCATTGCATAAATCTGCTAAGCGCGCTACCTCAAGAAGTCAGAACTCGGTACACTCAAGTCAAGAATGGACCTGAGGAAGCTACGGATTTCGGCTGAGGACAAGACTCACTGGGCAAAAGCGAAGAAGGACTGATTGCAGCTGTAGGATGTTTATATCACTACAGCCGCAGAATACAGTAATCATACATACTGAGAGATGCCGGGTTTTTGGTCGGGTTCTTCGTAAAAGGGTTCAGGATGCTTACTAGTTTGAAGGAAAACTTTCTCCTCATTGTACATGCCACCAATATACATAATATTGCCTTGTTTTATCGCAGTCTCACCCCTGGCTGGTATTGATTCGTCCATTGTAATTTCTGCCCTACTCCCAGTTTGTGGCTGATTTAATCCCCACGGTAGCGTCAAATGGATTTGAGATACAAGAAGAGCGAAATTGCTTTAAAATATCATTTGCACCAAAAACAAAATATCAACGATGGGAGCGGGCTCCTCATTAACTGTCTGCCTGCTGAATTACTGCAGACTACATTTTCCGTGGGGTTTAACTCTGGATACACTGAAAATTTTGAAAACAATTTGACTGAAAGTAGTTGGTGGCTAAGCCCCCAACAACTTTCAGCCAAATTGTTTTTAAAATATTCAGCAGGTTCAGAGTTGTTGCCCATTGACATTATTGCCGGCATGGTGCCTTGACAGTTAAGCGCAGTTTCTAAGCAAGCCTACAAGTTTGACGTGTAGGGCCTACACACAAAAAAAAATCTGAATTCGAGCAATACTTATTTTCTCTTTCACAACTGAAATTATCAAAAATGCTACGCAAGTTTAGAAGCAATAACGATAGATTGCCAATTGAAAAGCGGAGATTCAATAATGCCACTTCGATCGTGTGCCATTAGCAGCACAATAATCATTGGGTGATGAATTCCATTACTGATTTGAATGTTCCGCTTTATCTGCGGAGAGGTTTTACACATAGGCACCCACTTTAGAGTACGATCCAACACAGTTAGAGTAAAACATATATCAGTAATCAATAATCAAAAATATAATAAAATAGTTTCACTCCTTAAATTTTTTAATATCAGTCAGTATGCAGGGCTTCAAGTAACCGATATGACGATTTCCATTTCTGTATTTTTGTTATCACGTCAGATACTTGCGTGATAGATCGCGTCCCTCCAGACAACGAAACAGAATGAATGACAGCTAGTTTCTTGTGGCATCAGCTGACCAATACTGCCCAATCATATCGGTAATAATATGCCATGTAGATTTTGAGAGAATTCTTATTAATCTTCTTCTGTCGACGGGTTCGCTTCATCCGGTATTTCAACGTAGAAGAAATATTTTGTCTTTAATTTGCCAAACAAATTTTGCCACGCAAAAGCAAAGCCTTTCATGTGTTTTTTATAACACTGAATTTACTTCCCAATCGCAGATTATTAAAATCACTCAGAATCTCTCTCCTTCTTTCTTCTTCTTTCTTAGTCGCGGTTAAAAATGTTTGCACGCATCTCGTCTTACAGTTTTCATCGGATCAACTCCAAACTTTGTCAACTTCTAGCGCCCATGGTAGAATCGATGGCGTGTGCTCTTATTTCGGATCAGCCCAATGGTTTTCAAGATACCCACCTTTCCGTGTGCAAAAATGTTCCACGCGTATGGGGATCTTCAATATTGATCTTTGAAATGGTATTATGTATGTATGATTACTGTATTCTGCGGCTGTAGTAGTAGAAACATCCTACAGCTGCAATCAGTCCTTCTTCGCTTTTACCCACTGTGTCTTGTCCTCAGCCTTAGCTTCCTCAGGTCCATTCTTGACTTGAGTGTACCTAATCCTGCTTTCTCGAGGTCACCTCGTAGCACGCTTAGCAGATTTATGCAATGACGTCCTCTTCTGGCTCTGTATTTGCTGGCTCCGAGTAGGGCGAATTCCAAGGCTCTCTGCGCTGGTGTATTGCACCTTCATTTTTGATATCGGATCACTACCATACTTGGGTAGGATGTTACGCTTGGGGTCCTGAAGATATCTGACCACAGGATGTTACGCTTGAGGTCTTTGACCACCAATGTATGGAATGAACGGGCATTTTCAGGATGGATATTTGACATGCGACTACACCAAGAGTTTTCATCAGATAATTACCATACTTGGCCACTGGGGATTTTATCAAAATGGCCGCCATGTCGCACATTCTGATTTAAAATACCAGTTTTCGGGTTTTTTGCAGAAATAAACTCAGAATGACAAATGGGTGAAATATTTTATTTCAAAATGGTCGCCGAAATTGTTTTGCCCCGATCGATTTGAAACTTGGTGAACGTCTAGGTCCTATATAGACATGATTTCACATCAATTTTGAAGAGGCTCAAATTCAATAGTTTTTTTAGAAATCAGTGTTGCCATGCCCAATGTAAATATATGGGAATTTCAAGTATGGACCTTTGAACTATAACTACACATAGAGTTTTTAACCTAGAGTTTTTATCGGATCAGCGCCAGACGTGTTCACTGATTAGCCTGTATAAGAAAGAGGCCTTATAGAGGCCTTATAATATTCCTTCGCGCGTAGGCATACATGCGCGCGTCTTGGTATGTAAATGCGCACGTCTTGGTGTGTACACGCGCGCGTCTTGGTATGTACATGCGCGCGTCTTAGTGTGTACATAAACGCAAATATGGCTGGACACCGCGGTGTTTATTATTAAACCGCGGTTTACCCTATCCATTGTGGCGGTCATTTGTGAGGTTATCTTCATTGACATGACATTGACATGTGGAATGTTCATCACGCCGGGCAAAAATGAAGATATTTGCATTAATCCTTTATTTGAACAAAATGTAACAATAACCGCCTCTGCAGTGGTCTTGGAGAATGTCCATTTGCAGGCTAAGAGAAGATTATTTTTGAAAATTTACCACTGGAATGACTGGCTCGATTATCGAGCCAGTCATTTCAGTGATAAATTTTCAAAAATGTCTTCTCTTAGCCTGCAATTTGAAATTCCTCAAAAAGCCACTACAGAGGCCGGTCTTGGTCGGCTTCGGAATGAAAGAGTTAAAAAAAACTTCCTGAAAGAAGAAACAAAGCACAAGGCAGCAGACATTAAATAGAATTGTCAGTTTTCACACATCAATATGGATATTCATGTTGTTATCTCTGTCCTCAGAAGACAATTTAAAAAGTCAAATCCCTATTCCCCATAGTTTGTTTTGTAAAAAAAAAGCCAGTCAAAGCAAATATAGCCTACGCAGGTATGAATATAGCCTACACACGTATGAATATTGATAGTTTTTGTAATGAATACATAAATCAAACAGGATATGGCGAAAAATTACTGCCATTGGTGGATATATTGAAAATTGAGCGACCAAACAACAAGTCGAAAACAAATAGCCTACAACAACGAAACAACTGAAATAAAATATAAATTAAAAAAAAAAAATGTTTTTCATCGCTACTGAATTAATTACTGTCCGGGGTCGGTCTGGGGAAGCGTGACAGTACATATCTGGGTTAGTTGCTCTAACCGATAGCAGTGACGATAAGAACAGTGCAGATAGGTGGCAATCCAAGCGCACACGTACACGCCATAGTACGGCGGAACTTAGCCAAGTAGCTCCTTAGTGCATACGCACCAGTGTGTGTGTGTGTGTGTGTGTGTGTGTGTGTGTGTGTGTGTGTGTGTGTTGTGTGTGCGCGCGCACACGCGCACACGCACACGCACACACACACACACACGCACACGCGCACGCGCACACGCACACACACGCGCGCGCGTGCACACACACACACACACACACACACACACACACACACACACACACACACACACACTGGTGCGTATGCACTCTTGGAGCTACTTGGCTAGGTTCCGCTGTACTATGGCGTGTACGTGTGCGCTTATATATACGCGTGTGCGTGAAATATGGGTAACCTATGCGCCGAGTGTCACATACTGATGAATGACTGCAGAATTGTTCAGACAGATTGGCACGCAATACCACTTAGCCGTGCAACCGCAATTTGCCCAAACAAATCCAATAAACTCGGTTAATAGCTACAATTACACATATTGATGCAAGGCATCAATGGCAAATAGCGTGGCCGGAGATTATTATAATTCAAGTTGAGCTTCAAATTCAATTTTATATATAATATACAATTTGCAGTAGCACATCAGGTTGTCCACCAAAGACAGTGACTATATCTAGACCTTGGACCCCCTACATAGAACAAAAAATAAATTATACATGTAGAACTGGCGCATGCACTAGGGCCTATATAATATAGGAAGAGACTCGCTTCAAGTTAAAGTCAGTGTACTATAAAGATATAGCCATTAGACATGTGATAAATTGACAACACATTTGCAGGACAGAGAGAAGTGTGTTTATCCTGTTATATTAACATTCAATATTACATAGGTTCTTACTATCATTTACAGTTTCTTACCTGTCCCATGTAGTGTTGATGGTGGTTGCGATTGTAATAATGATAGTTTCTTGGTAGTGGCATATGTTTTAGCATGGTTGTAATGGCATCGGCCTTGGATAGGATTAGCTATCGGCTATAGGAAGAAGTAGATTATATTTTGGGGCAGTTCGTCCTTCTTTTCATCCATCATGTTGACCATATGCGTACATTGGGGGGCTTTGTTTGATAATTCAGATTTTATCTGGAGCTAAATTATAGGATACATAGAAAGCTTTTCACATTATTGCAAGAAATATTTGATGATAGAATCGTGCAATATCTAGTGAGTTCTAGTGAATATATAGTAAATTATTAGCATTTGAAAACCAAGTTGCGACCAAATTGCTTGCATATTTCGAAATTACTGTATGGTAGAATTTTTTCAAATTCTATCCTTTATTAGCGCATTCATATATATCCATCTAAACATATGGGTGAAATTCTGGAGCCGAACCTATTACAAGCGATATGCCAGGACATATTGACATCTATCCGATTGTGGCTAATGTGAACCAACTATCTTTCAATGGGGATATATTGCGAATAAGTAACTACATGGACATACTTGGTAATTATGATATTATTTGATGGTAGAATCGTGCAATATTTCGTACCGCACTAGTACATAATAATACATATTGAGTTCTTTATGGCTAGATGTTCCAAAACTGGTTACAAACAGAGTACATAGATATCGGCATGTAAATTATTGGCATCTGACAACTTTTGGTCGCTACTAAGTTGCATATTATAAAATCACTTTACGGTGGAATAATTTTAAATCGATATTTTATTAGCATCTGACATTTTGGGGCCAAACTTATTACAGATGGTAGGCTACCCAAAACCATGGATCGGCCAAAACTTGTGCAAAATTTTGCCATGGATTTGTGTACTACGAAATTACTTCATGGTAGACATTTTTATGCTTGATACTTCATTAGAGTATTCATATACCAATCTGACCACATGTATGAATTTCGAACCGAATATGAGCGGAATTTATTGCAGACAGTATGGTACTGAAAATGGTACTTTATGGTACTTTCGTTGTGTTGGAATCAATTTATATACTTTGATTCATGACTTCCCAGAATCCCAATTTCAAGGTAACTATACAGGTAAGGTGTTGCGTATCCTGAAACTAATTTGACTGGGTGCTTTTGCTGACTATGGCTGTAGCAGTGCCCAGTCAAATTAATTTCAAAATATTCAACAGAATGTTGGCTAAAGAGTAAAAACATAAAATTTGTACACTTCACGAACTATTCAATATTCGAGATGGAGCTAGAGACGTCATTCACTAAGCATTTTGTCTATGACACCTGTGAATCTTTTATAGGACGCAATTTGTAATGGTAAAGACATACAACGCCCAGGGAAATTAGGTTCAAATTTTCAACAGACTGTTGATTAAATAGTAAGGTCATACAATTCGTACAATGCCCAGTCAAATTAGTATCAAAATATTCAACAGAATGTTGAATATTGTCTGTATGTCCACATGCTGGATTTGTCAATAAACATTGTTTGCTTTCTTGCTTGGTAGGTATAGGTAGGTATGCTTAGTTTTTTAACGCACTGGCAACGCAATGACTTCAATTTCTGTGCTAACCCTGCCTACGTAGTGCAACCATGAGTTTACTTTGTTGATCATCATTTCCCCAGTCGGGGATCGAACTGTCATCCTGCAATTTCGCATAGAATCAGCAACCCAGACATCTTTCCGCTGGACCACCACGCCAAGACAACCTTGGTTTAGCGAACTAGCTTTCACATGTTGGATATACTGATACACTGGCGAATTCATATGATACTATCTTTTGGATAAACACCGTATGGTGTATACTATGCCCTCACCTAGTCTGCATCGTGACACTGGCAATAGTTGGTTGATTGATTATGCGTTCGTGAAGTACTTGGCTAAGTCATTCATGACATCATAATGACGTCATTGATTATGATGTCATTCTATACGTCACGTAGTTGATTACGGCGGCATATGATGGATAGATAATGTGGAAAGGTCCATTCTAGACACAACCAAGTGAATGTGTAGCGCTGAGCGGCCACGGAAAGAGATGATAGGCCTACGCGATCATCCTTCGTAGTCGTCACGATTTATTTATATACATACTTTGAACCATTCAAAGCATACAACTGAAGGACTTTTTCAATGTTCCTGTTGGTTGGACATAGCTACGCCTTTCATTATGTATTTTGACTGTGCCGTCACCCTACCTGAGAACTAATTGATTATAACGGCAAGGCTCTACAATAACTGACCGCTCTTGATAAAATATGTGCTCACTTATCACAAGCGATTCGACTGCTTTAGGCTACGTTATACAGTTCATAAATAAGTTAATATACTCACAAAACATAAACAGAAATTCTTCTAGCAAACATGTTAATTTATTCTTTAGATGTTCTATACCATGGAGTCGCTATTTAAGCAGAATTTCTATTCCAATTAGCCCCAAAAAATGTACTGACTATTGGAGGCTATATACACCACCACCACGACCGCCGCCTCTGGCACCGTCGCCGCCGCTACCACCACCACCACCACCACCACCACCATCACCGCCTCTTCCGCCGCAGCAACTGCCGCCGCCATCGCCGCTGCTACTACTACTACTACTACTACTACTACTACTACTACTACTACTACTACTACTACTACTACTACTACTACTACTACTACCACCACCACCACCACCACCACCACCACCACTGCCGCTGCCGCCACTACCACTACCACTACCACCACCACCACCACCACCACCACCACCACCACCACCACCACACCACCACACCACCACACCGCCGCCGCCGCCGCCACCGCCGCCGCCACCGCCGCTGACACCGCCGCCGCCGCCGTTGCTGCTTCTACTACTACTACTACTACTACTACTACTACTACTACTACTACTACTACTACTACTACTACTACCGCTACCGCTACCGCTACCGCTACCGCTACCGCTACCGCTACCACTACCACTACTACTACTACTACTACTACTACTACTACTACTACTACTACTACTACTACTACTGGCAAGTTCAGAATGCATAAGCTTTTATACAAACATGGCGTTAGCCGTCTTGGAAGAGCAGGATGACACTCACTTGGCCATGTGAAGAATCACATTCACAGACGTTCACGGCTATGAATGTAAGGTTTCACCGTATGGGACTATATTATGGTCATTAAATGTTTCAATTCACCTTTCCAGAGTATCCATCCATCATCAGATCTCGTGTGACGTCATACTCAGCTCAGCGCATATATGATGACGTCATAATCATTACGTCACAAAGGGTTCCATATAGGCCGTCATCAAATCTCAAATTGTCCGACACGTTGTATGAATTGTATGTCTTTGTAATTCGTTGCTATATAATAAACAGGCTGTTGAATATTTTGAAACTAATTTGACTGGGCGCTGTTGCTGCCTTAGGCAACAGCGCCCGGTCAAATTAGTTTCAAAATATTCAACAGCTTACCTGTGTATTTTTTTGGAAATTGATAGTCAGGGTATTCAGAGATCGATCGATCGATCCCAACACGAGCGAGGTGTGGGTGGAGTTTAGCTAGAGGTGGGCAGGGCATAGCTAAAACCGGAAAGGTTCATTGGCATTCTAAGGTTTTCAAATCATTCACAAGGTGTTTTGGAAATCCTAGTACAGACATCGTTATCGCGGATATGTTGTTTACAGTGCACGCGTACTTAGTATGGATATAGTGGGGGAGTAGAGAGGGTACCCCGCTTGGATTTCAAACAACCACTCTAGTACAATAAATGTGTTCCTAACAAAGATAACTCGACAGAGACATCACATTTAGTGGATTAATATCTCTAAATTAATTAACCCTTTAACACTCAAATTTGTTCAAGAAAATTTCAATTTTCTCATAGAAAATGTCCATTTGCAGACCAAGAGAATACTGTTTTTGAAAATTTACCACTGGAATGACTGGCTCTGTTATCGAGCCAGTCATTCCAGTGGTAAACTTTCAAAAATAGTTTTCTCTTGGTCTGCAAATGGACATTTCTCAAGACCACCGGCACCGCATAAGCCGTCGTTGGCTGACATGATTGTTTTAATAACCGACCTATTTGATTTTAGGTACAAGGCAGTGCTATTTAGTTTTAATACACGCACACACACACACGCACGCACGCACGCACGTACGCACGCACGCACGCACGCACGCACGCACGCACGCACGCACGCACGCACGCACGCACGCACGCACGCACGCACGCACGTACGCTCGCTCGCACGCACGCACGCACACCCGCGCCAGCAGGGATCTAGTGTTCGGTATTCGTACAAATAGCGGTATTAGAATATTCGTATAATTATATGAATGAATATTCGAATTATTCGAATAGTTCAGATAAGAGCTAAGTGGAAAGAAAATGTCGTCGGTAACCGTGTAAAACCTGGAATGTTTTGTTAGAGAATACTACAATTAATTGACACCATAGGACCCAATATGTGCTAAATATCTGCCAAGTTTCCAGTCATTCGGTGTAAAGCTGAATGAGAATATGGAGTTTAAATATTATCATCAATCGGGGAGACACCCTGGCTAAAACAGATTTCTCGAAAACTATTGAAGAGATTCAATATAATATTTATTTACATAATCAAGAAATTATAGGAATTATGAGTTTATCAAGGTTTTAGTCGATTGGACGAAAAATCGGTCATTTTGAAAAAAAAAATTGTGTTTTCAACTTCTCCCTGTACGGATGTTGTACACTTCTTTTATGGGCACCGATATAAGTTATACTAGATCTTCTAATATGATCACTGAACTTGTGCGATTAAGGGGAGTTCATTTCTACTAAAATCGAAACTTCTAGCATTGATGACATATAGGGTTATCTTGACAATAAGAAATAACCTTGACATTTACCCAAAAATCAACCAGCTTCATTGGGATAAGAACCGTGGCTATAACTTTAACCTTAAAGGCTAATCTTGACATTTTACCGTTGACCCAAAAATCAGCAAGACATCTTCGGGAGCCAATGGTAACGTCCAACCCACGTATTGGTAGTGGTGGTCATTATAAACTGTGCACGTAGTTGTGGTAGGAATATTCATAATACAAATCCCTATGCCAGTAATGGGTAGTTCGAAAGCCATTGGATCGAATTTAAAATTAATACTAAATCTAGTCAAATAGGACCCAGAAAGTGACCCAAGTTTCGCATTTTGGCAGCCATTTTGAAAAATAAATTTAGTTTTCAATCCAATTTAAGAAAATTTGTAATTTTTCATAAATATTCGAATACTCTAGGTATAATAATTCACGTTACCAGTTTTAGAATGCGTTCATCTTCCTTAGTACATATATAAATTGGATGCAAATGTGTGATTAATGACCAAGATATCAATATAAAACATTTGGCTGCAGATCCACAGGGTGTAGGAAAAGCTATGGGTGGGATGGGCAAGGCCAGGTTTTTGCCCTCCCATAGTGTTTCCCCATAGTGCCTCCTAGGTTGTGTCTCACCCATAATTTAGCAGCCCATCCTCCCCAGGTCAAAGTGCGTTGCTACACTCACGTCAGAGTGAGAATCATAGCTTTAGTCCTTTTTCAATCATGAAAAACCATGCCAACGCCATTAATAAACTCCATGAATGATTGTTATTGCAATTTGTCCTAAAAACAAATGGTAATTTAGCAGTCCCATAAATTATCAATTTTTTACATGTAAGTAAAAATTAAATGTATTAATAATTTCGTCTTAAATACCATCGAGCCTCCATTAAGCCTCCATTAAGCCTCCATTAAGCAGCCAGCAGAGTGAGTTTGTACCCTTAAAGCAGCATTAGTGTCTTGTACCCCTAAACAGCATTAGTGTCTTGTACGCCTAAGCAGCATTAGTGTCTTGTACCCCTAAACAGCATTAGAGTCTTGTACGCCTAAAACAGCATTAGCGTCTTGTACCCCTAAGCAGCATTAGTGTCGTGTACCCATAAAACAGCATTAGTGTCTTGCACCCCTAAAGCAGCATTAGTGTCTTGTACCCCTAAAGCAGCATTAGTGTCTTGTACCCCTAAAGCAGCATTAGAGTCTTGTACCCCTAAGCAGCATTAGTGTCGTGTACCCATAAAACAGCATTAGTGTCTTGTACGCCTAAAGCAGCATTAGTGGCTTGTACGCCTAAAACAGCATTAGCGTCTTGTACCCCTAAGCAGCATTAGTGTCGTGTACCCATAAAACAGCATTAGTGTCTTGCACCCCTAAAGCAGCATTAGTGTCTTGTACCCCTAAAGCAGCATTATTGTCTTGTACCCCTAAAGCAGCATTAGTGTCTTGTACCCCTAAAGCAGCATTAGTGTCTTGTACCCCTAAAGCAGCATTAGTGTCTTGTACCCCTAAAGCAGCATTATTGTCTTGTACCCCTAAAGCAGCATTAGTGTCTTGTACCCCTAAAGCAGCATTAGTGTCTTGTACCCCTAAAGCAGCATTAGTGTCTTGTACCCCTAAAGCAGCATTAGTGTCTTGTACCCCTAAAGCAGCATTCGTGTCTTGTACGCCTAAAGCAGCATTAATGTCTTGTACCCCTAAAGCAGTATTAGTATCTTGTACCCCTAAAGCAGTATTAGTGTCTTGTACGCCTAAAGCAGCATTAATGTCTTGTACCCCTAAAGCAGTATTAGAGTCTTGTACCCCTAAAGCAGCATTAGTGTCTTGTAGCCCTAAAACAGCATTATAGTCTTGTACCCCTAAAGCAGTATTAGTGTCTTGTACCCCTAAAGCAGCATTAGTGTCTTGTATCCCTAAAACAGCATTATAGTCTTGTACCCCTAAAGCAGTATTAGTGTCTTGTACCCCTAAAGCAGCATTAGAGTCTTGTACCCCTAAAGCAGCATTAGTGTCTTGTACGCCTAAAGCAGCATTAGTGGCTTGTACGCCTAAAACAGCATTAGCGTCTTGTACCCCTAAGCAGCATTAGTGTCGTGTACCCATAAAACAGCATTAGTGTCTTGCACCCCTAAAGCAGCATTAGTGTCTTTTACCCCTAAAACAGCATTAGAGTCTTGTAGCCATAAAGCAGTATTAGTGTAGTGTACCCCTAAAGCAGTATTAGTGTCTTGTAGTCCTAAAACAACATTAGAGTCTTGTACCCCTAAAGCAGTATTAGTGTATTGTACCCCTAAAGCAGTATTAGTGTCTTGTACCCCTAAAGCAGCATTAGTGTCTTGTCGCCCTAAAACAGCATTAGAGTCTTGTAGCCCTAAAGCAGTATTAGTGTAGTGTACCCCTAAAGCAGTATTAGTGTCTTGTACCCCTAAAACAGCGTTAGTGTCTTGTAGCCCTAAAACAGCATTAGAGTCTTGTACCCCTAGAGCAGTATTAATGTCTTGTACCCCCAAAACAGTATTAATGTCTTGTACCCCTAAAGCAGTATTAGTGTCTTGTACCCCTAAACAGTATTAGTGTCTTGTACGCCTAAAGCAGCATTAATGTATTGTACCTCTAAAGCAGCATTAGTGTCTTGTACGTCTAAAGCAGCATTAGTGTCTTGTACGCCTAAAGGCGGTATCTCATTGAGAGACAATTGAGAGACGATTGTTTGGCGACTGTGACAACTGAATTTTTAGACGACTGCTAGACGAATTTGGCCAAGTATTTGGGGACTGTGGTCCATAACGACTAATTAACGACATTGGGGCGACATATTTGCCACCTTTGATAACCGTTTAAAGAATTAGACGACCGCTGGGCGTCTTGTTGAAGAATTTTTGACGAATATTCGCTAAGCGGCCGTATGCCTGTCGTCCTCAAGTCGTTAATTAGTCACTAACGTCTGGCGACCGCATTTCGACCATGATCCGACCTTGTAGCAAATGAAGCGAACCGGGCGACTGATTTCCGACTGGTTTACCACTCTTTAGCGATCTACTGACCACTATGGAGCGACTCCTGGGCAACCCATGGGCGAACTAGGCGAATTGCCCCTACAGGATGTATAAAAGGGGGTTTCCCAGCCCTGGCCCATCAGTTTGGAGCTGATCACCAGAGAGTGCACATCAGGAACAAGCAATCAAGATGGACATGGAAATGAACCTGAGCTAGGAAGAAGCCAACATAGAAGCTGCTGCCATGGAAGCCCAATGCTGTTTGCTTGCTGCAGCTAACCTTGTAGTCAGGGACATGGCCCAGCAGAAGAAAAAGACAGAAGAAGATGAGAGACAAGTTAAGAAAGCCAGAAAAGCCAAGAGTGTCCGGGTCAGGGAGTGGCTACTGAACAGAACAGAGTATGGGCAATATGAAAAGCTGATGTAGCACCTGGAGGATGGTGATACCGAAAGCTTCAAGAACTTCATGAGGATTAAACCTGAGCTTTTCTGGGAGCTTGTGAACAGACTGAACCCTAGAATCAAGAAACAGGACACAAATTTTAGAAAATCTCTGGAACCTGGCTTGAAGGTGGCAATAACTCTCAGGTACCTAGCTAGTGGCGTCTCTTGCATGTCCTTGTCATATGGATTCAGGGTTGCACCCAACACCATTATGAACATTGTCCCTGAAGTGTGTGACACTATATATGAAGAACTTCATGCTGGGCACATCAAGTTTCCAACAACACCTGAAGAATGGGTAATGTGGTCAAGGGATTTTCTGACAGGTGGAATTTCCATCATACAGTAGGGGCAATTGATGGCAAACATGTGAGAATACAAGCTCCTCGTCGCTCTGGCTCTTTGTTCTTCAACTACAAGGGCCATTTTTCCATTGTCATGCTGGCAGTGGTGGACTCAGACTACAAGTTTCTTTATGTGGATGTGGGAGCTAATGGTAGCAGTTCTGATGCTGGTATCTTCAGAGACAGTGACCTGTATAGAGCCTTAGACCAGGGAAAGGCCCGCCTACCTCCTCCTGAACCTTTGCCTGGTGATGATCATCCTGTGCCGTATTTTCTAGTTGGAGACGCCGCCTTTGCCTTAAAGGAGTGGATGATGAAGCCATATGCCTTGAGGGAAATGACAAAGGCAGATAGGATTTTCAACTATAGACTGTGCAGGGCACGCAGGATTGTAGAAAATGCCTTCGGAATTCTCTCACATAGGCTCAGATGTCTCTTGTCCACCATGATGCAGAAAGCAGAAACTGTCTCCAAGATCGTCCTGGCCTGTTGCTGCCTACACAACATGGTGGCCTCCAGAAGACATGACAAGATAGAAAGAGTGGCCGACCATGAAGAAATTGATGGAGAGCAGTATCAGTGGGATGATGGAATTTTGAGGACAAATGACAACCTTTATTCTATGGCAGCTCTGGGAGGGAATCAAGGAGGAGGAAGTGCAAGAGCTCAGAAGGACTACCTCAAGAACTACTACAATACCATTGGGACGGTGCCATGGCAGGACAAGGCCATACTACGTCACAAAGGAAAGAATACCAAGTGATTCATGTGACTGTATATAACTCAAGTATTGAACGACTTTCGGGCCAACACCTGGTCTGTGTAGCTGGGATCATGAGGTGCCGGGGGCAGGGTCACTGTTCGACGCCCCCTTGCCAACACCCTTGCCAACAACCTTGTTCCGAGGGCCAGGGTCAGGGTTGTCAGGAGTGGTTGGAGTGGCCGTGTGGGTACACACTCTCTCTTGCTCCTCCTCTGGTCCAGGTCTGTGAACTGCAAATATAACAGATAGAACATAACAAATATAATATAACTACCATGGTAAAATTTGTTAAATTGCAGACAAACAGAAGTCATTATGATAAATGGCCCAAGGGCCATAGTGCTCACCTGGCTGAAAATGAATTGCAAATATGTTTACATTTAATTATCAAAGAAATCGCCATTGTATAAGCTCACCCAGGTGAGCTAAAAATGTACAAATGCCTAAAGCAGCATTAATGTCTTGTACGCCTAAAGCAGCATTAGTGTCTTGTACGTCTAAAGCAGCATTAGTGTCTCGCGAGATCGAGAATCAAGTCATGTGCGCAATGTGTAAACATTGGCGTTGCAATTCCCACTAGAATATAATGATAAAGGTCAATACATTATAGGTGTATTCTCGAAGAAGCAACGCCTCTATTTTTAGATTGCTGGCTACCTCTCACGGCCGAGCATGCGCATCGGGCGATTTCACGGCTATTTTGTTCCTCTATTATATGGCTATACACGCGTGCCTTAAGCTACCCAGGAGGGTGAGCTTGGAGCGTCCCGGACCAGCCCGTTCCGTACCCAGATATACTGTGCCGGTTCGTACCAGAGCCTTAAAACATCTGAGCCTGAAATTGTGCATTATTTTAGAAAAAATAAATTTCCCATCTCCGATCGCGTCTTTTGGCTGGGAATATTCGTAGGGCGAAACATAAAATCGGTCTGGTCTAAGCATTAGTGATGATACATACATATTGTATGATATGTATTATAATCACCCATGGCGAGCACATCCCCCCACCCCCACCCTCCCATGAAGACACGCCTCTATTTTTAGATTGCTAATACAGGTGAGTCGTTAGAAAACAGTTTGGCGTTATGTCACTGTTGTTCTCTAAGTCAGGTGCTCGTTTGTCTAACTGATAGCAGTGGCCTCGTATGGCACCAGCTTCTCTTTTGAGCGGTTCTTGAGGAGAGGTCATAACGAGAATGAACCACAAGTAGCTTAACTTAATGTCACTGCTGTCCCAAGGACGAATGAAAAACAAGCAGCTCAGCTTAATGTCACGCTTGCCACAAGAACAAAAGAACAACAAGCAGCTCACCTTAATGTCACTGCTCTCTCAAGGACGAATGTACAACAAGCAGCTCAGCTTAATGTCACTGCTGTCTCCATGACGAATTCCACAATTGTTGACCGGAAAAGTCATTGAAATGAATGTGAAGCACACACTTACATGAATGAAAATATGCACTTTAATTACTAGATAGAAATGTTAAATATGTCCGAACTATTATCAGAACAACGGTGACATTTAATCAACCTGTTAAAATAAAAATTGAGCACAATTCCCCGTGTGTGTTTGAGAAAAACAACTGTAAGGCGGTCTAGTCGCGATATATGTGGCTTTAACACACACATATATATATATATAAAGAATTTGACCGACAATTCAACCCTGGCATGAAAATATCCCATTCCTGCTCTCCTGGACAGCAACTGTTTTATTGCAGGACACCCAAATTTTACCACACTGCTTTCCATAGGCGAGACGGGATTGGAGTGGGGCTCGTACCCCGACCCACTCCACCCCCAAATCCAGCCCACCCAACCCCGGAATATGGCCTTTAGGGAGATGCCTACACTCATACCTTCCCAGCCGCAACATTTAGCCAAAAACGGTAAAGTTCTTCAAAGAGGTCTACGATCAATTTTCCTCTAGAAATGCATGATATGCCATACAGGAACACATAGATTTGAATATTCTTTCGGGGGAGCTCACATGGACATCCCACAATCGCATGAGGGACACACACAATGTGCTGGTTTCCATGGGGGTGAGCACATAAATTATGAACGATGTGATTGTGGACGTGGGCAATCCGGATAATGCTGAGAGAGGTACCTGTAATAGACGGACCGGTTCTGTCATTCAAGTGTTTCACATCCGTCAAAATCACATTCTTGTGTCACGTATCCGACCTATACAACTCTCCTTTTTGGTCAGCCTTTCCATCCAATCTGGCAAGTGCGGCGGAATAAGGGGAGGGGTGAAGCGCGCCTCCACCCAAGCACCTCATTTTATGACAACCCTTCTATTAAAACGGCCTAGCTTGTGCTAGTCCCAATTCGTGTCTCGCGAGATCTCCTTCGATACGAGATCGAGAAAGGAATCTTGTATGTATTTGCGTAGCCATTAGCATAGTGATTTCTGACAGAATATGGTGGTAAAGAGAATTGAAACGTAAAAGGACACACGAGCTATACTCTCTTCATACTAGACAATACTATTTCACGTAAAACGAGATGATTTAAATCATATAGTAGTCTATATGACTAGTAGTTAACAGAAAAATAGCCCAGTCGCGCACAAAATGAGGTCAAGAATTTGCTGACGTTGTGTAGATGCAGCTATCACACGAACCACTGGGTGGATCGAGTCGATTTTAATGTCTGTATCAAGCTAGTGATACAGAGGTTAAGATAACACCACAATCAACACGATCCAGTGTTGCTTTTAAAGTCCACTACAGATATAGACTCGGTCCCAATCTATCTGGTCTCTAAGTGGAGTCTGTGTAACAATCTAGTCATTGTGATGACGTAATAAGATGACCGGTCATTACATTAGAGGTGTATTCTCGAACGCAGCCACGCCTCTGTTTTTAGATTTAGGTAGTTTAACCTTTTCACTGATGACAACCTCTTCATCTCATTGTCAGTGCAACAATACAAGAAATTTGTTCAATATTTAGAAATTAATTTGACTTAGAGCAACGGCTTCCATGTAAACTATTTTTCAAAGCAATCAATATAATATATTTACCATCATCGAAAAGTTGGTTGAACGGTTTAATACTCAGAACACTGGAGAGGACTTCTAAGTGCATCTAATCTTCAAAACATTTTACTAGGAGGAGTCTGCAGACCACAGTCTCTAGTGAGGGGTAGACTCAATCTGTTCTCCCTCAAATCAGCCCCCACTTTCGAAGTGCTTCAATCGCCTCTCTATTCTGGACGTCTCCCTCTACTTTTCGCCTCTACTTTTACTTTCACGTTAAGACGAGCGTGCGTCGGTGCCGTGGGTTCTGATACGCTGTAGCTAATCTGTAGCTATGCCAGGACGTAGTAATCCGATCTGGGCCCATGTTAACGCGCACTGAGTTGCACCCGGTGTACCACCACCTAATTGTTAATGCCACCTGACTATAGGGCGCATGCACTGACCACCTCCGGGTGCTTGACAGCAGCACGCCAGCTGCTGGACAAGCCAAAGCAATGCTTTGATAGGCCTAGGGTGTGGCTTACTCTTCTCGCTTAGTATGAGAGGGCTGGGAGATGAAAAGCATATATCGCTCACGACCCTCTCAAAAGCAGCATTTCAGTGTACAGTATTTGCTCGCCGATCTCGTTTGTATGAGAATATCATATTGCTAACAAAATCGTATTGTTACGTACATCCGCTCGCGGTCGGAACAACTAGCCACATAGTGAAGGCATGTATATAATCACCCTACGGCTATATTACCTCTATTGACAATCTATCCAAAGTGGGCAGTGAGAAGATGTTATCATTAATAAAAGAGTAATAACAAACGCAGTCAATGAAAAAAGCATTGTTATACAGTCAATGAAATAAATGATGAAGAAAGATGATTATGGTGTTGCGAATAAAAAGAAAATTGTAGAAGAAATAAATAACTGGATCCAGCTGCGAAACCATGGCGAAGTGAAAACGTAATACGGAAAAGTGTACAAGCAAACTTTCATTCAATTCATCCCAGCAGTTTCACAGCGAGAGTCGAGTGCTGTATTAAAGAAAGTCTGGTAGCCAGCTAGTACTGGGGCAATTTGCTAGGCATCTGAAGCCTATAAGTCTGAGACAGAAATTATTACAAGATGCATCTCACAAACAATCATAAATTTCAATACTCCCTTTAGGTGATCTACATAACAAGATTTACTTGGAAAAGTTTCTCCTGTTTGGTATTTTTAAAATGCAAAAAATTCAGCCTCCAGAAATCCAGATGCTGCCTGGATGCTATCCCGCGGCATAGTGTGTTGCATCTCTCCACAAATGTTGTTTGAAACTACACTTAACGCCATCAACACTCAGTCAGTACCAAAATGATTTAATACCATCTCTAGAGAGAAAGATCACCCATAGCAAACATTGACTACTGTCCAATGCTCCCAGAATCACCACACTCTATTCCTCTGTTTATACAGTAATGACAATGGTACAAAATATGACAAGAGTTGGGAAAGAAGCATGCAGTTCTCACCTTTGATGAAGCTATATCCTGCAAGGCAGAGTAAATCCAATTGTTGTGCCCAACAAAGTTTTCCAATGTATTGAGGCTAGGTGGTTTCCACATAGCGCTGACGTTCCTTGCTGCTATAACAGAGGGATTAGGGCACACAAACTGGTAATGGAGGGACGACTCATGAGGAGGTTGAAGTGACAGGCATGTGCTGAATGGGTAAAGACTGAGAGAGACATTTAAGCAGGGATTGTGATCCTGACCAGATCACTGAATTGACAGACACACGTATTCATCTGTTGCTAAATGGAACCCAAGATGAGATACAGGAAACTGTCCATCACCTCACTAGAAAATTGTCACAACTGCTAGAGGTATTACACAAACTTTGCACAGATGGAAAAAGAGAGTCAAGTACATTTTCATTCTTGGACAACTATATTGATATTATCAGTTATTTACTTAACTTTATCGGAGCTGAAAGAGATGGTAATTGGGACCAACATCTGACAGCTGTTGCCAAAATGATCCCAGATTTCTTTGCTATAGACAGATTCAATTATATTGTTACCTAGTACTGCAACACGTGCTCATATTCCATTAAGAGGTATGGCCAGAAGTTCAACCAAGTTTGGGCGGACATGGCTTTAGAACAGAGTGCAAGCAGTGACAGCAAGACCAAATGAGGGATCATTGGCATCAGTATGCATTCGGGAGCTCTCGGCAGATGTATCCTTACAGCACACACTATGGCTTCAGCTACAGCAGCTACATAAAGAATGGCTGGACGGCATGATAACACTGACAAGTCTGATACATACAAGGACAAGGAATTTGGTTTAAAATGCAGAATGTGCGATGAAAGGGATGTTCAGAAGATTACCACTACACTGAACAGCCAGATGATCAATCTATTTGGGAAAGACCAGCCACAAATGCTGTAACATAGCATCAGGTGTTGTAGCACCAGCGAATGTGGCAAAAGATTTGACTTCAGCCTCCATACTTGGCAAAGAAATCATGAGATTCGTTGAGGGAAGACTGAACAAAGGAACCAGAAAAGTATATGACTACATACATGAAATGAAAATCAAGACATTCTCTTCGGTGACAGAAATGAAGAGAAAAAGCAACTGCAGTTGATGCTGATAAATTACTCTTCATCAGTATTGTAGTTGTTGCCAAGACCAGAGATGTTAGTTTGAAAGATGTATTTCTTCATGAACTTTCCAATGTACTATAATCAACTGCATGAGTAGGTGGGAGTTTATGCAAGACAGCAAATGGCACACTACTGGCTGAACGAGAAAGGGAGATTACTGCACAGTCAAGCCTTCCAGAAATGATAACAACATCATGGATCATAGAGGGAATGGACATACACCAAATGGTTCATAATCAAGGAGCATTTACGTTTGGACATCTAAGTAGCATGATATTGCATCTGATTTTGAATACTCTACAACCCCACCTGTGTTTCCGTGTTGATGTTGTATTTGGCAGATATGACTCAATAAAGGCACTTGAAAGAGTAAGACGTCAAAACAAAAGATAGTCTTTAAATTTGCATTCTTGGAAAGCAAACTCCATCGCCAAAAGATTGGCATTGCCTCGTGGGCAGCTCAGAAACATTTCTGTGTGACACGAGATGTGAAGTCTGGTGTAGACCTTAAACCCGGCCATGTCTTAATATTGGCAGGAGTATTCAAAGATGGAAGATAAGTGAAAGCTGTGATAAAATCAGGCGTAACTTGTTCGAACCATATATACAGTACCCAAGGAGAAGCAGACGCTCGTATCCTACTATATGCTGTTGATGCCAACATAAAACTCATATCATATTGTAGTCTGGTCTTCCGATACGGACGTTGTTATCTTGTGTATCCATTTTTCCAGAAGACTCGGCATTGAGCTGTGGTTTAAGACTGATGTCAAGGACAAGGTCAGGTTTCTGCCTTTGCATCATCTTGCAAGAAAGTTTGGGGAAGGTGTATGTGAACTACTACCAGGGTTGGGACCAATGTACTCATGTACTCAGTACTCGTGTACTCGAGTACAGATTTTCAAGTACTCGCATGTACTCAGTACTCATGCATTTTTATGAGTACATGTACTTGTACTCTGCTTCAGTACATTTCCAAAGTACTTGTACTTGTACTCGAGTACATACTCTGTACTTGTACTTTTGAGTACTTAAGAATACATGCTGAGTACTTATCCATTTTCTACATAAAAATTATATGTATACTTTATTCTTTTCATTCAAAATTCCAAGCACTGGTTCTCTGAGAGGTGATATGAAATCTAGTAAATATTTGAAAATAATTTGACTGACTTGGTGCTATCTGCTCAAAATTTTGAAATTAATCTCCCTTGTAATATGTTTTCATACATGTAGTGATTTTTTTTTAAAGTTTTAAAATTGAAATGGTGGATGTTTGCCTGGAAAAGGGCAATTGCTGTAGTAGGTATGCTTATAAGGAATAAGATAACAAGCATTGACTAATGAAACTAATGAAACCTTTTTATCTACATTTCAAGGCTCTCATACAGCAAACTGTTGAATTTGTTAAACATAAATTGACTAAAATCCATTGCTGCTTGAGCCAGAAACTGCTGCTAGCCAAATTAATTTCAAAATATTAAAAAACTTAGCTGTTAATTGGGTTTGAAATTGAAATTCTGGATGTTTGTGTTGCTGTAGGTATGCTAATGGGAAATAAAATTAAACAAGTAAAGCACTTTAACCCATTCACTATGAAAACCCTCTTTATCTACCTTTCAAGGCAGTCATACAGCTAAACTTAATAATTTGTCTGGAAAGCATAATTGCTGCTTAACGCAGCAAGACCTACCACCAAATAACTTTCAAAATGTTCACTAGAATCTTTTTAGCAGCATAAAAATTGTCATTTCTGGTCATTTATCATTGAAAGTGTTGAGAGATGTAGGGCTGATTAGAACAGAGCTTGTACAAGAGCACAAGCCTTATGTCAACAAATACTTGTGGGCAGTTATATGCCTACGGATAAGATACCATTCATGCATGATAGGCCATGACCATGAAATTGGACAAAGCCCATTATTTCAGGCTTTAATAGACCTTCCAACTCTTAAACTGTTAACACTCAATCCAACGAAAAAGCCTTCTGCAGTGGTCTTGGAAAATGTCAATTTGGAGACCAAGAGGAGACGATTTATGAAAATTTAACACTGGAATAACTGGCTGGATAAGAAAGCCAGTAATTCCAGTGGTAAATTTCTAAGAGATACAAATGTAGTCTGCAAATTGACAATTTCTATGAGAAAATTGAAACTTTCTTGAACAAATTTGAGGGTTAAAGAATTGATCAATGTTAATATTACATAAACTATTTTAAGAATAAGTTTAATGTTGAAAATTTCAAAAATAATTTGACTGGAAGCGAATGCTGTCATCAGCAGTAATGCTTATCAGTCAAATAAATTTCAAAATATTCAACATTGCCTCATGATTTATCTGAAATAAATTATTTCTAATTTAGCCCTTTCACTGATGAAGCCTTATACTATACATTCATAGCAATCATGCCAGGAATTCAGCATATTCTTTATAAAGTAAATATTCTGTTAAATATTTTGAAAATAATTAGCCTGGAACTAATTTCCGCCTAAGTTAAGAGCAACTGCCAATCCAATTATTTAAAAAATATTCAACTGCTTATTTCTTGTTGTAATGAATTTGTCATTTTCTCTGTATCTAATAAAAGCATTAGTAAATATTTTGTGAAATGTTATGACACTAATTTGGCTGTGAGCTAATGCCGCCCATGGTAGTAACGCCGTTCAGTCCGATTACATGTATATCCAAAATATTCAACACGGTACCTTTGTTTAGTAAATAAATAGAGGGAAACACCACTACAGAAGCTGTATTTTATATCTACATGTATATTTACGGAATTCGCAGCAACTTCATACCATATTGCAAGCACAGGGTAATGTTATAGTATGGCTATTCTCTCCCACACCCTCCATAGCCACATTGGATGACATTTTGGTATTAATATGTACTTGTACTCGTACTCAAGTACATTTACAATGTACTCGTACTCAGCCTCAGTACAATTGCTAAAAAGAACATGTACTTGTACTCAACCTCAATTACTTTGCCAAAGTACTCGTACTCAGCCTCAGTACAGCTGCCTGTACTCGACCCCAACCCTGACTACTACCAAGACTAGGTGCTCTCAATGGATGCGATTCCACTAGTGGCTTGTTTTCAGTAGAGCTATCGAAGTTTCACATCAGGCACTGAGAGCAACTTTAAAAATGGTGAGCCAGCTCTATGACCAGAAATGACAGGGTAAAGATGTCGATGACCCCAAGATATGACCTATTCTGCCACACGTAATTAAAAACCGAAAACTGCATCCAACAGTTGGCAGTCTAGGGCTACACATAAAGAGAACAAACTATCAGTGCCTCATTTGGAAAAATTCTATGGGTGCACAACCAATTACAAATTGTATGCGGCCACAACTGATGAAATTGGATCCAGCACCACGTCTGACTCTCGTTGAAGCTTGCAGCTTGCAGCTGCAGAACCTTTCACTACAAAGGGTGCTATGGTTGCTCTGCAAGGGCTTGCCTGTACTGCAAGCTGTGTATGTGAAGGAGACAACGCTTATCAAAATCATCTTGCGTGCACGGATCTGCATACAGAAGACTCATACACTGAAACTCCGATGATGAATAATAATGTCAACATGATTCAGTGGAAGCACATTGCAGGACCCGCTAAAAGCCACTAGAACGCACCAAATCTTGTATATTTGACTCATATGATCAATAATAATATTGAGATAACATTTGCACATTATTTAAGGCTGGTTTTCACAATCAGATTAATCTGGCAGACACATCTGAAGCAAAGATCTGACGCCATAGTGCGAATTGTGGAGCGTTTAGATGATCGGACTAATGTGAGCTTACTTTGTCAGACAAAACGGCATGACGCCAAGGGTGGCAGCAGACTCAATTTTTATAAGCTGTGGGCTTAATGGCTCGCACAAACAATTCTCCTTCTGCCATTCAATTATGATCCTCTCATTAAAATCTCCCAAAATTCGAAGTGGCATGGGCGAATCCGTTCTGCTTGATGGCTGATGACGTCAAAGATGGTGACGTATTTAGACCAGGCTTGGGTCCAAGTAAAGGGTATCGCATTTAAATGCAAATGCAAGTGTTTGTAAATGATTCAAATGCAAATGCAAGTGCAAATGCAGCCTAGCGCCATTGCATTTAAATGCAAATGCAAATGTTTGCAACTTATTCAAATGCAAATGCAAATGAAAATGAAAATACAAATGCATTTGCAAATGCATTTGAATATTTGGGCACACGTCTGGTACTGAAATCTTGGAGCAGAGTATGCATCTGTCATCTATGTATCGACTGGTAGTGAGTATCTTTAGGAAAACTACTTTGCAGACCAAGAAAACACCATTTTTGAAATCTTACCATTGGAATGATTGGCTCGCTTAGTGAACCAGTCATTCCAATGTAAAATTTTCACAAATAGTCTTCTCTTTATCTGCACATGGAACCTTACTATGAAAAAATAATACTTATTTCACCATTAAAGGGTAACCATTAAAGCATTGAATTTTCAGATTCCTACGTATTATGTTGACTATTTTGAAGGGTAATTTCATTGATAGTGTAGTTCGGATCGACCGGTTGGATACCGGCCAAACCAGCTAAGCTGGGTACGCGCTGCCCGTCCTGGATTCGTTTCCTGAACACGCCCCCCTGGGTAGAGCCATAAGCATATAAGAGCCTGTGGGAGAGATCGCATTGCGAAAACGACTAAGTTCGTTAAAACACATGATGCGCATGCGCGCGTCAAGATGTTGTTTTGATAGAGCGCGTAGTTACGACCACGATAGGATGGCGTTTTAGTGTACCGAGATGGTACCCTGTAATCCTTATTGATTGCCTGTTCCCATTAAGTCAGAATTCAACGGGCTTTCTAAATCCGTAAACCATTTCAAAATCGGTTAAGAAATGGCTGAGTTATCCACGGAAAACCCTTCTTGATTATCTTCAAAATATTGCCGTGACAGCATAACCACCTGGACGCGGAACTTCTAGAATGTTTTAGAACATTTGGATGAATATTCGGCTGCGCTATTATTAGCTACGCGCTGATTGGCTGTTGCTCGAATGATGATTGGTTGGAGCCTGCGCCTGTGATGACACGAGGAGCATAAAAGGAGACGTGATCGAGAGATCGAGAGCATCCTCGGCCAGGGGCCGAACAGGTTGGATCTGTACCAGCTACTATCAGCGTGACAGACAATATGCATATTACTTCGCTTTGTGTTGATTTTTTTACCCGTAGCTGCCAGTTGCCCAACCCACCGCACTAAAACAATTTTGTAACTCCCTACTTACGGGAGTAATTTGGAACTTTCTGATTATTGTTCACGAATATCAATATCCACTTCGGAACACAAGTGGCAAGATGTTCTTTGATGGATGACTCGCCAGATCTGCCGGCCACACCTAAAAGTGGTATTTCAACCATCCCCGCACTAATATTGTGTGGGTTCTTCTGACTTTCGACCGCAGCAAGTAAACTCTGCCCGGTGCGTCTTCAGAGCTGGCTGACGTACCCAGCACCATGAAGCTTCGTTTTGTATCTTCATTTGCATCTGACAACGCCTGCTTGTGATCGGGCTGTTTACACCTTCCATCCATGCCATCGGTGTATGGGATCTTTCTTCACCACAGTAGTACTATCGTATCTTTTTCTGACTGCTCGTTAGACATCCTATTAGGTTTACAGTGCTGAGTGATGTAGTCCCACCATGAGTGTTCTTGCAGAAATCTTGTTTGCGGAAAACAGCTTGCGGGAACCAACCTGCGGGAACTTTCCAGCTTCCTGCAAATGCATCATCACACGCCAACTACGGAAAGACATATCAATTTCAGTAACACGGTAGCCTAACTTAAAAATGACTACCGAGTATTCAAGTAACCATACTTCAGAGTTTAATTTTTTCTCTATTTGTGTTTCGTTAATTATATTGTATTCATAAGAATGGGTTCGATGACTAAAAGGAACCGTAATGGTCTTAGGACCGCTAGTTATAATTTCTGTATTTGTTTATAATTATTCTCATTTTCATCAATGTGTTGCTAACCACACTATAGTATGTTCGTTAACCTGTACTAATATATATAACTTTGATCATTTGATACCGTATTGATTGTTCTGGTTAGATTATGTATATATATATGGCCAGTGGCCATCCGTTCATATGTTTTGCTTATTTATAGAAAATATAGGACTGCAGTGCACATAGGAAACACTATGCAGCAGCATTTATATATACAGCACTTTCTCCCACCATCAACAATTTTTGACTGAGGTCGCTGTCCATGCTATAACTTTGTTTAGCCCGGCATGCTACCAACTACCTTTTCTATTCAGCTCGATAGGATAGGTTCAAAATGATTAGAGACACTTTCTTCATTACCTACTCGGTAATGTACTCTTTTCTTCCGGCAGTGCAATAATTTAGCCCCGCACTCCGGTAAGACTCATAACTCCAAGATTGTGCCTCTCTTCATGTTCCACTCAGCCTTGTGGCTTCTTAATTGTTTGGATGTCCCCATCCGCACCATGGGCTGATCCGACTCTGGGAAACTGTTGGGGTTTCTGAGTGGTGATGGCCAGGGTGCGGTATCACCCACATTCCCCATGTATCTTTGGATATTTAGTAGTTAGCACTTCAGCCAATGTAGGAAGCACTGTGAAAACATATTAATTATTATTTTATTTACTGAAAAAACCTCCCGCACCGCAGTGCAAAACAGGGCAACTTGTATATAAACCTAACGATAGGTTAAGCGGTTAGTTCCATAGGACCCTGTGATGGGCGAGATGCGTATCCCCACCGAATTCCGTTAGAATGTCTGGGCATGATATTTAGATCTGCCACGCCCTTGTGGGAAGGACATTTACGGTGGGCATTCGTCTCTCTCACCACCACCATAATGATAGGATAATGGTCTAATAATGCTTTCGTGAAAAGTAACCCATGACTTGTAACGTTTCATGTGGTTACGGGGTGGGATGTCCAGATTCTTATCCAGTTCGGAGATCTAGTTACGTAACATGTATGAGCACTGTCTTTAGCATTGATGTCTTAGGGCATCCGTTTTCAGTGACAGCCATGTCTAATAACTAGGTAGATACCAGCCAGTTTCGGCCAAAAATAGCTCTTGTTTTGAAAACAACTAAAAGCTAATTAAGCAAGGGAGAAGGCCCGCCTAAATAAAAGCGGCAACTACTAATTCAGCATACTAAAAATTACATAAGAAGGTAATGGGAGAATCCACCGGGAATCGCTCGCCCTGTCTTCATGTAAAACAGCATGCAACCCTATAGTCATAATCTCACTAGGTATGGTCTTTTCTTTCCTAAACGTTTTTGGTTGAAATATTAGAGTGGGCCCATTTTTGCCTACTACTCTTCTCCCGCTTTGAGCGGTGGCAACACCTTCCCGAGACTGAGGCCCACGCGAGGCACTTGCCTCTCACAAGGATTCAGCGGCGATGGTCCACGCCAGGATAATACTCCTCAACCAAACTGGCACTAGGAGTAGTGCTCGCATGAGGCACCTAACTTTTCGTCCGAGATAACCTTCTTCCTTTCAGCTTAGCGGTATAATAACTTATATTAAGTTAAGTAGTTAAGTCCCATGTACAGGAACCTCCCTTGCGAGGATACCTCTGCAGATCTACGAGTATGTGTGGTACCTCTGGAAGCCACATGTTTAAAAGTTCATCTACCTGTCTCTATGTCTCATATTTTCGTATGCTCTTATTGTAGTTTTATCTAGCATATTATAATTGTTTAGGTAAACTCATTGTATAGACTTATATTTTTAGGTCACCAAATCAAATCTTGTAAGTCCATAGATCACGAAATTGCTATGGACAGGAATACTGGTGACACAAATTCTTGGGATGAGACAGTTGTGTTTAATGTTCGCGACAATGGTCGCACGGCCCCACCAGAACAATAGAGTTCCATCAGCCTTAGGAGCCAGTTTTTTTTACCCACAGGGCAGTCTCGTACAAGGTCCATCACCCCGAGACCGGTTGCTAACCAGTGTCATCACTCGTCATGCACTTGCGGTGCGGTAAGTCGACATAATACACCAGAACAGCCTGACACTACTCGGCGAGCTACAAGTGGCACCTGATGTGGGGCCCGAAGAACATCATTAACCACACGCAGCGAACTCACGCCCAAACCATACAGTGAGCTTAGTTCAATACCTTCTCCATTTAGCAATGACTCCCTCGATCAAGAGGTAGCGTCCTACTATGGATTTTCAGCACACATGCTCACCGACTATGCCAGAAATTCAGCGGAATCAACAACCCCGCACTATAACCTGTTTTCGCCTGTTAGCGACGGCACCTTTCGAGATGCCTCACAAGCGGGAACAGAGTTCAGAACAATGTCGGACGTCCGCGACAGACCACCACCACCAGGGCCGAATCGTGGACGACCCCGACAAAGACCCGAGTACGGGCATCTCAACAGCCCTTCAGACTACTATCGTTCACCCGTGTCATCTGCGGAAACTGTATGGCTGGGTAATAATCCACAATATAGACAACCTCCTGCACCGCCCCACTCTAGCACAACAATATATTCAAGGGGAACACCCCGGCTTCAGCGGAAGGAATCGGCACCACCATTTCGCCGGTATATTAGTCACGCAACACATCATGACCATCAGCCGACTACACCACCACCATATCAGGAATATCAGTCCTCACCTCGGGGAGAACGACCGCGCAATCTTCACAATAATTTGCCTCCCGTCCATAGACCCATGCCAGTCTATGGCTCTACAAACGGGGTGGACTCATTGAATTGGAGTATGCGCTCCTAGCTCATCGGCATGGACGGGAAACTCCAACACCACCGCCACCTGCACCACGACCAGCCTCTGCATATTCTCAGATTCCCAGATACCCACACCACCCAGATTTCAGCCGCTTCATTCTTCCCGTGGTCTTGGCCGAGTCATCCTCCCTCCCGAGTTTAGTGGGGAGAATGACTGGGCCAATTATAAAATACAGTTCGAGATCATAAGTCAGATTAACTGCTGAAATGATCAGCAAATGGGTGAATATCTCACCGCAAAGCTTTCCAGAAAAGCACTCCAAGTTATTGTGGATCTGGGAACTGACTACACACCCACCAACACACAATTGGAACGAGCATTGACGGAGCGATTTGGGGACACAGCCCTCGGAGAAACCAGTCATCTTCAACTTATAAACCTCCGATCACGCATGGGAGAAACTCTTCCCGACTTAGCTAGCCGAATCAGGAGGCTAGTCACCCACGCATATCCGAGCACCAATACGGAGGGCGTGATCCATTTGCATCTCGATACTTTTATCGATGCATTGAGTGGTGAACCCGCCCTGAAAGAAAAGCTATTTCTAGGAGTTCGTATAGAGAACTTTCTGGAGCGGGAAAAGAGTAACCGACACCAACTCCATCCTATCAACAAGATAGAGGGTGCAGCTATCACCCCACCTGCTAATGCTCCACCCAGTTCATCAACACCGACCACACAAACATCACCGTGACCAGCTGTACATAATTCCAGTCAGAATCCAGTGCCTGGAGGAAGGGGGCGTTCCCGTAGAGGAAGCTACAACGGGGCTCCCGGCCACGGGAACCAGCGAAACAACAACAACAACAATAACGGCAACATGGATAGACGAGATTAATAAACAAATCTCAGCACTCACAAATTTAGTTACGACACTTAGCACCAACCTTGCCACCACGCAGTTTAGGACAACAAGCACCACCAGCACCGCACCACCACTGAACACCTGTTTCGGATGCAGTCAGCCAGGGCATTAGAGGGAGCGGTGTCCTAACCAACCTCACTCTATGATGCCTGCTCCTGACTGCAGCACACCACAACCAGAGGAACAGTCAAACTTCTAAGGGCACCGAATTACACTGAGCCACTTCGGTGCCCGTCTCCGCCTCCCGGCTCAACTGCGGCCTTCATACAACAACATTCAGTGGCCAATCATCATCCACCGAAATCAGCTTTCACACCAACACCAAAATGCACGACTTCACATATGTCAGTGCCTATGTTGCCTCACCCATCCGCAGCAATGACATCCCCCCCCCACCTCTTTTTCTGCACGCAACAAGCCTTCTTTCCTATGTAAAACGGCAGTAGTAGGTTGTAGCACCTCCGCTGAAATGACGTTTTTGTAAGCACCACGTCCCGCCACCAAGACACTAGATTCTCGGTGTCCTCTGGTAGTATGCAGAACACCACCCCATCCAGCACCATCACCCGCATCCACAGACAGTAGCGACTCAGGGGAAACAATTCACTCGCCTCATGGATTCGAAAGCGCTGAGTTAGATGGAGAAACACACGTCCTTGGCGACATCACTGTTTCTTCTGTGCTTCACCAAAACATCCCATGAAGCATTGCAGGAAATGGCTTGCGCAGGTGGAGCTTATCCGTCATCCCGTACACACTGCGATCTACACCAATTCAGCCAACTCAGAAGGGCAACAACTTCACCACCATTGCTATCCCCAGCTCCACCTTGACTGCAGCCTTCAGACCAGCGGCGATGGCGAGCTGGCCCTTTCCTCACTCAGCCATCCACAACATTGCAAGAAGCTATACGGAAACAGTCAGAATACATACAGAGTGATGCCGCTGCAATGCCATTATCGCAGACAGCATCATTGGAAACACTTCCACAAGTACACCGCAAAGTAACATACAAATGTGCCTGTCAGTTTAGTGGCGTCTCTACCAGCGCCACTGTCGACACCGTTGCTTCTATCACAATATTTAACACGTGCTTATATGAGAGCATCCCTCCTCATAAGAAGCCTCCCCTTAAGCCTACACACATTTACCTACAGACGGCTACGGGAGCGGATGTGCCCATAGCCGGTGTAGTCAATTTAGTTATCCAAATAGAGGAGATGCAATTCATCCAGCGAGTTGTCATCGCCTCTATTCATAATGATGCCCTACTTGGCTCTGATTTCCTCAGTGCCAGCGAAGCCATCATACACCGCAGACAACAAGAACTCGACATACATGGCCGACGAATACCTCTCAGACCGGCATCGTCATTATACAATACGTGTGCTGTAATACTATCAAGTACAGCCACAGTTGAGCCGGGACAGGAACAGATCTTATGGGCCACCACACCACAGTTAGGAAGCAACACACACATTGCCATGCTGGAACCCGATCCTGATTATATGATCGCCTCACAATGCGCAAGTCCCCACATAATAGTAGACACTACTTATAAGGAACAAATACCTTTTAGAGTGTTTAATGGTACCGCAGATATCATCACTCTGGAACCCGGAGTACGCTGCGGCCAGTTAGTGGACATAATCTCATTGGAATTACCTGCACTTGCTGACACACCACCCCAGATGACTGATGATTTAACTGAACATTTACATGATTTGTATCTACGTGCCACAGTTGGAATCACAGAAACGAGAAATTCAGAAACTACTACATAGATATCGCGATAGTTTTTCCTCCGAAGACATGGATCTCGGAGAAACTCATCTCATACAACACTCCATTGACACAGGCAATAATCGCCCTGTACAACAACCGGTACGACGTCTATCCGGTCATAAGGAAGCGGAAGCACACCAACAAGTGAACGACTGGTCTTATTGAACCCTCAGCATCTCCATGGGAAGCAGGAGGGTATGTGTGTGAGACGGTGCAACCTGTCACTTGCCGGCGGGTGGAGCAGTCTGGGGCCCATGTACCCGTGAGGTGAATTACCTGTCTAGTACGATCTGCGCAGAGCCTCTCAGCTAAAATGACGTCAAATTATGATCTATGCGAGGGCCTTAGCTGTGATGCATCTAGCGGGCATCGCCTCCGTGGTACGGTCCAGCTGGGCTGCAGCCCATGCCAAGACGACCTTAGTTGGCGCCCAGTACTGTGTCCACTCGGCTCGGGAGTTGTCAGTGTGCATCTTGACTCTGTCCCGGATTATGTCCCCTAACTTGGACAGGTCTTTATCTCAGGCATGTACGGAAAGGCACCTAGCCTAGGCTGCATCCTATGTGTGGAACCGGGCGTCTGTCCGGTGTGGTGGGGACAGCGAACCACACCGGGAAGGCCAACAGGTGTAATGCGAAACCAAGCCCCACACCCCAAGGGACACCCTCTCCTCGAGTCCCACTCTGGTCATCACTCCAATTCGCGTCCCTCATCTATGCACCAAGTTCGGACATCACCAGCCCAGTCCATTTCACACTCCACTCGTCGTCTGTTGACCATCAATCTTCAGATATGAGAGAGACTGTTGCAACAGAGGAGGTGGCATCCTGCACTGAACCGACCACCATTACCCCCCCCCCAACGGTGGGCAGGGATGCAGCCTGTTCAGCAGACTTCCGGCTCGAATTTTCCCAGTGTCTAAAAACTACGACAGGACACCAACCATCGTGTAATGGGAGATGACCACATCCCCCTGTCCAAAGGCCACCCTATCCAATTGGCCTACCATACTCCCCCGTGAGCAGTCAGAACATCACACAACAGACAGAACCTCAACACCTACAAGAACACACCTGCATTCAATACTGGATACGTCAATTCGTCATTGCGCATACATCACATATTTGCTCGGTTATACTCAGCATAACAAAGACATTCAACATCGGCAACAACAGCATTTAACAGCACCTACCGGTATTAATTAATTCCCGATAGAGACATAAAAATTCCCACAACAAATTTCTCCTGCACAAATTACGGGAGAAATAATATCTCCCGCAGACTACACCTCCCACAAATAACAACAGACTTGGCATTCACCAGCATGGAAAACTGGGATGCACCCACTTCGCTTATAACATTAGCATCATACAGCAGTCCGGACATCCCAACAACAGCATTATCATCAACAGCCAACAGCCGACAAATCTCCTGCATACATCCAGTTACGGGAGAACTGATCATGTGGATATAAGGAATGCACTACAGCCATCTACAGTACGCGTCATGGCAGGAACGTTTGTCCAACACTCAATCTCCGAACGACGGCATTGTAAATTGTAAAAACTGTGGCACACACTTTTCGAGTTGTACTGTAATTTATCCATTGTTAAATGGTACCAATGTGTCTGGTCTAGGCCGGGACAGAGCTAGTTCTACCCATTGAGGAGAATGCTTGGCCAGCCCTCGCACTCGGAAAACACAGCTATCTTGATGGGATCAGTAATGTTGATCTACCGCCTGAATAGATCTGTTTAAACCACACATCAAATTACTTACAACTTTACTGTTAAATTTTTGATTAAGAACACAACTGCTTTACCGTGTTACAAATCATTAGCGCATGGGCCGGTAAAGCGGCATAAAAAATCTGACAATATAATCACAGAGAGAATTTCAAAAAATTCTCTTCCTTGTGTTCCAGTCTACAATCAACACGGGCTGCGAACTACCTATTACAGACACATACCAAGACGCATGTTAAAGAACTCGCGCAAATACGGGACATTATAAAGATCTTGATGTAAAATATATATTTCTATTTCTCGCATCTACAACCGACTACACCTCAGCAACAGCATTTTGGCTGTCTCCATAAACAGCATATATGTTTCCGATCAACCACATGTTTTTTTTAGAGCCACGTGACATTTACTGCTATTTCCAGAAAGTTGGATCAAACGCTTTAAACAAAAGGGCCGCCCAAAGACGCGACTACCACAGCGTGATGGAGAAGTGGCGAGGGTGAGTCTGGGAGATTACCGCTGACGTCACCTGGCTCCCACACACCCCATCGAGCGCTCCAGCTTAAAATTAGAATAGGCAAGTTTATAAGCATCCAATCTGGAGAACCGCCTCATGCTAATTAAAAGGTGAGACACCACCAAGAAAAAGTAGTACCACGTTTCTATGTTGATCGAAGGCTGTTAAATGCGTGAAACTAAGACAAGTTTAACAAGCCATTCTTCCAATAATTTAAAGTACTTCCTTTATACGGGAAGAATTAATCCCTAGACATCTAGGCCAGAAAAAGAGGAAACTTTCAAATAAGAATGACCAAATCACCTGTTAAAACTTTTAGGTGTGGTCATCCGCTGCCTGTGACGTCACCAAACAGTATAAAAGGAGGAAGCGTGCTCTGAAACTTTGTCTTCCCATCAAAACTCGACACCAGGGAAGAACAGATAGCATTAGATTTCTTTCGTGTCGCAAACCAAATTCTGCTGTTTTATTATTATTTCATTATTATACTTGGCCTGGAAAGTTAAATATGATGAAGAGATAGGGCATTAGGTTTTGAATAAGGTTCACACATCCAACCACCATGCGGGAACGAGATGTCACTCCTTGAAGATTTAGCATTATCGGATTCGTCTGAAGAAGAATCGGTGCCAGTTCCAAAATGGTTCCCATGCAGCTCTCGTTATTAGCTAGGGCGAGCCCTGTATCAGAACTTTTACTAGAAGATCCGACCGCACACTTCACGTTAATAAGGATCATCTCTTCCATGCAGCCTTCTGTGTGATGTGCCAGTATCTCTACACCACTATCGGCTACGGGGTGACCCATGCACTCTGATATCAATACCGTGTGTTAGAAGTAACATTAGTTCCTGGAGAAGAGAACGAAGATCGTGCCATTTTAGCCACCCGTTTTGAATCTCGGTTCCCGGTCAAAATTCTTCCGACCGAGAAAATGGCTCGCACAACGAACACTACTCATAGATATCCCGTTAGTCATTGTTTTCCCGCGGCTACCATAAGCAATGTGCCGGCAGCCAACATGAAATCCTGCCCGCAGCCGCATCAGGAAGTGTTATGCCGGTACCAGCTACTTCGTCTACACTGGTCATGAAGCGGAGTAAGAAGCAAAGGTCTCCCACAAAATCCAGTCCGGCAGCACCCACATCAGTTATTAACCATCCGGCTATGGTCACTACACCCGCAACTGTAGTGGCTAAGACAGTGTTAGCCAGTCTGCCGATTTCGGTAGTGATTATGATACTTGCGGAAATAGACATTCCAAATTACCCACAGTCACCATCTCCGCCGGAACTGACCATAGACGAGGGACCAGGACTGTCACAGCCTGCGGCGATTAGTATAACTCTGACCCGTGTTATTCAGCATCCACCCCCTCACCTTTCTGACCCAGCAATCAGAAATGGAACCACGCCGGAACGTCCATACGCGGGAAAGAGACGGATTGCCCACACACAGGACATTCAGCCCATGCCTAATGTCACCTCAAGTCGTCTGTTAAAATATGCTAAGTTTCGGAAGATGTCATCTCCTGCCGTATCCGCTCCCGCATTACGACCTCAGCCTACGGTACAGCTCACTACCATCACCATGATAGTTACAGCAACCACCACAAAGACTACCACCACTACAGCATCAAAGACATTAGCAACCACTAGTACTGCCGCTGCCTTACGGTTGGATATATTAGAACCGGCAGTAGCTGTGAGAGACATTATGGATGTGCATATTTCCGCCACCATCACTTGAGATATTTCTGACAGTGCCAGTAATAGTGAAAGCATCTCAGCAATGACAGTGCATCCACCGCGACACACCACCACCAGTCGCGGGACCCAGGCTCAATGGAGAAATTTCACTGCAGAGGTGTGATCATTTGTGATACAGCAGAAACATCAATGGTGCGATTCGTGGAAATGTATTAATTATTACTTTACATTTGAAATACTTTTCTTATTATTATATATGCTATATCAATTGAATCCCGTCTCTATGATGACTATGGTTATCCGACACAGCCGCACACTTCAGTGTCTGGCTGTGTCCCACACGAAATTGGCACTGTGGACTACGATGTTGTAAGAACGTTGTGTGCGACGTAAAGAACACAACGTCCTACAGTGCAATAATGTCATAATCCTGTCATGCAGTTTCAGCTATGCTGAGGCTGCCTGATTAACTTTTAAGTTATTATTATTATATATCCTATTTTTCTTATGATTTTTCTTCCTGTCTCAGACATCAGGACGGATATGGGGCCAGCGAGAGCTGCCATTGCGGACCCGCAATAACGGGCCGCAAATATATATTTTTATAAATAATAAGAGATATGTGTTGCGTAGCCCTTTATTTACCCGGGGTGCACAAGAAATTCAGAGTGATTCAATAAATACCTCATAAGGGTATGTTACATGGTTTATATATGTATACCTTGTCTTTTTTTATTATTAGATATTTAAACTTAAATTGTGGTACGATGGAGCTTGCGTGTTCTCTGCGGAGATAATGATTATCCGCAATTGGAGAGAACACCCATGCGAGCTATTGTTTAGAATCATCTACTAAATAAAGTAATATTAATAAAACAAAAACAAAAAAAAGAAAGGCCTGGAAAAATAATTCCAGGTCAAAATTGAAAACTAAAAGTATGCCTCCCCCCCCCCCTCCTCCTCCTCTTGGCAACTCTATGTGCTCTGTCTCTTGAATGTGCATCTATTGCATCACTATCCCTCTCCGGCCATGCGCCTACCCGGGAAGTCTATAATTCCCACATAGCATACGTCCATGCGTCAATCCGCCATGCACGATCGTTTGCCATGGATGTCAAACTAGGAGGGGGTGGTGTAGTTCGGATCGACCGGTCGGATACTGGCCATACCAGCAAAGCCGGGTATGCGCCGCCCGTCCTGGATTCGTTTCCTGAACACGGCCCCCTGGGTAGAGCCATAAGCATATAAGATCCTGTGGGAGAGATCGCGTTGCGAAAACGACTAAGTTTCTTAAAACACATGATGCGCATGCATGCGTCAAGATGTTGTTTTGATAGAGCGCGTAGTTATGACCAGGATAGGATGGCGCTTTTAGTGTATTGAGATGGTACCCTCTAATCCTTATTGATTGCCTGTTCCCGTTAAATCTGACATTGAACAAGACCAGAGTTCAACGGGATTTCTAAATCCGTAAACCATTTCAAAATTGGTTAAGAAATGGCTGAGTTATCGACGGAAAACCCTTCTTGATTATCTTCAAAATATTGCCGTGACATCACAACCACATGGACGCAGAACTTCTAGAAAGTTCTAGAGCATTCGGCTGTGCTATTATTAGCTACGCGCTGATTGGCTGTTGCTCGAACGATGATTGGTTGGAGCCTGCGCCTATGATGACATGAGGAGTATAAAAGGAGACGCGATCCAGAAATCGAGAGCATCCTCAGCCAGGGGCCGAACAGGTTGGATCTGTACCAGCTACCATCAGCGCAACAGACAATACACGTATTACTTCGCTTTGTGTCGGGGTTTTCTCCCGTAGCTGGCAGTTGCCCAACCCACCACACTAAAGCAATTTTGTAACTCCCTACTTACGGGAGTAATTTGGAACTTTCTGATTATTGTTCACGAATATCAATATCTACTTCGGAACACAAATTTGTGGTGAGGCCTTTACGGCCTGAATATGTAATTCTACAGATATAGAGGCAGGATGTTCTTTGATGGATGACTCATCGGATCTGCTGGCCACGCCTAAAAGTGGTATTTAAACCATCCCCACACTAATATCGTGTGGGCTCATCTGACTTTCGACCGCAGCAAGTAAACTCTGCCCAGTGCATCTTCAGAGCTGGCTGACATACCCAGCACCGTGAAGCTTCGTTCTGTATCTTCATTCGCATCTGACAACCACCGCTTGTGATCAGGTTGTTTACACCTTCCATCCATGCCATCAGTGTATGGGATCTTTCTTCACCACAGTAGTACTATCGTATCTTTTGCTGACTGCTCATCAGACATCCTATTAGGTTTACAGTGCTGAGCGATGTAGTCCTGCCATGAGTGTTCTTGCAGAAATCTTGTTTGTGGAAAACAGCTTGCGGGAACCAACCTGCGGGAATTTTCCAGCTTCTTGCAAATGCATCATCGCACATCATCTACGGAATGATGTATCAATTTCAGTAACACGGGAGCCTAACTTAAGAATGACTACCGAGTATTCAAGTAACTATACTTCACAGTTTAATTATTTCTCTATATGTGTTTCGTTAATTATATTGTATTTGTAAGAATGGTCCTGATGACTAAAAGGAACCGTAACGGTCTTAGGACCGCTAGTTATAATTTCTGTATTTGTTTATAATTATTCCCATTTTCCTCAATGTGTTGCTAACCACACTATAGTATGTTCGTTAACCTGTACTAATAAATATAACTTTGATCATTTGATACCGTATTGATTGTTCTGGTTAGATTATGTATATATATATATATTGCCAGTGGTCATCCGTTCATATGTTTTGCTTATTTATAGAAAATATAGGACTGCAGTGCACATAGGGAACACTATACAGCAACATTTATATATACAGCTCTTTCTCCCGCCTTCAACAATTTTTCACGGAGGTCGCTGTCCATGCTATAACTTTGTTTAGCCCGACATGCTACCCACTAAACCTTTTCTATTCAGCTCGATAGGATAGGTTCAAAATGATTAGAGACACTTTCTTCATTACCTACTCGGTAATGTACTCTTCTCTTCCGGCAGTGCGATAATCTAGCCCCGCACTCCGGTAAGACTCATAACTCCTAGATTTTGTCTCTCTTCATGTTCCACTCAGTCTTATGGCTTCTTAATTGTTTGGATGCCCCCATCCGCAATTTGGGCTGATCAGACTCTGGGAAACTGTTGGGGTTTCGAGCGGTGATGGCCAGGGTGCGGTATCACACACATTCCCTGTGTATCTTTGGATACTTAGTAGTTAGCCCTTCAGCCAATGTAGGAAAGCACTGCGAAAACATATTAATTATTATTTTATTTACTGAACAAACCTCCCGCACCGCAGTGCAAAACAGGGCAACTTGTATATAAACCTAACGACAGGTTAAACGGTTAGTTCCATAGGACCTGGTGACGGGCGAGATGCATATCCCCACCGAATTCCATTAGAATGTCTGAGCATGATATTTAGATCTGCCACGCCCTTGCGGGAATTACATTTACGGTGGGCATTCGTCTCTCTCACCCCCACCATAACGATAGGAGAATGGTCTAATAATGCTTTCATGAAAAGTAACCTATGTCTTGTAACGTTTTATGTGGTTACGGGGCGGGATGTCCAGATTCTTATCCAGTTCGGAGATCTCACTACGTAACATGTATGAGCGCTGTCTTTAGTATTGATGTCTTAGGGCAACCCTGTGATGGACACCTACCATCAGAGGTGAGAGAATACCTAGAAATGTGTCGCTACGCTATGGATGCAATGCACCCAAATCAACCGGAAGATGCAGCGTATGTCATAAGTTGGACCACAAGGGGACAACTACACAAAGATATTGAAGGCTATCTGTTGAACCAAGATAGAAAACAGTCCCTTTGAATGAACTTCATCAATACATTGTGAAATTCTTTGTATCTGCGAACGAGGAAGAGCGTATTAAGTGTGAACTGGAGACCATCAAGCAAAAGCAAGGCGAAAAAATCAACACATTTAACAGGTGATTCTGAACCTTAGCCAAGAATGCCTACCCCAACATCAATGAAGATAGCAAAAGGATCATAGTACGTGCATACGTACGAGTGCTATCCAATGTCGCTCTAGCATGGTGAGTTGTTATCAAAGGGAATAAGACACCAGAGGAAGTCATAACTTTCACCAATCAGCGAGTGGATTTAGATGATCTACTCGATGCCATGCATCTTACCCCAACATGATATGAAGAAGATATGGAAGTGGATGTAATAGACCGACATATACAAGAATTGATGACCAACCAATGACTAGCAAAACTCAAGATGAAAAAGGACAAAATGATGAAGGATGTATATTCAATGATTAAAGGGATGCAAGAGCAATTAATGAAGTCAATCACTTTGATAATTTCCCAGACAAATACACCAGCCCCGACACAAATGCACAATAACCAAAAGAAAGAGCTGATCAGATGTTTCGAGTGCAACGATGAAGGACACATCAAGCGAAATTGTCCGAATAAGCTGAACGAACCACAGCAACAACAGAACAATCAGCAGCAACAGAACAAAAATCAGAACAAAACGTGTTATAATTGCGGTAAAACAGGACACATTTCCCGAAATTGTCATAGTTCAAAATCAAACAATGATAATAGTAGTAGTCAACATGTGCAGAACAGTCAATCCAATGTAACATGCTTTAATTGTGGTAAAAGTGGACACTACGCATCTCAATGCCAAAGCCAACTGACCGGATGATATTCAATGACTGATGCAGGAAATGTGGTCAGTCTGGACAGTCTCGATAATCAGTGCCCATAGTATGTAACCGTAAGATCCACACCCCATATGGAGGCACCCTATATGGAAGTGGGTATGGTAACACCAGCATGGGGATCAGCAAACATTAGAAGGGACAATCGAAACTGCTTAAATCATGATGCATACTCTGACAGAGATGGGTTCACGTTGACCAGCATGAACACAGACACATATGGAAGGTTCTGGAGTGGCTGTGACACACCGACAGAACATTCCAGGGGAGAAGAGACTAGTGATGTTAGACGACAAAGCTATACCGATGTGGTATCAGGAGACAGCCGATGGATGACTGGAAAACACCAATGGAGGGAACATGCGACTGAGAGGTTTCTGGTTCGACTGCGCTTAGACTATGATATTGGTTGCAACGTTCATACCGGTAAGCATAGTATCGATATTCTAGTGGATACTGGTGCTAGTAAGTCACTGATTAGAAGTGACAGTTGGAAGAGTATGCTTGGATTGAGACCATTAAAGAAAGCCCAGATACTCTTAGCTGTAAACGACTCACCCATTGCGGTATTAGGCGAGACAGAGGTCACATTTTAAGGTGCTCTACCCATACCCATCATAATCGTGAAAAGTATGACTCATGAGGGATTAATTGGGGTGGACACATTGCACATGGGTGGAGGGGTAATAAATTACAGGAAAGGGGAAATGGAGTGGTTTGGTAAGATCTTCAGATTACATATTCTCTATAGGCACCAGAAGCAATACTACGCTGAAGTCAGTATTACGGAGACGACCGGTTACAGTTATTGACAAAGTTCTTAGTGACTATGCTGATGATTTTGATACCGCTCATCATAAGGAACTGGGTAGGAATCCATTGGTGGAATGTACGATCCCTACTGATCACCCTCCCATTAGACAATGTCAATATATAATGCCATTGTTAAAAGCACATGTTCTACGCGATCAGATTACGGAAATGCTAGATGCGGGTGTGATTTGACCATCTTCATCACCTCGGGAGTCACCGATTACCCTGGTGCCCAAGAAGGATGGGACAACCCATTTCTGCATTGACTACAGAAAATTCAATGAGGCAGTACCCCGAGACAATTATCCATTGCCAAATAATTCAGATATTTTTGATAGTATGGAAGGTGCTACCCTGTTTTCTATGATGGATTTGAAGTCTGGGTATAGGTAGATACCAATGGCCAACAAAGACATCGAGAAGACAGCGTTCATCTGTTCTGAAGGTCTTTTTGAATGGACTCGCATGCCTTTTGGTTATTGGAACAGTGGAGCAGTTTTTCAGAGGGCAATGAATTATGTTTTTCGCGAAGACGTAAATAAGTTCACGCACATTTTGGTCAATGATGTTGTTGTATTTTCTAGGAGACCTGAAGAGCATGCACATCACTTGACACTAATGATGGAGCAATTACGCAAGCATAATTTGCAGCTCAAATGGAAGAAGTGCAATCTCGCGAGTAAATCAGTTGATTTGCTCGGTTATCACATCTCTGCAGAAGGTATTTCACCCCAGAAGCAGAAGGTGGAAGTCATTCATGAAATGGTGCCTCTGCAGGATGTCGGTGGAGTCAGAATGATATTAGGTGCTACCGGCTATTATCGGTCATGCGTGCCAGGCTATGCAGAAATAGAACTGACCAAGAAGTATTAATGGTTCGAGTGGGGGACTGAACAGCAGTTAGTCTTTGATAATTTGAAAGATTTGCTGTGCAGTAGAACTGTGCTGGCGTACCCCAATTTGCAAAAGCTTCTTCTTATGCGATAGGCGCAATTCTGGTTCAAGAAGTTGATCAGGGAACTGAGAAGGTTATTCAGTACATAAGCAGTACTCTTAAGGACAGCCAGTTAAACTGGCCAGTCATTGAAATAGAGGCGTACGCTGTGGTCTATGCCCTGAAGAAATTGCAGCCCTATTTGTTTGGAGCTGAGTTTACAGTGTTTACTGACCACAAACCTCTTAAGAGTTTGTTTGTGGGAGAGGTGAGAAACACAAAAGCCCAACATTGGGCTGTGCTGATAGCCGAGTATGGGTGCAAGATTGAGTATATCAATGGTGCCCACAATGTCCGAGCGGACATGTTGTCACAGCTGAGACAACCTCGGGAAACCGCAATATTCAACACTGGTGACTACATGATTTCGGAGGTAGAAGATGGCATTCTCCCATATATACCACTAGAAGTGTATGATATCCATTATAAGGAATTATGTATCAACCAGCTCAAAGAATTTCCGGAGATGTTCACAGAGGTACCTGAAGACTATGCAGTGCATATGGTGCCCTGTATTGCATGCGTGCACCATCAGCCTTGGATGCTGAGTACCCTCATCTGGTGTTGCCATCACAGTATCGCAAGCATGTGCTGGAAGAAGCACACCAACAGGTGTGTCATCAAGGTCTACAGAAGGCACTGTGTCTCATTTGAGACTCGTTTCTATGGGAGTCTTTGAGGAAAGATGTTATAGAGATGCTGGATAGATGTGCCACATGCCAGGTACACCACACCATCGCTACCCATTCGAAGTACATGGAGATGCCTATGGCTAAGTATCCCAGACAGATAGTGGGCATGGATTTGGTTGGCCCATTTGTAGAGTCAACCATAGGTAATCGTTATATTCTAACAATAATTGATCATTGTTCTGCATGTGTGGAAGCCTATCCTATCCCGTCAAAGAGGGTGGAGGAAGTCAAAGATAAGATCTTCAATGAGTACTGTGCAAGACATGGTGTCCCAGAAATCCTGATTACTGATCAGGGGTGGTGAGTTCAATGAGCAGGAGTTGACAGTCGTGTACAGTGACTACAGGATATATCATCATAGAACTAGTCCATACCATCCTCAGACAAATGGTAGGACAGAGCGATTTAATTGCACCCTGACGGAGTTGATCCAGAAGGGAGTCAGTAATCAAGCTCGAGTGTGGGAGAATGAGTTGGGTTCTGCATTGATGGCGTACCACAACACTCGTCATGCTATGACTGGTTATACTCCGTTTTATCTCACCTATGGCCGGTGTGGTAGATGCCTATGGCAATACCCATAGATGATTTTCAGGATCTTGGCGATCATCTTACCAGCTTGAATAACACCTTGATCCATGCTCGTACATCAACCGAAGCATCGAGGGCACACCATCGGGAAGCAATTAACAAATGGGCGAATGCCACAGAGTTTGTGTAGGAGACTCAGTTGCAGTGGTGGCGAATGAGCCTATGAGGCTCACTACCCACAATGATCCGGAGTATGAAGTCTATCGGATCAATGGCCCTGTGGCCCATATTCGCCATGAGAGATCTGGAAAGACTCGAGTTCTTAACTTGTCCAAGCTCATAATTGTAGACCCTGAAATGTGTTGGGACACTGTTCGAGAATGACCCATTAGGAAGCCTGGTAAAGGCACTGCTGCTAGCCATCTGACACTAGACAGGGTGGCTCTGGAAAAACTGAGTGAATTCCGTAAAGAACCTGTACCACCTATTGTTCCAGTAGGGGAACCTGGTCCTTCACGACCTAAGGAGCCATCTAGTCCATTAAGGGAGGTGCCCGTTACACCCAAGGTGGAAGAACCCATTAGTGAGTCAATCATGGATAATGAGGAGAAGGCGCAATCAGTAATAACAAATGATGACGCATCAATGATGGATTTAACTCCGGCTGAGTCCAGACATATATATGGCCAAACGCCAAATTCAAGGTATGGATTGTGTAAGCATCCACATAGGCCAGATTTTTTCAGCGCCACGAGGGGAAAACAACCCTGCATCAGTGTGATTTCTCAACCAGTGCCTGATGCACAAATCATTTGCAATATAACTGCCATCATTAACCATCAAATCTCACTCACTGTGCGACAGATAATCTGCTTTACTAGCATGCTTCATATGTAAAGTTCATTTTTAGAATTTATTTCACATTGTTGTTTAATTCGTGCATGCATAAAAATTAGTTTAACAGCTATCGGCAGAACAACATCACCCGATATTCAACAGTTAATGATCTGTGATTCAGTGTCAGTTAATATTTTGGTTTTAAGTTTACCTTTCAAATTGGATAATGAATCTATTTAAGGTTTTCACACTGTTAATTATTGTTTCTGTAACCATGGTTCACAGGAGGAGACCTACTGTGGTAAGTAAATTCTTTAGAGTTGATGAGCACAAGACCATTACCTGAATGTTGCATATCACTGCATCTGCTTTACCCATTATCAGAATGGGAATATTACTCATGGGTAATGATGTTAGCCATGGCAAAATGTGTACCCATAAATGAACAGTTTTCTGAGGACTATCATAATTTCAACGGGGAGGAGTGGGTTTACGGTCCGTAATCTATACGTGCATTGACGATATTATATATGTCCATTATGGCCTATGAGCACCGGTATACCAAAATGACGCCAGTACTGAACATGACTAACATCGATATAATGGACGTACTGAATCAGACACGAATAATTAAACACCTTGAGCATACCAAGTGGGAACATTTACAGAAGGTCAAAATTAGTAAGTCTAGCACCTTTATCAGAAATAGATATCGACGCGGCCGATATCAACATGTTAGGACATAATTATGTTATTATCATTGCTTTATCTACATGTATTATTATATTCTTCATATTATTTATTTCATATCGGTGCGGTGTCCTACCGAGAGTATTGGTGGGTTTAAGACAATGCTGTACCGATGAGGAGAATCAGAGGAGCTCTGGGCTGAAGCATGACTGGGTCTGTACGCCGACTCCAGCTGATCAAGCAAGGCAGGGTGATGAAGAACCAACGATGGTAACAAGCACAACGGAACGTAGCTCGGAACCACCGGTTCTGACAAATCCGGTAATGCAGATCCTGGGTGTCTCTTTTGATGCACCATTTTAAGTAAAATGCCCGATTGGTACTATAAGTGTCCGACCGACACACATTTTCGTAGTAATGTATTTTGTACTTATTTACCGTATTGTTCATTTTTGTTGTACCTGCGCAGCAGCATTAGATTTCGCTCTATGTACAGTTTTTTGTCTAATGGTTCTGCTATGACAGATATACTTCATCATCATTATTATGTTATCCTATTATGTACATACATTTTATTTTGTTATTATTGTGAGTAACCACATGATTACAGAATAGTAGTAGGCATGCTGTTATGGTTTACGTATTGATATTTGCATAAGTATATTGACTCAATAATGTTATTCTGTGTTTTAGTTTTGTATGTGTTATGTTAGATGTTGTGGATTGTATTATGATTGAGATGTCATTGTAAATTCTCCATGAGTGATTAAGGGTGGGGAGAGATTAGTGCTGTTGATGGAGTGCAGCATTTAAGCGACCATTCATACGATGGTCGTTTAACTTCGGTCCGTGGGAATATGTAGATCTCCGGATTCGGATCTGGGGATTTTGAGGAAGTAGCTAGCCTCAAGATTGTCGGTTCCTGTCTTAAGTCTTATTTGCATATGACCTCTTGACCTGGCGAGCCTGAAGCCAAAATCTGCTGTTAATCTTTTTAGTAGTCTTTTTGATAGATTCATCTCAGTTATAAATATCTTTTACGTCATGACAGCGTCATCGTAATTTGTACATAGCGTTTACGAGAAACCGTTTATGTAATATGTGTGCATGTGTATGTGTGCGTTTGAACATGTACGCACTTGTTTTTATATATGCAACACATATCATGTATATAGATAGATGAGCAGGATGGCCTAGTCAGCAGCGCATGATATGGTAACCTATTTTATGCCGTGTGCTAGAATACAATATACTTTTAAGCTATGAATAAAGGATGGACGAACAGACAAGAAGGAAGGATGGAATAGTAGAGGGAAGAATGAACATTTACTTTAGCAATGGCGTGGGTCTATAGTGAAGATGGCAAGTGTCATTGTTAGTAAATGCAGCATGAATGGAATGAAATGGCTGAAAGAATTACTCACCTTTGGACAGCAACAAATGCAAACTATTTTGAATACAATCCATAACAACAAATGCAAACTTTCGTAACAACAAATGCAAACTATTTGTTAGTTCGTAACAACGACTGCAAACTATTGTATTTCTAAAGGTCAATCGCATTACATGATGGTGCTATAGAATTTATCTGAAATCCAAGCATGGCTCGTTAGGCCTGTACGAAATACTGGTTTTGTTAATACTGAATGAATTTTGCTACCACGTATATTGGTGGTTGTATATGAAATGCGACTGAGAATTGACTGCTTCGATATGGGATTGTTTTAGGAACGATTGTAGCCATTTAAGTAGTCAATGCTCGGCAACGTACAGTAGGAAATAATTATTTTGAGAACTTTATGACTGAAAATATCTTGAATAGAAGCAGTGGTTAAATGACCGGTTTTCTAGTATGATAGAACTTTATCAGGTGCTGCTGACTCATGTGCTGCATGGGCTACAGCTTTTCCCGTGACTAGACCCACATTATGTGCAAGGTCAGAGATCACTGGATGATGGGGTTCTGTGGTGCTGAGGCCGTCATGTTGCCAAAGCCTACATAGACAAACCATGTATGAGTGAATCCTAGGGATTCAGATAGAAGTCCGTGGCCGAGCTGTCAAGGTGAACAATAACACAAAACTATGCTTGGAATCACAACATCATGACATCATTGCGGTGCAATATCAACAAGATGTTGTGGTATAGCCTTCAGAACGGTTCCCGCAAGAACTAGTTAGAACTAGTCGAACGCACGCATCTTCAAGAGAGTTTGTGGGGATTCTATTGGGTAAGCAAGGAGGCTTGACCAATCAGAACTCGGAGTACCTCTTTTGCACCTGTTGTGTGACGATAGTTATGAACACCCTTTTACACTATATAAGATGATGTCGACAGTGCTTCGACATCACTCCGTCATCCGATGATCCTGAAGTCAGTGTACATCTTTGTAAACGTATGTTTCAGTATTTTAAGTTAGTTAGTCTCTGCAATTCTTGTGTTTATCGATTGAAAATTGGGAACCAAGTTCGTATAGATAAAATTTAGATTTATTTACAGTCTACAATACGACTTATTTGCTTTATTCAGTTATATCAGTTAATAAAAATATATTCGAGGTCCCGACTTCTCAAGTTGAAGACAATATCATGAAATAGCAAGGCAGTCATGATTCTCATGTAAACTTGTTGTAATTATGAAATGAAAAGCATGATTTTCACATAGCAATATTAAATGGCACCTGTCTGCCTTGTTCGTCTATAGATAGAAAGTGGCACCTGCTATCAAATTAAAGCTGAGCAATGTGTCTTTCAGCTGGTACCAACTACTAACAAAGTAATGTTGGCCCGAGGGGGTGGGCCAAATATTTCGATTTTAGGCTCTTCTCCGTCAATGGCTCCAAGACTAAATGGGGCTGTGCAATCACGAGCTCGCATCTAGGAAGCTCGCATCAACCACTCAAGCATCCTTATCATCCGGATAACAAACTAAGACAAGTTACTGATGCTAGAAACCTCCATTTTGACACGATCGAATTTAACTCTGACAGTACAATACTTGACGACAGTCTCAAATGTACCTTTAATCATTTTAACCTGGAGGACCAATACGACATAGCATCTACAATACCGATTCTGTTGAATACTTTGAAGCTAGTTTGACCGCGACGGCGTGATGGCGCCATCCTGTATACGCCCAACTTGTCCTGAAATCGAGACCATGCCATCTCAATGGTCAAAGAGTCAAACTCTCAGTATTCAACTAGCCATGTTTACACAGCCATCACAAAATGCGTGAGAAATAAACTGATCCATCAACAATAAGGGGAGCGGTTTCTAGGGGTTATGATTTTAAAAGAAAGTATACCTGTACATTTAAGACGACCCAGGCATCTAGTGCAAGCATGCTGTTCAACAAAGGAATTTTCACATTGACGTAAATGATCCTGATGACGTAGGTTAATTTGCATAATCCAACACCCTCATATGCACGACCTATATATACTGAGCGGTCAGTAATTGCGACCTAGGACAAGTACTGTATGCATAGTCCATGATGCCGTTACAATTTACGAACTGTAGGGGAGACTAGGTGCGTGTGTGCGTGTGTTTTTTATCACAGTCCCTACCCCCTGAGCCCAACCCGTGGGGGTCATAGCAAAATTTCAAAAGTGCCAAAATCAAAATAATTTCTTGCACTGTGGTCTACTTATAATTGGCTTGAAAATGATATGCGACATAACAACCGTTGGAAAATCTTTATTTTTACCCCACATTTCCCACCCTCAGGGCCATACCCCTGGGGTCATGCCAAAATTCCAAAAGTGCCATGCTCACCCCTGTCCATATGTGCAATTATCCCCAAAGTTTCTATCTGAAATGATCTAGGAGTTGCATTCCAATCGATAATTACTGGCCAATCGTGACCTTTTGACACCCTGGGCCCAGCCCGGGATGTGTGCGTGCGTGACAACAAAGTTCAAAAAGTGTCATGAACATCTATGCCCATAGGTATAATCATCCCCAAGATTTCAAGTTTCTATCTTAAACGGTCTAGAAGGAGATGCGTTACAATCGATAAGTGCACAGACGGTCGGCACACACACGCACGCACGCACGCGCGCGCTCGCACGCACGCACGCACGCACGCACACACGGGACACATTACATAGTCCCCACACTTTTCGAAATTTTTTTTTTTATTAATTTATACGTAATGAAATCTTCATATGTTAAGACGTAGCCTATTTCGTTTCATTACACCTAGGCATACATATTAAGCTTCTAAAGGTATAAAATTGTAACAATTTTATTTTCAGGCATTCAGCTTTCATTCAACCTAGCCGATAATAGGCTGGTGTCCGAAAATTGGCACATTCACCTTAATTACGTATAGTATAGTACACTTGTACCGCTTATTGCTTACATGAATTGTGTCGCTATACCCTATAGCCTCGAGCTCGTCACAAAGATTTCCACTGAACATCACCTCGATTGAAAAGATAATTTAAACCATATTTCATCCCAACTACAAAAAACAAGCCTCGTTTCAACGGAGATAAATATCAATTTACGTGTATCTAGTTATTTTGAAATTGGTAATGTGGGAATTCAGTGTTTAAAGGGTTAAGCATTACATACATATCCGAAACGACAAATTATATTTACTATATGGCAGCAATCGGGTTACAGTCAATTTAGTTTCAAAATAATTTGTATTGTGATTGCAATACTGGGATTTCAGCACTTAAAAAAGAGTTAAATGATATTTATTTTTCTTGTCAAAGAATGTAGGCTCCCAACGTACTAAATTAGCGCGTTAACCCTCCAATTTATTCAAGAAAATTCCAATCTTATGTCCTTTTGCAGACCAAGAGAAGATCATTTACGAAAATATACCACTGGAATGACTGGCTCGGTTATCGAGCCAGTCATTCTAGTGGTAAATTTTCAAAAATTAACTTTACTTGGTCTGCAAATGGACATTTCTTAAGACCACTGCAGAAGCCGATTTTGGCCGGATTGGGTGTTAAAGGGATCGAACCACATCGTCTTGTACTATGGCCTTCGACATGCGCGTAATTCAAGCGTTACTCGTGCGAGTACAACCCAGTCAAGATTCAGGATTATTTATGTATAATAACTAGGATGCCCCATTAACCATAATACGCATGAAGACCTTCCCACAGTGACGTCATTACGGCGGGATTCCCCTAAATCTACGATCATAGCACAGCTGCTGGCTGGTAATGTAAAAAAAAACAAGCAACGGACCCGCATTGAGTTTCTATTGCGCTAACCGTCCCTATGATAAACTAAAAATCACAATATTACTGAAGTCATACATCAATGGAAAGCGCCTCAAATTGCCTAAACATTGATGTATTACTTTTTATATTTTTGTCAAATCTTCACTGAGTTATTTGCATATATAAAATACACTATTATTCCTAGATTCGTTAAATCAAGTGGACAATAGGGGTTATTTTAAAATGGCAATTAACTGCATTAAATTTTACAAAACTATAACAACTAATATAGAAACGCATAGAAAATTTAATTGGCTTAACTTTCCAATGATGCGCGTCCTAAGAAGATGTATGCGCATATTTACGTGTGTATACCTGAATGCTGAAATAGTCATTACAAGGAGCATTGCTTGATAACAATGTTTTTAATCGCAAATCACAACTAGTATAAGTCTGTATGTGCCTGCCTGGCAGCTTGCCTTCCTGCCTGCCTGCCTGCCCGCCAGCCTGCATGCCTGTCCGCATGTTCAATCTGTGACCGTATTATGCTCCTGCTAAACACACAGGCGAATGTAAGGACGACGTGCAGCACGTCATCTTTTTCTAACGGTCAAATTCCTCAGGGGTAATCGAGTGAACAATATAACCGTAATGATTTCACTGACCCGAATATTATACAAGCGTTAAGGCTGATACTCGCGACCCCACCACCCACCACCCACACTGTGTGACCCGGTCACCTAGATCTTCCAGGCGTACAATGTCAGAAACTGGGCCATTAAAACATCCACGTCCTTTATTTATTACGGGGCCAGTGGGTACGAAACTATTGTTATCTCAGATAAAGACATACGAATAGCTTTTTAATACTTTGACTGGTAGCCCACCCCACCCTAATACTTTGACTGGTAGCCCACCCCACCCTACTCACCTACTTGTTGCTATTATAGACCTGTATTACGTATTGCAACGACAACAACTGTCCATCTAAGCCTATCATCTTCTCTTATTGTATTTTAACCCTTTCATGAAGAGGTACAGCGATCTTGAGGATGTTAATGCAAGTTCAAGGTCACTTTATTTACACCCAGGCTTTTCAAAAGCATATTGCAGTGCATGTGAAGAGAGGCAGGTCAAGAGAAGAGTTTTTGAAAATTCATCACTGAAATGACTGCCTCGATAATTGAGCCAGTCATTCCAATAATAACTCTTCAAAACAGTCGTCTATTGGCCTGCAAATAGGCACTCAATAAGCAAATATTTTTCTCATATTCTTGACTCAATTTAGGTAATACAGGGTTAATAAATTATGAGGACGACGATGATGTACCATGTCTGTTTAACCTTTCCCGTATTGTATTATAGTATGATTCACATTCGTTGCATTCGAGATAGGGTCAAAATTATAGACTTGTTACAGACAGTCTTGAGGCGTGCTATGTGTGTGATAAATTTTAAAAGAAAAACATGCATAATAATATTGTAGAGGGCGAAAAAGTAGACAGAGTTCGCTAACAATAATGGATCCATCTAAAAATAAAGGCTTGGCTTCTTCGAATGACCGGTCATCTTCTTACGTTATCACAACGACTAGACTGTTACACAGACTCAACTTCGGATACCAGACAGACCGGGACCCAGTCTATCCCCGTAGCGGACTGTAAAAGCAACACTGTGGATCGTGAAATCACTACGTCAATGGCTACTCAATAGGCCCCTACATACGAGATACATTTATCGGTCTCGTATCGAAAGAGAACTCGCGGGATACGAATGAATAATGGATTTGTGAGTATCAGTAGTATCCTTTTGTCTTTAATCCATCCGTGGGAATAAATCCATGTAGGGGCAATGCAATTATGTAGCAGTATTGATAGACTACCAATGTTCCAAATTTCCAGTCAAAACTGCTGTCAATAATATTGTAGCCGATTGTTGAATACAGAAATCAACAGAAAGTGTAGGCCTATGCATGTGCTAAGTTAAGAACGTCTACAGGAAATTCCGCCACAGAATTTCAACCATATAGTTAGATAGGTATATCAATATGCTAGTGAAGTAATGGATTGAGGTTAAAAAGATTTTTGACCATGAAGTAATTTCGTAGTGCACAATTTCTTACCGAAAATTTGCTAAATCTCTGCTGATTCAGTTTTCAGTGCCCTATTGTCTGTAGTATGTTCAGCCCAATAATTTCACCTACATGGACTTGACCCTTAATATACTAGGTACATTCCGAATCTAACAAATTCTAGAAGAAATAATTTTATTAGGCAAAAATTGGCTTAAATGTTGGGGTCTTCCGTGCTTTTCGGTGCCCTACTGTCTGTATGTAATATGGTCGGCTCCAGAATTTCGCTCACATAGACGTAGAGGGATTTGAATATAATAGTTATATTGGGAATTTAAAAAAATTCGACCGTGAAGTATTTCGTAGCATGCGATTTCATCGCGTAAATTCGTTCCAATTTTGGCCGATCTACTGGTTTTCAATGCCCTACTATTACCTTCTGCAATAGGTTTAGCCACATAATTTCACCGATACGGTTAGATAGCGATATGAACACGCTAATGAATCTTGAGTTTTCTACCACGTAGTAATTTCGTAATATTCAATTTAGTAGCCACGGACAGTTGTCAAATGCCAACAATTTACTATATTCGGTATCATTCTGTTCTCGATTTGTAATTGAAATTGGAAGTCTGGGAATTCATTATTCAGCGTATATATATATGACCTATAAATACGGGTGCTCTTTTATTACAAGTGGTCCATATTGTGTGGACCATGCATTAACAAGTGGTATTAGCCCTGTAATGCTCAATTTGCTCATGCCAATTTCAATAGAGATCCATTTCTAGGTATCATGGTCCACACAATATGGACCACTTGTATTAAGAGAGCACCCGTATTTATAGGTCATATATTTTAACAAGGCCAATCATAGATTGTAGACCCTTGCCATCCCGAACGCACGTAGACCCGAATACAATACACTCATCCTCTGACGGAGGGAGGGTAATTAATACCACTTGCTAATGGGCCTTTTCAGGTTGTCTATCCATCATATTACGTCATATGACGTCGTAATTAATTAAGTGACACGTAGGAAAACGTCATAATAATGACGTCATGACTCACTCGATTTAGTCCATCTTAAATGCTTAATAATCTGACACGTTGTACGAATTGTATGTTTTTGTTATTTAATAAAAATGCTGTTGAATATTTTGAAATTAATTTGACTGGGCGCTGCTGCTGCCATAGGAAGCAACAGGACCCAGTCAATTTAGTGTAAAAATATTCCACGGCTTACCTGTATAGTTTTCTTGAAATTTATCGTCTAGAAGTTCAGAAATCCATCGATCCCAACTCGAGAGTGGTATGAGTGGAGTTTAGCTAGAGATGGGCGGGGCATAGCTAAACTGGAAAGGTTCATTGTGTTACCACCACCACCACCACCACCACCACCACCACCACCAACAACAACAACAACAACAACAATCCAAATAATAATAATAATAATAATAATAATAATAATAATAATAATAATAATAATAATAATAATAATAATAATAATAACAACACACTGCATATTGCTTGCCTAAATATTTGTGGCTTGAAGTCCAAATTACACTTCCCGGAACCGTATGGTCTCGTAAATAAATACCCATGATATAATTTGTCTAAATGAAACTAAAGTAAACACATCAGATTATATCTCTATCGCAGCGTATAAATTACTAACGAAGAAACGAAGAGGGAATGCCGGGGGCATAGGAGTACTAATAAAAGAAAATTTGGTAAGACACGTAGAAGTAATAGATCAAGAGATAGACAATGATTTTGTCCTCTGGGTTAAAATCCGTACCAGTTTAATTCTGTATGACGAGGATCTTTTGCTAGGGGTAGTATATGTACCGCCAGAGTAGTCAAGGTATTATGAGAATGATGCGGATGATAAGACAGAACAAAGCGTTTTAACTCTAAATAGCGCGAACAAAGCAATATGTTTAATCGGTGACTTCAACGCAAAAACCGGAGAAGACCGTGACTATGAAGAGTTCGATGACTTCACCCTTCAGAATTTTGCACTAGACGATGGTCCAAATAATGACCTATTGCAACTTACAACTAGTGGAATGCCAAAAGATAGGAAAAGTCAATGCAAAGGGCGAAAAAACACGAGTGGAAGAAAATTACTGCAAGTATGTAAAAATTTTAATATGTTTATAATAAATGGAAGAATGGGGAAAGACAGGCTTGTCGGAAAAGCAACATGTACAAATAACAGCTTATTAGATTACGCGATTGGAAATAAAAGGCTTATAGAATACATTACAGAATTTGAAGTATATGAGTTTGATGCCGTGCTCTCAGATATACATTGTACTCTTCATCTCGCTTTACTCAATAATAATAATAATAATAATAATAATAATAATAATAATAATAATAATAATAATAATAATAATAATAATAATAATAATGGTAATAATAATAATAATAATAATAATAATAATAGTAATAATAATAATAATAATAATAATAATAATAATAATAATAATAGTAATAATAATAATAATAATAATAATAATAATAATAATAATAATAGTCGATTGCCAAGAGAAGTAGATGCCAATAACAAGCAGTCAAGATGGGTAGCACAAAAGAAAGACATCTTTATAAGAAACCTAAACCCCGAAAAAGTTCAGGAAATAAAAGAAATTATTTTTGAAATACAAAATGGCAATATTGAGGAAAATATAAATGTAGCAACTAGCATGATTGGCAACCTCTTTAGAGAAAGTGCTGAAAAGACATTTGGCTACAAAAAGAAATATCTAGGCAAACATAAGAATAACAATAAGCCATGGTTTGGCAAAAAATGTAACCACGTCCGGAAAGAATACCACAAAGCAAAAAAGAGTTACAACATAAACAAAACAGACATAAGTAGAGAGAGATTACAGAAGACCAGTCGACGGTATAAGATAACAATTAAAAAATATGCACAAGATACACGCCAACAGTTACATAGCAATTTACGTAAGCTACATAAGAGAGATCGTAAAGCATTTTGGAAACTCTTTAACACCACTACCAAAAAGACCAAAGAAACTAATAAAATAGACCTCGAAGCACTCTTTCAGCATTTAAAAAAAAGTTAATGAAGGGGGGCAAGATACAAACGTTGATGTAATAGAAATGATGGATGTGCCCAACTGTGCCGAACTTGACGGACCAACCACAAGAAAGGAAATCTGGGATGGTATAAGAAAATTATCAAATGGAAAAGCTGCAGGGGTAGATAATATATACAATGAGTATATTAAATGTTCGGCAGAAATTATGATCCAAGTCTATGAGAGCTTGTTTAATAATATCTTTGATAATGGGGTAGTGCCAAATGGATGGCTTACTGGAAAAATCATCCCTATATACAAAGACAAAGGTGATCCATCAGACCCAGGAAATTATCGCCCAATTACTCTTTTAAGTTGTCTTGGAAAATTATTTACATCAATTCTAAACGAAAGGCTAAAGAGTTATGCAGAATCATATGAAATTATAACAGAAGCCCAAACCGGATTTAGGAAACAAAGATCGACACAAGACAACATATTTTCCTTGTATTTAATTAAAGAATTACTTTTTGCCCAAAAGAAACGGCTTTACTGTTGTTACGTAGATTTTAAGCAGGCATTTGATACGGTGTGGAGAACTGGTCTGTGGTACAAGCTAATTAAATGCAATATAACAGGAAAATGCTTCAAAATTGTATATAACATGTATAAATCTATTAAATCCTTTGTTAGCCTCAACCATTGTGATTCAGACTGCATGATTAGCAATATTGGGGTATGGCAAGGCGAGAATCTCTCACCTTTCCTATTTTCTATTTTCTTAAACGACTTGGAGGAATATCTACACGACAATGAATTTTTTGGTCTTACATCTATTAATGACATGGCAGAGGATAATCTAAATCTATGTATACGCCTCGCCATACTGTTATATGCCGATGACACGGTCATAATGGCAGAAACACCAGAAGCATTGCAACACGCACTAAATATTTTTCATAATTATTGTATCCATTGGAAGCTACAAATAAATACTACAAAACAAAAGTAATGATATTGTCCAAGAGAAAAATCAACAACCCACCTAAATTCTTAATGGGAGGGCAGGAGCTTGAAATAGTCGATGAATACATCTATCTCGGAATTCAAATGAAGTCAAATGGCACGTTTTCAAGTTGCAAAATTCGAAACTGCAAACAGGGAACAAAAGCCATGTATGCATTAATCACGAAGATCAAAGAACACGATATCCCAATAGATCTACAAATTGGACTTTTTGAAACAATGGTAGTGCCTATTCTTTTATATGGATCAGCAATATGGGGCTTCGAAAACACTAACTTAATAGAATCATGTCAATTGAAATTCTTTAAATGTATACTGAATCTAAAGAAAAGCACACCTAATGTCAAGGTGTATGGCGAACTAGGAAGAATGCCACTTGACATCCAAATTCAATGTAACATGATACGATTTTGGGCCGGGTTAGTAAATGGAGGTTATGGGAAATTATCGTCAATGCTTTTCTTCACGTGTCTGGATTTTATGTCAAGAACCCAAATCCAAGTTAAATGGATGAACAAAGTGAAAGCCATTTTAGAAATAACAGGACAATCGGACATATTTTTGCCAGAAACTGTAAACACAAAACAGGTAGTGCAGCGAACAAGACAAGCTTTAGAGCATCAGTATGTAGAAAAATGGACACAACTCATAAATGACTCAACACGGCTAACGTCCTATAAAGAAATAAAAACAAAATTTGAATTCGAAAACTATTTCAAAATATTACCTTATAGAGAAGCTATAATCTTTTGTCACTTTAGAACATTGAACCATCAACTCGCAATAGAATCTAAAAGGTGGGTGGGTATTGACAGGGAGGAACGACTTTGTAATACATGTAACATAGTAGAAACAGAAATACATTTTCCTTTCTGCTGCGAAAGATACACAAAAGAAAGAACACAATTTATACCTGATTACTATGTAAGGCAGAACACAACAGAGAAAACTCAAGGCCTGTTTGCGATCTGTAACAAACCAATACTGAATAGGTTATGTAAATATCTGCGGCTCTCAAAGAAAAAAGACAGATCTGCTTCACAACAACAACAACAACAACAACAACAACAACAACAACAACAACAACGACAACAGCAGCTACAACAACAACAACAACAACTGCAGCAACAACAACGACAACAGCAACAGCAACAACAATGACAACGACAACTACGATAACGACAACTACGATAACGACAACGACAACTACGACATTAGGGGCACCTCGGACACACACCTCTCTACTACGACCAACGCAACAACCACGGCTCCAGCACCAATATGCCACAATCATCACCACCATAACCACCACCACCACCACAACAACAGCAACAACAACAACAACAACAACAACAACAACAACAACAACAACAACAACAACAACAATGACAATGCAATCGACAAGAACAAAGATGTTGACAACGACAAAGAAAAAGATGTCAAAACAAAATATTTCAAATACGCAACGGCAGCAGCTAATCATAAAATAATAATAATAATCTTCTTCTTCTTTTCGATCGCTGGTGTCACACTTGGAGAGCCGTTCTCAAGATGAAATCTGTGGTTTTCTGCAGTTCTTCCACAGGCCCATACAGCTTTTCAAGAAAAGAGGTAGACAAAGGCCAGATCTCTTCTCTCAGCAGCTGATACGTACTGCAACATTGTTCTGCTTCTCCACAAGGACAAGCGGGCGATGTCGTAAGGTGGAACCACCTGTACATGTGTTGGTTTAGTCTGTTGTGTCCAGTTCTGAGACGAAAAATGGTCACTTGCTCTGGCCTCGAGAGATGATGGTAGGCATTTTCTGATTGAGGTGTTCTATAGAGTGACTTGATGATAGTCTTCATCTCTGTATGGGTAACCATGTTTTCTGTCTGATTCTCATCTGCACCAACCTTTGCCATCTTGTCTGCTTCCTCATTTCCTTGGACTCCACAGTGTGAGGGGATCCACTGCAATGCTATCCGAAAGCATTTGATGGTTTGTAGTGCTTCTTCAAATTGTGGCAGCTTACCTTTGGTGATAGCCTCAATGACGGAGCGGGCATCAGATAAAAAGACAATCTGTGAAATAGGGTCTGCTGTTCTGCTGATGGTATTAGCTGCATGAACCAGTGCTTCGACTTCAGCTCTGTAGTTTGTGCAGTGTTTGCCTGTCGGTATTGCAGCTGACTCATGTTGTCCGTTTGGATACTGTATGTACAGTCCGGCACCTCCGCTCCTAATTGCATCTTTGGCTGATCCATCTGTGTAGATCCTTATCCATGTCTCCTGAGGGTACATTTCTTCCAGCATGGCTAGGCTCAGGGCCTTCGTGCTCACATCACTGTGTTCATCTTTGGTTGTGAGATGAGGTACTGTGGTGCGAATAGCTATGCTCTCTAGTTTGTTTTCCCACGGTGGAGGATCAAGGGTGTCGTTTGGGTCTTCTATTTGTGCTGGCAACATTTCTTGGCGTTTTCTTTGAAGTGCTTTTGTCTCTTTCACAAAACTTGATCTTTTAAGTCTTCCTGATGACAGCTGTGCTTGCCTGATCTTCATCGGGTGGTTGTTGAACGATTTGAACTTTGCAGCTTGGATCAGTGCTTTGCATTCCCTTCCTTTGCTAAGTGGGGGGATGCCTGCTGTCTGCTCCATTTTTTCTATTGGTGTTGATCTCATTCCACCAGTGATGATGCACAGTGCCTGGTTTTGTACTCTGTCTAGGTTCTGTTGATGAGATAATAATAATAATAATAATAATAATAATAATAATAATAATAATAATAATAATGATAATACCAATAATAATAATAATAATAATAATAATAATAATAATAATAATAATAATAATAATAATAATAATAACTACCGCCATAGTATAAATATCTATAATAATAATATGTACCCCATATGCTGTGTAAATGGCCTGGGTGAATAAAGAAAACTGAAACTGTTAATAAATCACCACAGTTTTCGGTGCCCTATTGTCTGTAGTATGTTCTGACCCATAATTTACCCCACCTAGACTTGAGCTTTAATATGCTAGTTATATTTCGAATCTAACAAATTCTAGATGAAGTAATTTTAATACGCAACATTTAGCTTAAATGATGGTGTATTCGTGGTTTTCGGTGCCCTACTTTCCATAATATAGTCGATTCCAGACACTTCGCTCACATAGACGTATAGGAGTTTGAATATGCCAGTTACATTGGGAATTTAAAAGAATTTGAACGTGAAGTATTTTCGTATTATGCGATTTCATCTCATAAATTGTTCCAATGTTGGCAGATCTGCGGTTTTCAATACCCTACCGTCTGCAATATGTGTGGCTACATAATTTCACCCATATGGTTAGATAGGGATATGAATACACTAATGAATCTTGAGATTTCTACCATGTAGTAATTTCGTAATATTCGATTTAGTAGCCACGGACAGTTGTCAAATGGCACAATTTACTATGTTCAGTATTAGAATCGCAGTACTCGGTTTGTAATCATTTTCTTTACATAAAGCTGTATATAACTGAATATGTACTACTGCTTTTGCACGATTCTGCCATCAAGTAATTTGGTAACATGTAGTTACATATTCGCCATATGGCCCCATTGTAATATGGTTGGTTCACATTCACCACATTCAGATAGGTGTCGATATGTCCTGACATATTGCTCATAATGGGTTCGGCCCAGAATATCACCCATATGTTTAGATAGGTATAGGCATAAGCTTACAACGTAGTGAGATTAAAAAAATTTGCAACGTAAATAAGCTCAAACTTAGGCTAATTCATGGTTTTCATTGCAATACGTTCACCCCCAGAATTTCACCCACAAATACTTATAGGAAATATGCTAGTTGTATTCCGAATTTAAAATAAATTCTACAGGAACGTAATTTCATAGTACGCAATTCGATACCGAAAATTGGCGCAAATTCTGTCAGATCAACGATTTTCTGTCTTGGCGTGGTGGTCCAGTGGAAAGATGTCTGGTTGCTGATGCCATGCGGAATTGCGGTATGACGGTTCGATCCTCGATGGGGGAGATGGTGATCAACAAATTAAACTAATGGGTGCATGACTGTCGGCTTGTTATCATGTGGAAATTGAAGTTGCGCGTTTCCAGTGCATCAATAAAATAAATACATATACTGCCAGAGCCATGATGGAGTTAGAGTACAATAGGCTTAAAAAGCCTAGGATTGAATCGTGGCAGATGCATCCACAGATAGTCCCATTTGAATCATCAGAGTGTCAGTATATCAGACATATGAAAGCTGGTCGGCTAAACCCAGACTTTTTGTCTTGGCGCGGTGGTCCAGTAGGAAAGGTGTCTGGTTGCTGATGCCATGAGGAGTTGCAGTATGACGGTTCGATCCTTGACCGGGGACACAGTGATCAACAAATTAAACTAATGGGTGCATGACTGTCGGCTGGTTAGCATGTGGAAATTGAAGCCATGCGTTGCCAGTGCATCAATAAAATAAATACATATACTGCCAGAGCAGTGATGGAGTCAGAGTATAATAGGCTTAAAAAGCCTAGGATTGAATCGTGGCAGATGCATCCACAGATAGTCCCGGGACATATGAATCATCAGAGTGTCAGTATATCAGACATGTGAAAGCTGGTCGGCTAAACCTAGACTTTTTGTCTTGGTGCGGTGGTCCAGTGGAAAGATGTCTGGTTGCTGATGCCATGCAGAGTTGCATTATGATGGTTTGATCCTCGACCGGGGAGATGGTGATCAACAAATTAAACTAATGGGTCCATTACTGTCGGCTGGTTATCATGTGGAAATTGAAGCCACGCGTTGCCAGTGCGTCAATAAAATAAATACTAATAAAGTATTAAAGGTTTAAAAAATGTTTACTATACAGTAATTTCGTCATATGCAATTTAGTAGTAGCACACCATTGTCAAATTCCAATAATGTACTATATTCGGTACCAGAATATCTCTATATGTCTTGTAGCCAGTTTTCGAACTTAAGGCCATGTAAAACTCACTATGTTCCCGTGCTGTGCGAAATATTGTAATAATTCTACCACCAAATATTTATTATAGTAATGTGAAAATATTTCTATATATCCCATATTATTATCCGCGTGTACTGGTAGAACCTGACTTATTAGGCTAATACCCTAACATTTGTACATATGGTCAACAAGATCGTCATCATTACAACGGTTGAGGCCGATTTTGGCCTTTTTGTCGAGCAAAATTATTTGATTTAATAGTTTGTCACTGTTTCCAGTAAAGATATCATTTAATAGGTGACATAGATACGATAGCTAAATGAAACATATCACGATGTCGGGGCTATTTCCCACTGGGTCTTCAGTCAGAATGTTTTCTACTATATCATTTTCGTTGGAGAAAACTAGGTTCATGGTATTGGTTCTATCCTGGCCACTTAACTTTGTTGAAAAGGTTATCTGTCGGTACAGATCGGGGTCCTGTATTGCATTAAAAATATATTTGCTTTGTGCATTTCACTAGCATTGCAGTGTATATTTCACCAATATATTTCCGGGTAATAAGCTCTTCACGTCTGTTTAAGAAGGTATCAAGATTTAGGTCTAAAATATTCTTTACAGTCTTCTTTAATATGTTTGAATGGGTGTTAGGGTCTGTACTGCTTCTTGCGCCGATTTTCTACTGACTGGGTTGCCAGTTCTGTTGATTTCTTTATCTTTACAAGGTGTTGATACCTAATGACCCAAATTTGATCTGTTACTCTCTGTTGATGGAGTAGTGCAATTTTCTCATCACTGGCTGCTCTTAATTTTGTCTGTTCCTCTCTCAGGTAAGGAGTTTGGCCTGGAGAAAAAGGATGGATGGAAAAATTGTTGGACTGACCAAAAATATAAGCTGCTTTTCCTAGCCCATAGCTAATACCGCCCAAATCATTTTGCAAGAAATATTCCTTCTTTTGTGGTATTGTCCGCCTATATTTTTGTCATGAGTGGCTTGTATGCCTTTATATAACTTCATTTTTTCATGAAACAGTCGAGTTTATTCTCAGAATTATAATAACCTCCGGGCACGCTATTTACCATTGATGCCTTGCATCAATATGTGTACTTGTACGCTATTAGAAGGTGCATATTCACACCAAAGCGCTTGAAAATAACATTGTTATCAATGATGTTTTGAACGTAGCGAACTTATCAAGAACAAATTACTGAATGTGAATAATTAATATGATTTTCAGACCGACGCGAGTACATTCAGCGCCGCCGTGCTTAATTCTAAGTGCCACAATGATTTTCAAAGGTGTATACAACGTGGTCATCGATGTCGCTGCTAAGTATTCTTTTGTTCCCATATTTTTATTGAAAATGAAACCAAGTCCGTATCCACAGCGACTGCAATACAACAATGTGTAACACCTGAGTAAACACCTTTAGGCAGACGAACATACAATCAGAAACTTGTAATTCGCTATTGGTCCTCTGCGCCGTTGGCCAACGGGCGCGCCGTTATCAAATTCGATATTGGTCCCATGCGCCATTGGGAAACGGGCCATCCGATATCAAATTCTATATTGGTCCCCCCCCCCGCCCCGATATCTAATTCGATATTGGTCCCTGCGCCCTTGGCCAACGGACGCGTCGATATCAAATTCGATATTGGTCCCCGCGCCGTTGGCCAACGGCGCAAATTCGATATTGGGGCGTTACATATATACCACATCTGTGAATAATTACCTCATATGCTCTTGTAGAGCCGGAGTGCAAATAAAGTGAACTTGCACTTGTGTATAGTTCACTAAAAATAAGTGGTCCCCAAATAAAAAGAATGCATAGAGCCTATAGGCGTATGACCAATTTGGGTGGGGGTGGATAGCCTTCCCGCCACCTTCCCCACCATACCCCCCGGTTTTTCTTCGCCTATAAATTATATAGGCTCTATGCATTCTTTTTATTTGGGGACCACTTATTTTTAGTGAACTATACACAAGTGCAAGTGTAATAATAATAATAATAATAATAATAATAATAATAATAATAATAATAATAATAATATAATAATAATAATAATAATAATAATAATAATAATAATAATAATAATAATAATAATAATAATAACTTAAGCTTTCATGCACCGAATAAGGAAAACGGTCTAAGATTACTGTCATGAGAAAGATGAACGCAAGAAGAAGAAGAAGAATAAGTCAGTTATGAAGTTTCGTGGTCTTCGCCAAGACCTTAAATGCCTGCAATCACTGGGCTCGATACGAGAGCGTTAGTGGGAAGGCGAGACCGTGGGATAGGACGATGCGAAACTTCATAAATGAAGTCAGTCAACTACCGCCTAATAAAATTGCTTGGTTATTATCATCCTACTAATAATATACTGTCAATCACAGATTGACATTCATGTCTCGCAAGCTCTCTATCGACGTTGGCATGAAACTACGCCTCTATTGTTAGATTTATAGCGCGATTGAAGTAGGCAGAAATCTGATTGGTTACCTGAAATCGGCGTTAGTACGATGATTCCGCACAGGCTTCCAGTCAAATTGGCTTCAAAATATTCAACAGCTTACTTATATAATGAAAGTAAAAGGGAGAGACTGAGACTTCAGGCTCCAATGATTAAAATATGGCAAGTCAGGGTGGGTGGGTGGTGGTGGTGGTGGTGGTTAGGAACGTACTTTGACCTGAGGTTGCTAAATTTATCAATGACACCAACACCTAGAGGCGCTCTATGGGGGATACACTACATATTGAAACCAATTTAACTGGAAGCGTGTGCTGACCCTGCTGCCTTCAGCTTCCAGTCTAATTAGTTTCAAAATATAAAACAAAAACCGCACTAACCACGAGTTGTCGTTTATTAGACATGCTAAGTGCTTTAAATCATAAAGTAAGGTTCCACTTCCTTCGCGTCATCAGAAAAAATTTATCAAAAGACGCAAGTTGTATCTTAAAATCGAATATGTCCACCACTTTGGAAAACATGTAAACCCAGGACCCGTTTGTTAGAGATATTATTATGATTAGTTTTCAAGCTAATTTGAAGTCGTTGAATGTATTTTGGCACCAATATGATTATCACATCATTATTTGCACAATTTAAGCATAACGTGACATTTTGATAAAGTTCACGAAATCAAAATTTCAAGGCAATTTGATAACATTTATGAGAGATTTAGACTTAGCATGTCTGCTCTATGATGCTAGCTCCACAATAACACCAGAAATGGCTTTCTCATACTTAATTTAGCTGCAAACAAGTCATCGCAAATGTTTCTAAGTTGCATGACTTTTATAATTTCCATTTTGTTTCCGATTCATTGCATGGTAATTAGTAAGCAGGGCTGTCATTACTCTCGTGACCGGAGCTTTATGTTTCAAATGTTAATCAGATGAAAGCTATGAATCATCTATGAATCATCCCTCATCTGTGGAATTGAGAAACACTCCTGAAAAACCTTCAGCCTCTTACAAAGATGATGCATACAACATCCAGGAGCTCATTGGAGTATGTGGCCTACCTGACTTTGTAGCTGCTGGTGGCGGTGCTCAGAAGACAGAGCAGCTGATGGTGTTCAAGTAATGTGTGGTACAAACTTTTTCCAAACCCGAATTTGAAACAATTTCAGTGTTAGTAGTAAAGGTCAGTGATAGCCATGCGTTTGTAGCGTGGATCGACTGGTCAGGTACGAACCATCCAAGTCGATATGTGTACGGAACGGACGGACCAGGTACGTTTCAAGCACGCCCCCACCTGGGTAGGACGATAAGCGTATATAAGGCCATATGAGAGATGCTCAGAATGACAAGAGTCCGAGAGATCACCTAGTGTGCATGCGCTGGCATCAGAGATTGGGTCTCCGGGTATGTATTCGTAATTCTTTGATAATAGACCCTCCTCGGCGTTCTTGGTAAGGATTATTACCACAATGAAAGGAGGAGTCCGAATCTTTTTAATGATTTCAAATCGGTCCAGAAATGGCTGAGATATCCACGTTGCTCCCATCCAAAATAGTTCCCAAATAACATCATAAGCGCGTGTGTACTTGGTAATAGGTGAAGGCCAGCAAGTAAGTCATGTGGTCGCTAACCATACCTTGTCATGACGTGCGCGTTGATTGGTTGAGACGCACAGTTATGACGTCACCATTTAGTATAAAAGGAGCAGCGAAATCAGAAATCGTCAGACGAGGTAGAGAGACCCGTGACGTGTGTGGTATTCAGAGCAGACCGAGTCGTGGGGAAACCGCTTACTGCTAGCACCGGTGGTATATAGCCAGGAGCAGTGCATTTCGAATTTGAGCCTTGTCTCTGGAGCACACCAACCGCATCCACAATACAAGTTTTTGGAAGCTCCCGGTCGATCAACTGGGGGCAATAATGAAATTAAAAGATGGTTCCCCGATACCACCAGTCTAGAGGGACATCCAGTGCGGATGGGCCTTTTGGCCGTGATGTAAGACCACAAAATTAGTATGTAGGATGGAGGTGTTTTACGGATATCTCGCCAGATCTGCCGAGCCATGCTGAAAAAGTGGTGAACCAAACTCCGCACGTGTATCGTGCTTCTCATTAACATTTTGACTGCAGTCCAGATTGGAGCATAACTTTCCATCGTAGCCCTTAACAGTATTATAGGCCATATTCAATCCGCACAAGTACGGAAATTCTACACATCTGCATAATTCTACATATGTGTTCGTACATGACTATCTACTAGTCATCCGCAAAGTTCATCCTCACCGTTCATGAGTATGAGCCGCATCAGTCAGTTCGTCTGTGGATATTCTTTAGAAGCAACTCAGAATCGTTACATCTCGCACCTCAGATATGTAACGCTTCAACTACAGTGAGTATTAGGAATGTTTTGTACCTATGACTAATAGGTACTCTGTAACCCTTTTATAGTAATATTTATATTAGGTACCGATACATGTAGGTACAGCAAGGTCAAGTGAGACTTCATTTTTATAGTTTGTATATTTAATTGTATATATTTATTTCTATTTATGTGCGAATGACTAATAGGCACCGCAAGGTCGAGTGGCCTCATGTCTTTAATGTACTGTATCAGTTGGTAATATGACAGCAGCCATCCAAATTAAATCTTTTTGCTTATTTGTATAAAAACTTGGACCACACTTCGCTTAGGTTACACTAAACAGCAACAACAAACACACCAGTTTGTTGCCCGCACAGCATCAATTTTTCACCGAGGTCGCTGTTCATGTTCATATAACATGAACCTGACATGCGGTGACTAAACCTGGCTATTTTAGCTCGATAGGATATGTTTAATAGTAGTTATGGCCTCCTAAATTGATAGAATATGAGTAGTTGTCTCTTGCTGTGCTCCTCCGGCCTCAGGGCCTATTAATTGTTTGGACTCCCTCAGTCACGTTGGTTAGAATTGACTTTAGAAACTCTTGGGGTTTCTGAGAAGTTAGAATCAAAGTGTTGATGATGGCATACATCCCCCAGTATCTCCGGATACATATCAGCTAGATTCCATGCCAAAGTAGGAATCTCTGCAAAATAATTATGTTATATTTTATACTCCCGCAGTGCATTCTTTGGGCTTTCTAACTCAATCCTAAAGACAGGTAAATGTTAGGTTCCAGGGTGCGGATCTCACATGATCTGCACTTGAAACACTAGGTGACGGATAGAGACACGAGTCGCCATCTAACTCTATGGTGACTGGGTGTGGCCTTGGAGTCCACCACGCCTTCACAGGAAGGTCACCATAGCTGGATATCTGTCACTTTCTCCCCCACCATAAATAGATACATGCTTTTCAAATGCTTATGTAATGTGACTTGTCCCTGTGTTGTTATTTGTGGTCATGATGCATTAGGTGACACAATCATTATTTAATTCTGAAGCAGCCACCAAGTGACATGTTTGCATGCTGCCGGTCTGAGGAGGATGCTCCATGGTGGTAAGCATAGTGGATACCGAGCATTCTCACCAGGCAGACCAATATGTTAAAGACAGGAAAAACACATAGCCACTTGCGGCCAAAACTAGACATGTGTAGCACTAAAAACTAACTGTTAGAGTAGGCTCTAGTAAGAAGGCCCACATAAATAAAGCGGCAACTACAAAATAATATCTTTAACTCACATAAGGTGACAGTGTTGCATTCTATGGAAATCGTCCACCCGATCTTCACGTAAACCAGTGTGCATCCCATAACGTTTAGCTACACTAGGTAAACTCACTTTTTTAATTTTTAGCATAGTTTGAATAGGAGAGTGGCCCTTTTTCCCATCTCTCCTCCTCCACTTCGGCATTGTAGTCATTTTCCTGTGACGGAGGCCTGCGTGAGGCACTTTCCTCTCCTGGCTGGCTTGAGATTATATAGCTTATATTAAGTTTACTAAAGTGACCCGTTTAGGACTCTCCTTTGTGGGGATACCTGACGGAATATACAAATCAGAGATTTGTGAGGAACCTCTGGCGAGGTTCAGGTTAAATAATAACACCCTTCCGCTCTTACATACTTTCCTTCTCCATTAAGTGTAAACGAGTGCCATTGCTTCGTTCTAATATTTTCATGTCTCTCCTCCAATTTTATTATAATGGACCATCATACCGGTGACACCAACAGCCAGCAACAAATCACTAGCAACAAATCGCTTGTAAGAAATCACTATCAACAAATCAATATCAACATATCACTAGCAACAAATCACTAACATCTAATCACTAGCAACAAACGGCTAGCAATAAATCGCTTGTAAGAAATCATAAGCAACAAATCACTAGCAACGAATCACTAGTAACAAATCGCTGGTAACAAATCTCAAGCAACAAATCACTAGCAATAAATCAAAAGCGACAAATCACAAGCAAAAAATCACAAGCAACAAATCATTAGCAACAAATCACAAGCAACAAGCAACTCCGGGTTGGAGGGCCAGACTCTTTTTTCATGATATGTAGGTAGGAATGGCAACAAATAAAGTTCATTATCTCCCTTCCCTCCCGGCTCCTCCTCAGATAAACAATTCAGTTGAGAATCGATCTTATGTTTGGTTTGGATTACCAACGAGAAAATCCATAACAAAAGAGCTTGAAATAAAGAACAAACATTCTGTTAAATGATCAGGGAACTAACATATGGTCTTGAATGACAGCTTTATACAATAATCAACCTATAGCCACCAGTGAAAAACAGAAATAAATCACAATAATTATAAAAAGCAGGTAAATTCCAGCAAAGTCACCAATTAGTGATGCAGCTGGACCTATGCACGCTGGTGTATGCCGAGCGAATAAATAATACCCGCTACAGTCAGCCATAAAAGCGCAGTTATATTCGTGCTAAGCTGATTAGCCACTACATCCTACAGGTAAAATACTGTCTAGTTTTAAAACAATTTGACTAAAAGCCGTTGTTGAGACAAGGTTTACATTCAGTCTCACGAACGTCAAAATATTCAGTAGTCATTATATTACGACCTTGGAAACCAGCAGTCTATTTTGAAATCATTTTGACTAAAACCTTTTACTTCAACCAGAAAACGTGACTTTCAAATATAATGTTTTCAAAAGGATCAATAGTGATTTAGCAGTATTGAGTTAATCGCTCTACATTGGCGCTTATAGAGAATACTATTCATACCGCTTACAAAACTATATTCAGTTGTGCTTTCGTTATATCCAGGTAGACCTATGCGGTATACCTGCACACACAGTTGATACACGGCGGAGAGTGAAGCACCAGCGAAGTCACTAACTGGCTCCAAGTTAAGCGTGCCTAGATTTATTAAATGCTCGGTAACTGAGCCAGCCATTCCAGTGGTAAATATTTAAAAAAATACTTTTCTTGGTCTGCAATTGGACACTGGCTAAGTAGAAATTTTAATTTTCCTAACCATTACACGTTTGATGAATGTTCATTTGATTGATAACAAAAATGTATTTTTTGTAAATTTTCGTTATAAATTTACAAAAATACTCTTTTTGGCTGCAAAAATAAAAATTTCCTTGAAAAGTATTGGCAATTAAATGGTTAATTGAGATAAATATAATTTTGAGTGCTTTAAAGCATGGTTGACACAAGAGGCGTTAGCGCACATACAATTAATATTCATAATAACAGCACAAAGCACACAGGCAAATCAGTCTCCCTGTTAGCATCTATAAATCATAGACTAACGACGTAAGTATCATAGTAGTGATGGGCTGGGCTGGTCGCTATTGTTCTAGAACAAAAGAATTTTGTTTAAACAGTGGCGACCAGCGGCCCAGGGTTCGAGAACAATGGCGACCAGCGGCCCAGGGTTCGAGAACAATGGCGATCAACAGCCCAGGATTTGGAACAATGCTGACCAGTGGACCAGGATTTGGAACAATGACGACAATTGGCCCAGGATTTCGAACAATGATGACCAGCGGCCCAGGCTTTTTCTGGAATCTATTTTCTGTCCATGAGAAGAATGTCATCTGCTAGAAAGATGTCGTCCATTACAAGAAAATTATGCATATTTATTAAATGTTATTGCTGAATGTTTTGAAAATTTTAACCCCTAAAAGTTTGGTATTTTACGTTTTAAATTAGCGGCGTGCACACCCCACCTCCCACTCCCACCGCCCCCCCCCCCCCCCCACTCCGTGGTTATCTACCATGGTAAAAATAACAGGTGGTCTGATAACGGAGGTCAGAGGAGGAGGAGGAGGGGGAGGAGGAGGAGGCTGAGGAGGAGGGATGAAGAATGCTATCGCAGCCGGCCTCTGCCTGGCGTGAGGGATGAGGTATGCTAGCATACTTGTTTACAAGGTGATAGCCAGCAATGCACGATATCTCTGTACAAATATTTTGGAAATAATTTGACTGCATTGGTAGTCAGCATCAACTTTCGATCAAATCATTACTCAAAATATTTATCAGTATCCGTAGCTCCCTTGAATGACTGTGTCATTTCGTCAGTCGGACGGTTACTTCGTTTGCCCTGCTAGGTATTGATTAGGTTTTTTAACCCCGCTACATGCCACTAAATGATAATATTGATGGATAATAAATCTGTATCAGATGAATATTTTGCAAATGATTTGACCGACTTATTGATGATGTATGTAAAAATATTATATATATATATATATATATATATATATATAAATATATATATATATATATATATATATATATATATATATATATATATATATATATATATATATATATATATATATATATATATATATATATATATACATATTTAAGGTGATTCTTTAAAGTGGAAGTCATTTAATTATTAAATTTTCAAAAATATGAACAAAATGTGTACCCAGTCATTTAATTTTTCAAAAAATCAGACAAATATTAACAAAATGCGTTCCCAGTCATTTAATTTTCAAAGAATCAGACACGTACACAGTAATTTTCCTAGTTTTAGATGTTGAATAATATTATATAGATAATAATCATGTATCTATCGTATTTAAGGAGATTCTTTAAAGTGGCAGTCATTTAATTATTAAATTTTCAAAAATATGAACAAAATGCGTTCCCAGTCATTTAATTTTCAAAGAAATTAGAGCGTTACGCAGGTAATAGGGCTGTTGTATGTTTTTTCATAAAATACGGATTTCATATCGCAGACTATAAATTACATTAATTATACCGCATGAGAGCGCATCGGTCACCTGCACAAACAATAGCGTTCAGACAACCATTTAGAACAATAGCATACATCGATCACCTTTGACGGATGGGTGCTTGTGTATGCATGTGTAAAGAGGGTTGTTGTGGGTAAAACTTTATTACATTATTTTATTTTTTTAATAGATAGAGTTCTCTTTTGAACGATATGTGGGCCCTGAAAAGAGCCATGTTTTGAAATAGGTCTCAGTCTTCGCAGATCCGCACAGGCCTGGTTACCAGTTTGGTAACACATTGTGCCATGTTTGCTTTTTGTATATCAGTCGGAGTATCACTGATTACAGGACACCCATGCGGATACTGTTTGATTGGTAATAGACAATAGCACCCCTTGCACGTGTACACCATCTCTATAGGTTCTGTTTTCTTGATCATACGCCCACAGACCCTCTCCTGACCAGCAGCAAATGGTGTCACGGATGTCAATGAAACACCAATGACATCGCACATACCTAGTTTCTGATCCATCAAAGTTTGTACTGCTAGCCATTTTAGCCGAATGTACATGAACATTTACATTTATACTACAATGCTCTACTACAAAAAAATATAAGGATTATTACGCGAGATGACTATCGACCTATCAAAAACTAGTGCGTGCTGGTCTCAATATAATGACACATACATGCATTAATCATAGATGTTGCTTTGCACGAAGCTGAGTGCGCTATGAGTCACTGAGGTGAAAATATTGGATATGTTCGCTTTCACCAGTTAGACACAATGGGTCAGTTTGTTAAATGGTTAACACGCATAAAATCTGCGCGTGTTAAAAAAGTATCCAGCGAAAATATGTTTTCTCTGGCCACCTCGTTATTGTGCATAATGCATGCCTATGATTCGCTTTTAATCCTCCAAGTTGTATGCAAACGCATTAACCTAGATCTAAAACCCTCAAACATGAAAATAAGTGGCTTCCTACCAGTCATTTAATTTTCAAAAAAATCAGAGCAAAGTACATCATTATGTGGGTAATATATAGGTAAACCAAGTGATGTTGTATGTACAATATTATATAGATAATAATCATGTATCTATCGTATTTAAGGAGTGGTCTTTAAAGCAACAGTCATTTAATTATTCAATTTTAAAAATTGTTATGGAAATGGTGTCGAACAATGTCCACCATTGTCATCTCTAACACATAATGACGAGCACCCTTGTAGCGTTTAACGTATTAATTAGATGGTCAATGCACCCCCTCATGGTTGTAGTAAAAAGTATTTTGAAACTAAGCGGAATTGTGGCTTCCTATGTCAAATTGTCGCATTGAACAGCGCTTTTTGAAGAGTTTATGCACATGAAGGCACCTGCATGAACAATAGCGCTCAGTGGTCACTTATGAATTGATCACGCAGGTGGTCACCAGTATCTGGTGAATATTTTGAAACCAGCACGAATTGTAGATTCCTATGTCAAATTAGATTGTATAAAATATATAAAAATATATATATATATTTGAGTATAAAAAATATTCACTTAAACTACCATCGCACCATGATTTAGGTTTGAAAAATCAGAAAATACCAAAATATTTTTTAACTAGTGCGAATTGTAGATTCCTATGTCAAATTAGTATCAAAAATATTTGTTTAAACTACTGTCGCGTCATGATTTAGGTTTGAAAAAATCAGAAAATAACTGAATATTTTGAAGCTAGCACGAATTATATCTTCCTATGTCAAATTAGTATCATAAAATATGCACTCAAACTACCACCGTGCCACGATTTAGGTTTTGAAAAATCAGAAAATAACATTTTATTACTTTTGTAAGTTATATGGTATTAAATTGTAACATTTGACCCTATCTCGATCAAACAGGATTTAGATCAATAGCATCTATCATCCACCTGCACTTTAGAATGATAGCATATCCCATTTATGAACAATAGTGTACAACCAGTGCTAGTTCTGATTTGCGCCGGTTGTGTATGACATCGAGGATTAGGCACATCACCGATGTAATTATATGTTAAATGAATGATAATGCCATAATATCATTGCCTTTAATTAATATATTGTCATAATATTGCTGTATTAGTAAACATATCATTGCATTGCAGTTTGATGCAGTACCAACATTTAGTCACTAAAGAGTAAAGTACTGATTTGTACCGGTTGTGTATGACATCATGGTTTAGGTGCGTCACCGATGTAATATAATTTAAACCACTGTTAACACCATAATATCAATACCCTTAATTTCATTGCCGTTAATTAATATATTGTCTTAATATTGTAGTATTAGTAAACATATCGCAGTTTGATGTTATGTACTAGAATGATATCGATGTAATAATATGTTGTGTCGTCTATGATGTCAGTACTAATAAAAAATTTAAAAAAACATTTAATTTGTTTACTTGTTGTCAATCATGCCATTGAATGGTGCACCCATCACCCCCACCCTCTATTGGCAATATGCGACGGTATGTTAATGCAGCACTTCGAATCACATCTGCACGCATTGCACTCATAAAAAAACATGCTATGAAATGCAGCTGAATAGAGCACTGCAGTGATCTCCCCATAACGTGTGACAAAATTCAGGCTGAAGCACGAAGTATTTTACAACACACGCTATCGGCATTTTGATCTTTAACAAATAATGGCTGGTGAGTGTGCATTATTTATGGAGTAACGGTTCAAAGATTAGTGTGCATTATGTGTGCATTTCAGTCAGTCGTGTCTCGTAAACACGATCATGCTTCATTATGTCATATTACGTCATCGTGCTACTGATAGGGTTACCACTGATATATAATGTTTTTTGAAAATTTGCACTTGAAATGACTTCCTTCAAAATAATCTACCATGATACTGTTCGCCTAACCATAAACGTTCCTAGAGATAAAAAAAACTGGATGAGTGAAAACATATTTTATATGCAGAAAATGGTTTTGAAAATTCATATATGAAACGACTGACTTCATAATAATAGATTATTTACTGAATAAAAGCTCTTGAATAGTGTATGTATATGTTTACTGAAAAAGCATCATAATTATTTTATGATGATGGTTTAAAATGGCTTGTATAACATTGAGCAAACAATTTCGAGGATAGGAAAAGTTATTTTAAAAAAAATTCAACTGGAATGATGGTGTTGTTAATTTCTCTTGATATGAAAATAGTTTTAGCCATTAAAGGATGGGTTTTTTTAGAAATACGGATGTGAAATGACTTCATTCAAAATAATCTTCCCTGATACGAAGCGATCATTCTTCACCGATAAAATTCAGAGTACGTCATCCGAACCTAAGGCTCTGTACAATATAATGTCCAAGCTAATGGGCAAAAACAGCAGTCCCACGCTTCCAAATATTGACGACCGAGACCTCATGGCCAACTCATTTTCTGAATATTTCCATGATAAGATAAGGGCGATTCGCAATCAGCTAAATGATTTACAGGATACAGATCAGCCACCGCCCAACATACCCACAGCCTGTCATGATCATCTGAACCAGCTTCATCTTTTCTGTGAAGACGAGATTCTATCATTGCTGAAAGACTTAAAACCTACCTACTGTGCATTAGATCCGATTCCAACTAAGCTCATATATGAACATATTGATATTTTCGTTTCAATCATCACTGCTATCGTCAATTCTAGCCTTACATCCGGTATTATGCCTAAGCCCTTTAAGACTGCTCTGATTAACCCGCTGATTAAAAAATCGGGCCTTGATCAGGACACTTTAAAAAATTATCGGCCTGTGTCTAATTTACCTTTTATATCCAAGGTTGTTGAAAAGGCAGTCAGTAAGAGATTGGCAAATCACATGCATTGTAATGGTCTGTACGAACCATTTCAGTCCGCCTATCGTCAAGGACATAGTACTGAAACAGCTCTTCTTAGAGTTCTAAATGACCTTCGCTGTGGTGTGGATGAAGGAAACGTATCACTCTTGCTTTTGCTCGATTTAAGCGCCGCGTTCGACACCATTGACCACCTAAAGCTGTTGACACGACTAAAAGTTGAGTTTGGCATAACTGACAGTGCGTGGAACTGGTTCCAATCTTATTTATCACAAAGATTCCAGTCCGTTTACATTAATGGTACGCAATCTGCGCCCATTGAACTTACATGCGGTGTCCCTCAAGGTTCGATATTGGGACCGGTTCTATTTACGCTCTACACCAAACAGCTAGGATCCGTTATCGATTCTCATAGTTTGTGTCACCATTTTTACGCGGATGACACGCAGCTCATTAATACATTTCCTCCTCCAGCGGCATCTGCATCTCTAGCAACCAAACAGCTAACAGATTGTTGTGCGGACATAAAAGCATGGATGACAACCAACATGCTAAAGCTGAACGAAGAAAAGACTGAATGTATGTTGGTGGGTCCATCTATCAGACGAGACAAAACAGAACTAAGTAGTCTAGTCATTGGTACAAATATAATTCCGATCTCCAACACGGTTAAAGACCTCGGCGTGATACTGGATAGCGAGTTGTGCATGGATAAACATATAAACTATCTGCGCAGAGTGTGCTTTTTGCAGCTGCGGAACATTGCACACATCAGGAATTATCTTACCACAGAGGCTACCACAAAATTAGTGATCATGACGGTAATGTCTAGGTTGGACTACTGCAATAGTCTCTGTATTGGTATGGCAAAAGAAAACATCCACAAGCTCCAAACTATTCAGAATACAGCAGCACGAATAATCTCACGCCAGGCAAAAGATGCACACATCACTCCGATTCTCCATAAGCTTCACTGGTTGCCAATTGCTCAACGTATCCAATTTAAAATCCTCTGTCTAGCTTACCAGTGTGTCTCAGGAACTGCACCTACATACCTTTCTGCATTAGTCGAGCCATACCAACCAACCCGGTCACTTAGATCCCTAAACAAGCAAATGCTCAAAATCCCAAAATACAAAATGAATTCATACGGCTTTAGAACATTTTCTTTCTCGGCCGCCACTGAATGGAACAACCTCCCTATTCATCTAAAATTCTCAAAAAATCTTACAACATTCAAATCAAATCTTAAAACTCATCTCTTTAAACAAGCGTACCAGAATTTAAATTAATGTTTATATTATCATTTCATTGTCTTGCGCTACGAGCATGCTTGCGTGGAGTTTGGCGCATTATAAATTCACTTATTATTATTATTATACTCTTCACATAACCATAAATGTTCTTGAGATAAATACATGTTGAGTGAAAACATATTTCATATGTAGAAAATATTTTTGAAATTTAACATGTTTTTTTTCATTTGCATATAAAATGACTGCCTTTATAATAATAGCATCAGGATTATATACTGAAAAATGCTCTTGAATAGCGTATGTATATTTTACTGGAAAAAAAAATATAATTATTTTATGATGAAAGTTTAAAATGGTTTGTATAACATTGAGAAAACTATTTTCGAGGATAGGAAAGGTTATTTTTAAAAACAATTCAACTGGAATGATGGTGGAACTGGAACTGGTGGAACTGGAATTTCTCTTGATATGAAAATAGTTTTAGACATTAAAGATGTTTGTTAAAAAAAATATGCATGTGAAATGACTTCATTCATAATAATCTTCCCTGATACTCTTCACCCAACCATAAATGTTCTTGAGATAAATACATGTTGAGTGAAAACATATTTTACATGTAGAAAATGTTTTTTTGAAAATTTACATATGCGTTTTTGAAAATTCGCATATAAAACGTCTGCGTCCATAATAATAGAATCAGGATTAAATACTGATAAAAGCTCTTGAAAAGCGTATGTATATTTTTACTGAAAAAACATCATAATTAGTATATGATCATGGTTTAAAATGGTTTGTATAACATTGAGGTAACTATTTTCGAATATAGGAAAAGTACTTTTTTAAAAACCTTTCAGCTGGAATGACTAGGTCGACAATTAAAATAGTTTTAGCCATTAAATGATGTTTTTTGAAAATTCACATGTGAAATGACTTCCTTCATAATAATCTTCACTGATACGCTTCAGCTAACCATAAATGTTCTTAGACATAAAATGGGTCGAGTGAAAACATATTTTATATGTAGAAAATGTTTTTTGAAATTTCATATATTAAATGACTGCCTACACAATAATAGATTATATACTGTAAAAAGCTCTTGAATGTCGAATGTATATTTTTACTGAAAAACATCATAATTATTTTATTTTGACAGTTTACATCCATTGAGGGAACTATTTTCGAGCATAGGAAAGCTTATTTTAAAAACCTTTCAACTGGAATGACTGGCTAAAACATATACCCAGCAGGCACATGGCGTTATTTCAACATCGAATCCATGTTGAAATCACGTGATGTATGTCAGGTGCCTGTTGGGATATTTCAAATCATTAGTTTTAATGAGCCACCCGCTTCCCACCGGGTTAAAAAATATAGATCCGTGTGTGTTATCATAGCATGCAGCTAGACACGCGCCATTCAGAATATTGGAACGGCTGACGCCTCAACATCCAAGGTGGAACTACAAAAAGGCAAATTGGAGTCTGTTCGGCATTCGTTCCAATGAGCTTACCCAAAATATAGCAGTAGAAGGGAGAAACTTCAACAATGCGGTCAAGGAATTTAATTCAAGTATCCTCAAGGCTGCCAACGAAGCGATTCCTCGAGGGTTCAGGAAAAACTACCACCCCTACTGGACAACAGAACTGCAAGCAGCACATGATAAACTAGACAAGGCCAGAGAAGATGCAGAGGGTAATCCCTGTCATGAAAACCACTTCACACTACAACAAACTAAAGCCAGGTATCTAAAGACCAAGCTGGAGGCCAAAAGAAGAAGCTGGAGGGAAAAGATGGCAGGGTTTAATTGAGAGAGAGACACAACAAAGCTATGGAGACTGACTAAAGCACTGAATGATGAGGGTGTCGGGGGAGAGAAGATTACTCTTGAAGAAGATGGACAAACACTGTCAGGAAAGATGGCTGCAGATGCCTTTGCAAAGGCATATCCAAAAGAAAGCAACATTTCTATACTACGAATGCATCAAAAAGAGGTTAGAAAAGAGCAAAAGGAAAGAACAGACACCAACACTCACGATGCAATGAAAGTTGACATTAGTTTAACAGAACTGAAGAAGTCTATCCGCCAATTGAAGAAGAAGAAATCTCCCGGGCCAGATGGCATTACAAATGAAATGATCCAATACCTTGGTAATGCATCTCTCCGCAAGTTGCTAGATATCTTTAATCTCAGTTGGACCAATGGAGCGGTTCCTCAGTGCAGGAAGGAAGCCAGAATGACTCCTATTCTGAAAAAAGGGAAGAACAAGACGAAAGTGCTGAGCTACCGTCCTATCAGTCTTACAAGCTGCATATGCAAGACCATGGAGTGCATCGTCAACCAGCGGTTGCAGTGGTACCTGGAGTCGGAGAACACTATAGTTTCAGAGCAGGCTGGCTTCAGAAGATACAGGAGCACAGAAGATCAAACAACACATCTTGCACAGGCCATAGAGGACACTTTTCAAGCCAAGAAGGTGATGCTAGCTGCCTTTATTGATCTGCAGAAGGTATTTGACAAGGTGTGGAAGGATGGCCTCCTCGTGAAGCTCCGGCGCACAGGCATCAGTGGCAACATGTTCCAATGGACCAAGTCATACCTACACAATCGCAGAGCTATGGTGCTGGTGGATGGACATTCTGGACATAATGTATTGCTGAGACAAGGGGTACCACAAGGAGGAGTATTATCACCAACTCTGTTCATACTCTTCATTAATGATATTGTAGCAGAGCTGCCCAATGGGATCCAAGCAGCCCTCTATGCAGATGACCTCATACTTGGTTGCACCGAGGAGTACACAACGACTGCCACGTACAGAATGCAGCTCGCCTTGGACAGAATTACAGCTTGGGCCAATCGCTGGTGTATTACCATAAACAAAGAAAAATCATCAGCCATGCTATTCTCACTGTCCACCAAAACCAAGGTTGGCAATCTGACACTGGGCGGTACTCCACTCGAGTACGAGGACCAGCAGACATACCTGGGAGTCACCTATGACAGAAGATTAACATGGAAGGAGCACATCCAGAACACAGAGGCAAAGGCCAGAAGAAAGCTAAACATCATGAGGAAGCTGGCAGGAACAAAGTGGGGTGCCAATAAAAGGATCCTCAAGACCATCTACCTAGGTGCCGTACGACCACACCTTGAGTATGAATCCAGCTCATGGATGACAGCAGCTAAATCTCATCAACAGAACCTCCACAGAGTACAAAACCAGGCACTGCGCATCATCACTGGTGGAATGAGATCAACACCAATAGAAAAAAATGGAGCAGACAGCAGGCATCCCCCCCCCCCCACTTAGTAAAGGAAGGGAATGCAAAGCACTGATCCAAGCTGCAAAGTTCAAATCATTCAACAACCATCCGATGAAGATCAGGCAAGCACAGCTATCATCAGGAAGACTTAAAAGATCAAGTTTTGTGAAAGAGACAAACGCACTTCAAAGGAAACACCAAGAAATGTTGCCAGCACAAATAGAAGACCCAAACCATACCCTTGATCCTCCACCCTGGGAAAACAAACTAGAGAGCATAGCTATTCGCACCACAATACCTCATCTCACAACCAAAGATGAACACAGTGATGTGAGAAAGAACGCCCTGACCCTAGCCATGCTGGAAGAAATGTACCCTCAGGAGACATGGATATGGATCTACACAGATGGATCAGCCAAAGATGCAATTAGGAGCGGAGGTGCCGGACTGCACATACAGTATCCAAATGGACAACATGAGTCAGCTGCAATACCGACAGGCAAACACTGCACAAACTACAGAGCTGAAGTCGAAGCACTGGTCCATGCAGCTAATATCATCAGCAGAACAGCAGACCCTATTGCACAGATTGTCTTTTTATCTGATGCCCGCTCCGTCCTTGAGGCTATCACCAAAGGTAAGCTGCCACAACTTGAAGAAGCACTACAAACCATCAAATGCTTTCGGATAGCATTGCAGTGGATCCCCTCACACTGTGGAGTCCAAGGAAATGAGGAAGCAGACAAGATGGCAAAGGTGGGTGCAGAAGAGAATCAGACAGAAAACATGGTTACGCATACAGAGATGAAGACTATCATGAAGTCACTCTATAGAACACCTCAATCAGAAGATGCTTACCATGATCTCTCGAGGCCAGAGCAAGTGACCATTTTTCGTCTCAGAACTGGACATAACAGACTAAACCAACACATGTACAGGCGGTTCCACCTTATCACATCGCCCGCTTGTCCTTGTGGAGAAGCAGAACAGACCACAGAGCACATACTTCAATGTTGCAGTATGTATCAGCTGCTAAGAGAAGAGATCTGGCCTTTGTCAACCTCCTTTCTTGAAAAGCTGTATGGGCCTGTGGAAGAACTGCAGAAAACCACAGATTTCATCTTGAGAACGGCTTTCCACGTGTGATACCAGCGATCAAAAAGAAGAAGAAGATTGGAAAGTTAGTTTTACTGACAGCGTTTATATTTTAGCCATAAAAGCGAAATGTGCGCTACTAGTAAGACACACATCATTTTGAATTTGCGACGTGAAAATGGAAAACAAATCTTTTTTATGCAATCGCTAGTGAACAATTGAATCTATACCGATTATGTGTGGAGTGGAACAGACATAATGAAGTGCCGGTTCGGCAGCCAATTAATAAGGTAATGCATGAAATCGAGAACCTCTGGAGAGAATATCTAGCGGAACCGGACGAAATTATAACAAATGGCTATGGCTGCATACAAAAAATCAACTTCTTTATGATTGTTGCCCGTGTATGTGGTGCGAGGATGCCAGAAAATGTCAATTGCAAAATAAAGATTAAACATTTTCAAAAAGCAAAAAAAAAAAAAATTAGGCCTCTTTTTTAAGGGGCCATCAAAAAACAAGTTTATGTTTCATACATACACATGCATTTATATGGTTATACGCTTTTCATCATGGTCATGCGTGGTACCAGAGCCATTATTAGTTCTCACGCTAGCAGGCATAGGCATGGTCTAACATCAGCTCAGCTGATCTTAAAGTGTTTGAAGCGCCCATGTTTAATGTTAACATGAGCGATACACGTAGGGAAATTATTTATACATATATATTTATACATAATTCTATTCCCCTCATAAATATGCGAAACGAGATATTCGAATAATTGATTAGGGAACTAGTACATATGCCCGCTTAAGAACTGGGAAACGAATTGTGCACAATAATGTGAACGATAATGCGGACAAAAAATTTGAAAGGTATAAATTATTTATTCCATTCAAAATTGTACAAAAACAGTCCAGAGAAGCCTGCATCCATAACTACACAGAGAAAAACACTCTATCGCGAGTGAACTAGACATTAATTTAATAGTAATTTTGAATATTTCTAAAAATGTTTAGAACGAGATGGGAGGTACAAATCTTTCACGTTCTTTCATTATTCCTTCACACGTGTCATGTTTGTATCTCGATTAAGGAACGATCTCACGGCTAATGCACCAGTGATGAATGGTTAAATTACCCTTTTACCATATGCGACAAATAATGTTTTTATCATACAGAATGAAAGGACGTGCTTGATGACTATTAGGAGTCCTTAAACGTGTGACACCCTCAGAGACATAATGACAACATTTTAAATGTGACAATGACATCGTGCAGCCACATAATCTAAAACGACTGACGTTATTGCAAACGCTATATCGCCTATTAAGTATTTAAAAGCAATTTGCGCGTGATTTCGGTTAAGCCACCAACAACTTAGTCAAATCGTTTTTCAAAATATTCAGCATGTACATAGTTTACTAATAAATTAACGTTTAGTGGCTTAAAAGCAGCGAGACAAAATCAATAGATTTCGCACCAGATAAAGTAATTGGATGGCGAGGTGTTACATATATTACAGCGATCTACATCATAGCTAAATATTTAGGAAACAATTTGATCGTGTTGCTGACTATGCATACAGACAAATCGTTTTCAAAATATTCACCTGGTACAGGTTTATTGGCCATAGACATTTATGGTATGTAGCGGGGTTAAAAACCTAGCGGAGCAAACATAATAAACATCAACTGACGAAACGACGCAGACATTCACGGGATCCACGGATACTGATAAATATTTTGAGTAACAATTTGATCGAAAGTTGATGCCGACTACCAACGCAGTCAAATTATTTTCAAAATATTTGTACAACAATATCGCGCATTGACGTAAAACAAGTACGATAACATTCCTCATCCATCAGCCGCCGACCTCCGTTATCAGACCACCTATTATTTTTACCTAACATACCACGGTAGATAACCACGGAGGGGGGGGGGGTGCACACCGCTAATTTAAAACGTAAAATACCGAACTTTTAGGGGTTAAAATTTTCAAAACATTCAGCAATAACATTTATTAAATTTGCATAATTTTATTCTAATGGACGACATCTTTCTAACAGACGACATTCTTCTCACGGACAGAAAATAGATTCCAAAAAAGGCCTGGGTCGCTGGTCGTCATTGTTCCAAATCCTGGGCCGCTGGTCGCCATTGTTCTCGAACCCTGGACCACTGGTCGCCATTGTTCTTGAACCCTGGGCCGCTGGTCGCCATTGTTTAGACAGAATTCTTTTGGTCTAGAACAATAGCGACCAGCCCCGCCCATCACTACTTATCATTTATTGCCCTGTTTTTATTAAATTAATACAACACTAGCGTGTGGTGTGTATAGTGCGTGTGATCAAATAGCATTTCAGCTTCAGTGTTAATACACTATTACAAGTCCAATTTTCTGATACACTACACTACACCGCGTCACCACGACACCGCACCGCACTGCACCACACTACAACGTACTACACCACACAGCGCCGTGCCATACTACACCACACCATAGATTACCACACGGCGCCACGCCACGCCACGCGACACGCACACATAACACATGCATGTGTGCAGACGCACACACGCATGCATACATGCATACATGCATTCACGCACGCACGCACACTTCTCTTCAATCAGAGAGTGTTGTCTTGTACCCCTGTACGCTTTTGATTGTATGATTGTCTGAACACCTCGGGCGTTCTTTGCTTCATTTCTATTTGGTGTGAATGTCTGTATGCGCAGTACACTCGTACTCCTCCAAATATTGACGTGAAAACTGTATCTGGATGCTATCCGGGGACGTAAGCTTGTTTGGATCAATATACTGCACCCACCCACCCCACCTCACCCCCATACACGCCACGGACATGGTGTCAACTGGCAAATTACAGCTCACAGATCTATGCTTCTAAAACTTCAAAATGGCTAAATTTTGAAATCTGCTGACTATTTTGAAAGTAGTTGAATTGACAGATAAGAACTTGTTAAATATATTGAACGATTAAAAAACCCCGTTACTTAATATTTTCTTCAACACTGATTTTGTGTTCAATAGCTTTCTTGATTTGATCCAAATATGTCCAATGGAATTGCGAAAAACGTTATCAATGAATGCACGATTAAGGTGGATCATTTTAAAAGATATATCTTGTGCTTATTTTGAATCCTTAGACAACCAAACAAAATATCTTCGAAACAGCTAACAGATCAATAAAAAATACCTTTCAACCCAAATACCAACGAAAAGCGCCATCAATGAAGCCACCATACCCACCCTACACCGGCGCGTGGATGAACATATGGTAGGTCATCTTGAAGATTTGTCAAATTCAGCGAAAATGCATAAGTCGTAAACCTATAAAATAAATAAATAAAAAGTAAAATATGCATATTAAAAGGATGTAGGTTAACTGAATAAGCTGCTCTGCGGGTAGTGGCGAATAAAGCCCTGTGTTGACATGACGTGACTGACTTGTGTATGCGCATCAATATTAACACTTGAAACGCGAAGGACCACCGAACACGAACAATCGTGTGGGGTCGGTGGATCTTACCCAGGGATTAATTTGAAAATTTGATGGTCTGAGAAGAAGCCATTTCTTCCGGTCTGAATGATAAACAGCATTTTTATTTTGCTTCTTAAGCTTTTTATATAATCACTGCAAAAACAAGTGCATGGTCGGAAGGTTCTCGTACCTCACCCTGATGGGGATTTCACTCTCTCTCTCTTCCCTCGCCTATGATATAGAGAATGGATGAAAGACAAAATCTGTTGAATATTTTGAAATTAATTAGACTTGAAGTAACCAAGGCAGCAACGACCCAAAATCTTTGTTTCAAAGTGTAACTGGAATTCCAATCAAGGGAAGAGAATGAGAGCTCGACCAATTACGTTATATACCAGATAGTAACGAGAGTTAGTTCCCCTGTGAATGAAATCGAAATTGCTTCTTGGCATCGTGTAGTTTATTAACAAATCGTCTCAACAAGAATAGAAAGTTGACGGGATGGGCTGCTGTTCTGATTGGCTGAGAGAATGATCTTTAATATTTGAATTGGAGCACGCCCACTTATTTCTTTGCCAAAAAATACTCGAATCTGTTTGGTCGAGAGCGAGGTCTATTGTTTGATTCGAGTATCTTTTGGTGGGCGTGAAAGAAAATGGACCTGGTCTAATTCAAATATTGATGACGTCATCACCCTCCCAGTCAATCAGAGCCACCTATCCTGTCACCACATTTTGGGGATCTAGATCTTTTTATGTGTGCCGATGATTGACAGGCGCAAAGGTACAATATACCGTCGCAACTTCTCAAGATGTGGGTCTATTGACACGTGGCAATGATGATTAACAAGGGTAATGAGGCATGAAATGGTTAGGGGCGTGGCCAAACGAAAGGTCAAGTGACCTCTCATGCCACATCAGAACAGCCGCCCATACCGTCAGCACTATTCAAGATGTAGATCTATTGGCATGTGACAATGCTTGTCAGGTGTAATGAGCCATGAAATGCTTGGGTGGGTTCAGACCGAGATCATGTGACTCCTCGTGACCCATCATAACAGCTGCCCATACAGTCAACACTGTTCGAGATGCTGAAAGAATTCTACGGAGTTATAACGTGGTCGGACATGCTCTGTCAATCGAGGTCACTGACCGGTCTCCCAGCCGGTCAGGGCAGTCGCCACTGTTTGAGATGTCCTGTCAATCGCAGTTTTATGACATCTAGCCAATCAGAACAGCCGCAAATACAGTCACCACTGTTTGAGATGTAAAGCTATCTAAGTGTGGAGACATGAATGGAAAAGCGCCCCATTCATAACTTTTACAAATACTATATTTTATTATGAATAGGTCACATGGCCTGGGGTTTAAGCACCCAACTGTTTTACATGCATAGACTACTAATATAGTGTTCAATCCCTAGGTTTACATACATGAAATATGCCTGGTTGTAGGTTTTGCGGAAATATGTTGTAACCTCAAAAGCTCCCAGGTCAAATTAGTTTCAAAATATTACCCAGAATGCTTTATTAAATAGTAAGCCATTCAACAAGTGCATAAAATCTCAATTGATTAGGTACATGATTAGTTTTGAGATAATGTCACTTGCCTATTTGAATAGTTCATTCCTCATGCCATCATGACCAGATGCACATCCATTTTTCAGCACTTTGAGTGCCTTCTCAACTTCTACTGTTTTAATTGGTGTTAGTAATGGCCTGGCGTCTCCTGAGTGTCCTTCGGAGTTGTGTACAGTGTCTGGTGGTGTGTAGTCAGTTACTCTCAGGGCTTGGGCTGCCAGAAACATTTTGTGACAGTCATCCATGGCAGTGATTTCATCTGCCAGGGAGTCTAGTTGTTGAATGGCAAGATCTTTAAAGCATTCGCTGATGTGGCATAGAATGTTATTCCATTCCCTGCATAGTTTGGTCCTTCACTTTGGCCACTTTGATTGATGCACAGCAGTAACGCTATCTGCTGTGCTGATAGTTGTACTACTGCAGTATCATCACTAGGCCTATACCTAGTTTAGTTGTGTTTGAGAACTCTCATGGTGCTGGTAGCTGATAATTCCACACTTTCAGTATTTTAGTTAGGGCTTCGTTTGGATCGGATGTGATGTCGATGTTAGCTATCTCCTACCCGGGGACCTTTTTATATGCAATTTTAGTGTCAGTGTCACTGATCACCTTTGGTGAGTTGTAGGTGACTCTACCCTCTTTCCTGGTATGGCGTTTATACATTAGGTAGAGATGGTTCACCTAAAGGCATGTAATGACTGGCTTATGGTCAAAATTGAGGTCTGACCTCCACAGGAAGTTGCTTCTGTTTTGCATAGTATGAAGTCTATCTGGTTGAAGACTGCTGTTATAGCCTTAGTCTTTTGGGGCTTTGTGATCAGCAATGTGTTCTGTCCATGTTGTCCGGTGACAGCATGTGTGTTTGAAAGCTGTATTTGTGGCAAATAGGCTAATGGAACTAATGAATGCCACCAGTGCATCACCATTGCTGTTGCGCGTGCCCTCTCTGTATGACCCCATGCATAAGGAAAGTCCTGAATTTATTCTGGAGTGCCGAGTTTACCCAGCTGGGAGTTGAAATCTCCACAGACGAACAGTTGCCATCTGGGTGGGATTGCAATGGTGGAGCTCAGTTCTGCATAGAAATCTAATGTTGATGAATTCTCTTTGGCTTTTTCAGTAGTTGGGCTACATGAGTTGACTATGTGACACTTAGTGGTGGTGCATTTTCTCGTTGGCATAGCCAGGTCGATGAATGCAACATGATCATTGACGTATCCAAAACTAATGACATGGTCCACGAGCGTTGGTCCGATTATGAAGCCTAAACCAATCATGCACTTAATCAACTCAGCTTTTCTGAGAGTATGAGTCAACTCTGTGAAGTCTATAGAGTTTGAGACATCAATCAGCTCCCCACAGGGAGATGGTCTATCCCATGTACTTTTCATCTGTTACCTTGCTGCTGCATTGAAATCTGTGCGGGAAAATCCCACAAGACCAAACCCGCCAGTGTCCATACTGGGTATGCTGCTAGAGATGGAATATGCCGACGACGTGGACTTCATAGACGAAGAGCTTCTCCCAATAGCTGCAAGCAAACTAAAAATTTAGAATCTCTTTATGAATGAATCCAAAACAGAGTTTACCCACATATACCTCTATACATAGCATGAAACAAACTAAAGAAAATGACGATCCACTTCATGGTGGCGAACCATGGAGGAAAAGGCGCACTGCTTCGTTATACTGTTGACATGGCTGCACACTGCATCATAGGGAACATAGCTTTCAAGTTCCTCTGGAAGTTATTGTTTATGGATCGAAGATGCCCTTGACAAAAAGACTACGTCTATACAATGCAACCTGTGTATCCTTGATGCTGTATTACTGTAGGAACCGGGCAGCTCCAAAGGCAGCTCTGGACAGACTTGATGCCTACCACCCCCAAACACCTACGCACCATCACTGGACACTGACAGCAAGATAGCATAATTGTCAATGATACACTATGCAAGATGTGTAATACATCGCATCGCTGATGTCTGTAAAAGTTACCCAGCAAAGATGATCCATGTTTGGCCATGTGGTAAATTCAAGAATTGGCCTGAGGAAGTTAAAGATTTTGGCGGAGGAACACACGGTGGCGAAAGCAAAGAAGGACTGATTGTAGCTGTATGATGTTTTACTACTGCAGCCGCAGAATAGAGTAATCATACATACAGGCCATTCATTTTGTACAAGTGTTCACCTATTCTGCGCATATGTTATATGGGCCAAGGCACCCTAAGTTAATATTATTATCCCGGCCGACTTGGTTAGATTACATTCTTCTGAGTATTAAGCAGCCTCTGCTATAGGGCGAGTTTACGTCATCACTCTCGTAGGTACTCAGAGCTCCCCTCCTATTTATGTGGAGTGCGCAAGTCTCTACCCGGGTACTAATATTAGCGTCTTTGTCCTCTACACGTGTAATGACCTAAACTCATCGTATCGTATAGCGGAAGCTAATACATTACATGATATCTATTTTTTGGCAACAACATTTTATGTCAAAGTTTTGATGAAATAAACAATGTTTATTAAAGTGTACACAACATTTAGGCGGTGCCAATTAGTAATTTCACTCCCGTGATGATGGATATAAGGTATACATTAAGCATAGCCATAAGATAATAAGAATTTCTATCATGAAAAATTCAAAATGTGTTCTATTTTCGTGCTATTTTTGTGTCATTTTTTTTTCAATTTTGTTATTGAAATATACCTAATATATACAGCGGAATTTTATCCCATCAGATGTTTTTCGAGGCGAGATTTTCATTTTCCATGACATTAACCAAAATTACGATTTTCATGACTTTTCCAAGTCTGGAATTTAGATTTTTGACACATGCGATCCCTGTAATAAGATTCCAGAGTTATACCACAATCAGACATGCGCCGGTCTGCCTGAAGAGACAATGGGAGAGGAGATCGTGAGCATGCGCTAAAAGGCTTAACATTCAAGGCGTAGAGATCGATTCTTCAGAACGTAGATCAAACTTTTCCTCATCAATTTATAAGGCATAAGCCATTGGCTTGTTATTGCCTCAGTGCTAAACTGGTAGGGCAGGCAACCCTGGTCTGGATACAACACGTGTAGCTATCTTCATGTGCGCATGTTCATGTAGATGCACAGGCTGTTTCAAGATTAGTCCACTGTGATGTAATAATTGTATTATGACTTTGGGAATTGACGGCTCACATATGTTGTATAAGCATATGTGTAACAGCAACGTCCAAAGCCACACCACAACTAATTGTGTTCAGTCGAATTCAAATATTCTTTCTTTGAAAAAGATGTCTAGTTTGCCCTTGAATATTTCGACTGTGGTTGCTTCGACTATTGTTGTTGGCAGTGAATTCCAATGTGGTGCCACTCTATTTGCGAAGGAGTGCTTCCGAATATCTTTGCTGCTACGTTTTATGTTGAGCTTGAGCCTATGACCTCTGGTCCGTGTAACATTGGACAGTTCGAAAAAGTAGTTCTTATCAATATTATATAGATCTTTGATGAGTTTGAATGTTTCAATCAAATCTCCACGAAACCGTCTATATTTCAGTGACATTAGATTTAGGGCTTCAAGTCTTTCTGTGTAGCTATACTCTCTGATTTGTGGGACAAGTTTTGTTGCTCTGCGTTGTACTCTTTCTAATAGCTGCGATTGCCTTTTCAGTCTTGGAGACCATGCTGAGTTGCAGTATTCAAGAATGGGTCGCACAAGTGATTTGTATAGTAGCGTGAAAGTAGATTGATCAATGTTGGTAAATGTTCTCTTGATTAGTCCTATTGTACTGTTTGCCTTGGATACAATGTTCCCTATATGTATGTCAAAGGAGAGGTTTCTGTCGACATGAACCCCCAAATCTTTTTCTACATCTGATGTTGATACAGGATGTGGATCAGGTGTATCTGTCATATAGTATTTGGTTTGAGGGTTATTTCTGCCGAAGTGCATGACATGCGTTTTGTCTGTGTTGAAAGATAGTTGCCATGTCTGCGACCATTTACATACTTTATTTATGTTTTCCTGAATCTGACTGGTAGCTGGGTTGCCGTACATCTTTGTATCATCTGCAAATATTTTGCAGTGGCAGGTTAATCGATCAGGTAGGTCATTTATATATCAGAAAAAGTATAGGTCCTAGAACACTTCCTTGTGGCACGCCGCTGGTCACCTCAATCCAGTCCGATGATGCATCATTAATTCTAACTCTCTGGCTCCTGTTGCTTAAGTAGTTCCCTATCCATTTTACTCAATTTTCGCCAATACCATAGCTTCTCAGTTTTGTTTGGAGTCGTTGGTGTGGCACAGTATCGAAAGCTTTTGAAAAGTCTAAATATATTGCATCGACAGGTTCGTTTGAGTCAAGAATGGCTGTTAAATCCTCCAGGTATTCTAGTAGTTGAGTTTTACATGATCTTTTACGTCTAAATCCATGCTGACACTTGGTAAATAGATTAGCCGTTTCCAGGAAATTTACAATACTGTCTCTTATAAAAGATTCTAGGACCTTGCATAATGTAGAAGTGAGACTGATTGGTCTGTAGTTGCTTGGGTCATTCTTGGAGCCTTTTTTGTGTATGCAGCATACATTTGCCATTTTCCAGATGTCGGGTACAATGCCTTCTTCAAGAGACTTGTTGAAAATTATGCATAGTGGTGTACTAATTTCTTTAGCAGCTTCTTTTAGTATTCTCACTGGTATTTCATCCGGGCCATTGCTTTTGTTGGGGTTGAGTCCTTTTAGTTTATTTTCGATGGCAATAGGTGTTATTAATATGTCTTTTAGTATGGTACCATTGTTTCTGGGGTTAATGATTGGTGTAGAAAGAAGATTTTCTGGAGTGAACATGTTTGAGAAAAATGTGTTGAGAATGTTTGCTTTTTCTGTATCATCTGTGGTCATGGTGTCGTTTGCAGGGTTACGTAGCTTGCTAATTGATTCACGTAGAACTGTTTTACTCTTGACATAGTTCCAAAAGGCTTTAGGATTTTTCTTACTTTCAGTTGCCACTTTACGTTCAAATGTCTGTTTTGATTTTCTGATGCATGCTGTTGCTTTGTTTCTAGCAATTTTGTTAGTTTCATTGTATCTTTTGTATGCACGCTTTTTGCTATTGAGTGAATCTGTTGCTGCCCGATCAATCCAGAGGTGCTTTTTCTTGCCATGGTTTTTTGTTGTAGGTATATACTGTTCTTTCACTGTGTTCAATGTTTTGTGTAGGAAGTTCCAAGCTTCTGATGCATTAAGTTGGTGTAGATGATTCCAGTCAGTCGTTCCTAAGTCTCTTTGCAGTTCGTTATATCGTCCTTTGTTCAACAGTAGTTTTGGCTTAGCTATTTGTTTGCTTGTGCTTAAGATGTCAGGATGTAGTGATATTTGTAGAATGTCATGATCACTTTTACCTAGCGGCGGTAGGTGAGTTATTTCATGGACGATGTTTTCGTTGTTTGTTAAAACTAGATCCAAAAGATTTGAAGTCTGATTTATTCTATGTCGAGTCGGATTAGTAACTAGTTGCTGTAGAAAAATATCGCTGGTAGTATTAAGAAAAGCGTCTTCTTCTTTTGGAGAAAAGCCTGTATTCCAATTTATCGATGGGTAGTTGAAGTCCCCTACTATAAGAATATGGTCTGTATTTGCTGCATCAACTTTCTGTAGTAGATTTAAGAGGTTTTTGTTATTTGAGCCATCTGAGCTGGGACTTCTGTAGATGCAACCAATGATAATTCTTTCCTTTTGTTGTGTCGTCCATGTACTCCACACTGATTCGGTAAAGTCATCGTCATTCAAGATGTCACAGGATTGAGCATTTAGTGATACATGTGTATATATAATAACTCCCCTTGATGGTTTATTATTCAGTGATAGTTGGTACTCATCAATCTGTAGTTCACTAATGTTGATGGTTGTGTTTTTAGGTAAGGCTTCCGTGATTAATATGATTGCAGGGTGAATATTCTGTACTAGTGTTTCGAGCTCAGCCTTTTTATTAATCAAACTATCTGCATTTGTGTATATACATGTGTTCGTTACTGTTTTAGAATTTCCATTGTTGTTTGATTGTAAATGTTTTGGCAATTGATTTGTGCTAATTTCTGCCTGGGAATGTACATGCAGTTCAGTATTTGTGTTTGTATTGCTGTTGATAGTGTCTATGTATGGCTCATCATCTGGAGTGGCTATGGACTCGTTGTGTAATAAACTGAAATGGTTTGATAGTTGTATTGGTACTTGTTTATATATGACTGGCCGTGTACCGGATTGATCGCAAGATGGTAAAACTAGCACCTCCATGTCCTTCCATTTCGAAAATCCTGTAAAAGGTAATAATTTATGTAATCTTGGATGTTAGTGGATAGGAGATTTATTCCTGATTTGTTGGGATGGACATTGTCCCAGAATAACTCACCATATACTTGGCCCTCTTCGCTGCTGAAAATAAGTCACAGCGAGCCATACCGCTAGGGATTCTAATCGTGTGTTGAACTCACTGACCAGATCATTTTCATATGGTTCGTTTGGGCGTGGAAGCAGTGATGATACAAATACCTGTGTTTCGGGTGACTGGCGACGGATTGATTCCTGATTGTAGACAAACGCTAATATGAACCCATACATGCCCAGCATCAGGGCTTTTCTATCACGGAAACACGGCCTTAACATAAGCAATGAGATCCTACAGCAATACTTCAAAAATGTTATCATGACCACCAGCCCCTTCCCCCCCCCACCCCCGCAATACCACTAATTACAATAAAAGTAATAATAGTAATAATGATAATAAGGCCTGTGTTCATTCACTAAATTTATATGCATGAAATCTGACTGGTCGTTGTAGGGTTTGTGGAAATATGTTCTGGCCTCGAAAGCATATCCAGTCAAAATTTGTTTCAAAATATTCACCAGAATGGTTTATATGTAGTAAAACAGTCAATTTGTACAAATACCCATCTATTCCAAGCAGAGTTATAAAACCTGTATATACGCGTTATACCGGATTGTCGCGAAATGACTTATGTTAATAAAGCTAGACATATGACAAAGCGACTACCACCACCACCTCAACCCCGCCACCCCTATGGATTGGTCTGCAGTTTTATTAACCACATAAACATACTTATCGTTCAATCACTACATGCTTAATCAGTTAACCTACATTTAGCAACAGAAACAGATTTTAAATCTTGCTTTTAAGCTTCCTAACACAAGAACCATAACTCTATACTATTCTACGCTTCTAGAATGAATTACCTCCCTTATTATCAATCAGTTAGGGACTGGCACAAGTGAAAACCACGTAAAAGAATTCTCAAATCATTCTCACACGGGGTGGCTGAGGACAGGTCGTAGTGATTGAATATTAAGTATGTTTGTAGTTAATAAAACTGCAGACCACCCCATGGGGGGGGGGGGGGCGATCTGTGGTCGTTGTTATTACACCACAAACACCTGTACCGTTCAATTACTATTTGCTAAACCCGTAGATTTGGTCAAAAGCAGTTAAAAATAACATAGCAACCAAGGATAATAATAAAAACATAATAGTGCATAGGTTCAATATCACACTGTGATTAACAATAAAGATAAAATAAAGAAAATCTCATCGGTATCAATGAAAATGGTGAGATGTGCTCGATAAATGACTCGGCTTGCTAAGTTAAAATGGTTTTGTTTCTAAATAAAGGAGGCCACTGGACTCTGATCTTTCAAATAAAAGGAGATAACGCTAGACTTAGATTTCCATCCAGCAACCTGCATGACCTCGTCTATGTATGATCCAATGAAAAGAGCGAACGAGGTAGCCATTCCATGAATGTCGTGAGCTTTGACATTAGCTGTTTGTCGGCAGATGATGCTAGTTCATGGCAGATTTAATTGTATCGCAAATCCACCAGGCAATTGTTTCCTTAGAGGCTGGCTACCTCTTCTGCATAAGTAACCCAAAGATGCGAAGGATCTAGCCTTTTGAAATTGGTACAAGATTTTTAATGACTGGACACCAGAGCTTGTCAGACAGAGAAAAAGATGTAAGACTTTTGAGGATAATAGGTTGGGAGGGGGGGAGTTGGGGGGGGGGGGGGTAGGGGGGGATAAAGACTGTTTTGGATAGTTTCTTCTCGAATAGAGAACTAGGACCATCACCAACCACTTTAAACCTATCTTTCTCTGCGGAGAGCGTGGATTTCACAGCGTCTCCTAGCCAAAGTTAGCGCATCTAAGAAAGCAGTCTTTCAAAAGTTTCAGACAAACCGAACCAAGCAGTTCAAAATATTTACTCGCCAAGACTCGAGTGCTGGATTCCAAGAAAATAATGGGTTGGCAACAGGCGGACGTATATTACCCAGACCATGGATAAAATCATTCAAAACCTTTATATCTTTAATGCCAGCATTTAAAAGACAAGTCAAGGAAGAAGCCAAAGAAACTTTGTGGCACGTAATAATCTTTTGTAAGATTTTGTGCTTTAAATGAAAGAAGAAAACCTCTAGCAGTTTTAGCTGACAACTTACGAGAAGCAAAAAGATAGGACAAGAAATCTAGCGCTTGGGATAAAAATGCAGAATCGGGCATGATATCATTGTGTGAACACCATTTAGAGAAAATTTCAAATCAACCATTGTAAACACGTCTGGTAACCTCTCTTTTGGAACACATTCGAACTTCTCGAGTTCTAGAAGAAAATTGGACCTGAGAGACCGGACACTCGAGATTTTCCAGATGCAATGTTTGAAGATCTCTGTATTCGGATGGAGACATTTACCCTTGACTTGGGACAATAGGTCTGGACAAATTGTGAGAAGTCGAGGAAAATCTACTATTAGATCGAGCAGCCCCAGGAACCAACTCTTATTGGGCCAATCAATAAAACCTTGCAAAACTGCTCAATGACCTTTAAAACTAGAGGAACGAGAAATGTCGGAGTAGACGTAAGCTGACATTCCTGTTCAGAATTGAGACAGGGCGTCCATTGCCAGACTGGATCTCTGGAAAAAGAGAGACATGAATGTGGATATCTGGGAGTTGAGCCTTGTTGGGAACAGATCCACATGAGGGTGACCTAGAAGAAGAAAGATTGACCTGACGACTGAAATCTTTAGATGCTACTCTGTGAGCAAGATTGCTCAGCCTGGACAACTGGTCTGTGAGAAAATTCAACTTGCCTGGGACATGGCTTGAAACTAGAAAAATCTGATACTTTCGGCACCAGAGAAGATTCCATGTTTCTATACATAAGATTGGAGATCTCGTTTCCACTGTTTGTTGATGTAAGCCACTACCATTGAGTTGTCGAAGCTGATCGAAATATTTTGCCTTTTCAGTAAATCTAACTAATGAATTAGCCTTCTTGACAGCCCACATCTCTAGCACATTGATGTGAGCTGACGCTCCCTTCAGAGACCAAAGACCAAATACTGAAAGGGAATTCTGCCCTCCATCCCTCCTTGGAGGCATCTGTGAAGATTATCGAACTGGGGGATAACGAGACAACGCCTTTCAATAAAAGAGAATGGCCAATCCAGAAGTCTAGATGTGAAAGCAGATCTTTGATAGGAATAAGACAACCTAGGGAATCTATTGACTGCTTCCACAGGGACATCAAATAGAGCTGGAAAGGCATTCTCATCAGTGCCGACCAAGGGATAACATTTTCGGCAATGACCATAAGACCTAGTACTCTCAGAAATAACCTGGCCTTTATGGAAGGATTCTTTAAAAGGAGACCCAAAACACAAGATTTCTAAGGAAAGATCATGCCTTGGACCAGGTCGAATTTTATGAAACCTTTTAAGAAGTCTCCCTTAGACGCCTGAACAGGGGCATTGCACCTAGCAGCCAACAATAAATCTTTAGAATTAACATCAGTAATATAGAAATCTAACATATTGATAACCAAGTTGTCAATAGGAAGAACCTGCGGAGCCGAAGAAGAATCAGAAAAGGACAAAGGGGAACCATAAGAAGAAACCTCCACTGTGAATTCATCTTGAAGAGAAAGATCTAATCCTGGGCAGGTAAGCAAATGATCAGGAGCACATACTAGAGGGCGCCCCGGTAGCAGTACCTCGAAAACCCTTCCTTGAAACTGTTGTGTCTCAAATTTTAATGCAGGTCTACTGACACCAGCCTCCAGATGAATCAGTTTCTAAATATTCACCAAAATGTTTTATAAATTGTAGTCAGATAATTCGCCTGATCTGGGATTTATTCCCAGTCTAAAATGTAAACATGAGTATGTACGTTCGCATGGGTGCACATGGTGGTGCGCATGTGGGGTGGGTGCTTGCGTACAGTACAGTGCATCTGTGTAAATGCGAGTGGGTGTGGGGTTCGAGCTTTAAACCCTCAACAGATACTCCAGACAAATAATTTTCAAAATATTCAGCAGAACGTTTGATTAAATAGTAACGCATATAATTCAGGGTAAATTTTCAAGATTGACTTCTGTCGATAGCTCACAAGCCCTCTGTAGAAATCATGTTTGCTCCATTTAATTGTTAAGTAGTAAACGTTATGCGTTAAATCAATACATAACCTAGGGCCATCTACAAGATTAATAACATCGGTAAACACCTTAACCTATTGTGATGCATAATTAGATTAATAAAAATTTGATTAACATATAATGGAGATAGGTTTACCGAAACATAATGAATGTCAATAGCTGGGGATTAAGTAGATGGAATTGTCCCAGGGGTGGGGGAGGGGTCTAATGGCTTATGACCATCTGCACCTTCTCCTACACTAGTGTAGCGCAGAATTGAATTACTAAAATACGAGTAACTCATAACTGAGATAGAGCTCTGAGGAATAATAAATTATGACATTTCAATAAGTTGGCATTAACCTGGGAGAAGCTAACGAATTACAAACATCAGTCAACCGACCCTCTAAGCTGACATAAGCTGACCTGAGGCGCAATTAGATCCGGCCCGTCAGTCTGTCCAAATATCTGTCGCATGGGCGGGTTGAGCCAGAGCAGACTCAGATTAAATTAATAAAAACCTGATTAACCCTCGCAGGTCTGAGACTTATGTTTCAGCCCCTCCACCCATCTCCAGATCCCTAAATAGATATGACCCCAATATAGCCTTCCAGTTGAATTAGTTTCAAAATACTGTCACAATGATTTATTAAATACTAAGAAACATGCCCCCGTCGAGATATTTCCCCAGTTATGTATTGCGCTACAGCTAGTGGGCTAAAGATTTTTCGACAGCAGAGCTGATCCAGATATCAAGGACGATAAGGGGAGCATCGAATTACCCAAATGATACCAAATGATGCCAAATGATACCAAATGATACCAAATAAATAGTCTATAGATGCAAATGCAACAGTTATCTTACGGCAAAAGAATGTCAAGTGATCAGCATCAGTGTTGCCAGATAGAAAGGGAGGTAAATCTTTTTATTACTAATAGTAATTAGTAATAGTGTACTAATAGGTTATTCATTTGATATCATTTGCTTTCATTTGGTATCATTTGTTTTCATTTGGTAAATTGGTATCATTTGGTTTCATTTGGGTAATTCGGCGTGCCGGGCGATAACTCTTTCGATCGCAAAATTTCACTGATGATAAAGTGTAAATCTACAATAATTATTTTATGCTTGATCTCTTCTTGTTAATAATCTCTTACCGTTAACGCAACTTATTCGATTATTCAGATTTCACCATTTATGAACGAACCTATTAGTCAAAGTAAGAATTATGGGCCAAACATGTACATATGCATTACCGTAGGGCGATCAGGAATAACTGAGCTTAGTTTGAATTTTAAATGACAATTCTACCTGATAAAATGTAGTACCAAGACCCTTGGTCAAACTCCTAACTCATATCTGATGCATTACCTACTGCTTTAATAAAGATTTAGAAAATCAAGCATCGCTCGCCAATAGATAGGGAATCATTAATTATCGTCTATATAAGGAGCATTATAATAATTAAACCGCATTCAGACACGTGGTCCTAACCCAACAAGCTCACATTTTAAGTCAATTTTTCAAGTTTTCACTTTTCAAAGGTTTTCAGCTTGAAGCACATCACAGAGGAGGAATCACTAACCGCTGAACCAGGCTGAAACACAGCACAGAAGAGCACTACCCATCAGGTATAGCATGAATTACAGTACAGAAGAGTACTACCCATCAAGCACAGCCTGTAGTACAGTACAGAAGCGTACTACCCATCAAGTACAGTACAAAAGAGCACTACCCATCAAGTACAGCCTGAAGTACAGTACAGAAGAGTACTACCCATCAAGTACAGCCTGAAGTACAGTACTATCTACCATCAAGTACAGCCTGAAGTACAGTACAGAAGAGTACTACCCACCAAGTACAGCCTGAAGTACAGTACAGAAGAGCACTCACTACCCACCAGGTACAGCCTGAATCACAGTGCAGGAGAGCATTCACTACTCATCATGTAGCACATCACAGGAGAGCACTACCCGCCAGATACAGCTTGAAGCACATCACAGAGTAGGACTCACGACCCACCAGGGACAGCCTGAAGCACAATACAGAAAAGCATTCACTACCGACTAGCTGCCAGCTACAGCCTGAAGCACAGTACAGAAGTGCACTCACTACACGCCATGTACAGCCTGAAGCACAGTACAGAATAACACTCACTATCTGTCAGGTACAGCCTGAAACACAGTACAGAACACTCACTACCCACCAGGTACAGCCTGAAGCACAGTACAGAAGAACACTCACTACCTCCCAGGTACAGCCTGAAACACACTACACAACACTCACTACCCGCCAGGTAAAGCCTAAAACAGTTTACAGAACCGCACTACCCACCAGGTACAGCCTGATGTACAGTACAGAAGCACCACCCGCCTGGTACAGATTGAAGCACATCATAAAAGAGCTCAACCTGCAATACAGCTGGAAGTACAATACAGAAGAGCTCTCATTACCTGCCAGTTACAGCCTGAATCACACCACAGAAGAGCACGCACTACCAGCTATGGACAGCTTGAAGCACAGCACCGAAGAGCACTCAGTACCAGCCAGGTACAGCCTGAAGCACACTACAGAAGAGCACTATCTGCTGAAAAGTTTGAAGCCCAGAAGAGCACTCACTACCCGCTAGGTACTGCCTGAAGCATAGACCAGAAGAGCACTCACTAGCCGCCAAGTACAGCCTGAATGCTGCTTTTACAGAACTACTCTACCGCATGCAGGAAACATTGGCTCGATTAGTCAATGCCGGTGTTGCACCTATACAGACCAAACTATATACATCTAAATATATCAGCTAATAGAGGATGCATCATCACGCATTAATGTTTCCCGATACCAGGATATGGCACGTGGATACTACCGACATGCATATCATAAGGGGAGTGACATTCAGTCACATTTTACTAGTAGGTGAAATTGCTGACAAATATCTTAGAAAACATGTCATCTCTGTGTAGAAAGTGAGACACTGATTCTGGCACGCATTGCACTAAACTATAACATGTCATCTCCGTGTAGAAGGGGAGACCATTGATTATGCCATGTGTTGCATTACCTATAATCATCATTGTACCGTTGCAGGCAATAGGATACATTTATAGCTATGTCCTGCCCATTTCCAGCTAGCTCCACCCACTGCTTATGTGTGTTGGGATCAGTGATTCTCACAAGGGTCCTTTTGAGGGTAGATATCCCCAAAACACAACTTGGGAGCCCCCAAAAGTTGTGATAGTGGGTCCCATGGGACCCCTGAAAAATGTGTGTGGTTTTTAAATATTAAAGTTTCACAAAATTTTGCACAAAAATACCCACAAAATCTAGCATGAGACCCACAATTCATAGCCATGAGTCCACGGTACCTTCTAATTTTAGCATGGATGAGAAAAGCTGCATTGGAACTTTACACTTTCAACTTAGCACCTCCATATTTCAGCTTGGGATCCCAGATTTCAAGGTCTGCGCTTCCTGGGACCTCCGAAATTTAGATGCCATGAGAAACACAGGTTGGGATCGATTTATATACCTTGAAACCTGAATTCACAGAACCCTAATTTCAAGGTACTAATCCTAATACAGGTAAGCTGTTGAAAATTTTGCCACTGATTTGAAAGGACTAGAATTTGTAGTGCCAACAGGCATGTAAAAGGCACCACAACATCAACATGCTAAGTGTTTTGTGATCAGGCCCCCAAATAAAGTAATCTAGGACAACTAACAATATGAAAGGATGCTTGCCATGGACAAGGCGCCAGGACAAGGGGCAGTGGAGAAAGCGCAGTGAAGAAGGCACCATGGACAAGGGGCAGTGGAGAAGGCGCCGTGGACAAGATGCAGTGGAGAAGATTGAAGGAAAAACTGATTGCAGCTGAAAGAAGCTTTCACATCTTCAGCAGCAGAAAACAAACAGTCTCTCATCATCATCATCATCATCATTCACGAGATGGTGGTCAGATGACATCATCATCATGATCATTCACGAGAGGGTGGTCAGATGACATCATCATCATTCACGAGAGGGTTGTCAGATGACATCATCATCATGATTCATGAGAGGGTGGTCAGATGACATCATCATCATCATCATTCATGAGGGTGGTCAGATGACCAAGTGCATAAAACAAGATGGCTAAGAGACAACTATTTCTTTTGAAAAATGTAACCCTCAAATTTCTTCAAGAAAATTAAAATTTTCTCAGAAAATGTTGATTTGCAGACCAAGAGAAGACTATTTTTGAAAATTTACCACTGGAATACCTGGCTCGGTTATCGAGCCAGTCATTCTAGTGGTAAATTATAAAAAGTGCCGTTTCTTGGTCCGCAAATCGACATTTCTCAAGACCACTGCATAAGCCGTTTTGGGCTGATAAAGGTGTTAAAGGGTTCATTTACCACTGGAATAACTGGCTCGCTTATTAAGCCAGCCAGCCCAATAGTGCGTGTGCAAAAATAATCATTTGACATGTTACTGGACATTTCTCAAAACCATGGCAAAAGTCATTTCTGTCCATCACAGGATTAAGCGGGACTACAAATAACACTACACACGAGCAAGCATTGATCGGCACTTGAATGGTCTGTATTGTCACATGGTACAAAAATTACAACCTTTTCATAATAATAATAACAGAGTTATTGAAATGACATCAAATATAAATTCATAATCTTCTTAAGTTATTCTTATAAACTTAAACTTGTCTATAAGGACCGCCTGCTGTTGGGGCCAGAGAATGATGGAGCTGTACACAGTAAATGTTGTACATATTAGTTTGTACTTCACCCTTTAACCCTCAAATATGTTCAAGAAAATGTACACTTTCTATAATATCGATTTGCAGATCAAGAGACTTTTTTTCTAAGGTAAGCTGTTGAAAATATTTTGAAACTAATATGACTTAGAGCTGCTGAAATAAGTTTAACAGAATTTTAAAGTATTCAACAGATTATTGCATCTTGTTTTTGGTGTGAGGAATAAAGGGTTAAAGTGCTACCATACTACCCCCACCCCCACCCCACTATCTATCTTTAGTGGCCACATTTGTATGACTACCTCCTCCATCTACCCCGCCACGGATTCATCAACGACCCCCTGACATTAGTGGCCACATTTGTATAACTACCGCCTCCCTCCAACTCACCTGCCATGGATTCATCGACCCCCCTGATATTAGCCACATTTGTATGACTACCTCCTCTCCCCCACCCCGCCACACATTCATCATCGACCACCTGTCTTTAGTGGCCACATTTGTATGAATACCTCCTCTCCCCCCCCCCACAGATTCATCATCAACCACCTATCCTTAGTGGTCACGTTTGTATGATTACCGCCTCATCCCAAACCCTACCCCACGGATTCATCATCGACCACCTATCTTTAGTGGTCACGTTTGGTCCTTCTCAAGCAAGGGTCCTCGAAGACTCATTCATATGTAAATTACTTAATTCATGTGGAAAGAGCGTGGACTAAAACACGGACACACCTGCATACTAAAACACGGACATACCTGCGCAGTAAAACACGGACATACCTGGACACTAAAACATGAACATACCTGCGCACCAAAACAGACATACCAATGCACTAAAACACGGACATACCTGCACACTAAAACACGAACATACCTGCGCACTAAAACACGGATATACCTGTGCACTAAAACACGGACATACCTGCGCACCAAAACACGGACATACCTGCGCACTAAAACATGGACATACCTGCGCACTAAAACACGGACATACCTGCGCACTAAAACACGGCCATACCTGCACAATAAAACATGGACATACCTGTGCACCAAAACACGGATATACCTGCGCACTAATACATGGACGTACCTGTGCACTAAAACACCAACATGCATAACGAGGCAGCAGATATTTTTCATAATACTTTAAAATTGATGATAAAATAACTAATAAATTAAGAGTCACAGATATTATCATAATATAAACATTTGTGTCGGACATTCTCTTGATTAATAATAACAAGATTTGATAACAAGCTAACAAGCGTGGTATTTAAAGCGATACAGCAGCTGAGTTTGTGTGTAGTGACCATTCTTACAGGTCATGAAACAGATGTGTACAAAATGAGAGGACAACCCACACATACAGGGCACTAACCATGATGTATTACTGGAACGAGAAGATGAGAGGACAACACACACACATACAGGGCACTAACCATGATGTATTACTGGAACGAGAAGATGAGAGGACAACCCACACATACAGGGCACTAACCATGATGTATTACTGGAATGAGAAGATGAGAGGACAACCCACACATACAGGGCACTAACCATGATGTATTACTGGAACGAGAAGATGAGAGGACAACCCACACATAAAGGGCACTGACCATGATGTATTACTGGAACGAGAAGATGAGAGGACAACACACACATACAGGGCACTAAGCATGATGTATTACTGGAATGAGAAGATGAGAGGATAACACACACATACAGGGCACTAAGCATGATGTATTACTGGAATGAGAAGATGAGAGGATAACACACACATACAGGGCACTAAGCATGATGTATTACTGGACAGAGATGATGAGAGGACAACACACACACATACAGGGCACTTACCATGATGTATTACTGGACAGAGATGATGAGAGGACAACTCACACATACAGGGCACTGACCATGATGTATTACTGGACAGAGATGAGAGGACAACCCACACATACAGGGCACTAAGCATGATGTATTACTGGACAGAGATGATGAGAGGACAACACACACATACAGGGCACTGACCATGATGTATTACTGGACAGAGATGAGAGGACAACCCACACATACAGGGCACTAACCATGATGTATTACTGGTATGAGAAGATGAGAGGACAACCCACACATACAGGGCACTAAGCATGATGTATTACTGGAATGAGAAGATGAGAGGACAACCCACACATACAGGGCACTAAGCATGATGTATTACTGGAATGAGAAGATGAGAGGACAACCCACACATACAGGGCACTAAGCATGATGTATTACTGGAATGAGAAGATGAGAGGATAACCCACACATACAGGGCACTAACCATGATGTATTACTGGAATGAGAAGATGAGAGGACAACCCACACATACAGGGCACTAAGCATGATGTATTACTGGACAGAGATGAGAGGACAACCCACACATACAGGGCACTAACCATGATGTATTACTGGTATGAGAAGATGAGAGGACAACCCACACATACAGGGCACTAAGCATGATGTATTACTGGAATGAGAAGATGAGAGGACAACCCACACATACAGGGCACTAAGCATGATGTATTACTGGAATGAGAAGATGAGAGGACAACCCACACATACAGGGCACTAAGCATGATGTATTACTGGAATGAGAAGATGAGAGGACAACCCACACATACAGGGCACTAAGCATGATGTATTACTGGAATGAGAAGATGAGAGGATAACCCACACATACAGGGCACTAACCATGATGTATTACTGGAATGAGAAGATGAGAGGACAACCCACACATACAGGGCACTAAGCATGATGTATTACTGGACAGAGATGAGAGGACAACCCACACATACAGGGCACTAACCATGATGTATTACTGGACAGAGATGAGAGGACAACCCACACATACAGGGCACTAACCATGATGTATTACTGGTATGAGAAGATGAGAGGACAACCCACACATACAGGGCACTAACCATGATGTATTACTGGACAGAGATGAGAGGACAACCCACACATACAGGGCACTAACCATGATGTATTACTGGACAGAGAAGATAAGAGGACAACCCACACATACAGGGCACTAACCATGATGTATTACTGGACAGAGATGAGAGGACAACCCACACATACAGGGCACTAACCATGATGTATTACTGGACAGAGAAGATAAGAGGACAACCCACACATACAGGGCACTAACCATGATGTATTACTGGAACGAGAAGATGAGAGGACAACACATACATACAGGGGACTAACCATGACGTATTGATAAGTAGCTTTGATCATGGATGGTGTCCCAATAATACACAGATGCAATTTACATGTTCCTGGTAACCGTTACCACCAAAAACACACACACGCCAAGCCCCCAATGATACCCACCCCACCCTTTACTGGTCATGACAATGATACCCACCCCACCCTTTACTGGTCATAACAATGATAGCCACACCACCGATTACTGACCATGGCAATGATACCCACCCCACCCTCTACTGGTCATGACAACGATACCCACCCACCATTTACTGGTCATGATAATGATACCCACCTCACCCTTCACTGGTCATAGCACCAAAACACAAACCCCACCATGTACATACCATGATAATGGTACCCATTCCACACTGTACTGGTCATGACAACGATACCACCACCACCACCCCAAACCCACTTCATCTTTTACTGCAACATGGCAGGTAACTCTTAACCACATAATTGGTTGTCTTCTGGTGACGGAAAAGCAAATTTTGACAAATTTCAATTCTAGAAAATAACAATGTTCATTTAGCGAGCAAGAGGAGACTGCTTTTGAATATGTATCACTGGAATGGCAGTTAGTACAGCGACAAAATTTCAATAATAGTGTTCTCTTGGCCTGTGAATTGCACCAGTCCAAACAGATTCAGCTCGATTGTTGAGCCAGTCCTTCCAGTGGTAAATTGTCAAAAAAGTCCTCTTGTCCTGCATACTGCCATTTAACTCTTTAATGGTCAAGCTGGCCAAAACCGACCTCTGTAACAGTCTTGTTGAATGTCCATTTACAGGCCAAGAGAATACAATTTTTGAAAATTTACCACTGGAATGACCGGCTCGATAACCGAGCCAGTCTTTAGTGATAAATTTAAAAAAATTGTATTCTCTTGGGCTGTAAATGGACATTCATTCAATAGGCAGCCAGTAAAATGTTCTTGAACAAATTTGACCCGTAAACGGTTAATACCTGGTAAGCAGATATTTTGATTTCAGCATATCAATGTAAATACACACATATATAATGCATCTTTCTCAGTAATTTGTGTAACGGAAATTCATTCACGAAACAACAGACACATCTATAAAAAATTCATTCATTTATATTCAAAGAAAAAGTAAAAATTGCTAAGAAAATCAGTGCGATGAACTGCTTAGTATATTTGAAATTTTAATTTAATAAGAAATCATAAGCTTTGTATGCGTAAATAAAAATAAAAACATACAAAAATTACATGTACGTAAAACAATTTCTATGTTTCTAGTTCAGATGACCCACCCCACCCTTTAACCCCTCTTCACTTGTAAATAACTCTCACGGAAAATCGATAGATACATATTTAAATTCTACAACACAGTTCTTATTATTAAGGCAAGATTCTTTAATAAAATACACAATTCATGCAAAAATGCATCAACACAGAAGCCGATATAACAGCCACATATCACTGGAGCAAGCGCATATCACAACACCATCTTGTATAGAAAACCAGCCCAGGTTTCAGTTGATTTTCAAACCCTTACACTTAGACAACAAAATTTTACACATGTGCTTTAACTCTTTTTAAGGGTCAAGCTAGCCAAAACCGGCCTCTGCAGTCGTCTTGGGAAATGTACATTTTGCAGGCCAAGAGAAGACCCTTTTTGAAAATTTACTACTGGAATGACTTCTCTTGGCCTGCAAAATGACCGTTTTCTAACAGAATTTTTTTAAACAAATTTAACCATGAGAGGTAAAATACTCAGTCATGTTCCTTGTTTAGAAGGAGCGTGACTGAGTATTTTAAAGCATATGACTAAAAGTTGCTTGTATACGGATAGAGTTACACAAGTCAGCAACAACTTTCAACCAAATGGTTTTCAAAATAGTTACTTGTAATTTAACTGCAGGATTTGATAAATATAAGCTAAGATGTGTGATAATAACTGATTTCTATTCAGACCATGAGCTACTAAAACAAACACAACCATTTAAAATCTGGATTCACAAAAACTATGTTTTTAAGGGAGCGAGCGTAAAATCTGCTGAATATTTTGAGAAAGGTTTGACTGGATGTTGGTGCTGCTTAAGGATATGGTTAGGGTTGCCTATGACAGCAACAACATTCAGTCAAATTATTTTCAAAATGCTCTGCAGGGTTTTGAATGAATTACCAATAAGCACTACGTATTGTCATCATGCAGATGTGGAATGAAACCACTTAAAATTCATTCTACATTCATTTGAAAACGCGACTATCAAGGTAGATAACTATGGAAATTGTCGCAGAATTAAGACAATCTCATACATTCTTAACTGTTTATTGGTCAAGCTTGACATAGTGGTCATGAGACGCTCATTTCCATGCCAAGAAAAGACTTCTTTAACCATTTAATGCTCAAATTTGGTCAAGAAAATCTAACCATTTGATTATTGAATGGTCATTTGCAGGCAAAGAGAAGACTATTTTTCCCAATTTACGACTGGAATAACTGGCTCGGTTATTGAGCCAGTCATTCAAGTGATAAATTTTCAAAAATAGGATTATCTTTGCCTGGAACCGGACATTCCTCAAGACCACTGCAGAGGCTGATTTTGACCGGTATGACTGGTAAAGCATTACATTTATCGCTGCAATGACTGGTTCGATAACGGAGCCTGGTGTTTCTGTGGTAAATCTTTAAAAAGTCTTCTTTTGGCGTGCAAATGACCAGTTCTCAAGCACTAATTACAAGGGCTAAGCATCATATGCCACAACATATATATATATTATAATAATGTAATGTGTTAAATATAGCCTCCATAAGCTGCCGGTGTCATGGGAGTGTCAAACAGGGAATAATATTGTAGAAAAATAATTCCAGTGCTGGTTGCACCAATCACATAATAATCATGTCGTATACTGTACCGATGCCTAGTATGCCTAGTATGATGGATAGATCCGATCTGGCATTCATGTATATGACATCATAATCAATAATGTCATATGTAAGCCGACATCACAATCAGAATGTGTAATGAATGATGTATCTAGCTCCGTAATGAACATTCAAAAGCCTGTCAAGTGTACAAATTGTATGTCGTTGATAGATTTACTATTTAGTAAACATTCTTTTGAAACTAATTTGACTTGGTGCTGTTGCTGCCTATAACAGCAACATCAACCAGTCAAATTAATTCTAAAATATTCAACAACTTACCTGAATATTTACCTTGAGAATGGGATTCTGACAATTCAGTGTTTAACCCTTGAATTTGTTCAAGAAAATTTAAGTCTTCCCATAGAAAATGTCCATTTGCAGAGCAAGAGAAGAGTATTTTTGACAATTTACCACTTGAATGACTGGCTCGGTTATCGAGCCAGTCATTCCAGTGATAAATTGTCAAAAATACTCTTCTCTTGGTCTGCAAATGGACATTTCTCAAGACCACTGCAGAAGCCATTTTTAGCTGATATGAAGGTTATAGGGTTAAGATATACAAATCGATTCTAACATGCGCAAAAATGTGGGCGGAGCTGAGCTAGGAATGTGTCCCTCTATCAGCAGTAACATGATGCTAAATATTCGTGAATAAATAACCTCCTCAGTTCTCATACAGGTATGATGTATTAAATTTCAATGGAATCTTCATAGGAGTTCTATAGCTTTGTTCTGGAAAGAAATGTGGAGAGACAAAGACTAAGTCATGACTAAACTCTTAGCTAAGCTCCGCCCACCTTATGTACTTAATATTAACCCTTTGATACTCAAGACTATTGAAACTACAGCCTGGACAAACATTGTCATTTAAGTTTTGTTCCCGTATAACCAAAACTCTTGAAACTAGAGGCGGGGGAAAATTTTTCTGTAATGTATAATGAACCATGAAAAGTAGGTCACACTGATATAGCCACATATTAAATTTTGTTCCTGTATTCCAAAAACTCTTGAAACTACAGCCCAGACAAAAATGTTTCATAATGTTCAATGAACCGTGAAAAGTACATAGGTTAAAAGTAGGTCATGTACTTTTCATACACTACATACCTTCTCCCTAAAATGCATCCACATAACAAGTTTAATGAATATATGTGATAGTGTTGAAATTGTGGCCCGAACAAAATTGTACAGGGCGAAGGGATGAACAGACAGACAAAGCGGACACACATTTTTTCATTGAGCATAAAAATAGTCTTCTATTGGTCTGCAAACAGGTATTTCTCAAGAGCGCTGCACATGCCATGTTTGCTGGCGTATGGGTTAATGAGTTAAGTCCCAGATCTATGGGAGCCATGAAAGTTGTATGTATCTTATGTTGTATCTTACTATGATTTACAGCATCGGAACACTGACATTATGTGTGAGCTATAATAGGCATCAGTACAATATAATACCCATACATAACAATAACGACATCATCATCAGTCAACAATTACATTGTAATAATAATTATGATCACTGACACATTCAGCTCATATCTAACCCAGCTGCAATAATCTACAACACAACAGATATTCGCTTGAATATTCAAAAAATTAATCATAACTGGAAGCTGTTGTCGCTTAAACCTTTCACCAATAATTCCCTGAGAAATTATATTCTTTACGATATAAACCTCATTGTTGAATATTTTGAAATTAATTTGATTGTAATCAAGTGCTGCCTTAGGCAGCAACGGATTCCAATCAAATTAATTCCAAAATATTCAATAGTTTTCCTGTATGGTAGCGTTGAAAAAGAGATATTGGGAATTCATCGGTGAAAGGGTAAAAAAAAGCAACATCTTCCAGCCAAATTAATTACAAAATATTCAACACCTTACCTGCATAGGTCCTTTGAAATTGACTGGTATTTCTGAGCTTAATCAGTGTCAATAGTAAACAAGCATGATGAGAGAAATGTCGATCAATATATACAAAATATAATAATAATCATCTTAAAATCATCATCATCACGCACACATATTAAACAGTATATCCTTAACAATAAATACTTCTCTGTCCTCCATATCATAAGAGTAATAATAATAATAATACTTATAATATATAATCATTTACGTCGTCCATTTCATAGACAGACTAGCACAACACTTGTTTGAAAGTTTCCATAAAACAGGGAGTCACTTTTTTGGCCATTAAAAACTTAAAACTATAATAATCATGTAACTTCAACGCTTCAGTCTTCACTAGTGTTATGGGGGACAACTGTGGCTATGCTGTACAAGTAGTCAGTTATAGTACTGGTAAGTATGGGTGCACGCGTGCGCACCCACGCGTGCACACACGCACGTACGCACGCGCACACGCACACACATTCCACTCATATATACCAGAGAGCAAATTCTTTACGACGTATAGCATATTTTGTTCAATATTTTGATATATTTTCATATATTTGAACCATTTGCATTTAAATAGATATGATGGATAATTTTTGGTAAATCAAAGACGGTCACTGCAAAAATTGACCAATCAAAATTCTTAATAGAAGTTCTAGAGTCCACCATGATAGAGTCACTACAGCTAAATTTAGTTGAAATATGTCAAGCAGCCAAGGAGTATCATTTTGACCATTTCCGGTAGATTTTTCATAAAATCTAAGATTTTTATCCAAAAACTATCACGCAAAATTTTGAAGAGGCTCTAGTAAAATTTGGTTGAAATATGTCAAGCTGCTAAGGAGAGGTAGCAATTTGACAATTTCTGGTGCATTTTTCATAAAATCTAAGATTTCACCCCAATAAATTCTGAATGGAAGTTCTGGAGCCTAGGGTCCTTCCAGCCAAATGTGGTTTAAATCAACCAAGTGGTTAATGAGGAGTAGTGTTTTAAAGCAAAGGTTGACGGCATAATCTCTTTTGGAAGGGCCAGGTGAGCTAATTAATATGATTGGAAGTCATTGCTACAATGGCTTCCAGTCATATTAATTTCAAAATATTCGACAGCTTTTCTGTTTGCTTGAGATTGAGATACATGGAATTTATCGGTGAAAGTTTTAATTGTCACATTTGTTCATAAAAAATGTTTATTTTGCAAAGAATTTTTTTTGAATTTTTACCATTGAAATGAGTGGCTCACATTCCAATGATAGATTTTCAAAAATACTCTTATTTTAGTCTGCAAACATACAAGTCAGTATGGAAGCAAGAAGTAGTTGCATCTATGAAAAGCCGTTTTCTACAGATAACAGGGGTATAACTCGGGACAGGATGAATATTTTGAAAACAATTTGACTGAAAGATGTTGGTGGTTAAGCCACCAACAACTTTCAGTCAGATTGTTTTCTAAATATTCAAACAGCCAGAGTTATTGCCTATAGAAATTATCGTCCTGTGGCTTGCAATAGTCAGACAGTTAATAAAAGTTAATTTTTTCATCACATGTTCAGGTTACTCTCCAGCAAACATGGGTTATTCCCCTTGACACTCGTGAACGCTAAGGTGTCAATAATACAATTAAAAATAAAACGGAGCACATTCTTTTATAAGCTACACCTGCGTTTGCAACTTTGCGCTTAGCAAAAGATTCCGACTCCCCTCATCGTCATCATCATCAGCGCTGTTATCGTCCGATAAATTAATCTCGCTATCGTCTATTTCACAAAGGCCAGGAATGTCTGAGAATGAGACGTTTGTCGAGCTGTTTCCTACGGAGACACTCATGTCATCTATACCCGATATACCAGACTCGGCTACAGACGACTGTACATCACTGACTGGTCGATGGTAATTCATGTCCGAGCTGGAGCCGGTGCTGGTGCGCACTGTATCCCCCGGCACCGCGACAGCGTAACCGTACACACCTAACTCCATACTGGGATTAACACATAAATGCTCTTTATTGAGATTCTCGGAATAATTGTGTTCAGGAATGAATGGTTGTCGTTCATTGGGCAATTGTTCCATATCATCATCATCATCATTATTCTGCCCATTTAACTGGTACAGGGGCAGATACGCATTCAAATGAACATTAAAATTCTGCTCGGGTAACACATAACTATCTCCATCCACACCCTGAAGTGCTAAGATTTCTTGAAAATTAGGTGGGGCTGGGAAATCATCGACATTATAATTATCGTCATCTTCAAACTCATTCTCTGCATATTCTGAATCACCAACATATTCAGAGTCATTTTCTACACACTCTGAATCATCGTATGGACAGATGACGTGTTCTTCATCGTCGTCGTCATCCACCCCGCTAACATTCGGTAGCAGTTGCATCTCATGCTGGTTAGAATCACGACTAGAGCCGGGAGAGTCTGGCACCTCCTTCCCAGGAACTTCACTGATGTTTGACAAAAAAACCTGATTAGACGACGCCAAGTCACTCATGTCCCAGTGGTAACCTAGCAACACAAATGAATTTAATAATTTATATCTGATATATTTAAAATAACAATTTCCCTAAAGTGGCAGACTTAAGCTGATTAAAATCATTTGTTTAACCCTTTAACTCTCGAATTTGCTCAAGAAAATTAAAATCATCTCATAGAAAATGTCCATTTGCAGACCAAGAGAAGACTACTTTTTTTAATTTACCACTGGTAAATTTTCAAAAATAGTCTTCTCTTGGTCTGCAAATGGATATTTCTCAAGACCACTGCAATAGCGTTTTTGGCTGATGTTAGTGTTAAAGGGTTAACTAAAGAATATACTAATCATAAATTATTAAGTGATGTGCATTTTGGAAACAATGTTGCTGTAAACTGTTGCGGTCATCGACAGTCATTGACATTGGACAGGGCATAATTTATCTGGTGTCGCATCTCATTTTGCTACACATATTTAAGCAGTTGCTATACATTCTGCATCATGCATAGCTGTATTTGCTATGCAAAATTTGTATGCGATTGCAATTTTGCACTGATTTTCATAAGTTCTATCATTAATCCCTGAAAAAGGAAATTCTTTACAATGTATAGCATATTCTGTTGAATGTTTTGAGGTTAATATGACTGGAAGCCGTTGCTGGCCTAAGACAGCAACAGCTTCCGGTCAAATTAATTTCAAATTATTCAACAGCTTTTCTTGTTTGTTTGCTCCGAGATTGAGATACAGCGAATTTATCCGTGAAAGAGTTAATAGCTATACATTTTTTGCAGGCAACTATGCAATTTATAATTTGCATAGCAATTTATACTATGCAAATATTACATTCTAAATTATGCCCTGTTGACAGTCAATGTCAATGACTGTCGATGACCATAACAGTTTACAGCAACATTGTATCTGACAGCAACAGTTTACAGCAACATTATTTCCAAAATGTACAATAGGTATAATATAATAAATAAGAACTTTACCTGAGGAATGCAATATTTCAGCATTCTGATGGGGTTTAACCCACTAATGATCAAGCCAACCAAAACCACCCTCTGCTATAGACTTGTGGAATGTCCATTTACACAGCCAAGAGAATACAATTTTGAAAATTTACCCCTGGAATGACTGGCTAGTGGTAAATTTTCAAAAACTGTATTCTCTTGGCTTGTAAATGGACCTTCAATGGCAATAGACAGATATTTAAATATTTTTGATCAAATTTAACCATTAAAGTGTTTTAAAATACAAAGGAGCAAGGTGGAAAAGCTCAAACATGACTACTTCACCAGACAGTGTTCTCTGACAAATCTAACAACAGCATGTTTGACAACAGTCAGCACGCCATTGGAAGGATAATCACCAATCACAACTTTTCAAGTCTAAATCTTGGAGGCAATGAATGATATATTATCACAATCATGATTCCCAACATTTAACCATAGTGGAGGAATCCAGTTTTAGATATGCCCCGCCCATCTTTAGCTAAGCTCTCACTTGATCGATCGATCTCCCTGACTCAATTTCCAGAAAACTATACACGTAAGCTGTTGACTATTTTTAAACTAATCTGACTGGGTGCTGTTGCTGCCTTAGCAATATTTCCATTGCTTTAGGTTAGATGAATGCCACAATAATAACAGGCCCCCATCACTTAAATGTTTGGCAAATATTTATTTTAGCCGTTGCTTTAGTCAATGAATAACTACATCTAGGCAGTTGTCAAATTGCTAGCTATAACTGACTGATTACTGAGTAGGGTCATAGAGACATGCATCATCATCATCACTGTCATCATCATTATCACAAATGTCATCATTATCGCCACTGTCATCATCATTGTCGCTGTCATCGTCATCATCGCTGTCACCATCATCGTCGTTGCGGTCGTCATCATCGTCTATTATGCATCTGTACAATTGCTCAACATAGACTAGCTCTCTCCTTGCATAGTTTTTGAGGACAACATTCCAGGGGTTATATCTCTGAACAAGCTAAATATTTTGAAAACAATTTGACTGAAAGTTGTTGGTGGCTTTCAGTCAAATTGTTTTCAAAATATTCATCCGATTCAGTTATTGCTCATTGAAATTATTGTCTGGACTGGCGAGACAGTTAAAGTAATGACATGCTATCATATTCAAAATGAGAGTACAGCTGCTGTAAAGTGAAAGCAACCAGACACCAATATCCGAGCACAGTGTGAAGCAAGTGTGTCCACGTGAAGTGTGTGTGTGTGCGCGCGTGCGCGTGTTCTGCAAGTCGCATCGACCATGCACTATCGCAACGTGCACATCACCCACAGATCATCGAAGCCAGCTAACTAAGTATTATCTAACAAAGCCATGCAAAATATGTCATTCATTATGCGGCATCGTCACCATCGATGAATATGGGGGGGGGGGGGGGGGGGGGGTATGTCAGGCCCTTCAAATGTACTGACAACACAATAAATAATTAATTTGACACACAGTAATATCTCCCTGTAGACCACGTAAATGAACCAGAATCATCAAATCCAGAAACTTTAAATGACTCACAACGAGTAAATTTAAGTCTGTCTGTCTGTCTGGCAATATAATTATGACATTTCAGACAAAGCCACGCACGATACAACTTAAGCAACAAGAGGCCCAAGGGCGTGTGATACTCACCTGGACCATTAGCATTTGAAACATTTTCATTTAAATATACATGGTTCTTTACATTAAAACAGATGGGCACCGGAAAAATTGACCAATCAAAATTCTGAATAGAGGTTCTAGAGACTACCACCATAAAATGCATCTATACACCTGTGCAAAAGTTAAGCACCAGCAAAAACAATAGAACGTAGAAACATGATGGTACAACTAGGCTGCCATACTTTTTGTCCCCGCGTTAGCTGACATAATTCCAAGTACGAAATGCACATGCATGCATGACTTCACGCCGCTTGATGTCCGTGCGTGGCGGGAAACAGCACACGTGTTCAGTTATGTAAAAGTCCAGTTTGAGGTGTAGAACATTACATACAGATTTAGCCGACAAGATTAGGAATTTTGTGTTCATGACCGTGGTTTATTTGTACAGAGAGAATTAGCTCTTGATTGTGAACCGCTATGGCAAGACGAAGGTTAAGTGATCGTGTGAAATGGCAAATCATAGGCATGCATACCACTGGTATGTCATGCAGAGAGATTGGCAGACAGCTGAACATTAACCATACTGTAATCAGTCGTTTGATTGCAAAACATGGGCAAACTAACGAGGTGAAGGACAGGCCTAGATCTGGAAGACCGAAGAAGACTACTGCCCGTGATGATCGAGCCCTAGTACGCCTTGTCAGGAGATCTCCATTCACCAACAGCAGAGTGCTCAGCCAGCAATGGGAAACGCGCAATAGAGTGTCAATGTCTACCGTCAAAAGGAGACTGTATGCTGCTGGCATGAAAGCTAGGAGACCTGTCAGACGTCCTCTCCTCACTGCACACCACAAAGAGGAGCGTCTGAGGTGGTGCAACGAAAGAAGACACTGGAACATGAGATCCTGGAGACGGGTACACTGGTCCGATGAAAGTCGGTTCCTGCTTCATGCCACAGATGGTCGAACTCGTGTGTGGATGTCCAGACGCACGGCTTACGACCAACGTAACATCATGGAAGAAGTTCCATTTGGTGGAGGTTCCGTTATGATATGGGGGTGCATCTCATTTGATTGTAAGCTGGATGTGTTGACTGTACCTGGAACACTAAATGGACAAAGATATCAAGATTCCATACTGGATAGAGTTGTGGTCCCTCATTTTGTAAATCATGCACCTGGAACCCACCCTATATTCATGGATGACAACGCCCGACCACATCGTGCTAGAGCTGTGCATGAATACCTCCGCCAGAATGCCATCGAAACCCTACCATGGCCAGCAAGGAGCCCTGACATGAACCCTATTGAGCATATCTGGGACATTCTGGGAAACATGGTGAGAAGGAGGGATCCTCCTGTGCAGAACCTACAGGAATTAACAGACGCACCCCATCTTGAATGGCAACGAATACCACAATGGCGTATCAGTCGGTTGGTGACCAGCATGAGACGTCGTGTCCAGGCCGTCATCCAGGCACAAGGTGGATATACCCGGTATTAATAATGACAGTCTCAAACTCGTGCACAGATGTTAAACTTCGTTTTCAGACACCATTAATGACAATCTAGCCACGTGTGTCAACTGTAGGGCAATAGTTGTCAGTTGTGTCAACGTAACCATATTCAGGCCTCGTTTTCAACTTCAAACAAAAACATACAGTGTTTCCCCACCATCATAATCAGCATTCCTCTAGTTGCATTATTACCTCTTGCACTAAGATGGATGGGTACATAAATGTTTATGCTATTGCTTTCTTCATAGCACATGAATATACCCTCGCATGTGCGTAAAAATAGGGTGGTGCTTAACTTTTGCACAGGTGTATAGTTAAATTTGTTTGAAATATGTCACGCAGCTAAGGAGGAGTAACATTTTGACCATTTCCAGTAGATTTTTCATAAAATATCAGATTTTCATCCAAAAAATTGATCAATCAAAATTTTGAAAGCCTACCACCATAGAATGCATATGGTCAAATTTGTCTGAAATATGTCAAGCAGCTAAGGAGGGGTAGCATTTTGACCATTTCCGGTAGATTTTTCATAAAATCTCAGATTTTCACCCAAAAAATTGATCAATCAAAATTTTGAAAAGAAGTTCTAGAGCCTACCACCATAGAATGCATCTAGTCAAATTTGGTTGAAATATGTCAAGCAGCTATGAAGTAGCAGCATTTTGACCATTTCCGGTAGATTTTTCATAAAATCTGATTTTCACCAAAAATCAATAAAGATTCTGAAAAAAACATCTGGAGGTAGCAGCTTAGGATCACTTAAGCCAAATTTGGTTGAAATCAGTCAAACCGTTGAGGCGATTTGACGGACGGACGGACGGACAGACGACGGGTGGCCGGCCGCCATGTCATAAGCTCACTTGACCTTTCAGGACAGGTGAGCTAAAAATGGGATTTCAATGCAACTATGAAGCTCGACTTTACATCTGCAATGAACTATGAAGCTTGACGTCAAATATAAAATAAACATAGAAGGCTTATCAATATACTTATCAATGACAATGACGGTGAAAAACCTTTGACCTTTTGAACCCAAAGTAATTGTGTCATCCTATCTCATTAGCAAGTGTCCAAGTTTGGGTGCAGTATGATTAACTCAACATGAGATATGAACAGCTAAGTTGAGGTAAACGCAAAATGTTATTGTTGAGAAAAAGCTTGAGTTTTGTCATTATCATACTGATCTTGACCATTTGATGCCACGCTGATTATGTCTTGCCATCTCAGTATAGAGAAGGGTGTGTCTGAATGTGGGACCTGTATACTTAACCAAACATGAGATATAAACTGACAAATTGAGCCAAACTCAGAATGTTAATGTTGAAATAAACCCAAAGTTTTTACCAATGTTACAATAACCTTGACCTTTGAACTTTTGATCCAAGGTCATTGTGTGATGCCATGTCATTTTTTAGGAAGCATGTGTACAAGTTTGAGCCCAGTATGATACCAAACATGACATATAAAAAGAAGTTGAGCTAAACGGAAAATGTTACTGTTAAAAAAGACAAGGGTTTTTAGCAAGTTACCTTGACCTTTTGACCTCACAGTCATTGTGCAATGCTGTGTCATGATAAGGAAGCATCTGCCCAAGGTTGGGTCCAGTATGATTAACCAAACATGAGATGCAAACAGTAGAGCTGAGCTAAATGCAAATTGGTCACTGCCGGATTGCAAGGCAGCAATTACAAATCCAATTATGTTCAAAATATTCAAACAAACAATTCTTATATCACGTTCAAAATTGTATTAACTAACATGTTGCTGTATTTTGCCCTTGTTCATACAGTGATTATGTTACTGGTCCTTGATATTTGATCACATGAGTGTACCGGTACATCAGCTAGCACCTGTGTAGTACAATCACTATGCCCTCGGCGTAGTTATTTTAAACATGTACTACTAGTAAGTCAAGCAGGACCAAAATGGCTTCAGTGGTGGTATGCAGAAATACTCATTTGCAGGTCAATGGAAAGGTGACTGGGCCTATTGAATATTTTGAAAACAATTTGACTGAAAGTTGTTGGTGGCTAAGCCACCAACAACTTTCAGTCAACTTTTTCCCCAAAATATTCAGTATATCCAGAGTTAAACCCAATGGAAAATGTAGTCTGCAGAAACTCAAAAGAATTTAGTGATACTGCTAACAGGCTGTTCTAGGGTGAGGCGGAACAATAGTGACAAGTCTGCACATCTACTGCCGTATTCACTGCTTCAAAACAACAACTGACACACACACACGCACGCACGCACGTACGCACGCACGCACACAGAAAATAATAACTTTATTTTCAGGCTTGCTGATGGACCCTCACTGAGGCACAAACTTGCAGTTTTAGCTGCACCTCACAACTTCTATAAGTCTGTCAACTTTTTTACATTATGACAAATCTGCCTATGTTGCAATTCTAGTGCATATATACATCATAGCACCCATGCTAGGGGAAGATAAATAAGATTATATATATCTATATATATATGTCACGGGCGAGGTTAGCATACACCATAAACCCCTGCAGTAGCTTCTTAAAACATGCAATCAACCTCAGCAATTATTGTGTAGTTTCAATGTCCATAAAAATACAAATACTTTACCATAACACCCATTCCAATTAATAAACACAGAGACCAGGTCAGATGAACGAGTTAGTGGTCACACCAGAGAAAGGTTACCTCTGCAGTCATCTTAACCATGTTTAACCCATTCAACAACAAATCGCTGAAAAGTCCATTTTTTATGATATAAAGCTTATTCTGGTGAATATTTTGAAATTAATTTGACTGGAAGAAATTGCTACCTAAAGTAGCAATAGCTTCCAGTCAAATTAATTTCAAAATATTCACCAGTCGTCCTACGTGGTTGCCATGGAAATGAGATATGGGGAGTTCATCACAGTGTATGGCTAACACTCAAGCAAGCCAAAAACAGAATCTGTACTTCTCTTGAGAAATGTCCATTTGCAGACCAAGAAGAATATTTTTGAGAATTTACCACTGGAATGATTGGCTCAAATTCAAATTCACTTTATTTCATGATATGTTTTACACATATAAATAAATAAACTACAAACAGGCAGTCCATCAAAGGCATGGCCTATGGAGCGATGTCTGTCGATAACCGACAGTCATTCCAGTGATAAGGAGTGGGATGGGGGGGGGGGGGGGGATAAACCAAGATAACACAAAAATAACTCAGCCCAATAAAGTACAGATTGAAATTCACAGACAACAAGCAGTCAGATTAAATACAAGAGAATCGATCATCAAGTAAAAGAAAACCACATGCAAAAGGAAAGCCAATTCTTAGAGGACAATAAACTGAATTAATAAATCACACAAAACAACATGGGAAAGAACATTTGAAATTCAACATTAGGACAAGCTGGAACCGAGTAAAGTATAAGGACATTTGTATGAACTCGAGCACACTATTGCATTATGGGTAAAAGGTTTAGGGTGATCAGGTGTTAAATAGATTGTCAGGGTCAGCATTTTAGGTGTTGTTGAGGTAAATAATTTATGTTTTAGTTGCAACTCACAATTGATAAAAGTCTGTCAGTCTGTCAATCCACCTGCCAAATGCAACTCACAATTGATAAAAGTCTGTCAGTCTGTCAGTCCACCTGTCAAATGTAACTCACAATTGATAAAAGTCTGTCAGTCTGTCAGTCCACCTGACAAATGCAACTCACAATTGATAAATGTCTGTCAGTCTGTCAGTCCACCTGTCAAATGCAACTCACAATTGATAAATGTCTGTCAGTCCACCTGTCAAATGTAACTCACAATTGATAAATGTCTGTCAGTCTGTCAGTCCACCTGTCAAATGCAACTCACAATTAATAAAGGTCTGTCAGTCCACCCGACAAATGCAACTCACAATTGATAAATGTCAAATGTTTGATGTTCATGACAGAGCAGCCTAGGTGCTAGCTATAGCGTGCCCTCCCACTTTGTACTATATCTTTTGGTGGGGAGAGGGTGAGTGGGGAATGGGGGGGGAATGTGCATGGGTGGGGGGGGAGGGGGAATGTGCATGGATGGCGGTGAGGGGGGGAAATGTGCATGGGTGGGGGTGAGGGTGGAATCTGCATGGGTGGAGGTGAGGTGGGGGATGTGTATGGATGGGTGTGAGGGGGGAATGCGCATGGATGGGGGGTGAGGAGGGAATGTGCATGAATGGGGTGAGGGGGAATGTGCATGGGTGGGGGTGAGGGGGAATGTCTATGGTCGAGGTCAGGGGGGAATGTGCATGGGTGGGGGTGAAGGGGGAATGTGCATGGGTGGGGGTGAGTGGGGAATGTGCATGGATGGGGGTGAGTGGGGAATGTGCATGGATTGGGGTGAGGGGGAATGTGCATGGGTGTGGGTGAGGGGGGATGTGCATTGACACATAGGGATAATGTTGCACAGCAAATATAGATCACAGAGGCGTCTTAATTTTGACACATTATACTTAATCAGAAAACTGCAGCGAGCTAAACGCAAAATAGAATACAAATTCTACAGATACAAGCCTATACAAGCCTAATACAAGCCTACACCCAAACTCGGCATCTTCGTCCGATAAACTTTTTCCAAACATTGAAATTAATAAATAATTCGTCGTTTATTACTTAAAAATTAGTCATAAAAGTTGAAATCCAGTAAGGCAGGTGAGCTAAAAATGAACTTGAATAGCACGAAAAAGAAAACATTTGATGCTAGAGATCACTTAATGTATACTATGCCAATAACTGCAGGAGTGTAATTATTACGTAGGACCACATAAAAAGTGTATTTGCTGTAATAACTATCGTTTATTACATCAAAATTCTTCATCAAATCTAACAAAATGGCGGCGTGAAAAAATGCAAATCATATGATATTAGGAAGCTGTGCATAGATTTAATATTTAGAGCGAGTACTCGGCAGATTCACGGACCTGTGGTTTTGGACTCGAAACTCGGAAATTACTATATTGTGTGATGGTAACCCAGAACTGTTTCGTTAAATGAGATCGGGATAACGGGTACCCATTTGATAACTGCGCATTGATATGAATCCTGTCATACAAGGAAGCTAAGATCGCTTTACAGCGTTTTGCCTTCGTATTTCGCGAGATTCCCTTCGAAACGAGATCGAGAATGCATCAAGCCAGGCCTCTATTTTTAGTTTTGTGTGTTTTAAATTGTGAATAGTCAACGGAATATGATTGCATTCAATGGCTAATCAAACAATAGATCTCAGATTTCTTTTCTAAGTAGACATCTAACATGAGCTTCGTCTAACATGAGCTTATTAGAAGCTGGTTTGGGGGTTGACTAAACATTTTAGGGGGAAAACTCCCTAATAGAAGCCTACCCCCTTTCTCTCAGCCATTCTTCATCACTATCCTAATAGAAGCTGAGGCTTTTAATAGGAAGAAAACGGTATGTTCACAATTGTACTAAGTAATGTGTTTGTTTTTGTTTTGGAAACATGTTAGGCTCGTTATGAGCAGGAGGACTGTAAGACATGTCAGAGGCACAATATGCATACAGGTATTCTTCAGTCCTGAAATAATGTCTCCTTTTCTTCAACCCTCAATCAGTGCCAAAAACACACCACTACAGCGCTCTTGTGAAATCTACATTCGTAGGCTAAGAGAGTGCTTTTAATTTACCAAAACCGAGCTAGTTATTTCAGTGATAAACTTTCCAAAATATTCTTAAAGCAAAACCGCCTCAATTTTGAGAATTAAATGATAAACTGTCTGCCTGCCTGCAGAATCTTTGCAAACTACATTTTCCATGAGGTTTAACTCTGGATATGCTGAATATTTTGAAAACTATTTGATTGAAAGTTTCAGTGAAATTGTTTTCAAAATATTCAGCATATCCAGTTATTGCCCACTGAAATTCTTGTCTGATGGCTTGCAGCAATAAGACTATTAAATTCAAGTCATCAAAAACTAAAAGAATGACAAGTCAGAGAAGAAAGAACAGTGATAAAGCCATTTCCCGATACACGGACAAACACATTTAACAAGAGGAAGAAATACAGCATAACAAACCAAAACAACAGCGATAAAGCTCTGAAAACCACACACGCACACATACACACTAAGGGACAAAACACCATAATAAACCAGCAATATCACATGTACACCATCGCAAAAGGATATCAATGCAAACATATAAAGGGGGACAACTCAATAATAAACCACCAATATTACATCGATAAAACTAGGATATAAGCGCAAACAGATAAAGGGAGACAATTTGCGATAGAAATCTCTACTATAAGAAAGATGTGAGAGAGGTGATCATGGCCGACTAATGACTACAGGTAACCATGGTAACACAGCAACAGCTAACCTTTTTTTTTCCGGCGCTTGACTGTCAGAGAAATAATTAGTTAAAACAAAAAGTTACACGATTATTATTATTATTATTATTATTATTATTATTATTATTATTATTATTGTTCTAATTATTCTAATTATTCTAATTATTATTATTATTATTATTATTATTATTATTATTATTATATCTATACTATCTAACCCAGTAAGCACCACATCCCTTACATTTCTAGCCTTTAACCTGAAGGATCAGATATATCAAATCAAGTTATCAAACCGATGTAAGATATTGCGTTAAATGTTTTGAAACTAACTTGACTGGGAGTTGTCGACTCATAAGGCAACAACAACTTCAGTGCCATTAGTTTCGAAATACCCAACAGCTTACCTGCACAGAAGATTTGCTCTTAATTATTTTGCACACAATTTCACTGCATTTCTTGCTGCCTATAGGGTTCAACAACATTCAGTCAAATCACTTTCAAAATATCCTGCAGTCTTCATACTTCATTACATTGAAGCAAGCTTTCTGAACATCTTAGAATTAAACTTAAAACCATTTTACAAATCTAACTACGGGGATATTCAGAGGCAAATTTTATCCCTGACCTTGGCGTATGCATACTAAGCGCAGATATATCGGTAAAAGCATCGACACTAAAGAGAGGTAAGTACCCTGGAATGTTAATATATTAAGTGATAATGGTAAACATTGTCTAATAGATGGATCCTTTTATAGCTAAGCTCCGCCCATTTCTAGCTAAGCTCCACCCACTTCTGTATGCTTAAATCACTAACTCTTTGAAACCTGAACCACCAAAATCCCAATTTTCAGATAACATACACGTAAGCAGTTGAATATTTGGAAACTAAGATATTGAATATTTTGAAACTAATTTGACTGGGAGCTGTTGCAACAAAATATTTCAAAATATTTAACAAGTTTTATTAAACTATAAATTCATAAGAGATACAATTCTTACACCTTCGTGATGGCCGACATCCACTTTCATGATGAACCTAAGTCATTTTGATTGTGATGTCAGCTGACAGTGACGTGTTTGATCATGACATCAGATACTTGTGACAGGTCAGATCCCTCCATTAGCTATCAAGGGATCTGCTCTGTTACTCAAGTATCTGACATCATAATCAAATATGTCACATGTCGGCTGATGTCACAATATCGAGTGACATATTTAGCTACGTCATGAACATTGAAGTCTGTAAAGTGTACGCATTGTGTCTTTGATGGATTTACTATTTAATAAACAATCTGTTGAATATTTTGAAAATAATGTACGTGGGCGCTGTTGCTGCCATAGGCAGCTATGGCAGCAACAGCACACAGTAAAATTAGTTTCAAAATATTCAACAGCTTACCTGTGTATTTACCTTCAAATTTGGGATTCTGGGAATTCAGTTTTTAAAGCATATTAAATTGACTCCAACACGTGGAAAAAATGGGCGGAGCTTATCTAGAAATAGATTGCCTCCATTCTCAGCACATCATGCGTAGAATAAGTGTAGCATGTGACAATCTTACTTGGAAGGTCCTCTTCTGATTCAGAGATGGCGAGGCTTGAGAAGGAGTTATTGCCCCTCATGAGTTGCGCGTGTGTGTGCGGGATATCATCCATTAACGGTATCATCTTTATCTGCTCACTTTTATCTGCTGTACAAAACATGTCAAATCGCATATATTATATAAAACAAGAGCCCCTGTGACACTCAGCTGTATCATTAGCATTTAAATAGACTTAAAACTTTCAAAAAAATCCAAGATGACCACCAAAAAATTCATCAATCAAAATTCCCGTTTGATATGTCGAAGCCTACCACCATAGGATCGTTCCATCCACGTTTCATTGAAATCGGGCCAGTGATTAAGGAGTAGCATTTCAAATGATTAAAGAATTTTCAGAAAATCCAAGATGGCCGCCCAATAATTGACCAATCAAAAATTTTGAATAGAAGTCCTAGAGACTACCACCAGCCAACTTTGGTTCAAATGTGTCTTGCGGTTTAGGAGATACACTTTAAAGGATTTATGGATAATTTTCGGAAAATCCAAGATGGCCATGAAGGCAACTGAGAAAACAACTTAGCAATCAAAATTTTCATTTGATATGCTACAATAAGATAGTGTCAACAAATTCCGTTTTACAGTCCACTAAATACTAAATACGGATGGATTCTGTGAGATTTTATGACCATTCAGAGATGTTATGATGCTATTAAACTCTTGACCAAATTTGGAAGACTACTACACGGCCAACACGAAACATGGCCATGCTCGGTTCCATTCAGCCAAGTTTGGAAGCCCACTATAATATTACCAGACAAGTTTAAATTAAATTAGCCAGGCAATTTGTTAGAGATGACAGACAACATGCAGATAGATGGCTGGATGCACGGTATCCAGGAGATAGGCTGTGAGCATTTCGGCTGGCTGTGTTACTAACAATATTGTGTGGCAGTTTCTGATCATATACAGGCCAACAAAATTGTGTTTGGGTTGAACATTGATTAACATTTAGTTAATCAATATTCAACGAAATATAATAACAGGTTGTAATCATCCATACACATACAACACCGCACAGAAATAATGTAATATGTTTATAAAACAAAATTAAATGTACTGTTGGGTATTTTGAACATAACTAAATTGGGAGGCAGCAATGCGATTGTCTTTCAATCCCATTATTTTCAGAATGTTCAACAGAACATTTCTTACATCGCGTTCAAAATTGTGTTTGGGTTTTTGGTTTGAAAATATTTAAAGTTAATTCTGAGCTGTACTGCATATATGACACACAAACACACATATACACCTTCAATTTTTTTTTATATTAATTTTTGTTTAAGTTATCAACAGTTGTTGATCTTGGTGAAAGTGCTTAGTAAAGTGAGATGAGAGCTATAATTATCCCGTTAATGAATAAATCTGTCCAAGCATAAAATATTTACTTATTGAATCTCCACTTGCAGGCCAAGAATTGACTATTTTTAACAATTTACCACAGGAATGACTGGCTCGGTTATCGAGCCAGTCATTCCAGTTGTAAATTTTCAAAAATTGACTTCTCTTGGCCTGCAAATGGACATTTCCCAAGACCATCACAGAGGCTGCTTTTGGCCGGTTTTGTCATGAATGAGTTAAACATCGAACAAACCTTGCTTATAATTCTCCAGGATGTTTGGATAATCAAACTCCCATGAGGCTTTATGGATGGATTCCGTGTCTGAAGCAGGATTTGAAGATGGGACTGCGGGAAGACTGGGCGCTATGCTAGCAGCACCGCTGTTGCTATTGTGTCGTAATGGCATCGGCGCTCTGAACGTGCTGTATTCATGCATCGCTAATAACGCACCGTTCTGTCCATTCTCCAGCTCATCCCCATTACTTCCATAATTACGCACCATATCAAAGTTATTCAGTGTATTCACGGATGCATTGCAGCTTGGAGCATAGGAATGTGGACGATTTGGGATGGGTGGTGGTCGAGGACTGGGCGGAATGTTCTGAAACTCGACGTCTAGGTTACTGATTTTGGTTCCACGTTTTATATCATCTGTTATACTATTGAGGAGTACATCGTGGGTGTTGTCACCAGCGATTCCTGCTGTTACATTTCCACAGTTGTGTCGTCTACGTCGACGCCATAGAAGGATTATAACGACTAGGATAACAATGAATAGGATACCCGCCACACAGCCTGTAAACAAAACACACATAGAATCACAAACAGATACCCGCCACACAGCCTGTAAACAAAACACACATAGAATCAAACAGATACCCGCCACACAGCCTGTAAACAAAACACACAGAATCACAAACAGATATCCACCACACAGCCTGTAAACAACACACATAGAATCTCAAATGGAATGCATGGGTAATATTATTAGATTCTGCATGTAAATATAATTTTGAAATTTAATGGTTAATCCTCAAATTTGTTTTCTCAAAGAAAATGTTCATTTATGGCAATTGATCACTGGAATGACCGGCTTGATAAGCGAGCCAGTCGTTCTTGAGCCTTAAATGTTAGGTAAAAGTCAAGCTTACTAAACAAGCACAACCAGACATTCCAGACCCTCGCCATCCCATTTTGTCACAATGTACAAAGTTTACAGATATTTTCAGATTTTCTTGATGTTTTCAGATTTCCCGGATGTTTTCAGATTTTCCGGATTTTTTCAGATTTTCCAGATGTTTTTATGGATCACCCCAAAAGTTGTCGGATACTAGTGAGTGGTCACACCATTTCTTCTGGTAATATCTGAGCTACATTGGACCAGTAGTTTCCAAAATATTCATAGATCCAGAACTTGATCCGATCAGGATACGGGTTCATTATATGGATCACGGCCCAAATCAGGGAATCTCCTTGCACGGTATGTTTCTTTGTTGTATTAAATTTTCAGCCAAATCGGATCATAAGTTTTGGAGATACAGGTGCAAATACAGACACACACGCAGACAGACATGGGGACAGACAGACCCGATCATCATACCCTCTTCCCTTTACCGCCTGAGGTTAATAAGTGCAATAAATCTTATATAGAATGTGACCGCTATCATGTGACCTCTATCGTGTGACCCCTTTATCGTGTGACGCCTTTATCATGTGACCTCTCATCAAGCATAAGTTTCATACCTGCGATGCCGTAGATTTCATCTTGTCCAATCCCGCTTTTATTTGACGTGACGGCAGGCAGCAGCATTTCACCACAGTTCACACCACCCGTTCCATCAGCGCAGATACAGCTGTAATTATGTCCACTGCGAATACATGTGCCACGATTCTGACACGGCAAGCTGCTACACGGATCTACTTCAAACTCACAGAATGGGCCTGAGTACATGAGATGCAAAGTAGGAGAGCTGTTAGTTAGAATGTCATAATTAATCATGTATAGAAACAATCAGCTATAAGGTGAGGCTTAAAGAGTTAATATACCTGTTTATGCATAACTCAGACAGTATTTGAAAGTAAAATGCCACCATAACAGAGTCAAACAATTTGCAGACAGGTCTGCAACTGGGAAGAAGCCTTCTGTTTTGGGGTTATTCATTCAACTGTTTCACACGTGAATTAAACTTTTCCGGTATGATACATGGGGGGAAAGCAGAGCGGAGGGGTGGACGGATAAAAAATAAGAGGCTTCTCTCAAAGCCCATAATCAACATACCTGTGACTATCTAAGTAGAACTTAAGTACTCGAAGAAAACACAAAATTCCAAATATTTACTGTAGTAACTGAAAAGAAATAGACCTCTTCACCATTTGTGTAAAATGTCATCAAAATAGTAGAAAAAAATAAACCATTGTGTTCCAATGAGGGCCTACATGTCTCTCTTTCAGCAATCACAAAATCATCCTGTTCCAATGAGGGCCTACATATCTCTCTTTCAGTAATCACAAAATCATCCTGTTCCAATGAGGGCCTACAGGTCTCTCTTTCAGCAATCACAAAATCATCCTGTTCCAATGAGGGCCTACATTTCTTTCTTTCAGCAATCACAAAATCATCCTGTTCCAATGAGGGCCTACATGTCTCTCTTTCAGCAATCACAAAATCATCCTGTTCTAATGACGGCCTACATGTCTCTCTTTCAGCAATCACAAAATCATCCTGTTCCAATGACGGCCTACATGTCTCTCTTTCAGCAATCACAAAATCATCCTGTTCCAATGAGGGCCTACACGTCTCTCTTTCAGCAATCACAAAATCATCCTGTTCCAATGAGCCTACACTTCTCTCATTCAGCAATCACAAAATCATCCTGTTCCAATGAGCCTACACTTCTCTCATTCAGCAATCACAAAATCATCCTGTTCCAATGAGCCTACATTTCTCTTTCAGTAATCTATGCTACCGACATGGTACTTCTAGCTTAGCTTAGCCAGACATAAACAAAATAAACCCAATCATGAACCCAAGGCACAAAATGTAAGGCATCCTGTTATTATTTTGAAACTAATTTGAATGCAGAAGCAACAATTTCTGCTAAAATTACATAAAATCAACAGCTTTCCTCAGATCTGAGGGTTGAAACGGTTTCAGTCAACTACGTTTCAAATTAAACACAACTGTTTCAACTACAACTTGCATACTGAAACAATATTTTATTGCTTCATAAATAGATATTTTCCTTTCACCTTCAAATGCCGGGTCCACACAGTGACATATTGGTGTTGTGGGTCCCTCGCTGCAGAGCCCGCTGTTCTTGCACGTGCTCGGCTTGCAATAATAACCATAGCTACAGCGTCTCCCGGACAAGTCACGCTTACATTCACAACGGAAACCATTAGGCAGATCTTTAACATTATGACATGTTCCTGAAAAACAGCACACATATACAAGCTTCTGCGTGTATGATGGTGGGCGTTTTGAATGATCAAACAATGAACTTACAAGCAGACAGACCTTGTTTTAGCTCGCACTAAAGATGTGGTCACTTAACCATTTAATACTCATATCAACCAAAACGCCTTCTGCACTGGTCTTAAGAAATCTCCATTTACCGACCAAGACCAGCCTATTTTTCAAAATTTACTGCCTGCCTCAATAGCCGAGCCAGTCATTCCAGTGGTATATTAAAAAAAAATAGTCTTCTCATGGTCTGCAAATGGACATTTTCTATGAGAAAAATGAAATTTTCTTGAACAAATTTGACGGCTAAATGGTTAACCCTTTAGTGGTCATGACAGCAAAAACGGCTTCTGCAATAGTCTTCAGAAATATCCATTTGCACGCTTAGAAGGCTATTTTTGAAATCTTACAACTGAAATGACAGACTTGATAAGTGGCTCTGTAAATTTTCAAGAATCTCTTCGCCTGCAAATGGACAATAATCAAAGATTTTAGTTTTCTTGACAAATCATGACCAGGAACGGTTAACACAAATCATTGGTCATGTGACGCATAAAAATATCGAGTCAATAAACCATGAACCTTACACAACAACAGCAGCCTTCACAAACATTTTAAAACTGATTTGACTGGGTGCTGCCAGTCAAACATATACACCTTTAAATATCTATCGAATCTGTCATAATTAACTCTGTGACATCAGGGCCATAAAGGTTAAGATAGGTGCTTGCTTCCAAATCTTGCCAACATTTGTATTATAATTCTATACTATGCAGCAATTTTATGTATTCTGTGTGGTTGCGCGTGAGTAAGTGTGTGCGTATGTGCGAGCGATCATGCGTCTATGTAGATGCATGGCATGTGTGCATAATATGGCATACCTCCGTGCATACATGGATTACTGGAGCATGGGTTTAGATTGACTTCACATGTTGCTCCGCTGTGACTGTGTTTGCAATGACAGACAAATGAGTCACGCGCAATGCTAACACAGGTTCCTCCGTTCTGACAAGGTATGTCTCCACACGCACCACCTGCAACATTGACAAGAACATAGTGAAAATAGCTCCACAAACATAGTTGGAAAACATCAAGAAAACATGCATGACTACGAGAAACACAGGCCATGACCTCAGATGAATAAAACTCAAGTGCTTGAGTCTTTATGCGCTATAGCACAGTAGCATTGATGTATGAGGAGAAAATACTGCTGGCATGTATTCACCAGAAACAAGGTCACACTGACCTAATTAGGTATTAATTTATACTGAAACCCGGTTATCACCAAAGATATTTGATTGACACAGATCTGATCCCTCTATTGTATAATTATAGATCTGTCAATCTTAACTGTCACGTTACTGCAAGCTACGAGACAATAATTTCAATGTGCAACAAGCATTCTGTAGGTATTGCTTTGCAATACATGTCCCCTACCTGGTGATATAAATCTTTAGAGATTGACAGTCAAAAACTCCATTAAAAATTGTCAGAAGCACCTGAAACTCGAACTTGATCTGTAACTTCTCATAACATAGCAATAAACCAAGTTTCAGTTATATATAGTGAAGGAGAAGGGAAAAGTCTTGAAAGCTGATATGTTTGTATTTCTTAAGTCGAAAGGGGACATAACTCCATCCAAAAAATGACGCAAATGCCTGAAACTCGAACTTGGTCTGTAATTTCTCATAATAAAGTAATGTACCAATTCTCACTTGAATATCTTGAAAGACTGTGAGAAAAAGGGTGGAAAACTAATATTTTTCACATTTCATAAGTCGAAAGGGGGCATAACTCAATGAAAAACTGACAAAATGTCTGAAACTCGAACTTACTCTGTAACTCTTTATGCTAAAGCGATGTACCAATTTTCCCTTAAATATCTTGAAGGATTGCGAAAAAAGTGCAGAAAGCTGGTATTTTTCGTCGAAAGCAGGCATAACTCCATCAAAAACTGCCGCATACCCCCGAAACGCGAACTTGGTCTGTAACTTCTCATAACAAAGCAATGTAGCAATTCCCAGTAGAATATCATGAAAGACTGCGAAAAAAAGTGCGGGAAACTAATATTTTTCGTATTCCAGTGCGAAAAAAAGTGCGGAAAGGTGCTATTTTTTGTATTTCTTAAGTCGAAAGGGGGCATAACTCCATCAAAAATTGACACACGCCTGAAACTCGAACTTGGTCTGTAACTTCTCATAACAAAGCAATATACCAATTCCCAGTTGAATACCTTGAAGGACTGCGAAAAAAGTGCAGGAAACCACCTGCGACAGACAGACAACCAGACAGACAGATGGCCAGACAGAGTGCAAACCTATAGTCCCCCCACCCCGGTTTTACCGGTAGGGGACTAATAACTCTGAACATGCTGAATATTAGCCACCAACAACTTTCAGTTAGATTGTTTTCAAAATATTTAGCCGGTCCAGAAATACAAGTCCTGGAATATGTCGCCTACAGAGACAGTCACCGGTTAACCTTACCTGATGATCCAATCTGCCAAGTCATATCCCGACAGTGAAACTCTACGTCTTCGAATTCCTGTGATGTTGCCACGCTATTACCGCCGGAAGCGGGCAGGCGAATTCCGCTAAACCGTACATCATCTATACAGCCCTCAAATCCATTCTGGATGTCCTTATAGCCATTGGTAAGCGTGGTAACCGCAGCACCAAAATAAACATGATATCCTGCCAGGTTTAACACATCGTTATTCCCGGCCGCGTGTGCCTGAGCCGAGTATTTTCGATCGAGTAGGAGATCAGCGACATTTTTTTCACGCTCCAGTAAGATCTCATGCCATTCGCCATCATTGATCACCAGAGGAATTACAGCCATGCCCTCACCGCTGCCAAGATTGAAGCGAAAACGCAACATACCCTGCACCAACTGAGAACAGAACAAACACAATAATAATTGATAGTTGTTTGTGAGATTACATGCGTCTTACAATAAAAACCAATGGGGTTCTTTAAGACAGGTGGTTCTTTAACCCTTTAACCCTCGAATTATTTGGAAAAACTTTCGATTTTCTCATATAAAATGTCCATTTGCAGACCAAGAAAACTATTTTTGACGACTTACCACTGAAATGATTGGCTCGGTCATCGAAAATACTCTTCTCTTGGTCTGCAAATGGACATTTATTAAGACCACTGCAGAAGTTATTTTTGGCTGATATGAGAGTTAAAGGTTAAGCAAAGGAACCACTCCAAACTTCATTCTGAAACCAGTAATTTGATAAACACAAAACATAACATTGATGCCGCCATTGACGTCGCTATTGGTGTCAGATGACTAATACGTATATCTGACTTCTGTTTCGCAGATGAGAGAAAAATTGTTCTAAAAACTAACTAACTGCCATGGATTTAACTATTTCATGCAGTCAGAATAGTGAGATGAGTTAAATACCAGAATGTTCAAGTGAAGGAATGGAGATGAATGAAAGGACGGAAGGACAGATGAATGGAAAAATGGCCTGACATATGGCCACGATGACTAAAAATGCCTTCTGCAATGGTTTTGATAAACATAAATGAAATATTTAGGTGGAGACAATAAAATTTGAGGAAAAATATAACTGGCCAGCCATTCCAGTCCTAAGTTTTAGAATGAAGTATTCTCTCTCCAGGAACTGATGGAATAGAATTTATCTATCCTTGGATAAATTTGACCAGTATTTAAAGTAGATATGTGTTACCTCTAACACGCAGTAATCAGCATTTCCAGGAGTGAACATAAGCGTAGCTGTGGGCTTACGCGTCTTAATCTTGAAGGAAATTGTCAGCTGATGTTCCATGGCATCAACGAGGGTCCATCGTGCATAACTCCGCCCAGAAAACATCAATGGCTCGTCACCTGTAATTAGACAGATCAACTTTTTATTACATGCCCACCCATTTCTAGCTAAGCTCCGCCCAATTTGTACGTGGTATTGGAATCGATTTATATACATTGCGCCCTGACTTACCAGAATCACAATTTCAAGGTAAGCGGTTGAATATTTTGAAACTAATTTGACTGGTGGCTGGTTGCTGCCTATGGCTAGCATCAGTCTTAGGATTTAACCAATCGAAAGACTGATGCTCTATCATGATATCGCGGAATCATTTCTGACATACAAACAGTGGTATTAACAACACTTGTGATTGACACTAACATAGTCCTGATCCACACTATTCTCTTGCTTTATATTGCAAAGACAAGCATGGTCATCATAGCTGTTATAAGTATAATATGAATCCTTTAATGGTTAAATTTGGTCAAGAAAGTTTTAATATTTTCATACTGAATGTCCATTTACAGGTCAAGAGAACACAATTTTTGAAAATTTATCACTGGAATGACTGGCTCGGTTATCGAGCCAGTCATTCCAGTGGTAAATTTTCAAAAATTGTATTCTCTTTGCCTGTAAATGGACATTCCACAGAAACATATCAGAGGCTGGTATGATCATTAATGAGTTAAACATATTCACAAAAACATTATTAACCTTCTTATTACAACTGTCTATGAATGAATTAAAGGGACACAATCATAAGTGTGATGTTAACTCTTTCACTCTCATAGACCAGATATGACTAATCATTTCTGATGTATCAAAGGAAAATTCTCTTGAATATTTTGAAACTAATTTATTTGGGAGTTGTTGTTGTCTATGGCAGCAAAAAGATCCAGTTATAATAGTTCCAAAATATTCAACAGCTTTCCTGTATAGCTGTCTTGCAATTGCCATGATCTTAAAACCTCAAATTCAAATCGTGCATCAGAGATAACGCACACCACCACTGCGCCAGACACTTCTGATTATTACAAGTAGCTTGCTAGAAAATCAGCTATTGTGTGGAAATAACAAGTTAATAGCTTAAATATACAACAGCTATCCTATATACTGGCTATGAAAGTGATATCAACAGAATTCATCAGTAAGTATCCAAAAACTTCAAATTGAAGCTAGGTTAAGGAAGGGAATTGTGTGAACACAAGCCATACATGGACTTAGAAGTAAATTCAATCTTACTATTCCTTATAGTACAGGTCCGAAATAACGCAACATGTTCCAAAAACAAACATGTCAGTTACTAAGAAATGTTCAGTTGAATATTTTGAACATAATTGGATTGAAAGACATTGCTGCCGCAGGTAGCAGTCTTCCAATACAATTATATTCAAAATATTCAACAGTATGTTATTTTCTTTTGTAAATGTGTTAATTCTAAGCTGTACTGTACCTCTTTGACAGTTTGTATCCTCGCAATGCACCGTGGTTACCACGATCTGATCACAGTTCATACCACGACGTCCCTCAGGACACATGCACCGATAACCGTCCACATCATGATGCTTGCAGACCATGTGACGAGGACAGGGGTCGTTAACACATGTGATCAACTCCTGGTCACATTCATCACCTGATGAGACAAACACAGGTAAATACATACACATAAGCGCAAGCCACCACCGCCACCACCGCCACCACCACTAGACCCTATTTATTTAACCCTTTAATTATAAATCGGCCAAATTCGGCTTTTGATTTTTCTGCAGAAATTTCAGTTTGTAGGGCATGAGATCACTTTTTTTTCAAACTTACCACTTTAATTGCAAAATTTAGTTAGAGAGCCAGTTAGTCAAGTAGTAAATTTACAAAAATAATCTCTTGTTCTGTAAATGAACATTTTCTATGAGAAAGTTTAAATATCTTATAAAACAAATTTAAGCATTAAACAGTTACGAATTATGCGTGTGAAACGCTGAGTGATCCAGCATCAACTGGGCACTGATCCTGCATCAACTGGTCAGTGATCCAACATAACTGGTCAGCGATCCAGCGTCAACTGTTCAGCGATCCAGCATAAACTGGTCAGCGATCCAGCATCAACTGGTAAGTGATCCCGCATCAACTGGTCAGTGATCCAGCATCAACTAGTCAAGTCATCCAGAAATAGCTTCTCACACACTAGCCTTGATAAGTGTCCATTTGCAGGCAAATTGAAGAACATATTTAAAAAAATCAACCACTAGAATGACCATCTCAGTAACACACATGACAGAGCCAGCCAGTCAGTCCCGTGGCAAATTCTCAAAGGTTGTCTTCTTTTGTACTGCCAATGGACTTATACTAATCACAAATTCTGATTTGTATTCTAGAATTCTTGATGACTATGATTAATATGCAGGATGAGAACTAGATATATTATCTAAAGTTTTACAGACATAATCTAACCAGATGATATAAATCAAATAATCACACACACCCCACACCCATGCAATGGCAGCCATGCTCGTGGGCTAGTACCATAGCCAATTATCCATGAAGTTTCGTCACAATACTCCAAGCAAAAATAAAGTTATTGAACGAAAACCCAAAAATTTGCACGGACGAACAGACACAAATTCAGAGACAAAGGTATGGACGGACGGAGGGACGAGCTGACTGACCCACAAAATAATGTACTTTTCCCTAGAAACATAGCAAATGTTCCCATGAAGTTTCGTCACAATACTCCAAGAAAGAAAAAATAAAGTTATTGAACGAAAGCCCAAATTTGCATGGATGGACTGACACAAATTCAGAGACAAAGGGATGGATGGACTGACTGACCCACAAAATAATGTACATTTCCCTAATACCATAGCCAATGTTCCCATAACGTTCCGTCACATTAGTCCAAGAAGATAAAGTTTTTGAACGAAAACCCCAAATTTGCACGGACGGACAGACACAAATTCAGAGACAAAGGGATGGACGGATCGATGGATGGGCTGACCCACAAAATAATGTACATTTCCCTAGTACCATAGCCAATGTTCCCATGACGTTTCCTCACAATACTCCAAGCAAAGATAAAGTTATTGAACGAAAACCCAAAATTTGCATGGACGGACAGAGACAAATTCAGAGACAAAGGGATGGATGAACGGAGGGATGGGCTGACTGACCCACAAAATAATGTACATTTCCCTAGTACCATAGCCAACGTTCCCATGAGTTTCCTCACACTACTCCAAGCAAAGTTAAAGTTATTGTACGAAAACCCAAAATTTGCACGGATTGACTGACACAAATTCAGAAACAAAGGGATGGATGGACGGAGGGACGGGCTGACTGACCCTCAAACTAAGGTGTCTTTCCCTACTACCCTAGCCAACCTTCCCATGAAGTTTCGTCACAATACTCCAAGCAAAGATAAAGTTATTGAACGAAAACCCAAAATTTGTGTGGATGGACAGACACAAATTGAGAGACAAAGGGATGGATGGATGGAGGGACGGGCTGACTGACCGTCAAACTAAGGTGCATTTGCCTCCTAACATAGCCAACCTTCCCATGAGGTGTTGTCACAATATTCCAAGCAAAAGTAAAGTTATCAAAAGAAAACCTATGTGTGTGACGGATGCATGGATGGACGCACGGATGGAAGCGAAAACATAATCCCCCGGCTTTTCGCTAAAGCAATGGCTTCCATCAAATTAAGTCCAAAATATCCAACTGTGTTTTATTTTGCATTGGAAACATGTTAAGTTACTTCAGAGCTGTACTGTATTTCTTCCCTGCAGGCAGAAATGATTATGTTTAAGATTTCAGTTTTACAAATTGATTAGCAATTTAAATTTTGAATCCATACTGAACAATTTTTAATCAATGCTTACCTGTAAATCCCTCCCAACACTGACACGTGTGAGCGTATGTATGTCTGGCCGTCACAAAACTCTCCCGATTAGTCTTATGTGCGATCACACGATCCGTCTCGAATTCAATAAAACTCTTACAATTCCCATTCTGACAGAAGTTTTTCTTACAGATGTCATTAAACACCTTTATAATGCGTACGTTCATGAAATCCTGTATGTCACCCATCGAGTCTTTAATGCTGCGCCGAAGCTGGTTACTACGAATGTATACGTTGTGCGAATTCTTCACGGCAAAGAGAACATCCAGATTATCCTGGTCTGTATCCATGGAAACTGTATCAACGTTACGACGAGTTCGTGCAGGTTTATCATTCACAACCGTGTATTCTGTATATTTTGTGCTGGGCGTCGTTAAACTTGAGGGCTGAACATTAATCACCTGTATATTCTTTGTTTTAACAGACAGCTCACGTTTAATCGCTTTCTTAAATGATTTCAAATGGTTCTTTAAGAAATCATCATCCGCTAACGAAGCCAGTTGAAGCGTAACAGCATTGTCAATCATGTCCTGAGAAATGACATTGACGTTTACACGAACATCTGAGAATGACTCATACTTTCCGTCAGACACACTAACATTGATGGCGTAATAACCAGAATCGAGACCGGGATACGCTGCTATATTACCCAGCTCTTTGTCGATTGAGAACAGGTGCTTATTGGGTGATGAGATATCATATGTGAGGGTATCATAAATATCCTGATCCTTCGCCTCAATGACACCCACTGAGCCACCTGGGAACTCATCTAGATATGAGTTTATGACGATGATGAGAGGCTTAATCTCTGGCGGATATGAGCTCTCTTCAATCACATTAACAACAACATGTGTGTAGGAGAACAACGCTGGCAGGCCATTATCAACTACTCTTATAGTCAAGTTATAAACATCTGTCACATCTTTCTGGAATATGCCAGCAGTAGATAACACGCCACTGCTGCTGATGCGGAATTCATTCCCACTATTCCCCTGAACGATGTCGAATGAGAATGGCGGCCCATTAGGATCGAGATCACAGTCCATTATGACAAACTGTACCAGTGTGTGCCCGATATCACGGTCCTCCTGGAAAAAAAGAAATAGTCAAGAGACATTAGATGGAAATTATAAAATGTATCTATTTATAAACAAAGTGACTATTTCATGAATACACTGTCATGGAAGCTGTGTAGCATAGTAAGTGTACTGAAGCTTCCAATGATGTCAGATTCAGAATGTACAAGAAACATATGCGAGGTTGCAACATATTTTGAAACATTCAGCATCCACTTAGATCACTCCCATCGATGAATGCTGAATAAAATATGGTACTAGATTGTTCTCAGTGTCATGGGCCTGTCTTGGCATGTATAAGAGTTTGTTATTTAGGCTGGTCAGTATTATCTTACTTCAGAACCATCCAATAAGTCACTCCAAAATATTGGTAAAATACTGCAAACGATTGGCAATATTATAACATGCAGGAACAGAGTTTCCAGATAGCCACACATCAGTGCTGAACATATCTGATCTTGATGGATTCCCGGTTATGTCAGATTCAAGCACATAGGAACTTTCAGTTCGATTCAAATAAACTTGTGCAGACTGCTGCAAGGTGTGGAGGAAAGTATGTGCATATGTACACACCGCTCATATCAATGCATCAACGTGTACACACATATGTATGTACACATATAGATGCACAAATGATGAATGTCCAAATGCATGCATCCATGCCAGAGAGGAACTATGTAGCATTCCCCTCTTCATAGCAAGCATCACCAGTAATGAGGCATGAAAGATTACATAATACAAGTGACGCATGGTATTAATGGATGAACTCATGTCATTGTGAATCCATGGTAACACACTGAATATTTTACAAACAATTTGAGTGAAGGTGGTTGCTAGCAAACACAGCAATGACTTTCAATCAAATTGTTATCATACCAATCAGTGACTATAAAATTAAGTACTATATACACGATACCCAATGTACAAAACATGAAATGAAATGTCTAAGGCATGCCAAAAAGGTAAATGTTAATGCTATGTTCAAGCAGCTCTTAATATTAAATTTCAAAATCATGCTGAGAAAATTATAATTTTTGTTTAAAACGCATGCAAACATTCAGCAAGCAATCAAAAATTAAAAAATAGGAATTCTACGGAATTTAATGTCTCATCTGTCCTTATGGTCGATAAGCATCAGTGGTCAGAGAACTTGACCTTTGTCCTTGTGGCCTCGTTGTTGTCACCTTGAGTAATACATGTCATCAAGCGGACTCCTAACAGCATACCCATTGGATATATCCAAGCTTAGTTCTCATATAGGCTTAACTAAGTCTACAATATAAGCCAAAGCCATTTGCAAACAGCAAGCCATAACGTAGATGCAGTTGCAATCATCGCTGGCATTTTAAGAATGATACCTCTGTCTCATTTGAGCTTCGCATCAAGACAAATAGCAACCAATAAACTCATATCCATAGAAATGTATATATATTCTAAACATAGATCTGAGATTGACATTACTGACATATGACGTCAATGATATGATTGACATATGAGAATGATTGACAGGGGTAATCCTGGTAATCAGAGAATATTAGTTATTATATCATTTCATCACCTTCATTGTGATCGAGCACACATTAACAGGGTGCTGACATTTATTTTAACTTTGGTACTTGTATGGCCACACTTATAATAGCACAAACTCAGCATTAATCATTTATATCTGTTCTTTCAGCATAAACCGCCTCTTTGTAATGACATTATATTTGTATAAATAATTTATATTCAAAGTCTGATTAAGCCAGTAAATAATAGTACAAAGGCTACATATCAAACTACCTTATTTTCCCGCACACCATATATATTTCCGTTACATATAGAAATCGACAAACACTATTAAGCAATAATAAAATGCTTACCAATAAAATAATTTCCATGTTAATAGTCATGGCACTATTCTCATACAGATAACATTCTTGTTTATATACTAGTCAGAAAAATTCTATACTATAATAACATAATAAAATGCAAAATACTATAATAAAATAATCTGAGCAAACAAAAATGTGATAAAGTCTAACGATCGTAATAATAAGCTAGATATCATAAAGACATGCATGATAACCTGACACACATGAGGAGAATAATGACAGAGCGTGTGACATAAGCTGTATCCATGAGCATAACAGGACACGCCCATTCTGCAGTAAATACATAACCTTTTCATGACGAAACCGGCCCAAACCGGCCTCTGCAGTGGTCTTGAGGAATGTCCATTTGCAGGCCAAGAGAAGAGTATTTTTTGAAATTTTACCACTGAAATGACTGGCTCGGTAACCGAGCCAGACATTCCAGTGTTAAATTTTCAAAAATACTTCTCTTGGCCTGCAAATAAGTAAATATTTTAATTTTTCAAAGAAATTTAGTCAGTAAAGGGTTAAAGGTACACATTCAGGCCAGAATGCGTGAAAATAAAATTGTGTATCGTAACCCTCTACTGGTCAAGCCGGCCAAAACCAACCTCTGTCATGGTCTTGTGGAATGTCCATTTGCAGGCTAAGAGAAGACAATTTTTGAAAATTAAATTGACCACTGGAATGACTGGTTCGATATTTAAATTATTTTAATTTTCTTGACCACATTTAACCATTAAAGGGTTAATGCAACAAAGCGGAATTTTTTTTAACATACGATGATTTCATTTCGTAAAAATTATTATAATTATTTTATTGCGGAAGTTGAATTAGGGAGTCATGTCTCTAATTCAATTTCACAACTCAAAAAATTATATTAATTTATGCATAATTAAATCATCATATGCTAAGATTTATTTTGTTTCATTACAACTAGGCCCGCAATTTAAGTCTCTAAAAGTATACAATATTAACAAATTTATTTTCAAGCATTCTGCTGTGAATATGCACCTTTAAACATTTTAAATACCAGGTCGGCCAAAAATGTCCTTTATAGTGGTCTTGAGTATTGTCCATTTATGCAGAGCAGACTATTTTTGAAAATTTACCCCAGAAATTCCAGTGGTACGGTCTCAAAAAATATTCTTTCATCCTACAAATGGACATTCAGCGAACTAAGATTTGGACTTCCTTGACCAGTCTTCGGTATAAAATGATGAGCTTTTTTTGCGCAGCTATCCACAACACTGCCATTATTTCTCCACTGTCATGCTTCAGTCTAAGTACACATGATATGTATGTAAATTATAGAGAATGAGAAAACTTTACCAAAGTCTCATTTTTATCCTCCTTGTAATTCTCCTGATGACGCGTGTAGCAGCAAAAAATACAGATATGTTCTATTTGATTATCTATGTCACCAACCACAATGTGTCACAAGACTATTGTAATCACACTGTCTGCCCACCCACCTGCCCGCCAACCTGCCAGTCTGGTGTCATAACTCAAATTCTACTGTAGAAATCTTCAACAAACTTGGTTGGGAAGTGGTTGCCCTTGGTGTCTAGAACACTCTTCATTGTGGGGTTTTGGTAGGTTGTTGTCCTTGGTGTCTAGAAGAACACTCTTGATAGTGAGTTTTTTACCCCACAATCGAGAGAAAAAACCCACAATCAAGAGTGTTCTTCTAGACACCAAGGACAATAGCCTCCCAGCCATGTTTGTTGAAGCTTTCTCCAGTAGAATTTAAGACATCCAAGGCCATCACAAAGAGCAGGTGAGTTTTAGAATACCTTTACTATAATTTATTATTTATAGTAATTCACCTTTCCAGAGTATCCATCGATGATTTGACATCATATGACGTCATAATCAGCTAAGCGGTGTGTAGAATGACGTTATAATCATTATGTCATAATGATTCTTTTCGGCCCGTCTTTAACTCTTAATAGTCCGACCAGTTGGAAGAATTGTATGTCTACCATTTAATAAACATGCTGTTTAATATTTTGAAACTAATTTGACTGTATTTTTAGTTTCAAAATATTCAACAGAATGTTTATTAAATACTAAGGATATATAATTCGTACAACAATGCTTAGTCCGATATCAATTAAGCGTTCGTGATGAACTTATCTACGTCATTTATAACGTCATTGATTATGCCATCATCCTACACATCACCAGGTTGATTATGCCATCATCCTACATATCACCTAGTTGATTATGCCATCATCCTACACATCACCTAGTTGATTGTGCCATCATCCTTCACATCACCTAGTTGATTGTGCCATCATCCCACACATCACCTAGTTGATTCTGCTATCATCCTACATGTCACCTAGTTGATTATGCCATCATCCTACATGTCACCTAGTTGATTATGCCATCATCCTACATGTCACCTAGTTGATTCTATAATTGATGGATAAACTGGAAAGGTCGATTATGTCACAAGTTATCTGACATCACAATCAACATAGAGTATCTAGGCCAGTCATGACAGCTATGAACACTGATGTCTGTGTACAAACTAGATATCTTTGATAGATACTCAATTAATAATAAACATTCTATTGAATAGTTTGAAATTAATTTGAATGGGAGTTGTTAGTTTCAAAATATTCAACAGCTTTTAGGATGTATCTAGGGAAATTCGGATTATGGCAATTCAGGATTAAAAGTATATAAATTGATTCCAGGACACATGTATACAAAGTGGATGCATTCTACTGTTGTTATTGGTTAGTCAGGATACAAATTTCGATCCAGTGATTATAATTGTTGGCGATGTTCCGAGTACTACTCATGATTACGTGTTATAGTCATGACCTCACCTGAACAAATGTTGTGTAGTTTGACTGTGAGAAGAGAGGCAGACAATCATTAGCATCGGTCACTGTCACATTCACCAATGTACTACCAGTCAGAGCAGGATGACCATTGTCTGTCGCCTCAACTTGTAAAGCGTAGCTCGATACCTACAAGATTAACACAAAAAAACGCATTTAGAAATCATGCCAGATTAATGCATACAAAGCAATGTTTAAATATCGGACACGGTTTAAATATCGGACAAGGTTTAAATATCAGACACGGTTTAAATAACAGACACGGTTTAAATAACAGACACAGTTTATATATCAGACAAGGCTTAAATATCAGACAATTTAATTAAACAAGACATTGTAGTGAAGATGATTCTACTTGTAAGCAAGATGAGGTAGCATGACTATCATGGAGAGGCAACCTGACTGTCAGGGAGACGACAGAAGTTGTGGTGATGAAGCATGACTGTCAGGTAGATGACAGAAGCTGTGGTGATGAAACATGACTGTCAGGGAGATGAGAGCTGTGATGCTGAAGCATGACCATCAGGGAGATGCCAGAAGCTGTGATGATGAAGCATAACTGTCAGGGAGATGAGAGAAGCTGTGGCGATGAAGCATGACTATCATCAAGGAGATGACAGAAGCTGTGGCGATGAAGCATGACTGTCAGGGAGATGACAGAAGCTGTGATGATGAAGCATGACTATCAGGGAGATGACAGAAGCTGTGATAATGAAGCATGATTGTCAGGGAGATGACAGAAGCTGTGATAATGAAGCATGACTGTCAGGGAGATGACAGAAGCTGTGATAATGAAGCATGACTGTCACGGAGATGACAGAAGCTGTGATAATGAAGCACGATTGTCAGGGAGATGACAGAATCTGTGATAATGAAGCATGACTGTCACGGAGATGACAGAAGCTGTGATAATGAAGCATGATTGTCAGGGAGATGACAGAAGCTGTGATGATGAAGCATGACTGTCACGGAGATGACAGAAGCTGTGATAATGAAGCATGATTGTCAGGAGATGACAGAAGCTGTGATAATGAAGCATGATTGTCAGGGAGATGACAGAAGCTGTGATAATGAAGCATGATTGTCAAGATGACAGAAGCTGTGATAATGAAGCATGACTGTCAGGGAGATGACAGAAGCTGTGATGATGAAGCATGACTATCAGGCAGATGACAGAAGCTGTGTTGATGAAGCATGACTGTCAGCGAGATGACAGAAGCTGTGATGATGAAGCATGACTATCAGGCAGATGACAGAAGCTGTGTTGATGAAGCATGACTGTCAGGGAGATGACAGAAGCTGTGATGATGAAGCATGACTGTCAGGCAGATGAGAGAAGCTGTGGCGATGAAGCATGATTGTCAGGGAGATGACAGAAGCTGTGATGATGAAGCAAGACTAGCAGGCAGATGACAGAAGCTGTGATAATGAAGCATGACTGTCAGGGAGATGACAGAAGCTGTGATGATGAAGCATGACTATCAGGCAGGTGAGAGAAGCTGTGGCGATGAAGCATGACTATCAGGGAGATGACAGAAGCTGTGGTGATGAAGCATGACTGTCAGGGAGATGACAGAAGCTGTGATAATGAAGCATGATTGTCAGGGAGATGACAGAAGCTGTGATGATGAAGCATGACTGTCACGGAGATGACAGAAGCTGTGATAATGAAGCATGCTTATCAGGGAGATGACAGAGGCTGTGGTGATGAAGCATGCCTATCAGGGAGATGACAGAGGCTGTGGTGATGAAGCATGCCTATCAGGGAGATGACAGAGGCTGTGGTGATGAAGCATGACTGTCAGGGAGATGACAGAAGCTGTGATAATGAAGCATGATTGTCAGGGAGATGACAGAAGCTGTGATAATGAAGCATGATTGTCAGAGAGATGACAGAAGCTGTGATAATGAAGCATGATTGTCAGGGAGATGACAGAAGCTGTGATAATGAAGCATGATTGTCATGGAGATGACAGAAGCTGTGATGATGAAGCATGACTATCAGGCAGATGACAGAAGCTGTGTTGATGAAGCATGACTGTCAGGGAGATGACAGAAGCTGTGATGATGAAGCATGACTATCAGGCAGATGACAGAAGCTGTGATGATGAAGCAGGACTGTCAGGCAGATGAGAGAAGCTGTGGCGATGAAGCATGATTGTCAGGGAGATGACAGAAGCTGTGATGATGAAGCATGACTATCAGGCAGATGACAGAAGCTGTGATAATGAAGCATGACTGTCAGGGAGATGACAGAAGCTGTGATGATGAAGCATGACTATCAGGCAGATGAGAGAAGCTGTGGCGATGAAGCATGACTATCAGGGAGATGACAGAAGCTGTGGTGATGAAGCATGACTGTCAGGGAGATGACAGAAGCTGTGATGATGAAACATGACTATCAGGCAGATGACAGAAGCTGTGATAATGAAGCATGACTGTCAGGGAGATGACAGAAGCTGTGATGATGAAGCATGACTGTCAGGGAGATGACAGAAGCTGTGATGATGAAGCATGACTGTCAGGGAGATGACAGAAGCTGTGATGATGAAGCATGACTATCACGGAGATGACAGAAGCTGTGATGATGAAGCATGACTATCAGGGAGATGACAGAAGCTGTGATGATGAAGCATGACTGTCAGGGAGATTACAGAAGCTGTGTTGATGAAGCATGACTGTCAGGGAGATGACAGCTGTGATAATGAAGCATGATTGTCAGGGAGATGACAGAAGCTGTGTTGATGAAGCATGACTGTCAGGGAGATGACAGAAGCTGTGTTGATGAAGCATGACTGTCAGGGAGATGACAGAAGCTGTGTTGATGAAGCATGACTATCAGGGAGATGACAGAAGCTGTGTTAATGAAGCATGACTGTCAGGGAGATGACAGAAGCTGTGTTGATGAAGCATGACTATCAGAGAGATGACAGAAGCTGTGTTAATGAAGCATGACTGTCAGGGAGATGACAGAAGCTGTGTTGATGAAGCATGACTGTCAGGGAGATGACAGAGGCTGTGGTGATGAAGCATGACTGTCAGGGAGATGACAGAGGCTGTGGTGATGAAGCATGACTGTCAGGCAGATGACAGAAGCTGTGATAATGAAGCATGACTATCAGGGAGATGACAGAAGCTGTGGTGATGCAGCATGACTGTCAGTCAGATGACAGAAGCTGTGGTGATGCAGCATGACTATCAGTCAGATGACAGAAGCTGTGGTGATGAAGCATGACTATCAGTCAGATGACAGAAGCTGTGGTGATGAAGCATGACTATCAGTCAGATGATAGAAGCTGTGGTGATGAAGCATGACAGTCAGGGAGATGACAGAGGCTGTGGCGATGCAGCATGACTGTCAGGGAGATGACAGAGGTTGTGGTGATGAAGCATGACTATCAGTCAGATGACAGAAGCTGTGTTGATGAAGCATGACTGTCACGGATATGACAGAAGCTGTGGTGATGATCAATTGATTTAGCTGGTGTATAGCCTGGGTCCCTGTTAAACATGTCTCCTTCACGACATGACAAATCCAAACATGTGTAATATGCACTACGGAGTAAGGCTGCGTGGTATGGCATAATATCAAATTGGTAACAATGTCAATTTTCAAGCTGGTCTGAACAGTATATCGGTTTTGTGGGGTGGGGACCAAGGTGGAGTGGGTACAATTATTGTATGTAATATTTTTCGATAAACGTGGAGCAATTATACCGGCGAATATGACATAAATACACGCTCACAACTTTAATTTCTTTATAAGTATTAGGAATAAGGTATATAACATTCATTTCTGATTACGCCAGTAATTGTTAAAATCTAGACACTTAATGACTAACAATGATGTGTTCCGCTTACATTCAATTAACTCTAATGTGTGTGCCTAGTAAATTGATTAAGCGAATAATTGTTCGATCATCAGATTTATCATTTGCTTATTCATTATGCGTCAAACAGCAGGATATATATATAGACCTTTGTTAACCACTTAAATTTGTGCTACTATTTTTAAGTGATTTAGTGAAAACTATTGTTGCCACGGACAGCCAAAACTTTCGATCAATTAGTCTCATTTTAACATTTTGATGACAATAGGTCATAATAGAATGGTATCATTGACATTGGATACTAGACATCCCGGTAATGCTGATTTTGGCCTTTTACAACGACAGCCATCAGTAACAGTGTATGTCGTGGTTAGTAGTGTTGTTCCGATTAATCGATTTGATCGCTGATTGATTGGTTTGCTGACCAACCGATCGATCATAATTTCAGAAATCGATTTTGGTTGTTTATAAATTGACTTTATAAATATATTTTAACTGGTCAAGCTAGAAAACGAATACTTTTTGGAAAAGAATTTAAATTTAGTTGTTGCAACTAGTATTACTCCTTAGTTTAAGACATTAATTCTTTCAGCACTGAAATAGTATGTTAATTTCAAAGCAGCCATACCAATAACATGTTGAATATTTTGAAAATTATTTGACTGGAAGCTGTTGCTGCTTAAGGCAGCAACAGCTTCCAGCCAAATTAGTTTCAAAATATTCAACAGATTATTTCTTAAATTATTAAGAATCTGTCATACCTCCGACTTGGTTTGAAAGGGGTAATTATCCTTGAACATGCTATAATTACTGCATTCAAAATGGGTAAAAAATTATTAATTGATCATCGGTTAGTATATAAAACCAATCATCAATCACAAAAATAGTACCAATTCCCAACACCAGGGGTTAAAGCATGTCTATTACATAATGCACACTGGCATCACTGGTCAAGGCGGCAGTAAGGATTCCCGATATACCGATATTATACCGAATACCGGTATCATAGCCATACCGGTAGTCATTTTGCTGATACCGAAATATAACATAAAACCTGTATAACCGTCTGTTAGGCAGATAATCCGCTTTCCATTAGTTACATTCCAGTAATATATCTGGCTAGCGCGATAAGTTACTGCTCTTATACGGGAAAATGATATTTAACGATCACACTTGAAAATTTTCTTAGTTATCCGTATCTGTCAAATTGTTGTTAGAGGCTAGGGTTAAAGTAATTGATAAATTACTACTTATACGAATGTACTTCGCGCTAAAAATAGAATAAAACTTATTTTAATTAACCTCATAGGACATGGGCTGGTTAAATATATCTAAAACCTATCTTTTCTTGCGCTAATATTTTATAATTTCGGGCCGTTGTTTTCTAGAAAATCATAATATCAAATGGATATTTTGCGTGATATTTTATATCAATTACTACAGCCGGGTTAGTTAGCAATTTCCCGGAATTTTACAACTTTGTAACCGGCCAATGGCCCAAGTAAAGAGGGGCCGACAATATGAGAAAAACTCAGTCCCCGCGATCTATAATCACTTTTTATGTTGCCGGGTAGCGCTAGATATCGATCGATACAAGCTACTGTAACGAGAACGAGGCTCGGCGAGCGTAGGCATATGTACTCTTAGCATATTATAGTCTATTTAGTATGTGTTATAATGGCTTGGTTGTACCACCGCGCGGAGATTTGCACGATTCCTGGCGTTTCGTCCCATTGCAATTTCGTCGTATAAAGCACACGTTTTCATGGCCAGTTTATTTATTATTCTGGCACATACATCAATACAAGTACAAAAGAGCCAGGAAAATGAGTAAAACATAGATTTACATTCAGCATATCCAACGTTTTTGACTCATAGCAATGACATTTGTCAGTCAAATATCAGCAGTCTTGGTTGTTCGCAGTTTCACTGGGTGAGTTTATTTGGGATGAGATTGTCACTGGTTACCGGTATCTCGTGATCTCGACACGGAGTAGTTGTAATATTGTGGCAAATTCAAATCATTTGTACGGACGATTTGGTTGAATTTCAGCTGTTTTGGGATATGATTTAACTGAAGACAGTTAATATTTAGTGTTTAATATCGGGATTCGTATAATTTATCGGTTTTATTGTGGAAATTTGCGTCGACTGTTTCAGGATCGCTGATATAGGCCTACTTCGAATGTATGGGAAATACGTTGACTATGGAATCGTACTACTGGAGCCTCACTCTATTTTGTCAATCGTAACAATACCAGTATTAAAGGTATACCGGTATGGAAATTGATACCGTAACCGATATTTATTTTTCCAATACTGTGAAGACCTAGGTGACAGCAATGTCTTTCAATCAAATTATGCTCAAAATCCTCAACAAAACATTTCTTACATCATGTTCAAAATTGTACGAATTACCATGTTTCTCTTTTTGTTTTTGAAACATGTTAACATTCTCCTTAGTATTTCATAATTATAGACATCTTTTGTTTCTGAAACATGTTAATATTCTCCTTAGTATTTCATAATTATAGACATCTTTTGTTTTTCTAACACTTGTGCATACATTTTTACAGCGTTATCTCTCAGCCATATGCAACTATTACACGCTTCCTAATAACAAAATGATTACCTATGCAAGATAAGAGTGCTAATGCAGTAAATTTTCTTCTTTTCACTTACAGTTTCGCGATCTAATCGTCCAGCGACTCGCATGAATCCCCGTGAATCGACTACGAATGCCTGTCCCGTGTCACCGCTAGCAATCTGATAGGTGATATTAGCATTAACAAGGCTGTCCTCGTCATGGGCCATTACCTAAACAAAAACATAACAATCAGAACACAATACAATCATCTTAAGCACAGGTGACATTGTTACAAAGACGACCTGTACTAAGAGACCATCTGTCTTAAAGGACCACTTTCTTCAATCCCAAAGTCCAAATGAAAAAGATATTTGAACCTCTATTAAGACCACCTGTACTAAGAGAACGTCTGCCTTAAGGGACCACTTTCTTCAGTCCCCAAGTCAAAATTAACAATATATTTGAACCTCTATTAAGGCCACTTACTTTAAGAAACGATCTTTCGATTCTCCCTTTGGAGGTCTCTTAACGCTGTAATACTAAAGGTGCCAGAAACGGCTTCCACACTGGTAGATTGAGAAATGTTCATTTGCAGACCAAGTCATTATTTTAGAAAATTTATCACTGAATGACTGGCTCATTGCAGTGATAAATTTCCCAAAAAGATTTCTTGGTCTGCAAATTGAGATTTTCTATTGACAAGATGAACAAATTTTAGTGCTAAAGGGCTACCTAATACATGTTTGAGGTGACTTATTTATCTTATTAACTACATACTTATTTCAGGATGCTTCGGTGAAGGTGGGAATGTATGGGAGAATAACGTAGTGTGATTAAACATGTTTGTGTGAAGGTGTGATTGGACACGGAGTGTTCAAATTTACTGTACAACTAGTGATTATTTGCTTTAAGTCAGCATGATTGATCACTTTCAGAGTTTTGGGAGGGTGATATGTGAGAGGCCTTTGATAAAGTAGGGTGTCATAAAGTTGGAGAAAGGCATATCTTACAATTGATGGATAGATGGGTGGGTGGGTGCTTAGGTGGGTTGATAGATGGTTAAGTGGGTGGGTAGGAGTATGGGTGGATGGATGGATGAATGAATGGATGGGTGGGTGGGTGGCTCAAATTCTGGTTAGACTGACCTTGAGTATTTCACGTCCAATCTTAGCATCCTCTGCCACGAGTACTGAGTATGAGATGTGTGCGAATACAGGTGTATTGTCATTCACATCGGTAATATTCAGCTGAATAACGGCACTGTTACTAAGCGACGGTGTGCCGCCATCTTCAGCTAAGACAGTCAAGAAGTACTCCTTTGTGGTTTCATAGTCCAGGACCGCAGCAACACGCAACACACCTGCAATGAGTGTGTGAATAAAAGAATCAATCTCTATCTACGCCATGCCCATTTCTAGCTAAGCTCAGTCCAATTTGTACACCTATTGAATTGATTTTAACACTTTGAACCCTCTATTCCCAGAATCTCAATTTAAAGGTAATTACACAGGCAAGCTGTTGAATATTTTGAAACTACTTGGACTGGGGACAATCAAATTAGTTTCCAAATATTCAACAGAATGTTTATTAAACTGCCAATTTACAAAATACATACAATTCAGACACTTTTGTGATGAGTCATTTCCACATTCATGACACTTACATCACATGTGACGTAATTGATTGTGACATCAGCTAACAAGTGACGTAATTGATCGTGACATCAGCTAATAAGTGACATAATTGGTTGTGACATCAGCCAACAAGTGACGTAATTGATTGTGACGTAATTAATTGTGACATCAGCTAACAAGTGACATAATTGAGTGTGACATCAGCTAACAAGTGACATAATTGAGTGTGACATCAGCTAACAAGTGACATAATTGAGTGTGACATCAGCTAACAAGTGACATAATTGTTTGTGACATCAGCTAACAAGTGACATAATTGATTGTGCTGTAATTAATTGTGACATCAGCTAACAAGTGACATAATTGCTCGTGACATCAGCTAACAAGTAGACATAGTTGATAGTGACATCAGCTAACAAGTGACATAATTGATCGTGACATCAGCTAACAAGGGATGTAACTGATTATGACGTAATTAATTGTGCCATCAGCTAACATAATACATTGTGAGATTAGCTAACAAGTGACATCAGCTAACAAGTGACGTAATTGATTGTGACATCAGCTAACAAGTGACGTAATTGAGTGTGACATAATTAACTGTGACATCAGCTAACAAGTGACATAATTGATCTTGACATTAGCTAACAAGTGACATCAGCTAACAAGTGACGCAAATGATTGTGATGTAATTAATTGTGCCATCAGCTAACAAGTGACAATTGATTGTGACATCCGCTAACAAGTGACATCAGCTAACAAGTGACATAATTAATTGTGGCATCAGCTAACAAGTGACGTAATTGATTGTGACAATTAATTGTGACATCAGCTAACAAGTGACATAAGTGATTGTGACATCAGCTAACAAGTGACATCAGCTAACAAGTGATGTAATTGATTGTGACATCAGCTTACAAGTGACATAACTGATTGTGACGTCAGCTAACAAGTGACATAAGCTAACAAGTGATGTAATTGATTGTGATATCATCTTAGTGACATATTATTAGCTGCAAGTGACACGTGACATCATGATCAGGCCAGTAGCATGGCTATATGTGTGAGGTCATGTATGAGTGAGAGGTTATGCATGACTGATGTCATGTCTGATTGTGTATTACTGAGAGGACATGTATGACTGAGAGGTTGTGTATGACCAGGTTGTGTATGACTGAGAGGTTGTGTATGACTGAGAGGTTGTGTATGATGGAGAGGTCATGTATGACTGAGAGCCCGCGTATGATTGAGAAGTTGTGTATGATTGAGAAGTTATGTATGACAGAAGTTGTGTATGATGGTGAGGTCATGTATGACTGAGAGGCCGCGTATGATTGAGAGCGTGTGTATGACTGAGAGGTCATGTATGATTGAGAGGTCGTGTGTGATTGAGAGGCCATGTATGATTGAGAGATTGTTTATGACTGAGCGGTCGTGTATGACTGAGAGGTCGTGTATGACTGAGAGGTTGTGTATGACTGAGAGCCTGCGTATGATTGAGAGGTTGTGTATGATTGAGAGGTCATGTATGATTGAGAGGTCGTGTATGACTGAGAGGTCATGTATGACAGAGAGGTAGTGTATGACTGAGAGGTCGTGTATGACTGAGAGGTCGTGTATGACTGAGAGGTCGTGTATGACTGAGAGGTTGTGTATGACTGAGAGGTCGTGTATGACTGAGAGGTTGTGTATGACTGAGAGGCCGCGTATGATTGAGAGGTTGTGTATGATTGAGAGGTCATGTATGATTGAGAGGTTGTGTATGACTGAGAGGTCATGTATGACTGAGAGGTTGTGTATGACTGAGTGGCCGCGTATGATTGAGAGGTCGTGTATGATTGCGACGTTGTGTACGATTGAGAGGTCATGTATGACTGAGAGGTTGTGTATGACTGAGAGGTCGTGTATGGAGGTTGCGTATGATTGAGCGGTCGTGTATGACTGAGAGGTCATGTATGACTGAGAGGTTGTGTATGACTGAGAGGTAATGTATGACTGAGAGGTTGTGTATGACTGAGAGGTAATGTATGACTGAGAGGTCATGAATGACTGAGTGGCATTGTCTTGTGATATGATGGTTTGCAAGACAGGTTATTCAAAGAGCAACTCTGTCTTAACCGTCTCGATCACGACAACTAATATGACTTCGGCAGTGGTCTTGAGATACGTTAATTTGCAAACTTATCTATGATAACAACCACACTCAGCAGTATTGTTTCGGCCACTTTTCAAGACAATTTTGTGTCTAAGTACTGTTCATGATATTTACCACGGGTGGGTGGATGGGGCTGATGCTGATGGGTGGATGGGGTTGATGCTGGTGAATGGGGCTGTTGCAGGTGGATGGATGGGGCTGTTGGTGGTGGGTGAATGGGCTGTTGTTGGTGGGTGGATGAGGCTGTTGCTGGTGGGTAGATGGGGCTGTTGTTGGTGGGTGGATGGGGCTGTTGCTGATGGGCGGATGGGGATGATGCTGGTGGGTGGATGGGCTGTTGCTGGTGGATGGATGGGACTGATGCTGATGGGTGGATGGGACTGATGCTGGTAGGTGGTTGGGACTGATGCTGTTAGGTGGATGGGACTGATGCTGATGGGTGGATGGGGCTGTTCTTAGTGGGTGGACGGGACTAATGCTGATGGGTGGATAGGGGATGTTGTTGGTGAGTGGATGGGGTTGATGCTGGTGGGTGGATGGGACTGATGCTGGTGGGTGGATGGGGGTGTTGTTGGTGGGTGGATGGGGCTGTTGTTGATGGGCAGATGGGGCTGATGCTGGTGGGTGGATGGGGCTGTTGCTGGTGGGTGGATGGGGCTGTTGCTGGTGGGTGGATGGGGCTGTTGCTGGTGGGTAGATTGAGTTGGTGCGGGTGGATGGATGGGGCTGATGCTGGTGGGTTGATGGGGCCAATACTGGTGGGTGGATGGGGCTGTTACTGGTGGATGGATAGGGCTGTTACTGGTGGGTGGATGGGACTGTGTTACTGATGGGTGGATGGGGCTGTTACTGGTGGATGGATGGGACTGTGTTACTGATGGGTGGATGGGGCTGTTACTGGTAGATGGATGGGGCTGTTACTGGTGGATGGATGGGACTGTGTTACTGATGGGTGGATGGGGCTATTACTGGTGGGTGGATGGGACTGTGTTACTGATGGGTGGATGGGGCTGTTACTGGTGGATGGATGGGGCTGTTACTGGTGGATGGATGGGGCTGTTACTGGTGGGTGGATGGGACTGTTACTGATGGGTGGATGGGGCTGTTAATGATGGGTGGATGGGACTGTTACTGATGGGTGGATGGGGCTGTTACTGATGGGTGGATGGGACTGTGTTACTGGTGGATGGATGGGGCTGTTACTGGTGGGTGGATGGGACTGTTACTGATGGGTGGATGGGGCTGTTACTGATGGGTGAATGGGACTGTTACTGATGGGTGGATGGGGCTGTTACTGATGGGTGGATGGGGCTGTTACTGGTGGATGGATGGGGCTGTTACTGGTGGATGGATGGGACTGTGTTACTGATGGGTGGATGGGGCTGTTACTGGTGGGTGGATGGGACTGTTACTGATGGGTGGATGAGGCTGTTACTGATGGGTGGATGGGACTGTCACTGGTGGGTGGATGGGACTGTGTTACTGATGGGTGGATGGGGCTGTTACTGATGGGTGAATGGGACTGTTACTGATGGGTGGATGGGGCTGTTACTGATGGGTGGATGGGCTGTTACTGGTGGATGGATGGGGCTGTTACTGGTGGATGGATGGGACTGTGTTACTGATGGGTGGATGGGGCTGTTACTGGTGGGTGGATGGGACTGTTACTGATGGGTGGATGAGGCTGTTACTGATGGGTGGATGGGACTGTCACTGGTGGGTGGATGGGACTGTGTTACTGATGGGTGGATGGGGCTGTTACTGGTGAGTGGGTGGGGTTGTTATTATCAATGGATGTGGCTGTTGTTGGTGAGTGAATGGGGCTGATGCTGGTGGCTGGATGGGGTTTTTGTTGGTGGGTGGATTGGGCTTTTATTGGTGGGTGTTTGGGGCTTTTGTTGGTGTTGGTGGGTGGATGGGCTGATGCTGGTGGGTGGCTGGGATTTGTGCTGGTGGGTGGATGGGATTTGTGCTGGTGGGTGGATGGGGCTAATGCTGGTGGGTGGATGTGGCTGTTGTTGGTGGGTGGATGGGGTTGGTCAGTGGATAAGGGCTGTTGCTGGCTGGGGTTTGTGCTGGTGGGTGGTTGGGATTGGTGCTGGTGGGTGAATGTGCTTGGGGCTGGTAGCTAGTATTTCTCTGGTGCTGGTGAGTGGACGTGGTTGGTGCAGGTAGCTAGTATTTCTCTGGTGCTGGTGAGTGGACGTGGTTGGCGATGGTAGCTAGTATATCGCTCACCTGTCTTAGGATCAATGGAGAACTGGAGCTGGTCATTTCCTGTGATGATACTGTAATAAATCTCTGCATTAACACCTTCATCTTTACTTGTTGCCATGACAGCCAAAACACTTGTCCCGATAACGGCATTCTCTGCGATTGATCCGTGGTATATAGTTTTCTCAAACTCTGGTGGGTTGTCATTGATGTCGAGTACGATGATCGTCAGTATAGTTTTGTTAGATAATTGCGGGTTTCCCTATACACGGATAAATCACAAAATGTATAATAACAAATTTAAGGTATGCTTGGAGTAAGTATGGGAGAATATAACGTGTTCTCACTGATACCTGTCTTATCCTTATCATGATATGTGCATGTATCCTTGTTCGGGGTTCCCACAGGCTTATGAAAATTTAATCCACGGTCTTTTCAAGGATTGTTAAGGTCAACAAATATACTTTTCCAGGACTTTTTAAAGGTAAAGTCTTTACATCCTCTTCTAGACGTCCTTTCGGCGTACATAATTCTTCATTATCACATTTTAATTATGTTTTAGAAACCGGACATTACAGTAAATTCTGATTTGCAGATCTTGTGATTAAAATACATATCAATTTATGAATTTTCGCTTGGTCTGCTATAGCCGGAATAATTGAACAATGCCAAATTCGTGAGTTTGTCAAGGAAATTGTCAATTCTGGCTAAATTCAAGGAGTTTCAAGGCCTTGAAAATGCAACAAATTTCCAAAGCTTTTCAAGGTTGTGGGAACCCTGTTGTTGTGAATAACCCCAAACCCTTTAATGGTCAGAAAAATTATTTTTGTTTATGAATATCTATTTGCAGACTGAAAATTCAATTATTCGAGGCATTGAGCCAGTCATCTCAGTCACAAAATTCCAAACCTAGTGTGTTCGTGGCCTGCAAATAGACATTCCTCAGGCCACCACAAAGACTAGTTTGGGCTGGCTTGACCATTAACTGGTTAGGGCCTATCCTATGTTAACATAGTTATATTGAAATTAGTCAGCGGTTACCTCCCCTTCCCATTCCGTAATAGTGACAGTATGTCGAGGTGCTGCCCTTTTCCTAGATAGCAATCTGTTAATGATGCGGAATTTTTTTTTGCCAATTTTTTTATTTCTTTTGTCAATAGAATTCATAACAAGAGGCCCCAGGAGCATGTTTTGCTTACCTGGAATTATTTGCCACAGGCAAAACTGAACAATACGAGATGACCAGTGGACAAAATCTAATGTGTACAAGGTTTATCAAAGTTCTATTAAAATTGGCCCTGAGGTTAATAAGTAGTCTTTAAATGATTTTCTCAGAAATATTCAGAAAATCCAAGATAGCCACTTGAAAATTGACTAATCAAATTTCTGCCTAAGAGAAAGGAAGTCTAAAACGGTAGGGTCATTTTACCCAAGTTTGGTTGAAACCTGCAAAGCGATTAAGGAATACCCTTTTAAATGGTTTCTCAGAAATTTTTGGCAAATCTAAGGAGGTCAAATCAACCAATCAGCTTCATATCATTGCCATCGGCCCAGTGGTTCTCAAGAAGACATTTAAATTTTCCCATCACTTTAGTATGGGAGATTTTGGCAGGAAAATGATGCAGGATGGCTGCCAAACTGTTTATCCAACAGTTCTGAAAATGGCAAATATGAAATTAGCATACCCAAAAACCTTTAAAAAAATTGTTTTACCTTCAAAATCGATCACATATGGCTGCAAAACATCCTACCTTTTGATTGGTCCAACAGGGGCCCTGTTTTTACGTATCAACTCCCTTTGCACAAACTTTAATGGACCTTAGTGCCTAATTATATCGCCCAATTTTCAGCCCGTTCCGTTCAGCTGTTCTGGAGAAGTCATTTTCGCGAAAACTAGGTCATCCACGATGGCCGCAGAAGTATTCGGCCAATCAAGGTCCCTTGAACAAATTTGGTTCAGCTGTTGCCCTAGATGATCTTTCATGAGTTTTGAATCGATCCCTCAAGCGAATTCGCAAAATCTAAGATTGCCACCAGCCAGCCCACATCATCGGCATATTCCACTTCTAGTGGCATGCCCAGTAGTGACACTGAGGGGTTTGGTCTTATGGAACTTTCCCGCACAGATTTCAATGCGGCAGCAAGGTAGCAGGTGAAAAGCACCGGAGATAGACCATCTCCCTGTGGGGAGCTGATTGATGTCTCAAACTCTACAGACTTCACTGACTTGACTCATACTCTCAGCTTGGTGTCTGCAAGTAGTAGTCTCACTAGTCGTAGCTCATCTTCATTGCAATTGGCCTGGCATAGTCCATCTAGGATCTTTGAGCGTTTAATTGTGTCGAAGGCTCTTAACATGTCAATGCCCATTTTGTGGAAGTCCCAGTGTTTGGACATGACTACCAACACAAACATGCCTTGAATCCATACAATGTCGGCGCAGCTGCGTCCACGTTTGAAGCCACTTTGACATGATCCGATGAAGTAATCGATCTCGTCTCGGATGCGGCATAGAGTAACATTAGATAGGATTTTCCATATATGCTGTTGAGGAGCACAATGGGCTGCAGATTGGCTGGGGGCCCAGGTGGCTTCTTGGGCTTGGGTAGTTCGATAAGGGTGCCTTGGCCTACAGCGTCGATGGGAAAGCTGAATTAATTAGGTGCGTGATCGGTTTTGAGATAATGTCACTTGCATATTTGAATAGTTCATTGCTCATGCCATCAGGTCCAGATGCATGTCCATTTTTCAGGGCTTTAAGTGTCTTCTCAACTTCTGCTGTTTTAATTGGTGTTAGTAATGGCCTGGGGTCTCCTGAGAATGGGTGCAAGGGCTCATCATCATTGTCAGTGAACTGTTCCTTGACCCATTCTCGGATCGCCTCAGCTTTTCCCTGGTCAGTCCCGATAAAGTGTCCTTCAGAGTTGTGTACAGTGAGTGGTGGTGTGTAGTCAGTAACTCTCAGGGCTCAGGCTGCCTGAAACATTTTGTGACAGTTATCCGTGGCAGTGATTTCATCTGCTAGGGAGTTTGCCTGTTGAATAGCAAGATGTTTTAAGCGTTCGCTAATGTGGCGCAGAATAATATTGCGCTCCCGGCGTAGTTTGGTGCGGTCTTCACTTTGGCCACTTTGATAGATGCGCAGCCATAACGCTTTCTGCTCTGCTGACAGTTTTACTACTAGCGGGTCGTCAGTATACCTAGTTTGGTTGTTTTTAAGAACACCTATGGTGCTGGTAGCGGATGATTCCATGATTCCTATGAAAAGGTGTGTACAGACTGTATATAGTTTATAATATTCTAGTAATGTAACAGCTTCCCTCCTAAACCTTAATCACTGAAATTGTACACAAACCTTGTCAAATCCCATTGCAGTAGCCATGACCACAAGCACAGTCTCTTCCCTGTACACATATTCCAACCCATCACCCACCCACCCACCCACCCACACACACACACACACACACACACACACACACCCACCCACACCCCACCCCCTTATCAGTGACTTTCTGTACAAACCTTTTCATAAGCCAGCACAGAGACCCTGATAATAGACAGTTCCTTCCTACAAATATTATTCTAAGTTACAACGGTAACATTGATAAGTGGTCACATTGCTCTACAAACCTTATCATAAGCCAACACAGAAACATTGATAAGTGGTCATATTGCTCTACAAACCTTATCATAAGCCAGCACGGTAATGTTGATAAAGGGCAGTGATTCTCTGTCCAGTTGCTGACGTAGGCTCATGATACCACTAATATCATCCAATCTAAAGAAGCGGCTCGCCAGCTGATTGTTGTCAAGGTGATAGTAAACCTTGTGATTTATACCTGTTATAAAACACATAATAAGATTTTATTGACAGGTGTCATGGCAACAGTATCCGCTTAATTGCTGTCAGTATGACATTGTGACTGATTAATAGCTATTTCTGGGAAAAGAATGACACTGCTCAGTCATTTAACCCTTTAACACTCAAATTTGTTCAACAGAAAATTTCAGTTTTTTCACTGAAAATGTTCATTTGCAGATCAAGAAGACTATCATTGAAAATTTGCCACTGGAATGATTGGCTCGGTTATCGAGCCAGTCATTCGTGGTAAATTTTCAACAATATTCTCATGGTTTGCAAATGGACCATTCTCAAGAACACTGGAGAAGCCGTTGCTTGATATAAGCGTTAATATGAGTTATGAAGGAATGATACTTAAATCAATGATTTTTAAAACGATACACAAAAAACAGATTGAAAAAACGTGAATGGAGGAGAGGGTTTTTATGGGGGGGGGGGGGGGGGGGGCTTTTAGGGAAAGAAAAGGGGGTGGTCCTATCCAATATGGTTGATGCCTACAGGGTCCATGGTGTGGAGTTGATGTATCCAATATGCCTCTTTCCTTCTTCTAATGGGTGTGTTAGAATCAGTCTGGGTCTCCTCTCAGGACCTGTATGACTCTGTAGGAGACATTTGTTCGCGCATGGTTTGCGAGGTTAAAGTGCTTGGCCACTGGTGTGTCCTTATTATGTCCGATATCTCTGAAGTGTTCCTGTATTCGAATTTTGAATTTTCTCTTGGTTTCCCCTACATATTGTTTGCGGCATAGTGCACATTAGGAGATAGATGAGATTCCTGGTCTTGCAGTTACCGATGATTCTAGCGGAGTATGTTTCTCCTGTGTGGGTGCTGTGGAATCTCCTGTTTTTGTCCATTTTACGGCAAATGCCACAGTTTAAGTTAGGGCATGGGGTGAGCGGGTTGGCGTGTATCTGGGGGAGAGTGGGTGCGAGGGTTGGAGGCTTTTTTTTCTTCTCTTTTTTTGCAGGCCTGGATATCCCCTGGAGGGGCCCTCCAGCGGGGTACCCCCCTCCCCACCCCCCGCCAAGTAGCTGAGTGCGCATACAAAGAGGGTTGGCGGGATCCTATTAGAGGGGTCCCGTTAAATCGCACGCGCACCCGCTGCCAGCCGGGGGGATCCCGCGAGTGGGCCCTAAAAAAGGTCACACATGCAGCACCAATACCCACACCTTGTGACCCTGACAATGGAGGGACGCATCCGCTGGATCCCCCCGGGGAGAGGCGATCGCGTGTGCACCATGGCAGGGTCCCTCTATTGGGACCCCGCCGGTCTTACTACATGCGCATTCATCCTCTCGCCGGGGGGTACCCCGTGGAGGGGTTCCTCCAGGAGGACTAATACCCATGCGCACCCGCATGCGCATAGCAAGGACCCAACCCAGGGACCCTCCCAAAGGACAGTACACATGCGCACACACATGCGCAATAATGGGACCCCGCCGTCCCCCGAGGCATATAAATAGAGGGCACTCAACCAGTGACACGCATCCGATTCTGCTCTCAAACCTACCTAATGCGTGTGCTTTTTCAAGTTTTTGAAAATTTAATACACAAAACACAGTTGGTCAGTGGTATTATAGCCAGCCAACCAACCAGCCTAGGCTTGCACGATTACGTGATTAAACTGAAAATCGCGATTATTTTATAAATCGTGAATTTATATGATTAAAAATTAAATAATCGAATAATCATGAATAATTTCTACTGCATATGATATTTCAATTCCAACATTTTAGTTACTTTTTAATGAGATCAGTCAGTGAATGTATGTCCATTTGCACGCCAAAAGAACACTATTTTTTTAAATGATTCCAGTGACACATTTGCAGTCTTCTCTTGGCCTGCAAATGGACTTTTCTAAAATCTAACCACCATTGCAGCTTTCGTCATTGATATGCCTTTGCTGGTATGTCTTGGTAATTTGTACCCACGGTGATTAATCGAGTAATCACGATTATTCTTAAATAATTGATCATGATCTCTGAAAGCTATAATCACACAAGCCTAAGCCAACCAGCCACCCTGTCTAAAATTTGATATTTCTGACATTGCTGCCTGTCGCAATGATAGCATGATAGACAATACACACCTAGGTCGGCATCTGTGGCCGTCACCCTGGTAACCAATGTGTGAACCTCGGCACTCTCAGAAACACTAAATGAGTACGTCGCCATGGCAAACTGTGGTGCATTGTCATTGACATCCTGGATAAACAGGAGTATATCTGAGGTACAGAATTTACCACCTCCGTCTGTCGCATGAGCGGTCAAGCGGTACTCAGATTGTGTCTCACGGTCCAGGCTCTGGTCCACGGTCAAAATACCTGAAGCAGATTAACAGAAAAAAGAAAACAATCAAATAATCTAACAATGGAAACAAAACCATTATATAGTCATATAGTGGGACCTCCCCAATCCAGATGCCCAAGAGACAAAAAAATTAGTTTGGCTTCCAAGGTGAAGCAGAAGAATCCCATATGAGAATTAACCCTTTCATACCAAAGCCGGCCAAAACTGTCCTCTGCAGTGGTCTTGAGGAATGTCTATTTGCATACAAAGAGAAGACGATTTTTTAGACTTTACCACCGCAATGACTGACTCGATAACTGAGCCAGTCATTCCAGTGCTAAATTTTCAAAAACAGTCTTCTCTTGGCCTGCAGATGGACATTCAATAAGCAAATATCTTGATATTCTTGGCCAGAATTATCTATTAGAGTTTAACTCATTCTCAATGACATGCTAATATCAGAGGACAAGGTATGCAACCCTGCCTGATAATGAACTTCCCCCACAACGCGCAGAATTCATTTACAAAGCTTTGAATCCACTGAACACTGGGCTTTAATGAATTATTACATAGATACCTATTTTCTGCTTCCCGACCACTTTCAAATTAGTTATTCTCCCTAATCTATATAGATTTCTAAGTGAATCAGTCACAGCTCAGAAGCACTACTGTACTGCATTTGAAGAAGGCTATTTGATTTATATTGGGGGAATCCAATTTTAGCTATGCCCCATCCATCTTTACATAAGCTCCACCCCCACTTCGCCCATATTGGAATCGATCGATCCTTGTACAGCTAACTAATTTGACAGTGTGCTGTTGCTACGTATGGCAACAACAGCGCCCAGTCAAATTAGCTTCAAAATCTTCAACAGCATGTTTATTAAATAGTAAAGATATACAATTCGTACAACCATCTTAATCCGTCATCAATTAAGCATTCGTGACGAACTTATCTACGTCGTTTATGACATCAATGATTATGACATCATCCTACACGTCACATAGTTGATTATGATGTCATATGACTGATGGACACTGGAAAGGTCCATTTCATCAAGCAGCTTAACCTAACACTTAGAGTTAAGTACTATCTATTACCAGTGCTATCATCGAGATTGAAATGTTCTGCCCCGAGTCCAGTCAGCGTGTACATGATTTGTGCATTACTGGTGCCCGCCTCATCTTCATCTGTGGCTAGTAAACGGAGAATATACTCCTTACTGGCTGCATCTTCTCCGACAAACTCTGTATAGAGAGGCTGAAAAAACACCAGAATAACACCTATATGAATAATACCCACAGACTACCCTGCCGACATGTTACACTTTATATGCATATGAAAAGCACCCTCTACATAGTGAATTATTATTATTGAACATAACATTATTTAACCTAATCTTAGCGGATCATAGAAATACAGCCTCTAACCAGCTTAAAAACATTGCACAGGCACATTTCTACTTCATTAAGACATTCATGTATCTAGTGATATAGTGTCATGTTCAAATTATTAACGCTTCAGCCAAAACCAATGGACGAATCCAGTTTTAGCTATGCCCCGCCCACCTTTAGCTAAGCTTCACAAACACTTTACCCACATTGGGATCGATCAATCCCTGAACTCCCTGATGATCGATTTCCAGAAAACTATACAGGTAAGCTGTTGAATATTTTGAAACCAATTTGACAGGGTACTGTTGTCAAATTAATTTCAAAATCTTCAACAGCATGTTTATTAAATAGTAGACATTCAATTCATACACCACTTAGCCCGTCATCAATTATGCGTTTGTGATGAACTTATCTACATCATTCATGACGCAATTGATTATGACATCAGCGTACATGTCACATAGTCGATTATGATGTCACCATACACGTCATGTAGTTGATTATGATGTCAGTGTACATGTTACATAGTTGATTGACATCATATGATTGATGGATAAACTGGAATCCTCCTCCATTGCTAATGTTTCAGGGTCAAGCCAAAACCAATTTTGCAGTGCTTCTAAGAAATGTTCATTTTTAGATCAAGAAAATACTATTTTTGAAAATTTACCAATGGAATAACTCGTGCGACAACTGAGCCAGTCATCCAAGTGGAAAACTTTTTAAAATAGTCTTATCCCGAAGTGAACATTTTATATTTCTTGACTAATCTAGGTCAGCAAAACGGTAACTTGTAATTAAAGCTTGCAGACAGACGTATGTCGTCTCCGTAAAGCTATAGCTAGGCTTGCACGCTTATCCGTTATTATCGAAAATCGCGATTTTTTTTTTCACCCACAATTTTTTACGATATGATTTTGAAAAAAATCGAAATACCCCGAAAATGTTACTGTCACGCCATATTCTGCCTATTTGTGATGTATTTGTAGCATAGCCTTCTATTACAGCAGGCTGTTCAATTTATTTCCAAATCAACATCTTTGCGAGAGGGGTGGGCTTATATTAAGAATAGGTAAAAAAAATGTTGAAGTTAATTCTTTAAAATTGTTTTAATAGATGGAGAATACTACGAAAATTGAATGCAATTTACCGGTACAATTTCTTGCCGCCGTACTGTATACCTCAAAACCATGAACGCGTGAGAAATTATTACCTGGGACGGTATAAATATTGTATATTTCTTAATAAGCATGGTTTATAAATTCTAATTAATCCTAAATTTAACAATATATCGCACCGCGAAAATATCTAAATCACATGATATTGCTTGTGCTCCTGTTTTTGGAGGCAAGAGGTGGTGCGTTCACAAATGTGATAGCTAAATGAGATGGTATACACACTGTAGCCTGCAAGGTGAACTATCCGAGATGTTTCTGAAGGCTAACTATTATTAGTGAACGGGTAAAGCCCATTCCTAATATCACGTGATTTGTACATTTTCACAAAGACGACATGAAATGTCAAATTTCTTTATTCATTTTGCTGTAATAAATGATGATTATAACAGAGTACGCAATATTTAGGTTGCTCTGTGTAATAATTTCACTCCCGCAATGATGGATAAGGTATACATTAAGCCACGGTGTAAGGTGTCAAAAATTTACACTGGGAAATGTCCTATTTTCGTGTTATTAATGATCGTTTTTTAAGCATCTTGGCGACTGGATTTAGTTTTGTTTGAAATTTACCAATTAGAAGTCATATTCGGTTAAAACTGATATGAAAACTCATAGCGAAGCCGACATGTCTACATAAGCCAAACCGTGCAGTCCACTTCAACCCATGACCAATTCACCCTGAGAATTCATATACCATAAAATAGGCTATATGATATATCGAAATATCGTGATTTTCTCAACACGATATATCGCGATACCTCCTAGGACAATATCATGCAAGCCTAGCCATAGCTAGAATGAGCTTAAATAAGAATTATAGTTGGTTAATATACTGGCTATTACGTGGCACAATCCAGGTGTGTCTGTCCCTGCTCGTCTTACATGGCTATTACGTGGCACAATCAGGTGTTTGTCCCTGCTAGTCTTACCTGGCTATTACGTGACACAATCAGGTGTGTCTGTCCCTGCTGCTATTCTTACCTGGCTATTACGTGACACAATCAGGTGTGTCTGTCTCTGCTATTCTTACCTGGCTATTATGTGACACAATCAGGTGTGTCTGTCCCTGCTATTCTTACCTGGCTATTACGTGACACAATCAGGTGTGTCTGTCCCTGATATTCTTACCTGGCTATTACGTGACACAATCAGGTGTGTCTGTCCTTGCTATTCTTACCTGACTATTACGTGACACAATCAGGGGTGTCTGTCCCTGCTATTCTTACCTGGATATTATGTAACACAATCAGGTGTGTCTGTCCCTGCTTTCTTACCTGACTATTATGTGACACAATCAAGGTGTGTAGGTCTCTGATATTCTTACCTGGCTATTACGTGACACAATCCAGGTGTGTCTGTCTTTGATATTCTTACCTGGCTATTACGTGACACAATCCAGGTGTGTATGTCCCTGATATTCTTAGCTGGCTATTAGGTGACACAATCCAGGTGTGTATGTCCTTGATATTCTTACCTGGCTATTAAGTGACACAATCCAGGTGTGTCTGTCCCTGCTATTGTTACCTGGCTATTACATGACACAATCAGGTTTGTTTGTCCCTGCTATTCTTACCTGGTTATTACGTTACACAATCCAGGCATCTGTCCCTGCTATTCTTACCTAGTTATTATGTGATGCAATCCAGGTGTGTCTGTCCCTGCTATTCTTACCTGCTTATTACGTGACACAATCAGGTGTGTCTGTCCCTGCTATTCTTACCTGGTTATTACGTGACACAATCCAGGTGTCTCTGTCCCTGCTATTCTTACCTGGTTATTACGTAACACAATACAGATATGTCTGTCCCTGGTTTCTTAACTGGATATTAAGTGACACAATCCAGGTGTGTCTGTCCCTGCTATTCTTACCTGGTTACATTTTGGAGCATTATCATTAGCATCTAGCACTTCCACAACAACCAGTGCTTCCGTCACAAACAAACCATCCGTCGCTTTGATCTTCAATCTATAACTGCTCTTTGTTTCACGATCCAGCGCTCGATTCACATAGAGATCCCCTGTGACACGGATTCCAAACTGATTATTTGTATCACCGGATGTGATGTAATACGAGACATCTTGATTCCGTCCCTCATCCTTGTCGGTCGTCGTTACATCGATGACCACGGTGCCCGGGACTGCGTCTTCATTGACGGCGACCTTATACGTGCTTTGACTGAATACAGGCGCCTCATCGTTATAGTCAATCACTCTTATAACGACCTGATAAACATATACAAGACAAGGTTATATATAGCTCTATTTCAGGTGCAACTCACAACTAATATGTCAGTCGGTCTGTCAAATTTGTGACATCTCTGACAACATTATCCACCGTAATTTCATGTCTATATTGCGCAGTCTTTTGCTCATTTTGCTCCAGGCCAGAAAGGGTGGTGGGGGTGGGGGGTGGGGGGTGGTGCGTCTTATGTATTAGTATAAGCTTTTATCAATTTTGGTCTCAGAATTTTGGGTCAGAACGGCCTCTCTGATGTACAATTCAGCCCAAAAATGTGATATCATCAAAGGGAAACCACTCTTTCCTCTTGCCTACCGTATTGCAATAACCAATATTGTGGGCTACATTGTGTGTGTGTGTAATAATTGTATTCTATGTAATATTTGTAAAGCTTACGTGTATGATTCTTAAATGATGAAATAAAACTCAAACTCACAAGTCATTGTACATGTATTATCGTAAACCAACATAAAATGACCCAAACCAATCTAAGAAATAAAATGAGGTTAGATCCCTTCTTAAATTGGATGACCAAATTAAAGCTCTTTTGTTCCACTGAACTTTATCTGGACTAGGAGACTGGCCAAATAAAAACAGATTTTGCAACGTCGCAAATGCCAATATCGCAAATTAATAATAAATATATACAGAAGATGTTTTTAAAACAATTTGAGCAATAAATTCACTATTACCTAATCAGTACATGTATTCAGCAGTATATTTACTGGCAAGATTTTTGTTAACTTGGATGATTTTGTCCTGACCGACTTGGTTACATTACATTCTACCAAGTATTAATCGCTGTATTAATCAGCTATAGGACAAGTTTACACCATCACTCTCATAGCTACTCGAAGCTCCCCTCCCATTTGTGGATTGCACGAGTCTCTAACCGGGTACTACTATTAGCCTCTTCGTGCTAATCGGGTAGCAACCTAAGCTCATCCTATAGCCTAATATATCATGTGATTTCTATTTTTACGGCGATGCCATTTTATGTCAAATAAAATGATTAATTTTGATGAAATAAACAATGTTTATTAAAATATACGCAATATTTAGGCGGTCCCAATTAATAATTTCACTCCCGCGATGATGGATATAAGGTATACATTAAGCATAAGGTGTAAGATGTTAAGAATTTCTAGCGTGAAAAATTTAGAATGTGTTCTAATTTCGTGGGTTTTTTGGTATAACTTTTGTTCAATTTTTTTCTTGAAATATACCTAATAGAAGTTGGCACCCTTTCTCAGAGGTTTTCCCCGCGTGTTATCTATTAGTGCGCAATATAGACATGAAATTACGCTAAGTGACAACTATAGCGTGTTACACTTGCTTGCTAACGTATGATGAATGGCTTCCACAAGAATACGTGAATAGCACTCTGATGTCAAAATTGTAAATTTTCAAATTAAATTAAGAGATGAACCGGTGTTCATTTTTAAACAAATATGATGGAAGATTGTGCTGTCGTAGACAGCAACATCATCCACCAAAATTGTTTTAAAATGTACACCAATTTGTTTGCTACTGCAATCGCAAAAAGATAGAATGTTGGCACCAGAGTGACAAGGGTTAAAGGACGTTAATACATTTCTCGAGTCTATGATGGCTGCCATGATTTACTTTTCAACTAATCAGCGTAAAACCTAGGCTGTATACCTCAGTATATAATGCACTCAATCATAGAGGTGTAACCTATAATTTGGCAGAGTTGTGTAAAAGCCACCACACACATCTATTGGATATTTTGAAACTCATTTGAATGGAACCTCATGCTGCCTTAAGCTATAAGCAGAAAAACCATTCAGTCAAATAATTCTCAAAATATTCAATATGACAATTATTATGGAATAAAGAGTGTGATCCATGACACAGTTTCGTCTATGAAGACAAAATGGCCGCACTTACACATTACCAGTGGAGAGAGGGTAAAATATAGATAAATGTGATATCAATAAATGAACGCACTTAGCAGTGAATGATATGGAATCTACGTGCCACATTCTACCAGGACAATACATTTGAGATGAGTGTGCCTTTAAGGAACCACTAACTTGTAGATCAAAGAGTCATCACCATGGAAACTATTTTGAATTAAGTGACCACCTGTTGAGCGACAACCTGTGTTGAGTGACCACCTGTGTTAAGTGACCATCTGTGTTGAGTGACAACCTGTGTTGAGCGACCACCTGTGTTGAGCGACCACCTGTGTTGAGTGACCCGTGTTGAGTGACCACCTATGTTGAGCGACCACCTGTGTTGAGTGACCTGCGTTGAGCGACCACCCGTGTTGAGTGACAGGCTTCTTGTCTTCTTAACCCTTTACTCCTTAGTCATTCAAGAAAGAAAAATTTCAATTTTCTCTTGAAGTGTCCATTTGCAGACCAAGAGATGATTTTTGAAAATCTATCACTGAAATGACTGGCTCTGTTATTGAGCCAGTAATTCCAGTGATAAGCTTTCAAAAATATTCCTCACTTGGTCTACAAATGGGCATTTCATCAGACCGATCCAGCTATTTTTGACACCCTTGACTACTGAAGGGCTAGTGATTGTTTAACCCTTTTACGGCCAAACAGACATCTTTAATGGTCTTCACGATTGCCTCTTTACAGGCCAGGAGAAAACTATTTTGGAAAATTTATGATAGGAATGACTGGCTCGATAACCAAGCCTGTTATTCCAGCGGTCAATTAAAAATAATAGTCTCTTGGTCTGCAAATGGACATTTCTCAAGCCCACTTCAGAAGCCGTTCGTAGCTGATATAAGTGTTGTAGTGTTAAAATGTGATTCAGATGCACATGATAGGCCAAGCATCGTGTCAGAGTTACACATACCTGAGTAGTATTTCTAAGTCTCTCTCCAAATCGCGATTTATCTGTGGCTACCACTGTCAGGTTATACTCGCTCGTCTCTTCACGATCTAGGTATGTCAGCAAAGCAATCCACCCAGTTACTGGATCTATGGTGAAGATATTCGCTAGATCACCAATATCAGCTGCGAACGTATAACCAACACGTCCGGCATCGCCGTCATCGGCATCGCTAGCAACCACCTGTACGACCTTTAACCCTGGCTCTGCATTCTCCGGAACAAGTATCATGTAAGGATTAGCGGCAAATTGAGGATGGTTGTCATTCAGATCTCGGACATGTATGGTGACTTTCGTATGATCGACGAGTGGAGGGGACGTTTCTGTCTCTACACGGACAGTCAGCATATACTCTGCCACCCTTTCATGATCAAGATCTCCCAGAACAACAATCTGCTGCTTGGCATTTAACGCAAATTTAATCGGATAATTGCTCGTTTCCAGGTTACCAGCAACAATGGTGTATTTGATATCATCATCTTGCAGGCTCCAAGCATTGACTGCTCCGATAACACTACCCATGACCACATTCTCATCAATGAAGTATGAGTAGGACTTTCGCATGAACAATGGCGGTATATCTTCCGTCCCCATCACCAGTATGACTACAGCAACGTTATTTTCCAGAGCGGGACTACCTTGATCAGACGCACACACAAAGAACTGGTACACCTGATTCACTGCAACACAAAGGTCAAAGGTCAACTCAGTAGGAAAGAATTTAACCCTTTATCCCTTAACGACCAGAAATAACAAATTCATTATAATGTATGGAATGGATGGTTGAATATTTTGGAACCAATTTGACTGCGAGCAACAGGTTCCAGTCTAATTAGTTTCAAAATATTCAACAGCCTGTATGATTATGAGCCTGTTTATTTAGGTGAATCCCACTAATTGTTAATGCTGCTATACAAGAGACTGAGGGTCCGCGTCAAATCAATTATGAGGGTCAGAAATTCTAGACACTTGGTGTCAAGTTATTCTGAGGGTCAGGAATTCTATATAAGACACTATTAGGGTAGGTGTCAAGTCATTCTGAGGGGCAGGAATTCTATACAAGACACTTTGAGGGTATGTGTCCAGTCATTCTGAGGGTCAAGAATTCTATACAAGACACTTTGAGGGTAGGTGTCCAGTCATTCTGAGGGTCAGGTATTCGAACCATGGCTCAAAATGAAGATGATGTCGGTCTAAGTTAGGTGATCCAGAGTTCACATGTAGGAGATTATGACACTAGGGACCTGGGACTGCATTATGTCTAGCCTTAGACATTTTGATATACTTTAACATTCTACCAAATTCTCATATCAGACGACGTATGTTGCATGCCATGCGGGTCCTGCCCCTGCTTCACAAAGACCTTGACAGAAATTACCTCAATTCAGACTGAATTAAATATGAGGTCATCCCAGCAATGGCATCTAATGGACGTTTCCATTTTTAGCTATGCCACACCTATCTCTAGCTAATCCCCACCAGCACCTTGCTCGTGTTGGGATCGATCGATCTCTGAACTCACTGACTATCACTGACTATCAATTTCCAGAAAACTATACAGGTAAGCTATTGAAACTTTTGGAACTAATTTGACTGGGTGCTCCTGCTCCCTATGGCAGCAATAGAGTCCAGTCAAATTAGTTTCAAAATGTTCAACAGCATGTTTATTAAATAGTAGAGACATACAATTCGTACGTGTCGGACTATTAAGAATTAAAGACGGGCCATATAGAATCATTTATGATGTAATGATTATGACGTAATCCAACACACCGCTTAGCTGATTATGATGTCATATGACGTCAGACTGATAGATGGATAATCTGGAAAGGTGACTTCTCAAACATTTTGAACCCTTCTCAGAACCTGCTAAAACAAATTAGCTTCATATAAAAGACCAGTATTGCTCAGATGTCCACCGAGCAGGCGTTCCAGGTGTGACTCACGGTCAGTCCCTCCGTCGGTCCATCCGTTTCTGACTAAGCTGATTATATTTTATTTATAGCGTGTCGAAAATATTAAACAAGCAGCGTAGAATAAATTTGTAAATGTTATAATTTTTTCAAGGGAAATAACTGGCAGGTATGTAGAGTTCATTGAATCTCAAATGACAGAGCCGATCCTTAGGCAGAAAGTACTGATGTACCGAAGCTGAAATGAATTACGCATCTGTTTTAAAATTATAAACAGGAACCAAGAGTATAATACAAGGGAGATTACTCTGGAATATAAACAAATTTTGACGAAACCCAATCGAAAAATCTGGTCTTGTCACAGCTGTGGTATTTATGTATCACATTTAAGGCGAACAAAGGAGTGAATGTAAGCGTGACTGAGTGATAGAGCAGCAGGATCATACCTGAGCTAGTGAGGTCACCCGTGACACTGATGACCCCAGTATCTGGGTGAATGTCAAACAGCCTTCCAGCCCTGTTATCATCGTCATTATGATACAGAGAATAGTGTAATTCCTGATTGACACCTGAGTCAAAGTCTACAGCACGTACCTATAAAACAATAACACATGTTACTTCTGAGGTGACACACGCAGTCACGCACGCACACACACACATGCAAACACACACACATGTATGCACAAAGGTACACACGTACACGTACACGTTCACGCATGCATGCACACGCACACACACACACGTTTTCAATTATCTCAGAAAATGTCCATTTGCAGACCAAGAAGACTATTTTTGAAAATTTCCCACTGGAATGACTGGCTCGGTTATCGAGCCAGTCATTCCAGTGGGAAAGTTTCAAGAATAGTCTTCTCTTGAAATCTTGAAGAAATTCAAGGATTAAAGGGTTAACCTGACTGTTCTAAATGACAACTGAATGTGTGCGCATGAGTGTGCATGCAATCACGTGTGCGCGCATGAGTGTGCATGCAATCACGTGTGTGCGCATGAGCGTGTATGCAATCACGTGTGTGCGCATGAGCGTGTATGCATCCACGTGTGTGCGGTTTCTCAAAGCCACTGCAGAAGCCGTTTTTGGCCAATATGAGTGTTAAAGGGTTAATAAACAGATATGACAATTAATTACTGATAGATTGTTAACAATTTTTCATTCATACAATATATATTATTAGTTAGCTTGATCATCATGCACAAATTACTAAAATTTAATAATACAATCTGGAAATTCTGATGATAGTCTGAGCATCACATGCGGCTGCATACATGCGAGCGGTCATGTTTCCATGCGGCTGCATACATGCGAGCGGTCATGTTTCCATGCTGCTGCATACATGCGAGTGGTCATGTTTCTGTGGCTGTATACATGCGAGTGGTTATGTTTCAGTGTAGCTGCATACATGCTTGACATGCGAGTGGTCATGTTTCCATGCTGCTGCATACATGCGAGCGGTCATGTTCCCGTGCGACTGCATACCTGCGAGCGGTCATGTTCCCGTGCGGCTGCATACATGCGAGTGGTCATGTTTCTGTGTGGCTGCATACATGCGAGTGGTCATGTTTCTGTGTAGCTGCATACATGTGAGTAGTCATGTTTCTGTGTGGCTGCATACATGCGAGTGGTCATGTTTCTGTGTAGCTGCATACATGCGAGTGGTCATGTTTCTGTGTAGCTGCATACATGTGAGTGGTCATGTTTCTGTGTGGCTGCATACATGCGAGTCGTCATGTTTCTCTGTAGCTGCATACATGCGAGCGGTCATGTTCCCGTGCGGCTGCATACCTGCGAGCGATCATGTTCCCGTGCGACTGCATACGTGTGAGTGGTCATGTTTCTGTGCAGCTGTATACGTGTGAGTGGTCATGTTTCCGTGTGGCTGCATACGTGCGAGTGGTCATGTTTCTGTGCGGCTGCATACGTGCGAGTGGTCATGTTTCCGTGCGACTGTATACATGCGAGTGGTCATGTTTCCGTGCGACTGTATACATGCGAGTGGTCATGTTTCCATGCAGCGGCATACATGCGAGTGGTCATGTGTCTGTGCGGCTGCATACATGCGAGTGGTCATGTTTCCGTGTGGCTGCATACATGCAAGTGGTCTTGTTTCCGTGTGGCTGCATACATGTGAGTGATCATGCTTCCATGTGGCTGCATACATGCGAGTGGTCATGTTTCCGTGCGGCTGCGTACATGCGAGTAGTCATGACGTCAGTCGATTGTTTGGGGTGTTGAAAATGGCAGATGTTTGTGACCACAGAATTGTAATTCTGTTCTCAGAAAATTACATTACTTCTAGTAAAATGATAAGTATGATCTTAAACAACATCCCAATTAACATGCTAATGGTCAATATTGGTCAAGAAAGTTTTTCCTGATTTTGGTAGATTTACTGAATGACTGACTTGGATATCAAGGCGGTAAAATTTCACCAAAAATTGCCTTTTCTTGGTCTGCAAATGGCCATTCCTCGAGACCACTGCAGAGGCGGGTTTTGGCCGTCTTGATGTTTTATCTCCTTAATGGTTGTACCGGCCAAAACCGGCCTCTGATATGGTCTTCTTGAATGTCTATTTACAGGCCAAGAGAAAACAATTTTTGGAAATTTACCATTGGAATGACTGGCTCGATAACCGAGCTGCAATCACTCCAGTGACAAATGTTCAAAAATTGTATTCTCTTGACCTGTAAATGGGCATTCAATAAGATTTTAAAATTTTCTTGACCAAATTTGACCATTAAAGGGTTAACCCTTTAACACATGAATCTGTTCAAGAAAACTATTTTTGAAAATTTACCACAGGAATGGCTGGCTCGGTTATCCAGCCAGTCATTCCAGTGGGAAATATTCAAGTCTTGTCTTGGTCTGCAAATGGACATTTCTCAAGACCACTGCAGGAGGCATTTTTGGCTGATATGAGTGTTAATGGGTTAAGGCTCAATATAAAAATCATTACCATTAAATTTGTTTGAGATCCTCGATGTAGCAATCAGTTATGTAGAACAAGGGAGTTAACTCTAGGTAACAAGTTTAAGTGACTGCCTCTAAAGACACTTACATCTACTTGTTGTCATGACGACTTACCCGCAGAATTGATGTGTTGATCGTGGCATTATAGTGGATATTTCCCTTGTACTCCTCGAGCAGAAACTGTGGCACATGGTCATTCTGATCACGGACATTCACGTGGACGCGTGTGAACGCCATTCTACCCTGACCATCAGCGATAGCAACAGGAATATCATACTCACTCTGCTCTTCACGGTCAAGAATCGTGTTTGAGAATATCTCTCCTGAAAACAGCATGCATGGATAATGGTCAGGTGAAAAAATGAAAATGATGATCTTTAACATTGAAAACATTAAACAAGAGGTATCTGAATCTGAACAATATCTGCATCTATGGATATCTCGTAAAGTACTGGTCCAATCTGTCTAAAGTTTGTACACAAAAAATAGAGTGACTGTCACTGGGTTTAACTCAAGAAAGGGAGTGACTGTCACTGGGTTTAACACAACAAAGGGTGTGACTGTCACTAGGTTTAACACAAGAAAGGGAGTGAGTGTCACTAGGTTTAACACAAGAATGGATGTGACTGTCGCTAGGTTTAACACAAGAATGGATGTGACTGTCGCTAGGTTTAACACAAGAATGGATGTGACTGTCACTAGGTTTAACACAAGAAAGGGAGTGACTGTCGCTAGATTTAACACAAAAAAGGGTGTGACTGTCATTAGGTTTAACACAAGAAATGGAGTGACTGTCACTATAGTTAACACAAGGGAGTGACTGTCACTAGATTTAACACAAGAAAGGGAGTGACTGTCACTAGGTTTAACACAAGAAAGGGAGTGACTGTCACTAGTAGGTTTAACACAAGAAATGGTGTGACTGTCACTAGGTTCAACACAGGAAAGGGTGTGACTGTCACTAGGATTCTACAAATTTGGTCATGATCTAGAAAATCTAAAGAATGTGACAAAAACAGAATGGCAAGGATCTCCATTGTCAGATTGCTCTTGTTATATATGCAGATGTAAGGCTGAGGATACAAAGCGTTATAATACCACGGGGCCCCACAATACCGGCGTGACACTTTGAGGTCATAATCAATTACAGCATGAATGACTTGATTTTGTCCTTCTTAAAGGCGTAATAGTCCGACACGCTGTATGAATTGTATGTCTTTACTATTTAATACACATTCTGTCAAATATTTTGAAACTAATTTGATTGGGTGCTGTTACTGCCTAAATTAGTTTCAAAATATTCAACAGCTAACCTGCATATTTTTTTGGAAATTGATCATCAGGGAATTCAGGGATTGATCGATCCCAACACGAGTGAGGTGTGGGTGGAGCATAGCTAATACTGGATGAGTTGAACACAATGTCAAGCCAAGCATAGATATAAGCTGTTCAATAGTTTGAAGCTCATTTTACAGCAACAATTCACAGTCAAATTAGCTTCAGAATATTCAACATAACATTTTTACATGACAAAATCTTTTATTTTTGGTTCTTCAAGTTCAACGTGTTAATATTATAGACAACGGAATAAGGGGGGGGGGGGGGGGGGGGGGGGGTTGGCAGGACGTTCTCCCAGCAACCTAATGTCCCCCTCAGCATGCAACCATCATCTAGTGATATTTTTCTAATAATTGATAAAATAAACATTTTCTATATATATAAATATAAATGTCCACAATGGATTCGCAGAGACCAAATTTCTAATTTTTCTGGAGGAATACTTGCGGACGCTTGACTGTGGGTGGAGGTGGGGACACTCCGTCTCCGATCCACTCCCTGATATTGTCACCCAAAAAACCTTGTGATCAGTTAACTGCGATTACCTGTGTGCGTGTGCCATACTTACCAGTATCCCTGTCAATGCGGAATATGGACGACAGCCTGTCATTCATAATGTGATATGTCAGCGATTCATAGCTTCTCACATCATTTTCATGGATCATCACCATAGCAACGTGCAAGCCAGAGCCCATATTTTCAGGGAATTCCACTGTGTAGACATCCTGTGTGAACTTTGGCCAGGGAGAGTCCAGCATCTCTACCGCTATACTGACGCGTGCATAGCTGGAAAACACACCATCCGTCACGGACACATTCAGGAAGTACACAGCCTGAATATCATCACCCAGACTTTTTGCGAGGGAGACAACTCCGGAATATTGACTGATACGGAATGTTTCTTTATCATTCCCCGATATTATAGTATAAGCTAGCTGTCCAGAATCAGATGAGTCGGGATCATGTGCGGTGACAGCGGTAACAAACTGTCCACGCCTAGCTTGATCTGAAATGGTACAATCAAAGGATGGCTGGCTAAATTCAGGACAATTATCATTAGTATCAGTGATAATAATGTGCACAGGAACAACACTCCGCAGTGGCTTGTTACCGCTATCAGTCGCCACTGCCAAGAAATATAACTCCTGTGTTTGTTCACGGTCGACGGCGACTTGCAATGTCAAATCTCCTGTCTCTGTGTCAATGCTAAAATAAGCGCTGTCATTTCTGTCTACCGAGAAGTCATGAATATCATAAAGAACTTGTTGGTTGATGCCCGAGTCTTCATCCTGCGCTGAGAGACTGAGAATAAAGGCTCCCGGATGTACAGATTCTGACAGCATCTGCGTGTACATGTGACTTTGAAACACCGGCGACTTATCATTTACATCCTGAAAACAAAGACACAAGTAGTAAAGTAACCTACTACTAAAAGTAAAAATTGAAAAGGAACTGTGTACATTTTTCAACAATTTTGATGGACGATGTTGCTGTCCACCAAATTTGTTGAAAAATGAACATTAGTTCATCTTGTAATTTAATTTGAAAACTTTAAAAGTTTGACATCAGAATGGTAAAGATTAGACACCTGCATTTTTAGATTCTTAAATTCAATTACCTTTTTAGATTAACTCGTGTTATTTGTGGGAAACAAAACAGCTTTAACCCTTTAAACCCTGAATTTATTTCTGTGGTCGTCATACCCACCCTGAGTTTATTATAGTGATAGCATTGCCAAGATTTTAATTTTTTATGCTGCTACTGATAAACTATATCCATGACAGAAGAGTTGTTATTCTCCTACTGATAAACTCTATCCATGACAGGAGAGAGAGAGTTGTTATGCTGCTACTGATAAACTATATCCATGACAGGAGAGAGAGTTGTTATGCTGCTACTGATAAACTATATCCATGACAGAAGAGTTGTTATTCTCCTACTGATAAACTCTATCCATGACAGGAGAGAGAGAGTTGTTATGCTGCTACTGATAAACTATATCCATGACAGAAGAGTTGTTATTCTCCTACTGATAAACTCTATCCATGACAGGAGAGAGAGTTGTTATGCTGCTACTGATAAACTCTATCCATGACAGGAGAGAGAGTTGTTACGCTGCTACTGATAAACTCTATCCATGACAGGAGAGAGAGAGTTGTTATGCTGCTACTGATAAACTCTATCCATGACAGGAGAGAGTTGTTATGCTGCTACTGATAAACTCTATCCATGACAGGAGAGAGAGTTGTTACGCTGCTACTGATAAACTCTATCCATGACAGGAGAGAGAGTTGTTACGCTGCTACTGATAAACTCTATCCATGACAGGAGAGAGAGAGTTGTTATGCTGCTACTGATAAACTCTATCCATGACAGGAGAGAGAGTTGTTATGCTGCTACTGATAAACTCTATCCATGACAGGAGAGAGAGTTGTTACGCTGCTACTGATAAACTCTATCCATGACAGGAGAGAGAGAGTTGTTATGCTGCTACTGATAAACTCTATCCATGACAGGAGAGAGAGTTGTTATGCTGCTACTGATAAACTCTATCCATGACAGGAGAGAGAGTTGTTACGCTGCTACTGATAAACTCTATCCATGACAGGAGAGAGAGAGTTGTTATGCTGCTACTGATAAACTCTATCCATGACAGGAGAGAGAGAGTTGTTATGCTGCTACTGATAAACTATATCCATGACAGGAGAGAGAGAGAGTTGTTATGCTGCTACTGATAAACTATATCCATGACAGGAGAGTTGCTATGGATAAACTCTATCCATGACAGGAGTGTGTTGCTATGCTCCTACTGATAAACACCCATCCATGACAGGAGAGTTGTTCTGCTACTGATAAACTATATCCATGACAGGAGAGTTGTTCTGCTACTGATAAAATCTATCAACGACAGCAGAGTTGTTATGCTGCTACTGATAAACTCTATCCATGACAGGAGTTGTTATGCTGCTACTGATAAACTATCCATGATAGGAGAGTTGCTATGTTGCTACTGTATGAGGAGAGGTCCTATGCTGCTAGTGATGTCTAACAAAGGTGGCAAAGGCTGTTAAATTGCTGATTAATTATTATATATATGATTACGAATAAAATTAATAAACTTGCTAAAAAATAGAACGCAGAGAATACAGCTCAAAAAGGGGAGATAACTTGCACTGCCAGCTACATCTGTATATTTAGCATATATCGAAAGATATATAATATAATGAAAGATATATAATATAATGAGATATATATATATATATATATATATATATATATATATATATATATATATATATATATAAGGGCTTCAAAAATGTCTATATTGTCCAAGAATTGGCTTCGATGACTGGTAGATGTGATGTCCAGTCGGACAGCAATGTATGTATTTTGTTAAATCATTGTGAATAAAAAAAAAACCGGAAATGTATCTAATAGAAGTTGCATCTAAATTTCAGCAGCTTGTGTAAATAAAAAAAATTTGTGAGTTAAATAACGTATAAATGTTAAATAAAACGAGATTTGAAACAAAATCGTGCAATAACTTCGTGTTAATACCATCCAAATTATGCCACTTCCTTGTATGATATAACTATCAACGTAAAGTTATTTTAACAGGTACAAATATGCAGGTCGGATTGAATGTATAATATTCGGTTACCATCACGAAATGATATAGTACATTCTGAGTTCCCGAGTCCAGTATTTTAGATCCGTAAAATGCAGACGATTTTACCGAGTATTAATCAGCTCCTGCAATAGGACGAGTTTATGCTGTCACTCTTGTAGCTACTCGAAGCTCCTTCCTATATATGTGGATTGAGAAAGTCTCTACCCGGGTACTAATAATAGCATCATAGCGCTACTCAAGTAACGACCTAAACTCATCATACAAAGGGAGCCAATAAGCGGTAGCTAATAAATCCCGGAATTTCTATTTTATCTCGACGACATTTTATGTCAAACTTTGGATTAATTTTGATGAAATAAACAATGTTTATTAAAGTATGCACAATATTTAGGCGGTACCAATTAATAATTTCACTCCTGCGATGATGAATATAAGGTATACATTAAGCATAGGCGTAACATGGTAAGATTTTCTAGCGTCAAATGTGTTCTATTTTCATGCTATTTTTTCAATTTTGTCATGAAATATACCTAATAGAAGTCACCCACCCCATCCCACCCCCCACCCACCCACCCTTACTCGAAGCTTTTGATTTAGAAAATGTACAGCCCTTGTCCTATTAGAAGCCCGGGTATTACATCATGCATTTTCTCTGCCCCTCCACACAACCCCCCCCCCCCCACCACCAAAGTAACATGTCCGGCTGGGAAAATTCTGTTTCTGAAGCCCTGATATATATATATATATATATACACATATATATACATATACATATATATATATATATATATATATATATATATATATTTCAATTCAAATCTATAGTATATATCGCAATGCTATCTCTATTCTATATATAATTGTTTACTATAAAAGCTTGTCTTGTGAAATGATGCCAGTAGCAGGAATGTTAGATTATCCAGGTAATTGTTAATCTGTGATTAAACAGCTGAAAAACAGATTGACGAGTCTGTCTGTCCTCTTACCTGTATTTGAACGGCTACTGTAGTTTCAGAATAACTTCCCGTGAACACGTCCGTAGCACGAATAATCAGCCGATACCGCTGCTTTGTCTCATAATCGAGTGAATCAACAACATAAAGAACACCTGCGAATATTGATAGACAAGAAATGCATTTAAAAATCTTGCTGCTGCTGCAAGCCACCAGACAATAATTTCCATGAACAAAATCTCTTGACTTGAAATATTTTGAAAACAACTTGACTGAAAGTTGTTGGCTGCTAAGCCACCAACAACTTTCGGTCAAATTGTTTTCAAAACACTTAGCAGCTCCAGAGATATAACAGCGGGAATATGTCATCTTCAAAAACTCAGACTGTTAACAATATACTCAAAACACTCATGTCAAAAGCATTCCCGTTTCTGGAAGCAATTTAACAGAAAGTCATTGCTGTCTCATATACCACGGACTTTCAGTCAGATCTGCTTTCAAAATTATGGCAACATTTAAGTTTTATGTCGGTAACTCTTTAGTGGCCAAGAAAATATGAATTTCTGATTAATGGGTCAATTTGCAGGATACTTAGAGGGATACTTTCGAAAATTTGCAACTAGAATAACCGGCTCGATAACGAGCCAGCTATTTCAGTTGCAAATTTTCAAAACTTGCCCTCACTTGATCTGCAAATGGAACTTTTACAAGTCTTTTCCATTTGACAAGGGATAAAATCTGTGTTAGACTTTAGAAGTGAGATGAAAAATCCCTCTTCAATTGTAAGAAATTAGTCATGGACTTAATAACTACACATTTGTTAAGTTTTTTAAATTTTAAAGCCGGGTAATTTGCTATGAAATAATGTCTTGACAATCAGGTCATTAGTAGGCATAGCAACGTTCATAGCATCAAGAAGACACTGGGACTAGACAATTACAGGCACGGCATATGAAAGTAATACCAGCTATAAGCTAACAATAACAATAATTTCACACAATTTGTTGTTAAAATATTTGCATGGTTTTATATTAAGCTGAGTTTAAAGACGTTATTCATAATTAATGAAATGTGTTAAAACCATGGAGATCTTCATCCCGGTAGTGATGGTTAATTGGTCATAATTAATCCCACATCAGATAAACTATGACTGACCACCATGCTGGACTATGGTCATGCTGGCAGCTGGATAGAATACAAATTTGATGTCAATATTCTATCAATAGCAAAGATACTGGTGTACATTTTCCAACAGTTTTGGTGGACAATGTTGCTGTCATATAGTCCACCAAAACTGTCGAAAAATGAACACCAGTTAATCTTTTAATTTAATTTCAAAATCAAAAATTATTGACATCAGACTGGTAAGGGTTAAAAGCTCAATATCATGCAGTTAGCCATTATATTTATATTAACCTGTCTATAGCAACCACCTCTGTTTGTATGTACATACCATATAGCTATAACAACCACCTGTGTTTGTATGTACATACCATATAGCTATACCCTTTCTATAACAACCACCTCTGTTTGTATGTACATACCATATAGCTATACCCTGTCTATAACAACCACCTCTGTTTGTATGTACATACCATATAGCTATACCCTGTCTATAACAACCACCTCTGTTTGTATGTACATACATATAGCTTTAACAACCACCTCTGTTTCTATGTACATACCATATAGCTATAACAACCACCTGTGTTTGTATGTACATACCATATAGCTATACCCTGTCTATAACAACCACCTCTGTTTCTATGTACATACCATACAGCTATACCCTGTCTATAACAACCACCTGTGTTTGTATGTACATACCATATAGCTATACCCTGTCTATAACAACCACCTCTGTTTCTATGTACATACCATATAGCTATAACAACCACCTGTGTTTGTATGTACATACCATACAGCTATACCCTGTCTATAACAACCACCTGTGTTTGTATGTACATACCATATAGCTATACCCGCTCTATAATAACCACCTCTGTTTGTATGTACATACCATACAGCTATAACCTGTCTATAGCAACCACCTCTGTTTGTATGTACATACAATATAGCTATACCCTGTCTATAACAACTAGCTCTGTTTGTATGTACATACCATATAGCTATAACCTGTCTATAACAAACCACCTCTGTTTGTATGTACATACCACATAGCTATACCCTCTCTATAACAACCACCTCTGTTTGTATACATGTACCATATAGCTATTATTCAATGTAAAATTTTTAATGGGATTGCCCAGGAATGGAAACTAGCGCTCTCTTACTAAAAATACAACTATAATTAAAGTCATGTGATGTAAATCAGTATTCTGTAGTAAGATTGCACAATATTATCAAAGATCTCAAAATATTTAAAAATTGTCCTTTTATAGAATACAATGTAAAAATAATGAAAAAGTATTCTGTCAATCTGTCATATCCTTATTATTCTCATCCCTTTAATGGTCAAATTTTGTCAAGAAAATTTAAAATCTGACTATTGAATGTCCATTTACAAGCCAAGAGAATACAATTCTTGAAAATTTATCACAGGAATGGCTGGCTCGGTTATTGATCCAATCATTCCAGTGGTAAATTTTCAAAAATTGTATTCTCTTGGCCTGTAAATGACCATTCCACAAGACCATAAGAGACTGATTTTGGCCCGCTTGACCATTAATGCTTTAACTCATATCAGCCAAAAATGGCTTCTGCAGAGGTCTTGAAAAAGGTCCATTTGCATACCACAAGAAAACTGTTTTTAAAAATTTACCACTGGAATGACTGGCTCGATAACCGAGCCAGTCATTCCAGTGGTAAATTGTCAAAAATAGTCTTCTCTTGGTCTGCAAATGGACATTTTCTATGAGAAAATTTATATTTTCTTGAATAAATTCGAGGGTTAAAGGGTTAATTTTAAAGTTGCTTTTAAAAATTTAACTTTCTTAACCTAACTAAATAGGGAGAGTACAGATCTTTCTTATGTAATTTCTGTCGATAAGAAAAGGACCTACTTTCAGAAAACCTTAGAAATTTACAAAAAGAATTTAATAGCAAAGTAGACCTTAACAATAAAGTTGTTCAAGTCTTGAAAACCAGAGGCCGCCACCACCACCACCAGCACCATGAAAACTAAAATCAGGATGCATTAGTCTGTTAAACATCTGTTTAATGATTCACGCACACAGATGACACCAGATAAAATATAAACTTATGTTTAAATTAACTCAATCTTTAACCTGTAATGGTCAAGTTGGTCTTACTACGTTAAAACAATATAAATAATTAAAGCATATAGTTGTACTGGTCAAATTTTGGAGTTACCTCCCTTGCTCTAAACTTGCCGTGTATAGATGAGTAAATCTTTTCGGGTACACTTTCCGAGTTATGCAGTTAGTGGTCATTATATAGTGTTACTTTGAATTACACTCTAAAGCTTATCATGTCAGACAGTGCAAAAGCCATACTTTTGCCAAAACACCAGATACATCATATTCTTTACAACAAATATTAGCATTTTAAAATTATTTGACTTTGAATACGTAAATGTTCACCAGTTTGTTGTATTGAAATTGACATACTGGCATTTCCGGGATAAAACGGTTAACAAGTAAAGCTGACACAAAGCTTAAAGCGGCAGCAACATAAAAGCAATCAAACCTGTCTTCATAGCGACAACCTTAATATGAACGCCCAAAATCTGCTCTCTTAAGGCTGAAGTGATGTGCATCAATGCCTGGAATCGCAATAGTCACTTGATACCAAACACTGGCCTGCATTGGCACCTTTATATTACTGTTATCCGCTAAGACATTTTACTCTGCCACTCCAGCTTTAACCCATTGTCCTGTCACCCCAGCTTTAACTCATTGTACTGTCACTCTAGTTTTAACTCATTGTACTGTCACTCCAGCTTTAACACATTGTCCTGTCACTCCAGCTTTAACCCATTGCCCTGTCAGTCCAGCTTTAACCCATTGTCCTGTCAGTGCAGCTTTAACCCATTGTTCTGTCACTCCAGCTTTAACTCATTGTACTGTCACTCCAGCTTTAACCCATTAAACTGACACTCCTGCTTCAACTCATTGTACTGTCACTCCAGCTTTAACTCATTGTACTGTCACTCCAGCTTTAACTCATTGTCCTGTCACTCCAGCTTTAACCAATTGTCCTGTCAGTCTAGCTTTAACCCATTGTACTGTCACTCCAGCTTTAACTCATTGTACTGTCACTCCATCTTTAACCCATTGTACTGTCACTCCAGCTTTAACACATTGTCCTGTCACTCCAGCTTTAACCCATTGCCTGTCAGTCCAGCTTTAACCCATTGTCCTGTCAGTGCAGCTTTAACCCATTGTTCTGTCACTCCAGCTTTAACTCATTGTACTGTCACTCCAGCTTTAACCCATTAAACTGACACTCCTGCTTTAACTCATTGTACTGTCACTCCAGCTTTAACTCATTGTACTGTCACTCCAGCTTTAACTCATTGTCCTGTCACTCCAGCTTTAACCCATTGTACTCTGTCACTCCAGCTTTAACCCATTGTACTGTCACTCCAGCTTTAACTCATTGTACTGTCACTCCATCTTTAACCCATTGTACTGTCACTCCAGCTTTAACCCATTGTACTGTCACGCCAGCTTTAACTTAACTCATTATACTGTTACCCCAGTTTTAACTCATTGTACTGTCACTCCAGCTTTAACACTTTGTACTCTGTCCCTCCAGCTTTTACCCATTGTACTGTCCCTCCAGCTTTTACCTGTTGTACTCTGTCCCTCCAGACAAGTTGATTGTCTGGACTGAGGAAATATTTTGTTGTCGTCAGAAAATACTAACACATCAAAACAAGTTTGTGATGCCTTATGGCTGCCAAAGTAGTTGTCTTGTTAGACAGACCCTACCGGTTCACGTAACCGAATAGTGCTCAGTAGTGGTAAACACACAATTTCTCACAGACAATCGCAACTTAAGAGCGCAATATTTTGGAAAACTTTGCACTGGAATATAATCTGTGCTAAGTTTTCTAAAATATCATTCTCTTGATCTGCAAATGAACATTTCTTAAAATCACTGGAGAAACTGTTTTTGGATGGTTTGGTCACAAAACATAAATACGAGAAATGAAAATGATAAAAGCATCTCATGCATCGCTGGTGCATTACATCATATACAGGCAGATACAGCTTAGGATACACTGTGGCATCTACTTAACCCTTTAATGGTCAACCATCCTAAAAATGGCTTCTGCAGCGGTGTTGATAAATGTACATTTGCAGACCAAGAAGACTATTTTTTTAATTTGCCACCGGAATGACGGGCACGGCTCGGTGCTATTTTAAAAAATAATCATCTCTTGTTCTGGAAATTGACATTTTTAAGGAGAAAATTGAAATTTTCTTGAACAAATTTGAGTGTTAAAGGGTCAATGTAGTATAATAGAGTTAGTAGAACATGAATTAAGCATAAATCTGAGGAACTTGAGCAAGCACTGTACCAAACAGCAGCACCGCATGGGCATGGACAAGGATGATGTGCGGACGATGCAGGGTATTGGTGCAGCCCTTGCTCTTGCCAGAAGCATGGGAAGCATGGCACATAGATACAAAAACATTCTGCAGATCTTTGAGGATTTGAGGGGTAGGGATAGTACGTGTTGGTGGTGGTGGTGGTGGTGGTGGAAGCAGTAACGTTAGTTCTGTCATCTGCGGTGGTGGTAGTGCCACAAACACATTGGATCAAGCAGTATTTATCATATGCAGCTTAGCCTTTCAGTTGCAGCTTGGCTAAAATATTCAGCTCCAGACTTTTAAAAAGGATCTTACGGTGTAATTTAATATCAAACTTTTTATCTGAACTTTAAGAACTTCTAAGTGAGTTAATACTATTTATCATATTTATAATATTCAAACCCATTCACGTCATTTTCTTTTAAATTGGTCCTTTAAGATTTCTGAGCTTTTTGTTAAAATTTATCAAGCTATTTCATTCTACAACATTTTACCAGAACCACAACAACTTCTAGCAAGTGTCATATATACTATTTGGTTAAAATCGGTCCAGTGGTTCTGGAGGTGATATTTTCAATTTCCCATTGCTTTACTATGGGGGTCTTTATCAGTAAATAAATCCAAGATGGTCACCAATCCGTTATTTAGAAAAGAAATCAGCCAAGAATCCTAAGTAGCCGCCACCCAAATTGGCCGATTGGCTTCGTTTGAACAAACTTGGATCTCCATGCCCTAAGGATGCTTCCTGCCAAATACAAGAGGCCCAAGGGGCCTGTATCGCTCACCTGGACCATAGGCATCTCAACTAGAATGGTCATTAACAATAAGTAAAACTCTAATGAGTTGAGCAGACTTGTGACAAAAAAACAGAGGCCATGTTTCTTTATGTATCAACCTCTCTTGAACAAACTTTAATGGCCCTTAGTCATCGATACCATATCTCCAAAATTTCAGCCCAATCCGTTCAGTGGCTCTGGAGACCAAGTTGCTTTCATGAAAACCAGACCATACAAGATGGCCGCCCAACCATTTGGCAAATCAAGTTCCCTTGAACAGACTTGGTTTAGCCCGTGCCCTAAATGATATTTTATGACTTTTGAAATAATCGCTCAGTTTCGGCAAAGATTTTGACATTTCTAAAAATCAGCCAAATCCAAGATGGCCGCCGGACAAATTGGCTGATTGGCTTCATTTGAACAGTTGAATCTCCACAACCTAAGGATGCTTCTGCCCAATATAATTGAAATCGGTCCAGTAGTTCTAGAAGACAATTTAAATTTCCAATTTCTTTAGTATTCCAGCTTTTGGCAGGAAAATGACCCAAGATGGCCACCAAACCATTTATCCGATAGTTTCAAAAATTGCAAATTTGAGATCAGAATACCCAGCACATATAAAACCAATTTGAGCCTCAAAATCCATCAAATAAAAAAAAACAATATGGCCAATAAAACAAACTGTGTTTTGATTAGCCCACGGCAGCCATGTTATTTGGCGGATCAACCTCCCGTGAACAAAGTTTAATGCCCCTTACCCATAACCATATCTGCCAAATTTCGGCACGATCCCTTCAGTGGTTCTGGAGAAGTCGTTTTCGCTAAAACTAGGTCAATCAGGATGGTGCCAAACCATGGGACCAATCAAGTTCCCTTGAACAAACTTTGTTCAGCTCTTGCCTTAGATCATATTTCGTGGGGTTTGTTTCAATCCACCAAGCGGTTTCGCAGAAGATTTTTAGACGTTTCTAAAAATTGGCCAAAAATCAAGATGGCCATCGGCCACGATCGGCTTCATTTGAACAAACTTGAATCTCTATACCCTAAGGATGTTTCTGCCAAATAAAATTGAAATCGGCCCAGAAGTTCTCGAGAAGACATTTTAAATTTCCCATTGCTTTAGTATGGGAGCTTTTGGGGGGGAAATGATCCAAGATGGCTGCCAAACCATTTATCCGACAGTTTTAAAACTTGCAAATTTGTGATCAGAATACCAAAAAACATATATAAAACCAATTTCAGCCTGAAAATCCATCAAATAAAAAAATCCAATATGGCCACCAAACATGCTGTATTTTGATTGGCTCACTGCGGCCATGTTTTTTGATGGATCAACTTCCCTTTAACTAACTTTAATGGCCCTTAGACCCTAATCATATCTGCCAAATTTTGGCCCAATCCCTTCAGCGGTTCTGGAGAAGTCATTTTCGCTAAAACTAGGTCACCCAAAATGGCCGCCAAACCATTTGACCAATCAAGTTCCCTTGAACAAACTTGGTTCAACTCTTGCCCTAGATCACATATCATGGGGTTTGCTTCAATCCACCAAGCGGTTTCGGAGATTTTTTTAAAGACATTTCCTAAAATCGGCAGAAATCCAAGGTGGCCGCCGGCTTCATTTGAACAAACTTGGATCCCTATGCCCTAAGGATACTTCCTGCCAAATATAGTTGAAATCAGCCCAGTGGTTCTTGAGAAGTTGTTTAAAGAAAAAAGTTGATGGATGGATGGACAGATGGACGGACAGACACCGGACAGACACCGGACGGTCGCCCTGGCATAAGCTCATTTGACCATTCTGCCCAGGGGAGCTAATAATTAAAATCAGCCCTTTGGTTCTTGTCGTTTAAAGGAAAAGTTGACGGATGGATGGATGAACGCAGGACGCCGGATGGTCGCCACGGCATAAGCTCACTTGGCCATTGTGACAAACAATATTGTTACATTATTGCTGGTAGGTTTGATTTATTAAACCCCAAAATTGGCCATCAAAATTTCAATTTTCTCAGACAATGTCGATTTCAAGAACATGAAATGAATACAGTAGTTTGGAAATAACTTAACATGAAGCTGTCTTATAAAATTAATTTATGCGCGAAAGCTAGTAAAAAATCAATAAAGTTAGTCTTAGAAGATATCAGCTTTAGTTTAAGCAAGCTTATATCTCATTGCATGGCAGTTATTAAACTATTAATTATGTTTGTTAAAACGTAAAAATAGAAACCTGTTAGTTAGTACAATTTTGAACACGATGTACCGGTAAGAAATATTCGATTCAATATTCTGGATATAATTTGAGTTTATTTTGTTTTGGAAACAGCTTGGGTTTTTTTGCTAGCAACTTCTGCTGTAACTCCTATAATAGAGGCATCAATAACATGTCAGATTAGAATTGAAAATGTCACAAAGCTAGCTTAATATCAAGTGGACAGTCAGTCACAGAGATTACCATAAATTCTGAATTACAAATCCTGTAATTAAAATACGTATTATATAAATTTGGTCTACCATAGTCGGGGAATTTGGAGCATGACAAAGTCAATGGTTTTCCAAGGAAAGTTCTAATTCTGCTTAAATTCAAGGACTTTTAAAGCCTTGAAAATGCAAGGATTTTCAAGCAATTTCACGGTTGTTGGAACCCTGAATGTGTGTAAAACATTTTTACTTATTTCAGGATATTCTACCCCACCCATCCCACAACAATCACCACCAGAACCATCACCACCATTAGGTATATAAAATAAGATGTTAGACTTCAAAATGGACAGGATCTCAGAATATGGCAATACAAATCATTTCTACAATTTTTTTTTTTCTTCCCTTATTGTCTATCTTATAACGATGGCTACTCTGTTGTACACACCCAGCATCTAATTTCTATCTGATTACATTGCCCGTAGATGGGGGGTGGGTGGCTGTTGTGACAGTCATGGTGGCGGCAGTAGCTGAGGTGGAAGTGGTGGTGGTGCCGGTGATGGCAGTCGTGGTGATAAGCCAGCAGCATGCAAGCAAAATGCAGAATATATACGGTGGATTATTGATGCTAAAAAAACTCAAAACAAATCAAAAAAAACAACTATGACGTGTTCCATTGGCGGAACAGGCAGCCAGCAATTTGTGTTTTTTACTCACTTGGGCCCAAATCATCCATGGCTGAATTATAAACACACCAAAAATGAAGAAAGGGTGGCGAAGGAGGAGGGGGAGGAAAAAAGACATTAATAATGACGGTTGTAATCAACAAATAGTATTAATAAGAATAATAATGTAATTATAATTATGAAGCGCATAGATCAGGGGATTAATGTGCCAGTAACCCTTTAATACTCAACTCTCTTAAAGAAACTTCACAAACAAAATGTCCATTTACAGACAAAGAAATGTATTTTCTAAAATTTACCACTAGAATGACTGGCTCGATTACCAACCCAGACATTTGAGGGATAAATTTTCAAAAATAGTCTCTTGTTCTGCAAACGGGTATTTCTCGAGACGACTGCAGAAACAATTTCTGAGCGACTTGAGTGTTAAAGAGCTAAAGCTTATTCCAAGCTTATTATACACCGCTTTACTGGTCATAACCATTCAGTAGAGAATGACCATCTGCTGCTGTCCAGTGAAGAATAGGCTACTATAGCTGCACCCAATGCAATGTTGTTACACATTTGGCTGACCATCAGACAGACAGACAACTAGCTGACAGCTTTGGCTTCTAAAACATTTTTCTGTCGGCGTACACACAGAGCGTTATCAACCTCAATGTAGATGACATTTTGTGATGGATTGACCAATCGAAATGCAAGCGCTAGAATTTCAATTTGTTACAATGCTGAGATGTTTGTCATTGCCTACATTGTCTTATAAATACAATGGTATTCTATCATGAAATAGTCTACACTGTAATGGTCCACATTGGCTAGGAGAATAAACTAGAGATTATTTTTGAAAATTTACCCAGGCTTGAATGACTGGCTCGTTTATCGAGCCAGGCATTTCAGTGGGTAATTTGCAAAAATACTCTCCTCTTGGCCTGCAAATGGTCACTTCTCAAGATGACTGCAGAGGCCTATTTTGTCCGGCTTGACCAATAAACAGTTAATCTTGGAATAAGGTTAAGACATGGCGACATATTATAGCAAACATTTTTATAACAGCCCGGTTTACTGGCCTAGTGCTTCTACTACCAGGTAATTATGGATGATTTCAGAGCTAAAACTGCGATAATATTCTGAGATATTACAATGTGAACGCTTAAGAAGTCTGTCAGATTTTCTGACAGCTAGTCAAGGTTTCAGTGATTCCAGGAACACTTCCATAGTAGCTTCAGTTCTTAATGGGAATAGAAATTATTGTCAATACACAACAGCAATAGGCTGCATGTCACGCTAATGTAAAATGTTCAAATATCAACAACACGTCAAACATTGGGAGAATCTGTGTGCAAGAATGAATACATCAATGGGATAAATTTGGGTGCGGAAAAACATCAGGCAAATTCAAAACTGTGCAAAGATGGTAAGAAATTACACACAATATAAACAGGTATAAAACATACATGTAGCCTGCTTTACAGCCATGCTTGAGAGGTCAAGCCAAGAACGGTGCTTCTCTAAAAAATGTGGCAACATTAATTGCTACAGTATGCTATGACCACAAAACACATTTCTATAGCAAACAGCTTAAACTAACCCGTTAACTTTCAAGATTGGTTAAGAAAACCAAAATTTCAGATTAACGAATTTCCATTTACAAGCAAGAAGTCTATTTTTGAAAATCTACCATTTGAATGACGGAGTTTGTCATTGAGCCAGTCATTCCAATGGACTAATGGTAGATTTTCAGAAATAGTCTGCTTTTAGCCATCAAATTGACATTCCTCAATCAGAAGCCATGCTTTGTATGGCTCAATCATTAAAGAAAGACCAGAAGAGCATCTATTGCTACTCCTAAGCGAGACTCCACTCTGTGTTTATATCTAGTACATCATGATTGCTTCTACCCAGCACTGCAATACAAGCTTATTAGTGCTCACAACTTGAGCACAATAAAGAGATTATTGCAACATGCGTCACAAAGACGTACGATAGATGTAATTTAATTTTAACCATTTAACCCTCAAATTTATCCAAGAAAATTTAAATTTTCAGATAGATGACCATTTGTATATCAAGAGTGGATGAAAATCTCCATGTGAGAGAACTAGAAGGTCTGCTAGGTGCAGACAGATTACATGCATGAGTGCGATTTACCCTGGTCAGAGTTATAGGACAGTTATCTAGAGTTCTACACTAATACTAAAATCCTGATCTGGTATATAAGACTAGAACATCCTAACTCAGGCCTGCAACCTTCAAACAGGTGTAACAATCTAGGGATGGAAGACGGTAAGAACAATTATATTTCAAAGAGAGATACCATGAGAATGAATGTGGGAATGGAGAGGTTGATGAGGGATGAACGAGTATGATGAGAATAGGGTTGCAAAGGAATGGAAACTATCTGGGAATTTTGGAAACTTTCCATGGAATATTTCGGGAATTTTCAGAAGGCTGGAATATTTCATTGTGAAACCTATTCATGCATACATTGACATTTTATTTAAAAAACAATAATAATTTGCATTTTGTCAAGATAATCATATGGTTAAATATATTGCTATCTCATTTACCTTGATAAATGTATATTTATGTTGAAACTTACATAAAACTGTCATTAGAGAGATTACCCTTACCGACCGACAATGGTGTAAATATGAAGGCTGCCTGGGAGCACAGAATGTTCGCACACACACAAGACCTGTGCAAGCAGCACATAGACTCAACCTTCTTCTTGAACATTATCGTGAGATTGAATACCATGGACGTCATCCTCAAGAAGGCAATGGTTGAAAACACACACATGTATATAACATCATCAAGTGATAAATGCAGCTTTTTCTCCAAAACAAACATTGAATAAAAAGGAATACAAGCCTGAAGTTGCCAAGCAAAGCCACTAAAACCAAGTTGGGAGAAGTCAAAATGTATGACGGTCAGCTCTAGGGGAATGGGTCTCTAAGAATTGACAATCAGGTAGCAGCTGACAAATGAAGAAGACAACAATGTATTTTGGACACGAGCAGCATGATAACCATTCAAGCAATTGCTATTGCAATACATGTAGCCATTGTATGAAAGACTGAGGGTGATAATGTTCCAAATCTATTCCAGCATCTTGAAGCAAAATAGACTTCACTTTCTGCTTCATCAGTGCTGAAACAAGAGGAATAAGCACTTAGTGAAACTCAACATATGTCTATACCACAGGCATGTTGGAAATATATCAAGGAGTTTTCAAATTATCCAGCAGTTAACATCTTTCCAAGGAATTTCAAGTTCTCTGGTGAGGACAGTTTTTGCCGAAACCAATTCATGACACTGTGTCTATTCATAATATCTCCATTTAAAGCAAATAAAAGTATAAGTTCAAACTCTATGAGAACTGACCATGCAAGACAATTTTGACAAATTTTAACTCTTTCAAGTGAGATATCTCTGACGAATATGGATGGATCTTGTCAAAAACAACAAAAACAAGACATTTCGCTTATTCCTAACATATCTGATGAAAGAAAATTTGTGAGTGTAAAGTTCAAAAGCTCTCCGAGACCTGTGCTAGGCAAGAATCAAACAGATAGATGGACAAATGAGTGGATGACAAGCACAATGACATAATACAAGTACACTGTGTTCAGCTCCATAAAACTCAATTGACAATTTCATTACTGATCGAGCAGAGTTCTGCATGAAGTCAATACATGCTGCTGCCAACATGCTAGATCATGGGTATACATGAGTCACTCACTGTAGTGAGAAAGTGGCCAAGGATTATTCTGGATAGATAGCATAGCAAGGATCTTGAAGACAGTTAACCCGTACTACTTTGATGTTAAAATTTTTAATTCTAAAATTAAATTAACAGATGAACTGGTGCTCATTTTTTAACAAATTTGGTGAGAGATGGTGCTGTCATAGACAGCAACATCTTCAACCAAAATTGTTTTAAAAGTTACCCCAGTTTCTTTGATATTGACACAGTAAAAGATAGAATATAGACATCAGAGTGGTAAGAGTTAAAACAAACTACAGTAGTCATGTTGGCAAAATATTGAAAAGATTGTCTGTGGGAAGTAGAATCTACATGCGTCCACTACAAGGTGGATGGGTCCTTATGATTTAGAAATAGTGTCATTCATTGCAACAAGTCCTCATTGGTCAGCATCTGTAGAATGAAACTGGTAATGACATATCTGTATCTCATTGAAGTAAACGGACAGTTCATCTTCAGTAAATTGAGCTTGATGGTGTTCCCTTAATGTTTTAAATAGAATGTTATATTTCTTACTCTCACATATACAGTGTCGATGAATTCACAAGTGTGAACATGATATTTAGGTTCATGAATCAAATTTTGTGAATTCTGAAATAAATAATTTAAAGCTGATATAAAATATTTAATCAGTTTGTAATGTCATCTAAGATGTAATACCATGTTATGAGTACGAGTTAAAATACTAGTAGAATGTTGGTATAGGTATTTAGATCTAGGAAAATAAATTTGTTGATAGTTGCCAAAATTTCTTGAAAATTCCCACTATTCCCCGAAAGTTCCCAAAATTCCCATGGAAATTTACCAGCTTAAAAATTTCTGGAAATCTTGCAACCCTAGATGAGGATGAATGTGAGAATGGTGAGGCTGATGAGGGATGAAGGAGTATGATGAGAATGAATGTGAGAATGGTGAGGCTGATGAGGGATGAAGGAGTATGATGAGAATGAATTTAGAGAATAGAGACTGATGAAGGAGTATGAGAATAAATGTGAGAATGGAGAGGTTGATGAGGGACGAAGGAGTGGATGAAGGAGTATGATGAGAATGAATGTGAGAATGGAGAGGTTGATGAGGGACGAAGGAGTGGATGAAGGAGTATGACGAGAATGAATGTGAGAATGGAGTAGATGAAGGAGTATGATGAGAATGAATGTGAGAATGGAGTAGATGAAGGAGTATGATGAGAATGAATGTGAGAATGGAGAGGTTGATGAGGGATGAAGGAGTAGATGAAGGAGTATGATGAGAATGAATGTGAGAATGGAGAGGTTGATGAGGGACGAAGGAGTGGATGAAGGAGTATGACGAGAATGAATGTGAGAATGGAGAGGTTGATGAGGGATGAAGGAGTAGATGGAGGAGTATGCTGAGAATGAATGTGAGAATGGAGAGGTTGATGAGGGATGAAGGAGTAGATGAAGGAGTATGATGAGAATGAATGTGAGAATGGAGAGGTTGATGAGGGATGAAGGAGTGGATGAAGGAGTATAATGAGAATGAATGTGACAATGGAGAGGTTGATGAGGGATGAAGGAGTGGATGAAGGAGTATGACAAGAATGAATGTGAGAATGGAGAGGTTGATGAGGGATGAAGGAGTAGATGAAGGAGTATGATGAGAATGAATGTGAGAATGGAGAGGTTGATGAGGGATGAAGGAGTGGATGAAGGAGTATGACGAGAATGAATGTGAGAATGGAGAGGTTGATGAGGGACGAAGGAGTAGATGAAGGAGTATGATGAGAATGAATGTGAGAATGGAGAGGTTGATGAGGGATGAAGGAGTATGATGAGAATGAACGTGAGAATGGAGTGGATGAAGGAGTGGATAAAGGAGTAGATGAAGGAGTATGATGAGAATGTGAGAATGGAGAGGTCGATGAGGGATGAAGGAGTATGACGATAATGGGGAAGACTATGCTATTTTACTTTACATCTGAGAAGGGAAATGTTTCCAAAATGAACACTAGTATCTTACAAAAAGAAATGTTTGGAATTTAGTAATCTAAAACCTTGGGGTCCGAAATTAATAACATAACTAATAGAAAATTATATAGCAGATTTGTCAAACTGACCTGTGTTGAAGTCGACATCAAACTCTCCGTAGATATCGCCCTCGGTTATACTGTATAACAGTTTATGTCCACTTGGACTCGTCGCTTGTAGGCTCATTACCGCGGTGTTTACACGTATGTCTTCCGGCACACTGACTCTATAGTACTGCTTATCAAAGACAGGTGCTTCAACCATAATCACCTTGACCGTGACTATGGACTGTGACCTCATCACTGGATAACCTGAAAACAGACACTCATGATAGAACACTTACACGGTTAACATTAGTCAAGAATTTCTGTTTAAAGGATAACTAATCCCATCTCTTGATAGCTATTCAGGTGATCTAACACGCCGGTCATAAACTATCCAGGTAATTTTAAGCTTTTTATCACGCCGCTAAGGAAAGATATTCAAGATTTTGTAGTTAAATATGTTGGTACATTTCTACACCCTATGATGGCCGTCATGATTTACTTTTCAACAAATCAGAAAAACCCTAGTGTGTATGCCTCAGTATATACGCTCAGTCATAGAGGTGCCAGCTATAGTTTGGCAATGTGGTATAAAAGCAATCCTATAGGTAAGCTGCTGAATATTTTGAAACCAATTTGATTGGAAGTTGTTGCTGCCATAGGCAGCAACAACTTCCAGTCAAATTAGTTTCAAAATACTCAATGGGATGATCATTACATAATAAAGAATGTGATGCATAGGAGCTTACATGACATCACACACAATAGCTTGAGGAGACAAAATGGTGTCGATCACTGTTCAACATTTACTCGATGTTACAAAACAGATAATTGCGATACAGATCAGGGAATGTGACAGGATATGAATGATATTGAATCTATAAACCATATTCTATCGGTGCAATACAATATTTGAGATGAGATTAGCATCGCTTTAATCAATGTCCGTTTGCAGACCAACAGAATATTTTTGAAAACTTAAAACTAGACCGAGCCAGTCATTCTAGTGTTAAATTATCAAAAACATTCTCTTAGACTGCAAATAGCCCATTCTCAAGTGCACTGTCGAAACCATGTTTTGGCTGGACTGACCATTAACTTCTAACACACAACCGAACCGGCCATTGTAGCTGTCTTGGGAAATCTCCATTTGCAGGCCAAGATGACTATTTTTGAAGATTTACCACTGGAATGACTGGTTTGGTAATCCAGCCAGTCATTCCAGTGGTAGATTTTCAAAAACTCTTCTCATGGCCTACAAATGGAGATTTACTATGAGAAAATTGAAATATGCATGACCAAATCTGACCATTAAAGGGTTAAAATGCTTCAACTCTTTCATTACAAAAAAGACTCCTAATTTCCTAAAACGCCGATCATAGTTTAGATTGAGTCCATAATGCTGCAATGGTGTTTAGAAATGTTCCATTTGCAGGCCAAGAGAAGACTATTTTTGAAAATGTATCACTGGAATGCCTGGCTCGAGAAGCGAGCCAGTCATTCCAGTGATACATTTTCAAAAATAGTCTTATCTAGGTCTGCAAATGGAGATACATTCACCGCACAAAATGTCAACATTCATGACTGATCGGATTAAAGAATAATTGTTTTAAAATATTTTATGCAATAGAAATTATTCAATTATTTAATTTTTAGTCATATAAATCCATGGCTTAAAACATAATCAAGATTTTGGATTTAATCACGCAATCGCGCAAGCCTACTACATGTAAATAGTTGTGAAGCTTGGCAAAGAAAATCTAACTTTCTGCTCACTGAATGGCCATTTGCAAGCCAAGAAACAACCATTTTTGAAGTTACCACTCGAATGACTGGCTCGATTACTGAGGCAATCATTTCAGTGGTCAATTCTTACAAATAGTTTTCTCTTGGCCTGTAAATGAAAATTTCTCACGACGGCGGCAAAAGATGGTTTTAGCTGGATTGACAACTAAGGAGTTTAACTTTTTAACACGCCATTCAGCCAAAAACACCATCTTCCATGATCTAGAGAAATGGACACTTGCAGAACAAGTATATTTTTTTTAATTTACCACTGCAATGACTGGCTCAGCACATGATACATTTAAAAAAATAATCTCATATTCTGTAAATGGGCATTTTCAATTCTGGAATAAATTTAAATTTTCTTGACCAAATATGAGGATTAGAGGGTTAAAATCTCTCATCTGAAACGGCCACTCTTTTGAGATCTGAATCAGCAACCTGCCTGATTATTACTGTACCGCTGTTAGTGTTGGGAATTGGTACTATTTTTGTGATCGATGATTGGTTTTACATACTAACCGATGATCAGTTAATGATCGATTATAACATTTTCTCATTTTTACGCATTCTGAAATTTTGAATGCAATAATTATTGCATGTTCATGGATATTTAACTTAATAATTTAAGAAATAATTTGTTGAATATTTTGAAACTAATTTGATTGGAAGCTGTTGCTGCCTTAGGCAGCAACAGCTTCCAGTCAAATAAGTTTCAAAATATTCAACAGGTTATTGGTATGGTGGATTTGACATTAGCATACTATTTCAGTGTTGAGAAGGTTAATGTCTTAGACTATGGACTCGTACATGTCATATGGAGTAATATTATGTTATATAGTTATAAAAATTAAATTAAAATGGTATTGCCAAAAAAAGAATCATCTTTTACAATTTTAATATGGTAAATTTAAAACTCGATTTCTGAAATCACGATCGATCTGTTGGTTGGGCATGCAAATTAACCAAACAATCATCGATTTGATCGATTAATTAGAGCAACACTAACCTCTGTCGATTGCTTCGACAGTCAGCAAGTAATCCACTTGAGTCTCGTTACTGTGTAATGGTTTCTTGAGAAATATCTGTCCTGTATCGGAGTCGATGTCAAACATTGTATTATCATCGTCCACCACCACGTACTGCACCTCCCCATGTCGCGTGTGAGCGCTCGTCGCATCAGTACCCACAATCACATAGTGAATGGCTTCATTGTCTCCTATGTCACGGTCCAGCGCCTTCACCTGAACAACAAATCATAAATAGGTTACATGTACTTTACAGTAATCAGGTGTAAACTACTTTTATGACAAATTTTTCAGGCGAGATAAATCTTATATTTACGAAAAAGTTGGTCCCGATTCCAGGATGATTCATAATAACGAAAAATTAGTCAGTTAGTGCTGAAGAAGTGACCGAGATGGTCACGAAAGCTACACTCAAACAATTTCTACATCCTGGAGAGGTAACTAATTTTTCCTTATTATGAGATAAATCTTGTAAATATGGCAAGACTTTGGTGAAATAGAATCACAATTAACGCATCATCCCTATGTATTAGAGTACAAAATTCAAAGTGAATGTATGGTAGGTTCAGTGTTAAGCTACGGAAACCAGATTTCAAAAGTATTTTGAATTTCTTAGGAGCTATCTCTCGCGAATATGGATGAAACTCAATTCCATCTAACACCTATCTTGTCACACAGTTTCCATTCAGGAAAAATTGCAGGTGAATCTGTAACCCTTCAGCGAGAGCTTTGCTTGGGAAAATAGTATTTTCATGGGAGGTAACTCTAGCAAATATGGATAATTTGCACAAACCAAAAACACACTGTTATAATGCCGGGGTGGGGCTCTGCGTGGCTCTTAAGGAATTCTCATTTGTGGGCCATGAGAAGCCTATTCATGAACATTTACCACTGGAATGACTGGCTCGATAAGCGAGCTAGTTATTCAAATGGTAAATTTAGAAAAATAGTTTTCTCTTGGCCTGTATATGCACATTCAATAATTAAATATTTTTATTTTTACCAATTCTGCCCTTTAAAACCTTTACCACACTGATGTCAATATTCCATCTTTTACTGTGCTAATATCGCAGAAATTGATGCACATCTACGAAAGCACCATCTCCCACCAAATTTGTTGAAAAAGGAACACCAGTTCATCTTTCAATTTAATTTGAAAATTTAAAGTTTTGACACCAGAGTGGTAACACATTATTCTTACCTGTAAGATCTTAGTTCCGACTCTGGCATTAATCGTTATAACAGAATGATATGGTTGATTAACGAATACCGGTGCATTGTCGTTCTTATCATCAACTGTCACTTCAACAATAGTATGTGCAATTCTCGGCTCCTGTCGATTATCTCTGGCTTCAACAACGATAGTGTACTGGTCTTTACTCTCACGATCAAATGCGCTTCTTTGAGATCTAATGACTCCAGAAGTGTTGCCGATTGTAAACATCTCATTCGGATTTAAGATCTTAAAGGTGAGGTGTTCATTAAGTGAATGACCCATAACCTGGACAATAGTAATCATCTGAATTTCTGTGCTATTTTCTTCAACATTAGTGGAATACTTGTCTTGAGTAAATCGCAGTCCCGTTGCCTCTGTACGCTTAATAACGATATTTACAACAGCGTCACTTTCAAATGTATTATCTGTCACAGACACGATCAGCTGGTACTCAGGCAACATATTCTTCTCATCCGTGACAAATATAGAACCAGAGTTCGAATTTATTTGGAATTTCCTGCCCTCATTACCAGATTTAATCTTGTAGACTAATTTAGAATCTACCTCTGTGTCCGGGTCATAAGCAGTAACGCTAACGACGACGACATCAGAATACGTGGGCAAGAGGACATTAGCATTGTACGTGCTCTGATCAAAATAAGGCGGTGAATCATTTACATCTGATATATGAATGACAACCTCGGCGTCTAAGTCAGCATGTAGCTTTGGCTTTCCACTATCAAAGACACTCACAGTAAAATCAACCTTATTCGTCTCTTCGTGATCAACAGGGGAGACAACTCTGATTGCACCAGTACTTTGATCTATAGAGAAGTATTTCCGAGCCAGTTCTTCAACAATTTGATATGTAAGTATTCCATTTGGACCGGAATCATTATCAAAAGCTTTTACAACCAATGGATTCTGATCACCATCAAATACTAGCGTTCCTTTTGTGGCGACTTCACTCACAAAGCCCTGGTAATAAGGACTCACAAAGATGGGCTTATTGTCATTCAAATCCACCACATGGACCAGTACACTCGTGTACGAGCTGGCATGCACGATATTTGATGCCTTAATCGTCACATTATACAAGATTTCTGCCTCATAATCAAGAGCAATCTTTGCAGTGAACAAGCCTGAATTTGGATTCACGTCAAAATAATCTACCATATCCCCGATGATTTCATATATGACAGACGACGTACTCTCTGCCTTGACATTCACTAAAGGCCTGCCGGGTTTTGCGTTTTCATCAATTTCAGTCACATATTCTTCTTGTGTGAATTTTGGTGCTGCGTTATTTGAGATGGTGATCTCTATGCTAACTGTAGTAGTACTGGATAGAGGAGGAAGGCCTTGATCATGGGCTTTGATGGATAGGATGTAATTCTGTTGTAATGTACGATCTAACTCCTTAGCCACCTGGATCAGACCAAGTTTTTCATCCACCGAGAATGCATTGCCAACATTACCTACAAAGTATACATACAATAACACATTATTAATTAGCCTCACTAGTGCCCTTGAGAAATTACCATATGCAGAGAGAATATTTTTGAAAATTTAAAACTAGAATGACTCGCTCGAAAATCATGTCACAAGAATCAAGTCTTCTCATGGTAAGTTTTCTAAAATACCCTTTCTCTTGGCCTCGAAATGGACATTTCCTATTAGAAAATACCTATTGTCATAACCTATTTTAACCATGACATGCATCTGGTTAACCATTTAACCCTTTAATGACTAAATTTGTTTAAAAAATTTTAATATTTACTTATTGAATGGCTATCGAGCCAGTCATTCCAGTGGTAAAATTTCTAAAATAGCTCTTGGCCTGCAAATGAACATTTCTCAAGACCCAAGCAGTCGTGAAAGGGTTAATGTCTAAGCCAGCTAACACAAGCCTTGATGAATGTCTATTTGCAAGCCAAGAGAAGACTATTATTTGAAAATAATACCAATGGAATGATTGGCTCGAAAACTAATCCAGTCATTCCAGGGGAACATTTTCAAAAATAGTCTTCTCTTGGCCTTCTATACAGTCCCCATCGACTACCGGTACATAAATGAGGTTAAAATGCATATCATAAATAAATAAATGCGCTGGGAAGTAAATGATATAGAAACTATATGTACCATAAGCCAAACAACATTTAAGTGACAATATATTGTCAGAAATGGCTATACATGAAATAAATACCTGATACTCAATGGAGGGATCCAGTTTTAGCTATGCCCTGCCAATCTCTAGCTAAGCTCCAGATACACTTCGCCCGTGTTCGGATCGATCCATCCCTGAACTCCCTGACTATCAGTTTCCAGAAAACTATATGGGTAAGCTGTTGAACATTTTGAAACTAATTTGACCAGGTGCCGTTGCCGCCTATGAAAATTAGTTTCGAAATATTCAACAGCATGTTTATTAAATAGTAAAGACATACAATTCGAACAACAATGCTTAGTCCGTCATCAATTACGTGTTTGTGACGAACGTATCTACATCATTCATGACTTCATTGATTATGACATAATCCTACACATCACGTACCGTAGTTGATAATGACGTCATCTGATTGATGGATAAATTGGCGGTCCATTCAACTTTAACTAACTTCACACACTGTACAGATTCAGAGGTCTCTCATATAGAAGTCCTAATGATGATGCCTTACACTAAACAATGAATGTGCCATCGATTTGGAGAATCAGTAACTATTCACAACTTTCACCAATGTCCCTTCTTAGCTAACGAATTTATTCTTATTCTGATCAAGACACTATAAGTGCATGAGCTCATTAAATATCCAAGTCTATCTGAGCGGGGATTTGCCTTCGAATGGGGACATCCTATTAGCAAGGATTCCCCAGTGTTTATCATCCCAATAGCGGCATCACTTTCTACCTATGTCCCATCCATTTCTAGCTAAAATCCACCCACGCTTTGCCAGTGTTGGGACCAAGCAAACCATGAATTCATACAATCCCAATATTAAGGTAACTATACAGGTAAGATGTTGATTATTGTGAAACTAATTTGACTGAGTTCTGTTGCCGCTAGTCAAATTAGTTTAAAAATGTTCAACAGACTTTATTAAATTGTAAAGCCATTTAGTACATTTGATGTAATATTCAATGTTCATGACGGAGTTACATCAGTCATTCAGTACACATTTTGACTGTCACCTCAGCCTAGATGTGACATAATTGATCATCACATCAATTAATTGAGTGACAGATCATATCTCTCCATTCTTACCAGATATTATGGAGTAATGAACTTCAGCGTTGCTTCCTTTATCGTAATCCACAGCCAGCACTTGAAGCACGGATGTACCAACAGAAGTCGTCTCAAAGACTTTCCCTGAATAGACGGAGGTCATGAACTCTGGTGCGTGATCATTCTCATCTTGTATATCGATCACAACACGGGCAAAGTTACGTTTTGGTTTCGTGCTTTGGTCCCGCACCATAAGCGTGAGCATGTGCCGTGATAGCGCCTCGTGATCGAGCGTCTGTCGGACTGTGATCAGACCTGAAGCAAACAAGCAGAGCGAGTGATGATATCTGCCTAGTGATTAAACATTTCACCGTTGAATTCCGCATATCACATTTTTAAGGCAAACTGTAGAATATTTTGAAATTAATCTGACTGGAAGTCATTGCTGCCTGAGGCAGCAATGGCTTCCAGTCAAATTAATTTCAAAATATTCAACATAAGTTTTAAATCATAAAGAATTTACTTTTTCAGGATTTGTCGGTGTAGGACACATCCTATTCTGAACTTCCATGGAATTTAATCATCTCACAACCATCAGACTGTGATAAATATTATCTTGATTATATTTATTTGAACAGATTGCATGCTAACAATGTTTACCACACAAGCAAGTTTATTTTCCATAACAAAACATTTACTATTTAAACCATTACACATCATCTTTTATCATATAAACAAGCCTTCTAGCCTGATCGATATTTTTCGATATGAGTACATGTGCCATATTCAATGGAGTATTTTCATTGGCTGTTGGGTGCGCAACCCATTTAAATTGACCAATTAAAACATCGATTGATGTGAGCGTGACGTGTAGGGATTACTACGCGGTACTGTTTTACTACAATTCATTAAACGTCATCGCAAAATGTCATCGTTTGACAGTTTATCAGTCAGCAGTGAAGTAACGATTGATGGCTGTGGCTCTGCGAAGGAAAACTGTAGTTTATGGCTGACATCTCCAGATTTTGTGTTTGTCACTATATTTTGCTGCGCATTCAGTATCTGTTATCAAGTAGTGGTGCGTCACACCGGCGGTATCGATTTCACGAAAATCAACAATGAGAAATCAGATAAAAGTCACATCAGCAACTATTGGCAAATATTTCAAAATTAGTTTATATGATAAATAAAATCTCAAACTCGGTCACTTTTCATATCACTATTATCAACCTCGTTGAAAATGATCGATTTTTCACTCGCTAAAGCTCGTACAAATTGATAATTTTCAACTCAGTCCATAATAGTGATATGAAAAGTGACCTCATTCCAGATTCTCTATATATCACACTAGTGTAATAAATGCACATGCTAGGACATAGTTCACATGAAATTATTATTACCCAATTGTCACCTAGCAGCAACTATGTAATAACACCGCCTGTGACGTTATTTTATTACTGTTAAATTAATACTGTAGAATGAAACATTGTGAATAATTTTAATAGAAAGCTTGGAAATTTTTAAATGATCAATTAAAATAATTTACGATCTAGGATAATAAGATATTGTGTTTTTAACTATATTTGTCATAACTCACTAAAATTCACTCCAAATGATATCTTACTAAACTTGTGAGATGAATTTGATAAGAAATGGCACCGAGTGTGAAACTCTCTATTTATGTTGGCATGACAACAATATAAGTAGCCTTCCATTCTGATAAGCATTATATATACTCATCATTTACACATGCTTAGTTTAACCATCTGACTGCTGAGTTTCTCCAGATGGCGTATTCCAGGGTTTATATCTCTGGTGGCCCTGCTAAGCCACCAACAATTTTCAGTCAAAATGTTTTCAAAATATTCAACCAGTCGTTCCTCATTGAAATTATTGTCCGACGCAGCAGCGAGACAGTGAATGATACTACAGCTTTAAGTCAGGGGTAATACGCCTACAAACCCTTATATGCCCTCTATATGGCCAGGCACCTAGTTTTTCAATTGAGCATTTCTTTCAGAGGGGATTACCTCCCTTGCTTCTTTAGAGCGAAGGAAAATATCAATAACCAATTCATCTTTAACCCTTTAACCCTCAAATTTTTTCAAGAAAATTTAAATTTTCCTATAAAAAAATGTCCATTTGTATACCAAGAAGACTAATTTTGGAAATTTACCACTGGAATGACTGACTCAGTTATCGAGTCATTCCAGTCGTAAATTTTCAAAAATAGTCTTCTCTTGTTCTGCAAATGGACATTTCTCAAGAGCACTGCAGAAACTGTTTTTGGCTGATATGAGTGTTAAAGGGTTAAAGTAGAGTGGATAAATGTCCACTTGTGGGACAAGAGAAGGAAATTTTTGAAAATTTATCACTAGAATGCCTGCCTCGTTAACCGAGCCAGTCATTCCAGTGGTAAATTTTGAAAAATAGCCTTCTGTTCAACTGCAGATTACAAAGAACCTATTGAAAACTTTAATTTTCTTGGTCGATCTTGATGGCTATAATGTCAAGATTGATTGCGAATATCAAATACAAATGATCATTTCTCAAGGACTGCAGAATCCATTCTTGGCAAACTTGACCAGAAGCCATTCTAGGTCATTAAAGTGTTTCTCGTTACACACCTGTGTGTGAGTCTATCTGGAACTTGTTCAAGGTGGTGGCACTGACAGCATTGTAAATGGAATACAAGAGACGACTGCTCTGATCATCGGCGTCGTGAGCTGACACTGTGAGCACGTGTGTACCGACGGGAACACTTTCTGAGACAGTTGCGAAGTATTTAGTGTTTGAAAATGCTGGTGCATTGTCATTGACATCCATGACTTTAACGGACACCTGTAAAAATAAACAAATAAACAGATGAATGAGTAAGTGATGACATCATCGTGCGAACGGTGTTCTACAGAAAGCACAGGTTATAAACACGTTCACCGATAAATTCCCTGTATCTCAACCTCACGGTCAGTAAACAAGAATGTTGTTGAATATTTTGAAATTAATGACTGGAAGCCATTGCTGTCATATTAATTTCAAAATATTCAACAGAATATGCCATACTTCGTAAAGAATGTACTTTTTCAGGGATTTGTCGTTGAATGGGTTAAACACTGTCAATTTCTTTAACCATTTAATGATCAAGATTTCTCAAGTAAATTAAGATTTTCGCGGAGCGAATATAAATTTGCAGATCAAAAAGTCATTCCATTAGTAAATTTTCAAAAAACATAGTTTCTTCCCCTGTAAATGGACATTTTTAATTGTAACTCACAACTAGTAAGTCTGTCTGCCTGCCTGCCTGCCTGCCTGCCTGCCTGCCTGCCCGCCAGCCCGCCTGCATACCCGGCTGTCTGTAAAATTTTGGATATTTCGGACAAAGCTAACAGATCTTTAGAGATCTTGTCATACAAAAACCTGAGGATCAAATTTCAAATCAACCAGAACATAAATTTTGGAGACGACGTTAAGGTCAGAATCACTCCCGTTGCATGTCATTATAACCAGAACAAAATAACAGTCACAGCCACATAGTTCTCAAAATCTCCTCTCCATCCACCAAAGCATCTGAGATCGAGGTACCATGCAGATGCAGAGATTGAAAGACAAACAGACAAATAAATAGAACAGATACAGTATGTCAAGGCTTGTATATACTTGCGCTTGTTAAATGGGAGCATTATTTGAGTGTGCTTAATTTGGATGTGGTGGGTGTGGTGGGTGTGATGGGTGTGGTGGGTGTGGTGAAGTATATCTGTAATTGGGAGCTGGTTCTTTTATCAACATCTCTTAGACATTATAGACAAGATTTACTCAAACTGGCAAACAGTTAATTAACCCTTTAATGGTCAAGCTGCCTTTAATGGTCAAGCTGCCTTTAATGGTCAGGCCGGACAAACATTCTGCAGTGTTCTCGAGGAATATTCATTTGCATGTGAAGAGACTATTATTGAAAATTTACAACTGGAATGACTGGCTAGATTACCGGCTCTTACAAGTGATTGAATAAACAACAAAATGCCCTCTGCATACACGCAAGTACCACAGGCTCCTACTAAGTGTGCTACTTAAAACAGCGATGATTATTTTGAGAAAAATTTGATTGAATGCCATTGATGTCTAGATTTAGTCATTTGTTCTCAAAACATTAAACATTTTTCTTGTTTTGCTTCATTCAATTTATTATGAAAATTCAGAGAATAATATTAACTTATTAAAATGCCAATGCCAACTATTGCAGTGGTTTTGAGAAATGTTTATTTGTAAACCTGACAGGATCTTTTTTAAAGTGTTACCCCTGGAACGAGTGGTTCGCTAAAGAGAGTCATTCCAGTGGTAAATTTGTCAAAGAATGCTTTTGGACATTTATATAAAAAAATTTCAAATCAATCATTCCCACTAATACTTTAACCTTTTCACGGACAAATTGTGGAAAAGCATATTCTTTACGCTATAAAACTTACTCTGTTGAATATTTTGAAATTAATTTAACTGGAAGCTGTTGCTGCCTATGGCTTCAGTCGTAATTAATTTCAAAAATATTCAACAGTTTTCATATATGGTTGTCTTGAAAATGATATATATGTGGACTTTATCAGTGAAAGGGTTAATAATAATTGGCCTGTATATAATAGAAATCATTTTCAACATTCCAGCCAGCAATTACAGTGAACATTTAGTGATTATACCATATATCACTATCAGAGGAATGTAGCCTCTGACCGAGGCGAGATGAGGAAGCATTGCCAATTGTGAGATTAAAGACTTAATTGTGTAATATTAATTACTATCTGAGACTCAGCTTAATCTAATTGTGTCATATTTACAAGGCAAGTCAGTGTATTCACGAATGTGCCAGATACTAGCCAACACTAGATGAGAAACATCTGTCAGGTCTTCTTCCTATAGTTAAACATGTATTCAATGACCACTGTAGGTAGCATCACAATAGGGTCAGTAAAGATAAGGTGTCCTATACCTTTAACCCTTTAACATTTTTTTGAAAATTTACCACTGGAATGACTGGCTCGCTGATAAGCGAGCCAGTCATTCCAGTGGTAAATTTTCCAAAATAGTTTTCTCTTGGTAATTTTGGTAATTTTCTATGAGAAAACTGAAATTTTTAAAAGCAAATTCGAGGGTTAAAGGGTTAATGAGCGAGCTGTCCAAAAACGCCTTCTGTAGTAGTTTTGAGAAATTACTATAAAGTTTGAGAAGTCAGTAACAATAGAAACCAATCTACACGGAATGGTGCCTTCGTTATGAGAACGAGAAAAGAATCTCGTGTGTATTGTGAGTCGCCATTGGTGTAGTGATTTCCACCTGAATATGGTGGTAGACAGAATTGAAACTTAAAAGGACACGAGCGCTACTCTCTTCATACCAGACAATATTATTTCATGTAAAAGGAGATGATATAAATCCTATATAGTAGTCTGTATGACAATCAGTTAACAAAAAATTAATTCGTCCTAAAATTCAAATCAGTCCCACACAAAATGAGGTCAAGAATTTGCTGACGTTTTGTAGATGCTGATATCACAAGAACCACTGGATGGATTGAGTTGATTTTAATGTCTGTATCAAGCTAGTGTTGCTTTTACAGTCCACTACGGAGTTAGAATGGGTCCTTATTTGTCTGGTATCCGAAGTGGAGTGTGGTGTTTCAGCATCGAGTGACATCGCTAACCAGCACTTTGTGGTTCTGTAACCTCCGGTCTAGCACTGTGTACTGCACAATTAGAATCTAGGTTTCTACCATAAGGCAATCATCTAGACAATGAGTATGTTATTTTTACTGGTAAAAAATTAACCCACTAACATTGTTTACATTAGTATCCACACCGATGTACTCAACCCCTTCATCCTTCATGTCCCAAACAAGGTGAATTAATATCCTGAAACTAATGTCAGTGAAACTAATCTAAAAATATTCAGCAGAAAAAGTGCATTTTTAAGAATTTGACCACTGAAGTCAGTCATTCCAGAGATAAATTTTCAAAAATAGTCTTCTTTAGGTCTGCAAATGGGCATTCACTTTATTTTCTTGACCATTAAATGACCATTAAGAGTTAACCCTTTCATTCACAAATCCCTGCATCCCTGAAAAAGTAAATTCTTTGTGATATAAATCTTAGTTTGTTAAATATTTTGAGATTAATTTGACTTGAAGCAGATGCTGCCTACGGCAGCAACTTTAGGCAGCAACTGATTCCAGTCAAATTAATTTCAAAATATTCAACAGTTTTTCTGTATATTTGCCTTGAAAATGAGATATGAGGAATTCATCAGTGAAAGGGTTAAGATGAGAGCAGGTTGGTCAATATTGTGATTGATGACAAGACAATGCATGTGTGGATGGACTGATAGAAACATAAACAATACACTCATAGCCCCATACACTACCTACCACCCATACACTAACTACCACCCATACACTATCTACCACCCATATACTACCTACCACCCATCCACTACCTACCACCCATATACTACCTACCACCCATACACTACCTACCACCCATAGACTACCTACCACCCATACACTACCTACCACCCATACACTACCTACCACCCATACACTACCTACCACCCATATACTACCTACCACCCATATACTACCTACCACCCATACACTATCTACCACCCACACACTACCTACCACCCATACACTACCTACCACCCATCCACTACCTACCACCCATATACTACCTACCACCCATCCACTACCTACCACCCAGACACTATCTACCACCCACACACTACCTACCACCCATACACTACCTACCACCCATCCACTACCTACCACCCATATACTACCTACCACCCATCCACTACCTACCACCCAGACACTACCTACCACCCATACACTACCTACCACCCATACACCACCTACCACCCATACGCTACCTTCAGCAAAACAAATATTTGCATCAATGCAGGGCTGCGGAGAACATACACATGGACTGATGTAAAAACATAATGCCACCACCACTTTCACTGCACAGTGTGATAATCAGATAGGGCGTTTAAAGTGGTTAATATTATGAAAATGATTTTTTTTCAATATAAAGTAAAAAAAGATCAATAAAATTCTATCTATGCAATGAATAATAAACTCTTAAACATTATTTTAAATACTTTGTTGTGATTCATTTAGGCATTATTAAAAGCATCTTGCAGAGCAAAAATCTTTATATGCTGTAGCAAGCGTGAATAATGTCCCTTACCGCAAAAACCCAAGAGAAAGCATAATAAAGCTTGCTAATGGAGTTCTGGACAAAATGTATGAGTGCAGTTGCGTGTGAAATCCCCTCCATTCTTGTTTTTAAAAGATCTACTCTCCCATTAGACACACCAGGTATTTGTGTAAGATGAAAGATAAAAAAATTAACCACTTAATGCTCATGATTTGCAAACATAGAAAATATTGCTTATTAAATGACCACTTACAAGCCAGAAGAAAGCTATTTTTGAATGGTTACGAATGCAAGGACTGGGTTATTTATTGAGCAAATGATTCTAGTGGGAAATTTTCACAAATTTCTCTTGGCCTGCAAATGAAGATTTCTCAGCTTCCAGTTAAATTAGTTTCAATACATATTCAGCAGAACATGTACATGATAAATACTTTGCTATATTTGATCTGTGGCATTGAATTGGTTAATTCACTATACACACACAAACACGCACGCACGCACGCACGCACGCACGCACGCACGCACGCACGCACGCACGCACGCACGCACGCACGCACGCATGCACGCACGCACGCACATACATATATTAACCCTTTAAATCTTTAATGACCACATTTGATCAAGAAAATCCACCTATTTTCTTATTCAATATCTATTTTTGAAAACTTACCACTAGAATGACTGGCTCGGTTATCGAGCCAGTCATTCCAGTGGTAAATTTTCAAAAATGGTATTCACTTGGCCTGCAAATGGACACACCTTAAGACCATTGCAGATGATGGTTTTGGCCGGCTTCGACAAGATTTATCATAACCTTGCAAATGAACATATCTCAAGAGCACTGCAATGGCTAAGGATACAGTTTAGGTGAGACATGTTTCTGCTCTTTCAGGTAATGTACAACATCAGAGTTATCTTACAAACTCTAATGGAATTCTGATCAATTCTCTTTGTGGTCAATTATATTTTTACCTGCATAAGAGGAGTCGCACTAAGAATAATAGTATGGTTTCGTTCGGGGAGACAATTTTTTATAAATGATGTAATCATGTTTAAAACGTCAATACCATATATATTATGTTCTCAGTCTATGAAGATGAACACAAAGTGTTTTCAAAGAAGTTAATCTTGGATACATGTGCTTCAAGACCATTGATTCCTGAAAGCTTCCATAATTTCCAACCATAATTTAATTAGGATAGTTCTGTAACATTACAGAACATTCAAACTTAGAATTCTTGAAATTTCTTTATGAGAATTAATATGTCTACATTTAAAATCATGGCCTATTTTCCAGCATTGTCTCCAGAATGTCCATCAGGTTATCAGCTGGAGATTCTAGTGCCGCCATTACAATTACCCGTTATCCACAATCAGCGTGTTAGCGGCTAGAGATACATGCTTATTATAACACTGGATGTCTGTAACACTAACTCTCATATCAGCCAAACACGCCTTCTGCAGAGGTCTTGAGAAATGCCCATTTGCAGACCAAACGAATATTTTTGAAAAATTGCAACTGGAATGACTGGCTCAGTTACCGAGCGATTCATTCCACTGACAAATTTTCAAAAATAGTCTTGTTTTGGTCTGCAAATGGGCATTTTCTATGAGATAATTTATATTTTCTTGATCAAGCTCGTGTGTTAAAGGGGTATAACTTACACACTTCTGACAGGTTTTTTGTCAGATCTTTATCCTCTTTGGTGATGGACCTCTCTGTCATTAATTGATGTATGTTGATTATGACATTAGATACTTGAGCAACAACTCTGATCCCTCCATTGGCAGCACAGTTTACCGGTGATATACCAATCAGAGAAAGCTATCTCAATGATTAGCATATTACAGATCTTTCACCTGAAGCTCACCTACACACACCAACATTAACACACCTTTCACCTGAAGCTCACCTACAGACACCAACATTAACACACCTTTCACCTGAAGCTCACCTACACACATGTACGCACGCATGCACGCACACACACGCACATTTCACCTGAAACTCAGCTACACACACCAACATTAACATACCTTTCACCTGAAGCTCACCTATACACACACCAACATTAACACACCTTTCACCTCACACACACCTTTCACCTGAAGCTCACCTACCGGGTATGACGGGCTCGTTATCAAGCCAGGTATTCCAGGTGTACATTTTCACAAATCATCTTCTCTTGACATGCCAATGGACAATCCTCCTTAACCATTTCAAAGGTTGATGAACGACTTAATGATTAACCCTTTAATGGTCAAATTTGGTCAAGAAAATTTTAATATCTGCCTATTGAATGTTCATTTACATGTTAAGAGAATACAAATTTTGAAAATGTATCACTGGAATGACTGGCTCGGGCCAGGCATTCCAGTGGTAAATTTTTATAAAACTATTCTCTTGGCCTGTAAATGGACATACCATAAGACCATAACAGAGTCCGGTTTTGGCTGGCTTGACCATTAAAGGGTCTGTATGAGGTTTGTTGTTTTGTTTGCTTATACCCGAGACAGCAGCAAATGATTGTGATTAGGGTTAGCACTATGGAATGCTGATGACTATAGATATAGTCATACAATGATACTGAATCATGAGACAACTAGAGCTATTGTAAATCTAGCATGGAATTATAGGTCAAGGCCATGATTAGAAATACTAAAATAGCCTGCAAAGATGGGCACGTATGTCAATGTCTACTAGAGATATAGTGAAGCATGTCATTGCCATATCACACAAATTACCCACTCCAAACACACACACACACCCCCCCCCCCCGACACAATCTTCCATCTATATGTACAATTTAAACCTTTAATGGGCAAATTTTGTCAACAAAATCAAACTATTTCTTTTGTTTATGGAATGCAGGCCAAGAGACTCTTCTTGGAAGTTTACCACTGGAATGACTGGCTCGGTTATCAAGCCAGTCATTCTACTGGTAAGTTTCCAGAAATATTCTCTTGACCTGCAAATGGACATTCCTCAAGACCACTGCAGAGGCTGGTTTTGGCCTGCTTGTCCATTAAAATGTTAAGCATGGAGGTTGTGTCACTCATAACCCTTTAACATTCATATCAGCCAAAAAACAGCTTCTGCAGTGGTCTTGGGAAATGTCCATTTGCTGACCAACAGAAGATTATTTTTGAAAATTTAACACTGGAATGACAAATGAGCCTGTCATTCCAGTTTTAAAACTTCAAAATCTCTCTTCTAGGTCTTCAAACGGTTACCAAGCCAGTTATTCTAGGGATAAATTTATAGGTTATGAGTGACACAACCTCCATGCTTAACATTTTAATGGACAAGCCAACAACCGCCCCCCTCCATTCCCCCCCCCACGACCCCACCCACGACCCCACCCCAACATAGTGCTACCACACTATAGTACCAGCTGTTACTAATAACAAATAAACCCTCAAATTTATCAAAGAAAATTTTAATTTTTGTCATGGAAAATGTCTACCGGTATTTGCAGACCAAGAGACTATTCTCGAAAATTTGTTATTGGAATGACTGGCTCGGTTATCGAGCCAGTCATTCCAGTGACCAATTTTAAAAAACAGTCTTCTTTTGGTCTGCAAATGGACATTTTCCAAGACGACGACAGAAACCATTTTTGGCCGGCTTGGACAATGATGAGTCAGGATCCAGAAAACCAGAGATCTGGGAACATGGCGCTTTAAAACACATAAACCACACATCAAAGCTTGGACAATGAAGAGACAAGATTCGTCCCTGAAAACCAGATATCTGGGAATATGATGCTTTAACACATATATACCATACACTGCACTAAGCATGACAAAGAGGTCCTAAAACAAGAAATAAAGCAATTAGCATTGTCATGTTTTCACAGGGTTCAGCATTCCAGATCCTCACTAAATGGAAACAGTTTTCAGCAGAGATGCATGGCTGAGCAGCACTCTATCAACAAGCATTCTTGCTCTCACTGGCTTCTATACACATGCACAGATGCTGCTTGCTGTAAGTGCAGGAGCATAATTTGAACTGCAGAAAGCGTGATTAACTTATCTGCTTACTTGCCTGCATGTATGTATTCTGAGAAACTACAGCAACACTGATCATGAATGTCTCACAGGCCTTACAAAGTAGTGTTGTTTGAAATGTGTATCATTTTAAAACTCCAACTAGCCAAAAGTGGATTCTACAATGGTCTTGAGAAATGTTCATTTGCAGAACCAAGAGAAGACTATTTATGAAAATTTTACATTGGAATGACAAATGAGCCAATCATTCCAGTTAAAAAATCTCAAAAAATATCTTTTCTAGGTCTGCAAATGGACATTTTCTATGCTTGGCCTATGCGTGTTGAAAAACTAACATTCTATAAATTCTCAGATCGAAAGCTGGATGCCAGGACACTGAGCCAGGAATAGTAAGGAACTCCGTCCAATAGATACGTACTTAGAGCATTCAACTCACTGCCATTTCATGATAGATAGATAGATAGATGGATGGATGGATGGATAGGCAGGCAGGCAGGCAGGCAGGCAGGCAGGCAGGCAGGCAGGCAGGCAGGCAGGCAGGCAGACAGACAGACAGGCAGGCAGACAGACAGACAGACAGACAGACAGACAGACAGACAGACAGACAGACAGACAGACAGACAGACAGACAGACAGACAGACAGACAGACAGACAGACAGACAGATATAGATAGATAGATAGATAGATAGATAGATAGATAGATAGATAGATAGATAGATAGATAGATCGATAGATAGATCATTAAACTCACTGTCAGTTCATATATATAGATGGAGGTGCTTAGAGCATTAAACTCATTGCCATGTCACAACAAACTTACCACATGTTTAGTATGATCACATTTGGTTTAAACAATTTTATTTTTGGTCAAAGTGGGAGCACACTAAGATACATCTTATTAGTGTCTCCCACTTGTAATGATATACAGTAATTTAATTAATCAGGTGGCGGGTACATAAGATCATGATAGACTAAATAATTTAATAATAAGTTTAACTAATATCATTGTTAATAAATTACTAATAAAGACAGAATAGTAGAAGTAGAAGTGTAGAAATTAGGATAATGAAAAAAAAGTACAAGCTAGTAAAAGAAAGTAGAGTAGGGTAGAATTCAGGCTGATTTTCACACATTCCCGCTCGCACCGTGTGGTGATGGATAGCATGCGGTGCGCAAAGATACAATTTTGGGTGGACGATTATCGGAGAATGAATATCAATTAAAACGGCCAGTATCAGCAATGTATTGGCAAAATAGTGTGGATACTATAATATTTGTGTCTGTATTGAGATTTTCATTGCCATATAACAAAACTTTAGAGGTCAGTGGGTTAATGGGAATATTGTTTAGGCCTAATTCAGTATAAAATATTCTTCTTTGATTATTGTATAGTGGGCAGTGGAAGATATAGTGCTCAATTGTTTCATCCGGTTGCCCACATGAGCACCTAGGTGAGTCTAACAAGAAGTCGTTATGGATGTGTCTGTTTAAGCCACTACAATTGTTTCGGAGTCTGGAATATGCTATGTTAGCAGGTCGTTGACCTGCATAGTACCACCTCGGTGGGGGTCGTTATTGAGACATAGTCTTCAATTTATTTTTTAATTCTTGTAATGTATGGGACGTTTTGACAGGATCCAGAAGACCATTCCAATCTCTAATCGTAGCCGGGAAGAAAGAACTACGATAGAGCTCAGTGCGACATCTGGGCGGTGTATAGGTGTTGAGTTGGCAGATATTATAAGGGTTTGTCTTTTTGTGAAAAGGGCAAGAGATAACTAGACAATGTCTCATTTGTTGCGCTGTTTATAATTTTGTAGAGCATTACTAATTTTTGGGTTTTGCGTCTGCATGAACGTGTTACCATACACGTTTTAGGGTATAAATCTTCCATGCTGGCACTGCAAGTGAGTCCACTTATAGTTCTTAGGACCTCCTTCTGGACATTTTCCAGTCTTGTAATAAGATTTTGAGGGAGATTATCCCAGACAGGACATGCGTATTCTAGTAAGGGTCTGATAAAGCTCTTGTACATAATTTCCAGGCAATCTCTATCAAGTATATATTTCAAACCCTTAAGCAGAGAGACCATATGTTGGGCCTTTGTCATCATTGCTTCTACATGCTCTATCCAATGACCTTTACTATTAAGAGTGATGCCGAGGTGCTTGTGGTGCGTTGATGGATAAATTTCCGAGTCTTTGAAGTCTATCGGAAAGCACGTAGGATTATGACATAGGGAGATAAATAAGGATGTCGTTTTAGAGGCATAGTGTTTACTGGACCTACTGACCTCGCACAGGAAAGGAATACACATTCTATAGGTGGTAGATGGAGAAACAAGGCGGAGCAGCATCATATTAATGTACTGGACATTAAAGCTTGATTGTTGTGTTTAAAGTCTTTAGTGTTTCTCGTGCTAAGTTTGGGCTCTGAATGGAAATTTCTATAATAGCGACGTCAATTATCTGCGTTAATCTCTTCCCTCACAATGTTGTAATAGACTAGGCAGAGAAGTTTGGCTATGATTCAGAGAATAAAGAATAAATCTAGAGATAACTAGACAATGTCTCATTTGTTGCGCCGTTTATAATTTTGTAGAGCATTACTAATTTTTGGGTTTTGCGTCTGCATGAATGTGTTACCATACACGTTTCAGGGTATAAATCTTCCATGCTGGCACTGCAAGTGAGTCCACTTATAGTTCTTAGGGACACTGGGTTGGTGTCCGGGTGGGCGCATGGATTGTTTGGACATATATGTTTGTAAAGGTACAAACCACCTCTCTTCCGCAACCACCTGTCGTATTTTATTATTTTTTCAACAGCCACACCAACTCATTGCAAAGAAGCAATTAGCACTTTGCAATGACTAAGTGAATAAATTAAACCAAATTCGGAAATGAAATTGTAGCTTTCACCCATTTTCCGATTCATTTGTTCAGTCGTCTAGTCATCCACCAGGTGTCTGTCTATCAGTTTACAAATCTGTTCTCCCCTTAATCAAGTATTTGTTTAGGTGAATGGCAGGATGGACTGATGGATGGATTAATATGCTGGTGTCTGGGCGGGTGAATGAGTGCATGGGTTGTTGGACATATAAGCGTACAAAGCTCAAACAACCTGTGACTTACAACCACCTCTCTTTTGAAGGAATCTCACAAGACCAACAACATTCAGTCAATCCACAATGGATCATCCTATGTCAGAAAGACCTGCTCAAAACTATTTGTTTATTCCTATTTTCGAACACATGGCAACGCCAACTTATTACAAAGAAGTAATCAATGCTTTGTAATGACTGAGTGAACCGATTTGCCCAGATCAAAAAAGCTGTATAACTCCTAACTGTCAGAATTTGTTCCTATTTTCGAATACACGGCAACGCCAACTTATTACAAAGAAGTAATCAACGCTTTGTAATGACTGAGTGAACCGATTCGCCAAGATAAAAAAACTGTATAACTTGTCAGAATTTGTTTTAATAATCTTTATTCAGGAAACCTGTCCCTTGCAGTACTCAAACAACAAGTAAATTACTCTCAGCCGCCATGATTAAACATATCTCGGCAGCATTTGATCTAATGACTGACCAAATAGCCCTCATTGTTATTCTCACACCTTAATCGCCTGAAACAAACCGGCGTACTAACCCATGCTACAGTTAGATAAGCTCAATATAATTAAGCAATCACGCCTTTTGTATTAGCTGTTTGACTTCAGTAGTGCCCAAGGCGCACATTGATCTAAAGCAGGTCTTCGGGTTTAGTTTGATCTTTTGTGGAGAGACTGAATTAATAGTTAATCAGTAGTCACCATTGCAGTAATTCTCCTATAAATATGTAAGAATTATCAGTTGCCATTAGACCAGTTTTTTCGCTGCATGACGAAGACCATTACGTCGAAAGCGCTCCAGCAACTGACAGTGTAAGCTTTAGTTTTATATATATATAATAATCTTGTATTAATTGTTCTTATTTTTCAGTTTCTAAATTGTTTCAACACATATCGCTCTAGTTAATATTTGGTATTTAACTTTTTTGAATTTTTCTGACTAAATTTGACATAAATCTGTAGAAATTTGATCACGTTCTAAAATGGCCAAGAATTCCAATGGCCCAGTGGGTAAAGGACGCAAATCTGGCAACCCAGCATCCAACCTTTCATCAACCAAAAGTGCTCCTAACCAGTCTGTTCAGGCCTTTCAGACTGGTTAAGATGTACTTCCGTGTTGCAATGCTTGCATCACTATGGTCTTTTACGAGAGCATTTGGCATCAGACTCTCTCCCGAAATCTCTCAGCATGAAAATGGAGGAGATGAACTCGTTTTTCTGCCCTGCCTTACGAGATGACAAATTTTTTAAATCGACCAGCATGATAAACCAAATTTGGGCTCATAGCTGCTTAGAAAATTTAATCAAACATTATCAAAGCAAATTGGACAAATTAAAGGCAGCGGTAAAAGTGGCCGAATCTAATGTAATTCTTGATCTACACAGAGCCAAAGGCATAGCATTGAAATGGGGTAGGCAAAATTTTGGAAATAAATTGGCCACAACAACAATCACAAATTTTTGGAAATTTTTGGCAGAAATAGCTAGTGATGAGCAAAATAGAGTGATGTCTGTACCAACACCGGCGGCCACACCGAGTACATGTTCAGGTTCACATTCAACAATGACTAACAAACGACAACGGTCACCAACCACCTTCACACCCTCGCCTACCACTTCCAAGCGGACGAATCTGTATACATCACCAACACCAGCACCTGGTGTTGATGATGTAACAGAGTCATGGCCAGATCTCCCAGAGACAAATTCTCCTCCTGTGCGCCGTTGTCGGGTTGTTACTCACTGTTCCCCCAATCTACCACCTAGCAACTCTTCCTCATCTCTTCCACTATCTTCTCCTCGCCACCTTCTGACTCGATCTTCGCCTCTTCCTCCTCCTCCTCTCTCAATTCCGCCTCCTGCTCTTCCTCCTCAAACTTCTTCTCTTCATGCATCTCCTCTCTCAATCCCGCCTCCTCTTTCTTCTCAATCTCCTCCTCTTCATGCATCTCCTCTCTCAATCCCGCCTCTTGCTCCTCATACTCAATCTTCTCCTCTTGCTTCTCCTCTCTCCATCCCTCCTCTCTCCATCCCTCCTCCTGCTCTTCCTCCTACTCTTCATCTCTCTTCTCCTCACGCACCTTCTTCTGCTCCTCTTCCTCTGTCTCCGCCTCCTCTCCCTCCTATGGAGAATAATAGTAACCTGTCTGATAGGAAGTTTGCTAAGTACCGTCATCAATCGCATAGCTAGGGCCTGTGGAGGATCCCCAGAATCACCAAAAAGATTCTGATGATAGGGTCCTCTAATCTAGCCCGAATTGATTTAGACGCCCATCCTGACATCCAGGTTGAGTGCTATCCTGGTGCCGCATTATCACATTTCAGAACAATGGCTATGCGACACCAGGATGGCCCTAGCCCGGAGAAGATCATCCTGAATATTGGCATCAACTCCAAAAGTGAGCATCCAACCAAAGCCTCAAGCCATTTACGGTTCATGGCTCGTGAATTTAAGAATAGCTTCCCTAATGCGGAGTTGCACTTTGCTGAGATTAACTTCTCTGATAGCTTGTCAGACAGGCAAAGGTACTGTCTCAAGCGTATCAACGAATCAGCAAGGTCCAACTGTCACGTTGATAAGGTCATCCCCAAAATTTCTGATGCCAATTTTCATGTTGAGAAGGATAGAATCCATTGGATGAAAGAAACAGCTAATTGTATTTATAACCATTGGTTGACGGTACTTAGTTTAAACTAAATGTGGGTCAAGGCAATAGCTCCCCTAACATAGGATTAGGAACAAACCTTGTCAATTTAGCAGCTGACTATGATCTCTCACCATCTGAAAAATCAATTCTCGATCGTGGTCTTACTTTTGTACCAACTCCAAAACCAAAAACAGGATTAGATTTGCTTTTAGACACATGTCTTATTGAAGTAGCTAATTTTGGTCATTCAGTAAAAATAGCCCATCATTTTCGAAATTTAAATGGAGAGTCAAAACCATTCACTGGAAAATCCGGTTGGGACCCTCCAGATAGGCTAGTTGATGACAATATTAAAGCAACCATAAAAACGGTTGCTGGTATAGCCAGATCATTGCCAGTTACAAACAACAAGCAAAACCTTTCATTTCTCGAGCGGCAGGCTATCAACAAATTACGTAGAAATCAGAATATTATTATAAAACCAGCCGATAAAGGTTCAGCAACTGTGATTATGTCTAGAGAAAACTACATCCGCGAGGCCGAAAGGCAGTTAACTAACACCAGGCATTACAGAAAACTTGATAATTTAATTTGGCCTCAGAACAGACAAAATTTCATTGAAATACTTAATTCATTGCATACAGATAAGTACATCGATAAGAAACAGCTAAAGTATCTGCTAGGTGAGAATAATCCACAAAATCGGACATTTTATATCTTGCCTAAAATCCATAAACCTATCAGTCCCTGGTTAGATCCATTGATACCACCTGGACGACCCATCATTTCAGACTGTGGCAGTGAGTCTTATGGTATTTCAGAATATATTGATTACTATTTAAAGCCCATTGCTAATAGACACAAGAGCTTTCTCAAGAACACAGAACACTTTCTTTCAAAGTTATCCACATTGTCAGTTCCGAAAGATGCATATTTAGTCACATTAGACATAGATGCTATGCATACCAATATAGATATTGATGCTGGAGTCAATGCTATTAAGAATTCTTTTGTCAAATTTCCTGATCCAGATCGACCAGACACGGAAATTCTAAAATTATTAGAGCTAAGTCTTAAAGGAAACGATTTCCAATTTAATGATGAAAATTACCTTCAAATCTGTGGATGCGCAATGGGTAAATGATTCAGCCCAAATTTTGCCACGATTTATGTTGCGGAGTGGGAAGAGGAGGCACTAAACAAATCAACCAAAAAGCCTCTTCTTTACCTCAGATATCTAGATGACATCTTCATAGTTTGGCAACATTCAGAAGACGACTTTTGGGAACTTTTTCGCATTTTAAATAACCAAGATTCAAACATCAAGCTAAAAGTTACTATTAGTGGAACATCAGTTGACTTTTTAGATGTCACGATCTATAAGGGTCCTCAATTTGATTCCTCTGGAAAATTAGAATATAAAGTATTCTTTAAGCCAACAGACTCACATCAGCTGCTTCACAAAAAATCATTTCATCCTCCACACACATTTAAAGGTTTGATCAAATCGCAAATCATAAGATTTTTTCGAAACTCTAGCAACAGGCAAAATCTGAATAGTGCATGCTCTACTCTGTTTGATGCTTTGAAAGCACGAGGCTATTCAGCCCGTTTTCTTCGAAAAATTAAAGCAGACACCATCAATGAGCTTGAAAATCTAAAACCTCATAGCGGACCCGAGTTTGAGCCTATTCAAATTAAACACAATATACCAATCATGTGCGATGGATCAGTTTCTAAATGCGACAAAAATAGATGCAAAGTAAACAACTATATTGTAAACCAACAAACATTCCTGAGCTTTCAAACTAAAAATGAATATCATATCCGAACTAATATGCATTGTGATTCTGAGAATGTAGTCTATTTGATCAATTGTGCCCTTTGCCAGAAACAGTATGTTGGTGAAACAAAAAATGCATTTAGAGTGCGTGCTAGACGCCACGTTTCTGATATTAACACCTCAGCAGATACGCCAATTGCTCAACATTTCCACCTTCCTGATCATTCAGTTGAACATCATTTTGAAATCATGCCAATAGAACAGATTCCGACCTTCGATAGTGAGGAAGAAACGAGTTCGTTTCGCAAAATCCGAGAAGGCCATTGGATTAGAACACTCCAAACAAAAGCACCATTTGGAATAAATGTAGATTCGGGAATATCACAAAAGAACAAAATTATCCCATTTCAACTCATATACAGTAGACGTAATGTTGAATTAGCGAAAACCATGAAAGAAGAATATTCACAGTTGCAATCTAAATTAAAGGAACCGATCAAAGCACGACCAGTAATAGCTTACAATAGAAATCCAAACCTGAAAGATTTGCTAGTAAGATCAAAGTTAGACCTCATAGTTCCTGATAACAATGACAAGGTTTCATCCCTCCCTACCTATTCTTATAATAAATCTAATCCCAACCAAAATCAATGGTGGGGCAACATGAAATCATATCCGTAGGACATCTTTTAGCTTTGTCTCTGCAAAAGTGTGTGCGTGCGTGCGTTCGTTCGTTCATGCATCCGTCCGTGCGTTTGTTCGTATGTGTGTATTTGTGTGGGTGTGTGCTGGTACATCCGTACGTGTGTGCATCTATACTTGCGTGGGTGTATGTATGCGTGTGTGTATGTGGGGGTGGGTCCATTAATTCGTAAGTACATTAGTGCGTGGGTGTGTGCGTGCATGCATTCGTGCGTCCGTTCATGCATGCGTTCATGCATGCATTATTTCGTGCATTCGTGCATGTATTACTGTGTGCATGTATTATTGCATGCATTCGTTCAGGTGCGTGCGTGCGTATGTGCGTGCGTGCGTGTGTGTGTGTGTGTGCATTCGTGTGTGTGTGTGATTTCTCTATAATGTAGGATCAATCCCAGCCTTTTTACCTGTTAAAGCGACCTACTGATAAGTCCACTTTACACCAACTAATCTCAAGGGGGGACCACTCTAAGTAAATCTAAACTTGGTCTCGATAGGACAAATTTAGGTAAAGAAATTTTTAATTAAATTCCTGTGCCAATGCGGTTTTTTCAATGTAAAGACAGCCAGACAGACAGACAGACAGACAGACAGACAGGCAGGCAGGCAGGCAGGCAGGCAGGCAGGCAGGCAGGCAGGCAGGCAGGCAGGCAGGCAGGCAGGCAGGCAGGCAGGCAGGCAGGCAGGCAGGCAGACAGACAGACAGACAGACAGACAGACAGACAGACAGACAGACAGACAGACAGACAGACAGACAGACAGACAGACAGACAGACAGACAGACAGACAGACAGACAGACAGACAGACAGACAGACAGACAGAGACACAGACAGACAGACAGACAGACAATGTATTGGCAAAATAGTGTGGATACTATAATATTTGTGTCTGTATTGAGATTTTCATTGCCATATAACAAAACTTTAGTGGTCTGTGAGTTAATGGGAATATTGTTTAGGCCTAATTCAGTATAAAATATTCTTCTTTGATTATTGTATAGTGGGCAGTGGAAGATATAGTGCTCAATTGTTTCATCCGGGTGCCCACATGAGCACCTAGGTGAGTCTAACAAGAAGTTGTTATGGATGTGTCTGTTTAAGCCACTACAATTGTTTCGGAGTCTGGAATATGCTATGTTAGCAGGTCGTTGACCTGCATAGTACCACCTCGGTGGGGGTCGTTATTGAGACATTGCGTTCAATTTATTTTTTAATTCTTGTAATGTATGGGACGTTTTGACAGGATCCAGAAGACCATTCCAATCTCTAATCGTAGCCGGGAAGAAAGAACTACGATAGAGCTCAGTGCGACATCTGGGCGGTGTATAGGTGTTGAGTTGGCGGATATTATAAGGGTTTGTCTTTTTGTGAAAAGGGCAAGAGATAACTAGACAATGTCTCATTTGTTGCGCCGTTTATAATTTTGTAGAGCATTACTAATTTTTGGGTTTTGCATCTGCATGAACGTGTTACCATACACGTTTTAGGGTATAAATCTTCCATGCTGGCACTGCAAGTGAGTCCACTTATAGTTCTTAGGACCTCCTTCTGGACATTTTCCAGTCTTGTAATAAGACTTTGAGGGAGATTATCCCAGACAGGACATGCGTATTCTAGTAAGGGTCTGATAAAGCTCTTGTACATAATTTCCAGGCAATCTCTATCAAGTATATATTTCAAACCCTTAAGCAGAGAGACCATATGTTGGGCCTTTGTCATCATTGCTTCTACATGCTCTATCCAATGACCTTTACTATTAAGAGTGACGCCGAGGTGCTTGTGGTGCGTTGATGGATAAAATTCCGAGTCTTTGAAGTCTATCGGAAAGCACGTAGGATTATGACATAGGGAGATAAATAAGGATGTCGTTTTAGAGGCATAGTGTTTACTGGACCTACTGACCTCACACAGGAAAGGAATACACATTCTATAGGTGGTAGATGGAGAAACAAGGCGGAGCAGCATCATATTAATGTACTGGACATTAAAGCTTGATTGTTGTGTTTAAAGTCTTTAGTGTTGCTAGTGCTAAGTTTGGGCTCTGAATGGAAATTTCTATAGTAGCGACGTCAATTATCTGCATTAATCTCTTCCCTCACAATGTTGTAATAAACTAGGCAGAGAAGTTTGGCTATGATTCAGAGAATAAAGTTTATGACTTACCGTTGCTCATTCAACTGGTCAGATGAATTGTATAGCAAATAAAAAATCTACAGTATTTGATGATGAGTGCAAATTGATTATCAAGGAGTTTTATTAGTACGGCTGTAGTAGCTTTACAATGAAGTTTTGTGATTTGTTCGCTTCTACGCCTAATTTCCAGATTAAGCCACATGTTTCTTGAATACATGTACCTCAGGAGCGTATGATATTGATGCTTTTTATATTAGATCGGTTTGAAGTTAACCCATAGTCGTTTACACCTTTTTGTCTCTACTGAGAGCTAATCTACAAGAGTAGAATTGGACCAACCAGCAGAAATAGTAACATAGCATCATGTGGGAAAATACATCAAACAGATTTTGCTATTTAATAAGATGTTGTTTTTGAATTGACTATCTTGGGGCATTCACACATAAGGACAGTGTGTATCCACTAAGCAAAATATTGTTAGTTAATAGCCTCTTATACAAGAGATCCGCAGACGATAAGGATCTTGCTGGCTAGACAATTTTGGTTATTAATTCATGGAGAGAATCAGTAAAGAAATCATGATTACTATGTGGATTAAGTTTTGAGATCTTTTGGGTCATTGATATTTTTACCAATGACCTAATCAGTGTTTCATTTTCTGGCTTTAAATTGGCTTCACCAAACCATTTATGAGTCATCAATTAATGATGAGATTTTTAAACTGGATCATTGTTCAAATATCAACTAGGGCCAGATAAAATTATATTTGGCATTTCAGTAAAGTTTTGAGTAAAATGCTTGATACTTTTATGCAGCAATCTCTTGAGGAATCAATTCAGGACCTTTAAGCAATCATGATGAGAACACAACAATTTTAAGGACTATTTTGCTTGCATATAAATGAATTTCGCCCAGGTGTATAGTTTTCAATGCATTGCCATCATATTTAGGGAGAACTAAGAATCTAAGAAAGATAATAACACAAAATTATTCATGAAGACGATAAGGCAGTATGTAGACACTATATATCAAAGGCTGAAAATAACTAGGATACTGGCATGGATTGATATAAATATCTATAGTCAATACAGTAGACAGAAATGGCAGTAGACCATTTTTTGCTGTCCATTGAGAGGGTTTAGAAATTCATAACTTAAATCTGTACAACAGGTTGATAATGAGTGTTTAAAAGTTTTATAACAAACTACTGAATATATTAGAAAGATATCAGTGTTCAGAAGGATGATTATCAAATCTGTTAATTGTTCAGTTCATATGTTATCATAATTGTGAACAATTCATTACATGGAATTTATAGTATTGAGTGCAGCCACAGCTTTGAAGTCTCGTGGAACTCCAGCTGACTGAGTGGTGATTGGCTAGAATTTATTAGTTAAACAAGAACTTACCTGAAAGTGGAAGTTAGATGTTTGACTGTAATTCTAGCCAATCACCACTGGAAGCCGGAGTTACATGCCCACCTCTAGAAAATAGGTCATAGTTTGAGATTTCATTTGAGAACTTTTCTTGTCCCACCCTAATTTGGGATTACTGTGCTGTGCACTCAATTTATCTTTGAAGACTGATCTCAGCGATTGGCTAGAATTACAGTCAAACATCTAAATTCCACTTTCAGGTAAGTTGTCGTTTAACTAATAAATTTAATTCTACAAGCCATGTATTGGCCCATTGAGACATCATTGCCAGGTCAAGGTTCACCGTTGGAATATGGATCTCTAGATTATCTGACATCACATACAGCCAGGTATCGTCTGCAAATAATCTAATATTACTTAAGATATTATTTGGCAGATCATTAATGAAAATAAAAAATAATAATGGTCCAAGAACTGAACCCTGGTGTACCCCGGCATGTAGTGGGAACAAAATTGAGTCACTGCCATTTAAGACTACTCGTTGGTTTCTTAGTGAGTCTTCAAACCAGGCGAGAAGGCTGCCTGATATACAGAATTGCCTCAGGTTTTGGAGAAGACCACGGTGCCACACATGGTCAAACGCTTTAGCTATATCGAAAAACAAGACCATAACTTCTTTTTGGTCATCCAGTGCTTGGACAATTGCGGTGTAAATGTCTAGTAATTGATTTACTGTTGAGTGGCCAGGGAGAAATCCAGAATGGCAGGGTGCAATATAGTCTCTAATATAATTTTGTATATGTTTAAAAACAGTTCGCTCCATCACTTTACTCAAAGCAACTTAGGAGGGAGAAGGGGGGGGGGGGGGGGGGGCAGTAGTTTGAGCATAAGCTTCTATCCCCTTTCTTAAAGACTGGATTGACATTTGCAGTTTTCCATGTTGAAGGAAACTGGGAGTTGTTAATGGAATAATTAAAAAACTGCATTAAAATTGGCGCTAGAATGGCGCTTCCCTCTTTTAAAACCTTGGGACTTAATATATCAGGGCCAACTGCTTTTGATGTATTCAGATTAGAAAGGATATCAAGAACGTCTGTAATAGTTATTTGTATCATGCTTAGTGTCCTCTCGGTGTGCATAGACAGGGGAGGTAACTGTAGTCCAGAATCATTAATTTTGGATATAATAACAAAGAAAGTGTTAAGAAGATCAGCTTTTTCAAGAGGGTCATAAGCAAATGATAAATCATAGCGTTTTAGTGGAGGTATGATCACATTTGGATCAAGCTTTAGTGAGTTACATATGAGATTTAAATTACTGAGTGTGATACATTTGGTATGAAATAGCAATGAGGTTGAGATACTAGTTATTTATGACAAACTATAATGAATTTTTGTGTCAATGGAGGAAACCAGTTTTAGCTATGCCCTGCCCATCTCTAGCTAAGCTCCACCCATGCTTTGCCCATGTTTGGATCAATTGAGCACTGCACTCTCTGAATCTCAATTTCCATAAAACTATACAGGTAAGCTGTTGAATATTTTGAAACTAATTTGACTGGGTGCTGCTGCTCCCTATCAACCCATTCAAATTAGTTTCAAAATATTAAACAGCACGTTTATTAAATAGTAGACATGCAATTCATGCAACAGCGCAGCGTCCGTCAAGAATTAAGCTTTCGTGATGAACTTATCTACGTTATTCACGACGTAATGGAGCTTTCTGGTTTTAGTTATGCCCCGCCCATCTCTAGCTAAGCTCCATCCACACCTCGCTCGTGCTGGGACCGATCGATCTCCGAACACCCTGACTATCAATTTCCAAAAAACTACACAGGTAAGCTATTGAATATTTTGAAACTAATTTGACTGGGTGCTGTTGCTGTCTAAGGCAGCAACAGCGCCCAGTCAAATTAGTTTCAAAATATTCAACAGCGTGTTTATTAAATAGCAAAGAATTATTGCAAATACAACAATTCATACATGTCGGACTGTTTGAGATTTGGTGATGGTCTATATGGAATGCTTTGTGACGTAATGATTGTGACGTCATCATACACGAGCTGAGCTGATTATGACGTCATATGAAGTCAAACGACGGATGGATACTCTGGAAAGGTGCATTGATTATGATGTCACCCTATACATCAGATAGTTGATTATGATGTCATCCTACATGTCACAGTTGATTATGACGTCATCCTATATGTCACATAGTTAATTATGACATTATATGATTGATGGATAAACTGTAACGGTCCATTCCTGTGATGATCTTAGCATTTTGCCTCAGTTTTGCTTATGATCTGTGAAGTGCTTCAGCACTAAGATTTGCGAATAATGCACAAAACACTATAGTGACAAAAGCAGCAGCATCTTGTGATATCAGACGTATAGCGAGTATTGATTGATGGCTCGAGTTACAATGAAACTCATCATTATATTTCATAACAATTCTAGTTTACAACATGGTGGCAATAACAGGAGTTATAAATAGGCTCGTGTGATTATTGCATTGTGTGATCATGGCCGATTCTTTAAGAATAAGAGTGATTACTCGATAAATCAGCTTGGGTACAAATTACCCGGACATAACAACAAAACATATTAATGACGAAAGCTGCAATGATGTTAAGAAGTTTATTTGCAGGCCAAGAGAAGACTATTTTTGTAAATGTATCACTAGAATGCATGGCTCGAAATCAAGCAGGCCAGTCATTTCAGTGATACATTTCCAAAAATAGTCTTCTCGTATGCAAATGGACATACATACACTGAGCAAAAAGTAAATTTTCGTGATCGAACTCATTAAAAAGTTGGAATTGAAATATCAGATGCTGTAGAAATTAATCATGATTATTCGATTTCATTTTTAATCACATAAATTCACAATTTAAAGATTAATCACGATTTTCGATTTAATCACATAATCACGCAAGTCTAGTTATAACCATCATTGCTGCTAGGTGTCTGTCCTGGCATAGCAGTGTGAGAGCTGCAATATATTGTTGCTAAGCTCCACCCACACCTCCTCCGAGTTGGGATCGATCTCTGAACTCTTTGACTATTAATTTCCAGAAAACTATACAGGTAAGCTGTTGAATATTTTGAAACTAATTTGACTGGGCGGTGTTGCTGCCTATGGCGGCAACATGGCTCTGCCTATAGGCAGCAACACCGCGTCCAGTAAAATTAGTTTCAAAATATTCAAACATGTTTATTAAATAGTAAACATACAATTCGTATGATGTGCCGGACTATTAAGCGTTAAAGACGGGCCAAATAGAATCAATTATGACATCATCCTACAGGCTGCTTAGCAGATTATGCAAGATGGATACTCTGGCAAGGTGAATTAACGTTATTCAATGCATGCTCCAGTGATAGTTATATCTATATGAATGGATGAGTAATACATGTATAATGCTAGACCATAGCCACTCTCGGCCCAGGCTACTTGATCTTACATCATTCTGGATTTCAACACAATATTCTGATAACAATTTTTAATGAAACTGAAAACTTGTTACAGAGATATTGCATGGAAACACATTTCCAAATGTCTGTCTGGATGTCATCAATCACTGATTATAATTGCTCACACCGAAGAAGGCTGGTGTGAGAATTGCGGTTGGCGTGTCCATTCATCTGACGCCTATCTAGTGAATCCTATAACGCAGAATCAACAACATTGGCAAATACATTGATATTATGAGTGGCTAGAAAAATCTGTAGTTTGGGGTCAAAATGTAAAAAAATCAAGGTCACAGGGTTACTTAGTGCATACCGGAATACACATTTTCGTTAATAACTCTGCAATGCGAGAAGGTAGAATCACCAAATCTGTAACATACATTTATATTGGGCTTGGCTAGAATTAAAACTTTGTAAGGTTAAAAGTTCAAATATCTATGTCACAAGATCACCAAATGCATCCCAAAATACACATTTTAAGACATAAGTCGGGAACGCAAGTAGGTAGAATCAGTGAATCATCAAATTTGTCACATACATTTATATTACGAGTCCATAGAAGAAAATTTAGTTTGGGGTCAAAGGGAAAAGAATTGAGGTCATAGGGTCACTTAGGGCATACAGAATACAGATTTTCATTAATAACTCTGCAATGCAAGAAGGTATAATTATCAAATCGGCAACGTACATTCATCTTGCGGCTGGCTAGAAGAAAAACTGTTTCAGGTCAAAAGTTCAACTATCTAGGTCACAGGGTCACTAAGCACATCCCGAAATCCACATTTTTAGGCATAAATCAGAACCCCCAACAGACCCCCCCCTTGCGGGTTGGTCCGTAGTTTTATTAACCACTATAAAACATACTTACCGTTCAATCCCTACCTGCTAAATCAACTACTCTGCATTTAGCCACAGAATAAGATTTTTATGCTTGCCTATTTGGGCTCCATTGCACATGCTCGTACATGCTTAGTGACAGGTGTCACCAAGGAGTGAGTACAGACTGGTGCCAGTCTCTATCAGGGCATATGCTGGGGGTGTACCCTACCAGTAGCCTGGTTGAGGGTATATTGAAATGGAATAGGCATATGGGGGTATGTAAGCAAGCATTAAAATCTTAATTCTGTGGCTAAAGGCAGAGTAGTTGATTTATCAAGTAGTGATTGAATGGTATAGATTTCTTTGTGGTGTAATAACTACACAAGTCGCTAGAATCACAAAATTTGGCCTATCCTTTCATATTATAGTGGCTAGATGTTTTATGAGTTTCATGACAAAGCATCAAATAGCTAGATCACGGGGTCACAAAGTGCATACTGGAATACATATCTTTGGCCATAACTCTAGAATGCAAGAAGGTAGAATCACCAGATTTAGCACACACCTTCATATTATGACAGCTTATGATTGCTTTGAGTCTGAAGTCAACAGATCAACTATCTAGGTCATGGGGGTCACTAAGTACATTGTCAAGATAGCGTGCAAAGGCGTGAGTCAGCATCTTCCTCGACTGCACTCTAGTTTTCAACATGCATCCTTTCAAGGCTCTTATAGCATATGCCTTTATAGATAAAAAAGAAATATAATTTTTAAGATGACTTCCTGGTGGCCATGTTTGATTTCCATTCAAGCCTGCTGTTAATCATCGTACTAACCTATGCCCACTCACATCGCGTCGCTGTTTGTGGCCGCACTTGCAGACCTTTGACCTCTTGCTATGTGAAGTAACATTATGCTGGTGGGCTGGAGTGTAGCCAATCAGGTCTTCATTTATTTCTTATCAAGCAACTTCATTGGCTGTGACCCACAGTTCATTTATATTTAGGACATTTCGTTAACTTAGTGCATATATTATAGCCTGCAAGCACGGTACTCGATACGGGAGCAGAGCAGGAGGGCGAGACCGTGCAATAGGACGATGGCTGTTAGTAGACAATGAACAATCCCCACCATATCCAGTACAGCTAAGAATCTAAGCTAAGCCTTTAATGCACCTGTCAGACAAATATGGCTTCCACAGAAATCCTGAGAAATGTCAGCTCCGTTTGCAGGCCACTACAACTGAACCAGTCATTCCAGGGATAAATTTTCAAGATTCTTCTTTTTCTGCTCTGTCAATGGACATTGACCACACTCATAGATCAGATACATGGCAAATTCTTTATGATGTAGCAAACAATCAGTTGAATAATTTGAATCTAATTTGACTCGATGTCGTTGGCAGCGGCAGCAATGGCTTTCAGTCGAAATATTTTCCAAACAAATCAGCTGATATTATTGTAAATGATTGTTTCTTTGCTCGCAAAATAATTCAGCCGAATACTTTGAACCCATTTAAAGTGAAATTTGACCTTCTTTCAAATTTTTTTCAGAGTAATTTGTGGTATTTTATGTTTCTGCATGTAGCAGATAGAATCGCAGATCAATGTTATAATGAATATCATAGTGACTACAGAATCAGTTATATACAGAATATGGCTAGCATCTGCATCTCCTAAACTACTTTTAGCAGTTCCCTTAAAATTCCTTTACTTTAACCCTTTAAAGCCTTAAATTTGTTCAAGAAAATTTCAATTTTCCTCAAAGAAAATGTAAATTTGCAGACCAAGAAGTCTTTTTGAAAATTTACCACTGGAATGACTGGCTCGGTTATCGTATAACCGAGCCAGTCGTTCCAGTGGTATAATTCCAAAAATAGTCTTCTCTTGGTCTCCAAATTTACATTTCTCAGGACCACTGTAGAAGCCGTTTTCGGTTGATATAAGTGTTAAACGGTTAAATGATTAAATGGGTCAATAGAATTCAGAAAGACAAAGATTAAATGGGAAAAGTCTGAACAGATGCCTGACTGGCTGAACAGTAACATCACTATATACATAAGCATGGTTATCCCACCATCATGCAACATCTCCTAGCAAGCTATATATAATAACCCAGTGATATTCTGTTGAGTGAGGCGTCTGGAGTGAGATGTTAAACACCATCACACACTCAGGACAATGACAAGCTCTACAGCGCTGATTAAGTGTGTCAAGTCAAAGATTGGCAAATTGAAATCTCAACCACAACAATGTATTCCTGTCATTCAAGCATAACTCAGAGAAATCTCTAAACTAACTCATCCTGCCGGAGTTATCTAAGCTTATACACAGCTTGTCTGAGTTAGCCCAGTAGCGCTTCATCATTTATTTCTTTAATATTTTTACAACATTATGTCTAAATATTTGTTGATGGTTAACTGTGGTAACACTGATATTATGGCACCTTATCTTCAAGACAAGTTGTCGAATATTTTCAAAATCCATCGGCCGGTTTTTACTGCCTCATGCAGCAACCATTCTAGTCAAATAAGTTATAAAATATGATAAAATATTAACCATCGTTCTTACATATGACTTCATGCAATGTCTTCAGGTGTGGGATGGTTGAAATGAGCCCCCTGGTATAATACTTAGTAACATGTTTGTTCATTAACACTCAAGCTCACCAAATACTGCTAACGTCTGTGGTGGTCCTGAGAAATGTACATTTACAAGAGTAATTTTGAAAATTTAGCACTGGAATGACTGGCTCGGCTAACAGAAAAAAAATCAAAAATAATCTCTTGGCCTACAAATGAACATTTTCTATGAGAAAATTGATATTTTCTAGAACAAATTTGAGGAATAAAATTTTAAACACATTGTTATATTGAATGCCAGATTATTTAGTCTCCAACCAATTATGTCTGAAAACTGGTGAATATTTTTGCGGAAAGATTGACTGAGTTGTTGCTGATTCTGACAGTAATGATGTTCAGTCAAACAGTTCTTGTATTATCCAGCATGTTTCCTGTACATAGTGGTCTTGAGCAATGTCACTTTGCAGAACAAGGGTAAGAATATTTTTCAAAATTTACCACTGTAATGACTGACTCAATAACAGAGCCAGTCATTCCAATGCTAGTTTCCAAACTAGCCTTCTCTTGGCCCATTAATGGACATGGACAGTAAAAAGAAATCTAGGTTTTTTCACAAATATAGACCAGTAACAGGAGCTCAATGGAAGAATCCAGTTTATCCATCAATCATATGATGTCATCATCAATTACATAACGTGAAGTGTAGGATGACGTCATGAATGATGAAGATATGTTTGTCACGAACGTATAATTGATGCCGGACTAAGCGTTGTTGTATTACTTGTGGCTTTACTATTTAATAAACATGCTGTTGAAGCCGCCAGCACCAAGTCACATTATTTTCAAAATATTCAACAGCTTACCTGTATAGTTTTCTAGAAATTGAGATTGAGAGTGGAGCGAGCGATCGATCGATCCCAACATGGTCACAGCGTGAGTGGAGCTTCGCTAAATCTGAATTCCTCCATTCCTTATTAACTCAACACTATAATGCTGGTGTAAAGGTCGAGTTGTGTGAGATGCTGATTATGGCTAACAAACAAGGGGATGAAGGCTTATAACATTGCATAACACTGTCAGCTTTAGCAATGGGAGATCACTGAAGCACACTTTGATCTCATTTATTGAGACTAGCAATCTCCAGCATTACATAGAGAAACCATTGTTTGTTTGCAAAGGAATTCTATGAGCACTTGAGATTACCTGCATTATAGGACCACCTTGGGGAATACCAAAAAGACAGTGCTAACGCCAAGGTTCCAATAAGACAGTGCTAAAGACGGAAGGAAAATTGAAATTCTGGCTTATAAGTTATTGAATGTCATTTTACAGGCCAAGAGAAGACCAATTTTGAAGATTTACCACTGGAATGACTGGCCGGATTATTCCATTAATAAATTTTCAAAAATAGCCTTCTCTTCGCCTGCAAATGGACATTTCTCAAGACAACTTCAAAGAACCATTGGCCGGCTTGACTATTAACCCTTTAATGGTCAAGCCAACAAAAAATGGCATCTGCAGTGGTCTTGAGGAATGTCCATTTGCAGGCCAAGAGATTATTTTTTTTCATTTACCACTGGAATGCCTGGCTCGATAACCAACTCAGTTATTCTAGTGGCAAATTTTCAAAAAGTCTTTTCTTGGCCATTAAATAAGCAAATATTTTGATTTTCTTGACCAAATTTGACCACGAAAGAGCTAAAGAGTACCATTAAAGAGTAAGATCAGAATCTCAGAAAATGCAACTTATGTGGTCACCCAATCACCCTGTCTTAAAGAACCACTATCGTTTGGTGTCATAAGGCAGGTGGCCTCTTACTCAGGTTGTAATGAACTGCTTTTGTATTATCATAAATCATGTTGTTGTTGTTAATTAACAGTGTGGAAACAGCGCAACAATCCTTCACCCACACATCTGTGATGAATCGAGGAATACCAGCTGTTACACACATACTGTGATAGTCCCTGATGGACGTTACATCATAATGTGCCATTGAGGATTATCACAAAGCATTCCTCATCATTCCCTGGATATAAACATGAGAATGCTAAAGCATGATATATGTAGGTCACGTCTGCATAAGAAGACTATAGAAGCTTTGCCAAGAAGCCACACAAGTACATTTAATGATGGGTCATAAAACACAAATCCCACTGAATGAACCTTTCCAAGTTTATCCATACATTATATGACATCATAACCAACTACAAGACGAGTAGGATTAAGTCATAATCATGCTGTCACGAATGACTCGATATAGTCCGTCTTTAACGCTTAATAGTCCGAGACGTTGTACAAATTGTACGTCTTTACAATTTAATAAAAATTGAATAGTGAGGGAGTTCAGAGATCGATCGATCACAACACGAGCGAGGTGTGGATGGAGATAAGCTAGATGGGCGGGGCATAGCTAAGACTGGAATACTCCATTAGTCTTCTCTTAGTGGAAAGCTGCTACGTCATATCTATGTCTCGTTTACTGATTCACATGTGATGCTAAAACACTTGCAGGATAAATATTCCAATTCTGGTACTTTCATGCTATAGACAGACAAAAATTCTACTGATAAACTAGCATTCATCTAATTCTTTTAAAAGGTGACAAATCACGCAGAAATAAACTAACCAGATAAAAATATGTAAACAATTTGAAAATCATTTTCATTATGATGGAGTCCGTATGTCATGATGGCATAGAAAAATCGACCAGACAACACAGCGGGTTTTACTAATTACATATACCTACCTCCTTGCATTACTATTGCTCTTTCATTCTCTGAGGGGAAGCGTAGTAGGATGAATTTTTCACAGCCAATGTTTGCTGGGTATTGTGATTACCGAGTGACTGAAGGCTTCTTCAGGAATCTCCATACTCTCTCTAATGATGAGATCCATAGTAATTCGCTTGAATGCGATATCTCAGAATGAGGCAAGAAGAGGGTTAATCCAATACCCAGAGCCACTGAGTAGGTCATTAAGCACAATGACAACCTCATTGGCTGATAGCTATCACATGACCTTGATGGTAGCAACCAAGACTTCATTCCTTTAACGAATCCAGTCATATAGTCCAATTTTATGCAGATCCATGAAGAGGCAGATGATCCTATCACTACTCGACTCTGAATATCTGAATAAAGCTGAAATTAAAAATTAACCTAAATACTCTACATCATATGATGGGAAATTTTCAGAAATACCCAAGTATGTCAAAATCTGACATATCCGGGTATACCCAAAGGCTGAAGAATATAATGAATATCTTATGCTGAATATAACTATTCTAACAAGATATAACCATTAAAATGAAGCCTCAAGGAACACCCCCAAAACATATTTGACAGAGGGGAGGCTTGAGATAGGCCGTAATGCAAGGAGGTAGGTATATGTAATTAGTAAAACATAAGACCAGACCCTCCGGATCGTCTGGTCATTATTACTACATCACAACCTACCTCCTTGCATTACTATTGCTCAAATACAGATTTCAACATTGCACAACGCCCAGAGGAAGGCGAATTTTTGCACAAAATTGATGTAAAGATAGAGAAAGAATACAAAGTTAGTAATAACAAGAAGAGAAAGATACTATAAAAGACACTAATTCCTCAGAATTACTCTCATACGTATCTTAATAGAAATGAAACAGAAGAAATAAGAAGATACGAAAGGAGGTCCTAAAACGACCCCAACAAGACAAGAAAGAGAAGATGATCATGCAAGAAAGAGATGAATAAATATGGGTGATGAAAGCGATGATATGAAAGAGGTGAAACACACACATGAGAAAGAAGTAACGAACTCACACCCACCCCAAATAAAAAATCTTATACGAATGAAGATGATGAAGTAAGAGATGATGATGAAGAAGGAATACAAGTCATGGTCCCTGACGCTACCTTATGAATATTCTTATAGAAAAAAGGAATAAGGGCCAGAATCTTTAAGATAGAAATTAATAAAGGTATTCTCTGATTTCCAGTTAGCAACTTGCATAATATCATCTAGAGAAGACCTATTAAAAAGGGCGCAAGAGGTAGCAAGGCCCCCTAACATCATGGGCCTTAACACCCACTAGTGCATTGTCCCCAGGAGAAGCTAATTCATGGCAAATTTTGATAGTATCAACGATCCAACGTGAAATAGTGGTTAAAGAGGCAGGACGATCCACACCTTCTGTAAATGTAACCCAAAGATGTCTATTGTCGGATCGTTTGGAGTCAGTACGAAGTTTATACATATTAAGGGCCCTAATTGGGCACCAGACAGAATCAGCTGGTGATAAGGAACAAAGTTTAGGAATTATAATAGGTTTACCCAAGAATTTAACTGACTGAGTTTTGGACAGGAATTCTGCCCTGGGATAGAGAATAATGCTATTCCCCGTAATTTGATACCTATCCAATTCAGCAGACAGGGCATGGATTTCAGAGCGACGGCTAGCTGATACTAATGCTAATAGGAATACAGCCTTACGGGTAAGATGTTTCAACCAACAGAACCTAAGGGTTCAAAATGTTTCCCAGCTAGAACCTCTAATACAAGTGAAAGGTTCTAAGAAGGAAGGGATTTCTAAAAAGGTGGTCGTGAATTACCCATACCTTTAATGAGGTCATGAAAATGTTTTTGAACTTGAACCGAACGATCAATGAGACACTTGACAAATGAGTTCAGAGCAAATCAATAGGATCTGATAATGCTAACTGAAAGCTTTTTCTGGTCAAAGAGGAAAATCAGAAAATCAGTGATTTGAGTTACAGAGGCCTCAAAGGGCAGGATAGAATTGTCTGAACACAATTTTTTGAAAACCTCAAATCGAGCTTCATAAATGTTTCGAGTGGACGATCTGAGGGATTTCTCCAAAAGTTCTTGAGATCTGACTGAAAAGATTGACGAAGAAGGGTGCAACTCGACAGCTTCCAGACTGACAGGCGAAAGATTTCTGGATTCTGATGGAGAATCCTGCCTCTGTTCTGAGATAATAGATTGTGGGAGACAGGAAGTAGTAGAGGGACATCTACAAGAAGGTCCAGGAGATCAGGAAACCACGATTTTGTCCGCCAAAACGGAGCTATTAACAGGACTCCACAGGGATGTAGCCTGATCTTTCTGAGTACCAGAGGAATGAGAACCGTAGGGGGAAAAGCGTAAGTGAACATGTTGTCCCAAGACTGAACTAGAGTCTACTGAAAGAGTCAAAGCTTCCAGAAATGGAGATATGAAGGTGGATATCTTTCTGTTCTTGAGAGTAGCAAACAGGTCTATGTGGGGATGACTGAACTGAAGAAAAATCGACTTTCAATTCCCATTCTGTTTCCAGAATCCTTGAAGGACGCGATAACTGGTCGGCCAGAAATTCTGTTTGTCTGGGACGTGGGATGCTTGAAGAGAAATGTTGCGGGACTTGCACCAATGAAGCATGATCATGGACTCTCAACAGAGAGACCGACCTAGTCCCCCCTCTGATAATTGACAAACAAGACCACTGTCAAACTGTCTTATCTGATAAGGACTGACATACCTAGAATCATGGGTTCCCAATGAACTAGGGCATGTAAAACAGCCCACAATTGTAAAAGGTTGACATGGTGGGAAGATTCTATGAGGGACCAGGTTCCCGAAATTTTCACGGAATCCCAGATGGCTCCCCATCCTTCCAGAGATGCATCGGTGAAGAAGATTGCCTGAGGAGATGGAGGGTGGAGAGGAACCCCTAATAACAGGGATTGACGGTCTTTCCAAAACCGGCAATGAGTCATGAGAGGAAACTTGATGAGAATCCGAAGATCCAGAGAATCTAGAGACTGATTCCAGGTGGCCATAAGATAAAACTGGAAGGGTCTTCTCATCAGAGAAGCCCAAGGAATCAGCCTCTCTACTGAAACCATGAGGCCTATTATTCTGAGAAAAGATCTGCCCAAAACTAATTGGCCTACCTTGAGAGCTTGAATTGTGGATATCAATGTCTGAACATTGGGAAGGGAGGGAAATAACCTCACCTGAGAGGTCGAAAGCGACCCCCAGGTGGGTAAAAACTTGACTTGGGAGAGACGTGACTTTTCTACACTGATGATCCAACCCAGGTGAAGGCAAACCTGGATGGCATCTGATATGTCTGCAATGAGGGAGACGGGATCGGGAGCCTTGAAAAGCCAGTCGTCTATATAGACATGTACTGAAACTGCCTGAAGATGAAAGCATGAGGCTACTGAAGATACTATTCGAGTGAATACGTAAAGGGGAGGTGGTCAGGCCGAATGGAAGGCTGCGAAACTGCCAAACTCTGCCTTTGTAAGCGAAACGAAGGAACTTGCGGAATGCAGGATGAATAGGGACGTGAAAATATGCGTCTTTAAAGTCGATGGATAGTGTCCACAAACCCACCTGGAGAGACTGAATGATGGATTGAACCGTTTCCATCTTGAAGGACGGACTCACAATCAGAAGATTGAGGGATTTTAGATTCATAATGGCCCCCATCCCCACTACCCACACCCCTGTCTTCTTTTGAACAAAAAACATGGTCGAGAAGTAACCTGATTACATTGCCAATCCATCACCTCCTCCACCGCATGTTTTGATATCAGAGACAGAATCTCGGATTCCAAGGCTAAGAGTTTCTCTGGGCATGATGGAACAGGGGTCCAATGAGGAACAAAGGAAAGAAGAGGCAGATTTTCCTTCCAACAAGGATGATGGATGCAATAAATAGTTTCTAACACCCACTGATCTTGAATAAGACGATCCCAATACATCCCGAACCTGGAAAGACAATTGCCTACTGGGATGCTTGGAAGGCTTGAAACAGTCGGGGACTGAAAATCTAAATCTACTGGAAGAGTTAAAAAAAAGGGCCATCTCCTGAACTTATGATGTCTAAAACGAGGATGATACCTACCACCCGATTTACGAGGACCTCTAGACTGCTTTCTAAACGGAATCTGCGCTCTGGACCGATTGGAAATCACATCCGAACATTTATCCTGAATAGGAGACCTACGTTGAGGAGACTCACGAGGAGAATGACCCCGAGAGCACGGCCTAGATGGAGATCTAGATCTATTAAAAGATCTATTGGAATTCACAAAAGTCAGAGAAGGAAAAGATGTTTGAGGATCAGAACGAGGTAACTTCTTAGATGAAGGAGGAAAAAAAGGAACCGGAGTGAAGGAATGTTTCCTAAAAGACTGCGGAAGACCAGCTTTAGAAGAGATCTCATGAATTACTATTACATGAGTCTATCCACCTCCTTCATTATGAGACTAGTAGATTCAGGGCCAAAACAACTCCTTACCAAAACAGGATGTGGAAATAAGAGTGTCTTTAAGCTTCTGAGAAATAGCTAAAGAACTAAGTGCTCTCTTCCTATGACAGTTGTTGACAAAACCAACTAATCTAGCGCCTAAATTAAGGTTAAATCTAGAATGTCTGCCATACAAGCCAAGGCCGACTGAGGAACAGATTCGGCTCTAGAGGAAACCTTAAAGATAGCTTGTGAAAGAGCCGAAAAATTTGAAAGCTTAAATCTGAGTCTAGTCGATTGTTCTAAAGATCGAATAATGACTGGATCCGAAACAGCAGATCTACCAGTATCTTTAATAAGATCCCAAGCGTCACCAAACAGAGACTTAGATCTACATGTAATAGTAGCATGAAAATCGCACTCTAATGGAAGAAGTTAAATCTGGAGGACCCAGGGGGAAATCAGAAAAGCAAGCCCGCTGAGAAAAATGATCTAAAATATCCGCTGAAAAATTATTAATCGGAAGAATGCAATTAAAAGAAATATTGTCTTTTGAGACCAGAGGAGGTTCATACGAAGTATAGCTAGTACGTTCAGGCTGTAATTCAATGTGGACATAATCTGAGACCCGTTGGTGAGTACTAGACCAGTCACTCTCAGCAGCCCTAAGAAGTAAACTTGGAATCAGAGGGTCTCGCGTGAAAGGTATCATGAGCAGACTGAATAATAGAATCCAGAGATGGGATAGAATCCTGAGAATCAACAAGAGGCCCCTTCATTTCAACCAGAAAGGCCATCAACAATAAGTAGAACCCTACAGAGCTGAGCAGAATTATAACAAGAAAATAGAAGCCATGTTTCTTTATGTATCGACTACTTTTGAACAAAACTTAACGACCCTTAGTCCCTTATCATATCTCCCAAATTTTGTCCCAATCCGTTCAGCGATTCTGGATATGAAGTTGTTTTCATGGAAACCAGGTCATCCAAGATGACTGCTAAAGCATTAGGCAATCAAGTTCCATTGAACAAACTGGATTCAGCTGTTTCCGTATATAACCTGTCATGAGCTTTGAATCAATCCCCCCCTTCCGAATTCGGAAAAGAAGATTTTTAAAGGCATTTCAAAAATCCAGGATGGCCGCCAGGCAAATTAGACTAGCTTCATTTGAACAAACGTGTATCTCTATGCCATAAGTATGTTTTCTGCCAAATACACTTTCCTATTGCTTTAGTACATGGGAGTTTCTAGCTGGAAAATGATCCATGATGGCCGCTAAAACGTTTATCCGACAGTTTCCAAAATGGCAAATCTATAATCAGAATGCCCAAACACATATATAAAACCAATTTCGGCCACCAAACATGCTACATTTTGATTGGGCCACGGCAGCCATATTTTTTGATGGATCAACTTCCCTTGAACAAATTTTAATGGCCCTTAGGCCCTAATCAAATCTCCCAAATTTCAGCCTGATCCTTCCAGTGGTTCTGGAGAAGTTGTTTTTGAAAAAACTAGGTCATCCAAGATGGCCACCAAACTATTTGGCCAATCAAGTTCTCTTGAACAAACTTGTTTCAGCTGTTGCCCTAGATCATATTTAATGAGTTTTCTAAAAATCGGCAAACATCCAAGATCAAGATAGCTGCCGCCCGAATTGTCCGACCAGCTTCATTTGAACAAACTTTAATAGCTATGCCCTAAGGATTGTTCCTGCCAAATATAATTGAAATCGGCCCAGTGGTTCTTGAGAAGAAGTCGTTTAAAGAATTCCCCATTGCTTTACTATGGGCTCATTGCTTTACTATGGGAGCCTATGGCGCGAAAACAAACCAAGATGGTAGCCAAACCATTTATCCGACAGTTTTGAAAGTGGCATATTTGAACTCGCTACCCTGATAAGCATATATAGAGCAATTTTTGCCATTAAAATACATCAAATACAGAAAAAACCCAGTATGACCAACAAATGCTAGATTTTGATTGGTTGATGCCGGCCATGTATTTTAACGTACGAAATTCCTTTGAACAAATTTGAATGGCCCTTGGTCCCTGAGCATATTTAATAAATTTCAGCTCTATCCATTCAGCGGTTCAGGAGAAGTCGTTTTCGGGAAAACTACCGTCATCCATGATGGCCGCCAAGCAAATAGGCCAATAAGGTTGGCTTGAACAAACTTGGGTTTAAAGTTGCGATAGATGATGTGTTATGAGTATTGAATCAATTCCTCTTGCGATTTTGGAGATTTTTTAGTGTTTCTAAAAATCGGCCATCTTGGATTTTGACTGATCCGCTTCCTTTGAACAAACTTAGATATCTATGCCCTATGAATGCTTCCTCCCAAATATAATTGAAATCGGCTCAGTGGTTCTTGAGAAGAAGTCGTTTAAATAATTCCCCATTGCTTTACTATGGGCCCATTGCTTTACTATGGGCCCATTGCTTTACTATGGGAGACTATGGCGGGAAAACAAACCAAGATGGCAGGAAAACCGTTTATCCGACAGTCTCGAAAGAGGGATATCTGAACTGGCCACACTGATAAGCATATATAAAGTAATTTTCGCCATCAAAATACATCAAATACAAAAAAGTCAATATCACCAAGAAACGCTAAATTTTGATTGGTTGATGGCAGCCATGTTTTTTAACGTACAAATTTCCCTTGAACAAACTTGAAAGGCCCTCGGTCCCTAAGCATATTTACAAAATTTCAGCTCTATTCCTTCAGCGGTTCGGGAGAAGGCGTTTTCGCAAAAAATAGGTCATCCAAGATGGCCGCCAAGCAAATCGGCCAATCAGGTTGTCTTGAATAAACTTTGGTCTACCGTTGCCACAGATGATATGCTATTAGTTTTGAATCAATTCCTCCAGCGGTTTCAGAAATTTTTTTAGTGTTTCTAAAAATCAGCCATTTTGGCAGGCGGCCATCTTGGATTTTGACCAATCCGCTTCGTTTGAACAAACTTAGATCTCTATGCCCGATGAATGCTTCCTCCAAAATATAATTAAAATTGGCCCCGTGGTTCTTGAGAAGTCATTTAAAGAATTCCCCCATTGCTTTACTATGGGGGCCCATTGCTTTACTATGGGAGCCTATGGCGGGAAAACAAACAAAGATGGCAGCCAAACTGTTTATCCAACAGTCTCGAACGTGGCATATTCGAACTCGCCACACTGATAAGCATATTTTCGCAATCAAAATACATCAAATACAAAAAGTCAATATGACCAACAAACGCTTAATTTTGATTGGTTGATGGCGGCCATGTTTTTTAACGTACGAACTTCTCTTGACCAAACTTGAATGGACCTTGGTCCCTAAGCATATTTACCAAATTTCAGGTCCATCCCTTCAGTGGTTCGGGAGAACTCGTTTTCGCGAAAACTAGGTCATCCAAGATGGCCACCAGGCAAATCGGCCAATCATGTTGCCTCAAACAAACTTGGGTCTACCGTTGGAATAGATGATGTGTTATGAGTTTTGAATCAATTCCTCCAGCTGTTTCGGAGATGTTTTTCTAAAAATCGGCCATTTTGGCTGGCGGCCATCTTGGATTTTGGCCGATTGGATTCGTTTGAACAAACTTGAATCTCTATGCCCTAGGGATGCTTCCTGCCAAATATACTTGAAATCGGTCCAGTGGTTCTTGAGAAGTCGTTTAAAGAAAAAGTTGACGGACGACAGACGACGGACGACGGACGACGGACGACAGACGACATACAGACGACGGATGGTCGCCATCACATAAGCTAACAATGGAGGACACTTCAACATTGCTAGACAAGATATCCGATTCTAAAGAAGGATGAATGGGTGAAGATGATGATGAGGAATTCGCGAACTTAACCTTAGAACGAGAATGACGAAGGATACTCCTAGGGACCAAACTAGATTCAAAGAACGGAAGGAAATCAATAGCGCTTCTAAAAGCAGTGATGATAGAATTCCCTGAACTGTCTTTTGACAAGGAAAACTCTTTACTTGACAAGCCAGTAGAAGGAATTTCATTCACTAAGGATTCCCACTGAGTCCTGGGAAGGATTATCCTGGGACATAGGATACGAAGAGTATGAAGGATTCTGAGAACAAGAAGAATTACCGATAAAGGATCTAGAATGAGGTAATGAGAAATGATCACTAGATGAATAATTAGTGAAATCTGATCTAGAATTATCCAACAAAGATTCACTAGTGACTGAGATATGTTTAACATCAGAATTAGCATCGTGAGAAGAATACCGAGAGCTAGACAGTAAACTACTGGGAGAAAGATGTGATCTAGATGGACCCAGGTCCCCTAGGTGACCAGGGCACGGATCTACTAAACCTGGATGTGGCCCGGACCCTCTCTGGGATTACTAATAGTATCCCAGAGAGGTCACGCCGACTGTCCAGAAAAATCCTTTGATGGGTAAATAGAGGATGACTGAGAATTTAGAACTGAACCTGGCTCCGGAGTCCAACTAGGCCCCGGGACTGGGGAAACATGTGAAAAGTCACATGAGGATTGACCAAAATTTGAATAAAATTTCAAATTTAATTTTGACACGCCGGAAGGACCGGTCCCGACTCGGGCTGGGCCGGAGCCAGCAGGGCAGGAAAGCCGAGAGATTGACCAGAGAGGAGACCCGGATCAGGGAGAAAACCCGGGGGCAGGGCCGGAGCCGGCAAGAAAACGGAACCCAAAGTATCCCTCGCGGCCGGACCCAGACAAGAATCCGGGTCCGGACACAAGGATGAAATCGGTAACCTAAGCCGGCCGACATACCAACCCGGGGCCGGGGAAAAACCTGGACCCAGGGCTGGCAAAAACTCTGAACCCGAAGCCTCCCTAGATTTGTTACACTTAGAGAATAGGCGCTTCCTTGGAACATCCAGTTCCAATACTTCACAATCAACTATATCAAGAGATGAAGCATTGGAAACTGACTGGTCCAAGATAATTTTATTGATCCTGCTCTCAATAGACAAGTCAATATTGCTAACTTGTTATTGACATTACCGATCTCTAATTTTCTAAAAAAATTTTGGTTTCTTTGAGAGAGTATGTTATCGAGATATCGTAGATTCATGCTCAAATGTAACAAGCATGTCAATCCAGTAGCTTAAACAAGCTACCGTAAAAGAAGGAAAAAAAATAGACAACACATAGTCTATACACTCCGGGCGCAAGTAACCAAAACTGGTAACGCGTCTACCACGAAAAAAAAAAATGATCTTACAAATCGTTATTAAAGCACCAGGACCTACAACCACTTATCTTGGGAGGTTTCTTGCGTTTGTCCGACATCTAGATGATCCTTATTTGCCTTTCTATTAATCCACAGCAATTTAAAAAGTTATAAATAACTTTAAAACTGGCTATAAATTTGTATATGCCTCTTCCTTCAACAGTAGGAAAAGGAATGAAGTCTTGATTGCTACCAACAAGGTCATGTGATAGCTATCAGCCAATTAGGTTGTCATTGTACTTAATGACCTACTCAGTGGCGCTGGGTATTGGATTAACCCTCTTCTTGCCTCATTCTGAGATATAGCATTCAAGCGAATTACTATGTATCTCATCATTAGAGAGAGTATGGAGATTCCTGAAGAAGCCTTCAGTCACTCTGTAATCACAATACCCAGCAAACATTGGCTGTAAAAAATTCATCCTACTACGCTTCCTTTCAGAGAAGGAAAGGGCAATAGTAATGCAAGGAGGTAGGTTGTAATGTAGTAATAACTGTGAAGTTTTATTGACATCGGATAAGTCAACTTTAACATTTACCTAATGGTTCAAAATAAGCCAAGTCCAAACCATGTAAAAATGTGGGAAAAATGTTAAAATCATTTCTATTATGATGGTGAGCAGGATGCCATGAGAACAAATCTGTAAAAAAGTTTTATTGAGATCGGGTAAGCCCTTAATGAAGTAGATGTACATTAAAAAACCTTTATCTGCAGACCACACCTTATTTGGATCACTATGTCGAGCCATCTTATGCTTCGCATAGGGCTCGACAAAAAAAATCACAAACATGATTTAGCAAAGACAATCATGTTCATCATATGTGAACAGTAGGAACATTGCGTGAATGATTGCTGTGGTATGACATCATCGTGTGAATGATTTTTGTGGTATGACATCATCGTGTGAATAATGATTGTTGTAGTATGATGTCATCTTGTGAATGATTGTTGTGGTATGATGTCATCGTGTGAATGATTGGTATGACATCATCGTGTGAATGATGGTTGCGGTATGACATCATCGTGTGAATGATTGTTGTGGTATGACATCATCGTGTGCATGATTGTTGTGATATGACATCATCATGTGAATGGTTGTTGTGGTATGACATCATCGTGTGAATGATTGTTGTGGTAAGATATCATTGTGTGAATGATTGTTGTGGTATGACATCATCGTGTGAATGATTGTTGTGGTATGACATCATCATGTGAATGATTGTTGTGGTATGACATCATCGTGTGAATGATTGTTGTCGTATGTCATCGTGTGAATGATTGTTGTGGTATGCGTCATCGCATGAATGATTGTTGTGGTATGACATCATCATGTGAATGATTGTTGTGGTATGACATCGTGTGAATGATTATTGTGGCATGACAGGACAGGACTTTAGATTATCCCTTAGCTATGACTTTACAAGTCATGGCCAAATGAAATCCGCCCATATTAGTGAGCCCAAATTAAAATCTTACTGGTTGCTATGAACACTAATTATCTGATATACAGACAATTAAATACTCAGAGATGGATGCTGTGGTACTCTATGGCCATTCAGAGGTCTCTTAGTGCCATTAAAACTAAAATGGCTCAAAATTAATCTCTAAGAATTCAAAATTAAGTGTGGTCAGGTGGGTAGAGGAGCAATGCGAGTCATTAAGTGTGGTCAGGTGGGTGGAGAAGTGCGGGTCATTAAGTGTGGGTCAGGTGGGTAGAGGAGCAATGCGGGTCATTATGTGTGGGTCAGGTGGGTAGAGGGACAATGCGGGTCATTATGTGTGGGTCAGGTGGGTAGAGTGGCAATGCGGGTCATTATGTGTGGGTCAGGTGGGTAGAGGAGCAATCCGGGTCATTGTGTGGGTCAGGTGAGTAGAGGAGCAATGTGAGACTATTTATGCTATACAACATTACCCATGAATACGCAGTGTGGACGCCATCTGTAGCACTGATAGTGAGGTTATATAGACTCTTCTGTTCCCAATCTAGCTTCTGCGCCAGCAATATAACACCTTTCTCTGGGGTGATAAAGAATGTCCTCTCATCGTCACCACCTAACAACAGGTAAACACACGCAACATTACACACACAAACATGACATCAGTTGAAGAATATATTTCACTTTTCGATAAACACGCATTAAATATGAGTTACGTCAAGCGAGATATTTAAACTGGTACTTCACGCAGTATTCTATATCAGCTTCTGCATTGTCCCTCACTCTTCAAACTCATGTCAATATTGAGGCAGATATAGAATAGCACATGAAAGTATCCATGCTGGTCCATGCCACTCAATGTATCTGCCATAAGTTCTATCATCATACAGGGATCTGCCCTGTCACTCAAGTATGTTTTATGTCATCCCATGTCATAACCAAACATGTAAAGTATTAGCCGACATCTCAGGTTTTAGACATGGAGGAATCGATTTTAAACTTGAATTCCTCGAACCTAAATTTCAAAGTAACTATACAGGTGGCAGTATGCTCTTGAATCTATTGAAACTAATTTGACTGGGTGCTGTTGCTGCCATAGGCTCCCAATCAAATTAGTTTCAAAATATTCAACAGAATGTTTATTAAATTATAAATTCATCAAAGACATACAATTCATACCCTAGTGCAGGACTTTTCTATTGTTGTGACGGAGCTATACGTCATTATGACTGTGATACCAGAGAGCACATCATGCAATGGACGTCAGATATTTGAGTGGCAGATGAGATCCCTCCATTAGACAACTGTAACCTCATTCTATTCAATGGTGCATATTCACAATAAAATAGTTGAAACTAAAATTGTTAAAAGTTTTATACTTTTAGAGGCTTAATGTTCTCGTGTTCCATTAAATATAGACCCTTTTGCACAAGATATGAGATGCCTGCTGAATTCTGCTTAATTTACCCAGCATGCTATGCTACCCAGCATGCAATTTCCTGACTCCATAATCGTTGTAACAATTGGACGCCATATTCATTTAGTCTATTGTCTGTTTAGGCCAGGATTTCTCAAACAAAACCAACCTGCCTGCACGTGCAAATAGTCATTTCTCCTCCAGCTCTGGAAGCGTAAGCTTGTATGTAGGGCGTACTATTCACTGCAGTACATTCGACGGCCTGCATTTCAATACTGTTCAGCGCAACTGTGTCAATTTCCAGAAGAAAATTAGAGAAAGCTTTCATATATATTTTGACAATAATTTGCGTGAAAGTTATTGCTATCAATGACAGCAACAACATTCAGTAAAATTATTGTCAAAATAATTATTAGGTAATGCGATTATACCTGGTACAGATTTGATACTAATTTGATTGAAAATTGTTGCTACAACAGTTTTCAGTCACTATATTCTAAAATAATCATCATAATTCTTAGTCGACTCTCGCCATGGATTTGAATAGCAATTCGACTGTAAGCTGTTGGTTTCTAAGGCACCAACAACATTGTCGAATTATTATCCACACGCGCGCAATCAATATATTACTATTTAGGCAAAGTGAGCATAGGCCTATATATGCTTTCTCGCCAAGAATGAATGCCTAGCAAACAGCGTGCATGTTTCGTTGACAGATTTGTGCATTTGTTTGAAATGCATTGGTCGAACAGAAACATACACACAGTAGCTAGGCGAAATTTCTTTCTTGCAGGCAAAGCGTATTTTGGCCATATACTCACTCTACTTAGATAGTAATACTGAGCGCCGTGTAATTCTATGAACAACGATTTGCTAATGTTGTTGGTGCCTTAGTCAGCAACAACTTACAGTCAAATTGCTTTTCAAATCCTTAGGTGTTGACTGAAATTTATGATGATTATTTTAGAATACATAGACTGAAAGCTGTTGAAACAAGACTTCAATAAAATTTGTATCAAATATATAGCAGGTAGTAATTGCATTACATACTAATTATTTTGACAACAATTTGACTGAATGTTGGTAATGTCATTGATAGCAACAACTTTCACGCAAATTACTGTCGATGCATATATAAAAGCTTTCTCCTATTTTCTCCTGGACATTGACACACTTTCTCTGAACAGTATTGAAATGCAGACTGCCGAATGTACTGCTGTGAATACGTCCTACATGCATGCTTACGCTTCCAGAGCTGGAGGACAAATGACTATTTGCACGTGCAAGCAGGTCGGTTTTGTTTGAGAAGTCCTGGCTTGCGCAGACAATAGACTAAACGAACATGGCATCCAATAGTTCCAACGATTATGGAGTCAGGAAATTGCATGCTGGTAGCATTGCATGCTTGGTAGCCTTGCATGCCGGGTAGCATTGCATACTGGGTAAATTGAACAGGCATCTCATATCTCATGCAAATGTGTCTATATTTAATGGAACATGAGCGCTTTAAATTGTGTGCTTAGGGTCAAGTTCGACTCCTAACCATAGTTAGCTATAGCTAAGTAGATTCCCCAGTCAAACTTCAAATAGTTAACTAGCTAGTTAACTATAGTCACCCGAGCACCAGAGCTCATTTCAGATGGTTAGTGCGAAATTTGCATAAATTTCATAATGGCAAACACCTATCGCTTGCCACGATTAAATGTATTTAAAGTGTAAATATTTCACTAAATAACTGGTTTGATGAAATTATGCTTTCCCATTGTATGCCAATGTTCCCAAGCTCCTATTTTCTTCCCACTTTATGTCATATGGACGCTTTTTGATGTCTTAGCGGACAGAAATAACCCATTTTCATAAGCTATGAAAACAGACGACAGAAATGGTTAATGGAGACTGGTAACCGGCTCCAAATTTTCTGCAATAGTAATCCAATGAGGAATCAGGAACCAATGAACTATAGTTAACTATTCAGCGTTCAGCTTGGCATAGCAACTGCGCATGTTCAGTAAACCAGCAAACTTACTATAGTTAACGAGTCGATGTAATGATATGAAATAATTCTGAACATATGGTGATTTCATTACGCAGAAATTATTATCATTTTTTTAGGTTGTGGAATTGAATTAGAGACATGAGTACCAAATTCAAATTCACAAATAAAAAAATTATATTAATTCATAAGGAATGAAATCGTCATGTTAAGATTTATTTCATTTCATTACATGGTTTAAGCTCCTAAAAGTATACAATTTTAAATTTTTTATTTTCAAGCATTCTGGTGTGAATATGCACCTTTACTGACAAAGTAATAAGCTTTACTTGAGATGTTCAGTTCATATAAGCTGCAGGCTCACCTTCAATGTTGTACCAGAGTCGATCCTTCCCCAGGTCCACTGCATCTATCACGGCCACCATTTTCCCCACTTGGCTGTTCTCCATCACTATGGCCTCAAAGCCACTACGCTTGAATTCAGGAACATGCGACGAGTTATTCGGCCGTTTCAGAACCTGTACCCTCACACGTGTTGGCGCTGATTTCAGCTTGGGCGTACCCTTGTCAATGGCACGAATCTGCAGTTAGAATGAATCACATGACATGCAGGAAACCATGCAAACTATGAATTCACCAGGTATACAGGTAAATCTGGGTGTACTATACAGACATTATCTAGCCTTGATGACAAAACATAATGTACCTTTCCAGTTTATCCATCAATCATATGACGTTATAATCAACTCATAATCAACTGTGTGACGTGTAAGATGACTTCATAATCAATAACGACATGAATGTCGTAGATAAGTTCATCACGAATGCTTAATTGATGTTGGACTAGGCATTGTTGTATGAATTGTATTACTTTACTATTTAATAAACATGCAGTTGAATATTTTGAAACTAATTTGACTGGGCGCTGTTGCTGCCATATTCAACAGCTGACCTGTATAGTATTCTGGAAACTGATAGTCAGGGAGTTCAGGGATCGATCGATCCCAAAGCGGGAACAGCGTGGGTGGAGCTTAGCTAGAGATGGGCGGGGCATAGCTAAAACTGGATTCCTCCATTGATGAAGACATCATTATATACAGAAACCTATTATATAGAAGTAGCTGACCATTAATGCTTTTAACTCTAATGGTCAAGCCGGCCAAAACCAGCCCTGTAGCGCTTTTCATTAATGGACATAGACCTACAGGTCAAGGTAAGACTATCTTTGAAAATTTACCACTAGATTGACTAACAGTTATTACACCAATAAGTCTTCAGAGATAGTTTTCTCTTGGCCTGTATTAAATAGATATTCAATTAGCAAAGATCCCAATTTTCATGACCAAATTTGGCCAGTAAAGGGCAAAACTTCCATTACTTGTACTGCTGAAATACCAGCTTCCATTACTTGTACTGCTGAAATACCAGACTTCCATTACTTGTACTGCTGAATTACCAGACTTCCATTACTTAGTACCATCATTTATTATTGTTTATAGTTCATAAGAATACTAGTTGCTGAAAACAGCAGCTTTAGATGAGTAATATGTTCCATCAGCAGATAAACAGCAGTCATTTTGCCTCCACACATCCCTGTAAAGCTTAATCTTTGAGTATGAAAACTTAGCCATTTTAGCCACCAGTCTTACTTCATAGATGTCACAAGAATTCCTTGCAACCTTCATCAAAACTGCAACACACACGTAGGCCAAATTCTTAGCAAGAGGAATCAGAGATCACAAACCCTTGTCCGCACGGTTTTTATTACATTGTAAGTTTTTTCTAGTTTTCCAGATTGTTCAGCCTTTCCGAATCACGAGTAAAGTTGTGTAATCCTTTTATCAAGAATTTGCTCCGATATGGATCAGTTATTTTATTCGGACCATGCCCAATGTCTGGAAATCCTCTTACTCTATTAGTTGTATTAAAATTTGAGCCAAATCAGATCAGACGTTTTTTCTAGATACAGCTACATGCAGGCAGGCAGGCAGGCAGGCAGGCAGACATAAATGCAACACCTTCTTCCCCTTTATTGGCTGAGAGCACTAATGTATGACAGATTGTGTAGAGTATCATGGAAACTTAACAACCACTAACATTTTATTTGAATATTAATTGAAGGAAATTATATTATGAAACTTGATTTGAAGAATTTTATATCACGATATGGAAATCAAATATTCAGTATATATGGTTGTATGACCTTAATCATAAGCCAGATGTTTTTAATTAGCCACATCTTAGATTTACTACCATTTATCTAATTGTCTACTGTAATGTAATGGTTATATATTATCTAGTTATGCTCTTTGACCCAGTCATTCACCAGTAGTCTTCAGACAGTGAGTGTTAGCTTCTCCTGGTCAGTCATAGATCAGCTCAATGGTCAGTAAAAGGTCAGCAATCATCCATCCAGAAACTGTAATGTTAAACACCTGACCGCCTTTATTACCTGAAAGTCAGTTTACAGTGGCACCTCTGCCTAAAATAACTACACTGAAAGAGAGTTTATGGCATCATTTCTGACTGAAATAACTAGACTCAAATCAGCTTTTTTAAAGACTATGTTGCTATTTGGGGTCAAATGTAAGTACTTCTTTAAGACAGGTGGTTAGAAGTCAAAATATTTAACCCTTTAACTGTCAAAATTGGTCAAGAAAATGACAATTTTCACTCATTGAATGTCCATTTACAAGCAAAAAGAAGCCTTCTTAATCTTACCCTTCTCTTCTCCTGCAAACTGACTTTCTAAAAGAGCACCGCACAAGTTATTTACACGCTCTTGACCACTAAAGAGTTAACGCTTCAACCATTGAAATTACAGTCTCACTTTCAAGACAACTATACAGGAAAACTGGTAAATTTTCTGAACCTAATTTGCCTGGTACCTTCAACAAAACATTCCTTACATCATAAATAATCTCTTGTCATTGATCTGTAAGGGTTAAAGACCTAAGGGCGCCGTCATCCAGTGGCCCAAAAAGCTATAGTACAGCTCAGAAATAAATTAAATTGTTTGCAAACCAAACTAAAATGTACTGTTGAATATTTGACTTACTTTTTTCCAATCAAATTACATTTTAAATATTTAACAAAACATTTCTTACGTGTTCAAAATTGTACTAACACATGTTTCTGGGGTTTTCTTTTGTAAACATGTTAACTTATTTATGAGCTGTACTGTCCTATGTAAGATCACCTGCGTCAAAGGACCACCTGTCCTTAGTGACCACTTTCTAGGTTCCCTAAAGGTGGACACATTAGACAGGTTTTATGTGACAATGTACTTACAGCCACACGGTAGCCATCCTCATTCGAGTAGAGGGCTTTTGTAGAATACACCATCCCGGTATCGGTATCAATGTGGCACCAGTCACATGTACCTTTAATGTAGTAACTGACTTCAGAGTTCTCCCCAACATCGTTATCGAGAGCGAGCACGCGAAACAGGGGCTGATCAGCAGAGTTGTTCTCTGGTTGAAGAATACTGAATCGTTGGCGTCGATCTTGAAACGCAGGTGTATTGTCGTTAACATCAATGACGGTAACGATGACATGCGTCACTGAATACAGGTCAGGGTGTCCGTTGTCATTGATGACGACCTGAAACATAAATTCTAGCATGTAAGCAAGCAATCATTGTTGAAATCCGCCTAGCAGTTAATGAGGAGTAGCGTTGTGACAATTTCCAGTAAATTTTTCATAAAATCTAACATTTGTACCCAAAAATTTGCCAACACCTAACAAAATTACCAACACCTAACAAAATTACAGACACCTAACCCCATATGATCATTCCAGCCAAATTAGGTTGAAATCCGCCAAGCGGTTAATGAGGAGGGCAGCATCTTAAAGCAAAAGTTGGCGGACGACAGACAGAAGATGGACGGACAATGGATGAATGGTCGTCATGCCATAAGCCAACTTACCCATTCAGGTCAGGAGAGCTAGAAAAATGTACTGTTGAAGATTTTGGACTTAATAGACCTTTCAACATTCACATATTTTGTGAAAATACCTTCCCAGAATGCATCGCGCATACCACTTCTGGCTGGTAAACACGATAGCCGACGTGCAAACAGCATTACTTTACTATTAGAATCAGATACAGTGCACTTTAAGCAGTTTATATGAACAACTAATATCATATTGAAATCATACATCATTGGAAAGCTAAGCCAATTTTCTATGTTTCTTTATTCGTTTTTTTAGTTTTCTAAAATTTAATACAGTTGATTGTAATTTTAAAAAGCCCCTATTGTCCACTTGATTTAATGAATATAGGTGTAATGGTGTATTTTATATACGCAAGTAACCCAGTAAACGATTTTCAAAAATATAAAAATAATGCATTATTAAATGATTAGGCGATTGAATGTGCTTTCCAATGATGTATGACTTAAATAATAGTGATTTTAGTTTATCCTAGGAATGGTTTAGATTGCGGTGTATTTTAACGCAACAGTAACTCAATGCGGGTCAGCGGCTTGTTGGCGGTTATACATACAAGCCAGCAGTTTTGCTCCGAGCCATGATTTCGGGGAATCCCGGTGTAATGAAGTCATTGTGGGAAAGGTGTATTTGATTGGAAGCCTAAGGCAACAATGGCTTCCAATCAAATTAAGTCCAAAATATTCTACAGAACATTTCTTACATTGTGTTCAAAATTGTACTAACTAATATATATATATATATATATATATATATATATATATATATATATATATATATATATATATATATATATATATATATATATATATATATATATATATATATATATGTATGACAAGTTTTATAGTCCGCTTCCACTTGTGTGCTCAGCACTGTCCAACTTTCCAACAAACATGTTTGAATTTTTGTTTTGGAAACATGCTAACTTCTTCATGTGATGCATGGTAACCCTGTAAGAATTAAAACTGAAGAACTTAAACTCAATCTACATCATTCTCAGATTGGACATTTGTAAGCATTTAATTGCCACAAACACCAAAGGGGGATAATTCTTGATCACAGAAAACAACATACAGGGGAGAAGGAAGAGTATATTTCTGAAACCTGTCATCTTTATATAGCAAGTGTGATCTGTAAATGTCAACTCTGTAAACATCTGCTCTGAAAGAGACAAACTCAATAAAGACTGGTTTTGTACAAAATAGGGTTTTTTCCATTCCCACAAGATCCATCCACATATCTAGAAATCATGAGTTATCTCCCTTTGATATTTATTAATCTTTACACCCAGCCATTGCCACTCACCCACACACTCCAACATCCTTCCGGCAACACACGCACGGACACTCCAACAGCCCACCACCAACACGCACGCATGCACACTCCAACAGCCCACCACCAACATGCACACATGCATGCACGCAAGCACACTCCAACATCCCTCCAGCAACACACACGCACGCATTTTCCAACATCCCTCCAGCAACGCATGCATGCACACTCCCAACATCCCTCCGGCAACGCACACATGCACACTCCCAACATCCCTCCAGCACCGCACGCATGCACACACCAACAGCCCACCTCCAACACGCACTCAAGCACACTTCAACAGCCCACCGCCAAAACGCATGCACACTCCAACAGCCCAACGCTAACACGCACGCACACACACTTCAACAGCCCACAGCCAACACGCACACTCCAACACACTCATGCACACTCCAACAGCCCACTGCCAACACGCACACCGCCAACACGCACACACATTCCAATAGCCCACCGCCAACACGCATGCATGCACACTTCAACAGCCCACTGACAACACGCATGCACGCACACTCCAACAGCCCACCACCAACACGCACGCACACTTCAACAGCCGACTGCCAACACGCACACTCCAAAAGCCCACTGCCAACACGCACGCACACTCCAACAGCCCACCGGCAATGCATGCGTGCACACACACTCCAACATCCCACTGCCAACATACATGCACGCACACTCCAACAGTCCACAGCCAACATGCACGCACGCACACTCCAACAGCCCACCACCAACACGCATGCACGCACACTCCAACAGCCCACCGCCAACACACTCCAGCAGCCCACAACCAACATGCACGCACGCACACTTCGACAGCCCACCGCCAACACGCACGCACACTTCAACAGCCCACCGCCATCACGTACACTCCAACAGCCCACCGTCAACACGCACACTCCAACAGCCCACCGCCAACACGCACGCACACACATTCCAACAGCCCACCGCCAACCCGCACGCACACCAACAGACAACACACACGCACACTCCAATGGCCCACCGCCAACACGCACGCACACTCCAGCAGCCCACAACCAACACGCACGCACGCACGCACACTTCGACAGCGAACATCCATGCATGCACATTCCAACAGCCCACCGCCAACATGTACACTTCAACAGCCAAACGCCAATACGCACGCACACTCCAACAGCAGACCGCCAACACACACGCATGCACACTCAACAGCCCATCGCCAACACACACGCATGCACACTTCAACAGCTCACTGCCAACATGCACACACATTCCAACAGCCCACCACCAGCATGTATGCACGCACGCATGCTCCAACAGCCCACCGGCAATGCACGCATATGCACACACTCCAACATCCCACCGCCAACACGCACGCACACATGCTCCAACAGACCACCACCAACACGCACGCACACACTCTTCTGACAATGCTAGTAGTGATTGTGAGGCAAACTTTTTCTAAGGGCCATAGCGCTAGTATTCAAAAGTGAATGGATGCTTCCCTAACCTATTATTACAATTAATTTTTGCCAATGGATATACTAAGCTTAGCGTTGACTGTAAATAAAATCAAAATTATCAAAGAAAATGGCCTTGTATATGCAACATTCACCATGTCATAGCAAGGTGCAGACTACATGCGGTGTCACAAGGGCCAGTGTCAGTTTTTCAAGTGATCAGTTAAGTTTTAAATTACCACAAAATATTGTAATTTTTCGAATGCTGACGTTAATAACCCGATACAAAGCAAATACAGATGGAATTAATCCTGTGTGTAAATAACGCCGACTGTTGAAAACCTCTGTCCTCAATCTATCACTCACTCACCAAACTTACTCAATGTCAACCGGGGCGCAGAGAGGATCCATCCATTGATACACATATATACTTCAATTTTTATTAGTTTATTTATTTATTTTTCTCTTCAATCAGATTTGAAAAGTACTGATACATGAAGTTTCTGCATTTACAGTTTTATAATTATTTCCCCAGGAGCTGGCTGCTGAGATTTGTGCTCTGATTTCTGGCTTGCCATGAAACATAGCGTTGACACATACAGATTAACCAATTCAAAAGTTGGTTACTTGCACAATCTTCGCTTCGCATAATGACATGGATTAGCATGTGTCTCACTTTTACAGAACAGCTCAGAAAACATTCTTTCCAAATAAAATAAAACACATTCATAGGTGTAGGAACAGGGGGTGGGAGCAAAGGCGGCTCCCAGGTTTTTCCTCTCTCATAATGAGTCCCCATAGCGCCCACACGCATCTAGATTTTGCCCCACCGTCACCCCACCCACCCTTCAGGGGCCCCGCTCACCCAAACACACACACCCACCACACCCCTGCTATAGTTGAATATTTCGAAAATAATTGGGCTGGAAGACATTTCTGCCTAACATTCAAATATTCAACACAACATTTCTCACATTGTGTTCAGAATTGTACTAACAAATATGTTTCTGTTTATGTTTTGGAAACATGTTAAGTTCTGAGCTGTATTGTAGCTCATACATATAAACCCGAATAAAATACCACAAGACATTTTATGGCAAATATGCTAGCTATTGGTATATTTTCAACAATAGGTGGTTTTGTTCTGCAAATTATGCACATTTTCAAGGCCTCTACTGTCTTGTATCATCTCCATGGCCAGGTTTTGGACTGGTCTAAAATACTGAAAAATTTAAGTCTTAAATGTAAAAATTGGATGGCAAATTTTCAATCTTGACCATTAAATGGTTAATTCAATTTAGATATTAGACTGGGGTTATATACTGACTAGCATCACTGCATCCTGGGCTTCTGTGATTGAAGCTACTCCCACAGGAGCATCCAAACTTGAAGAAATCAAATTATGCATACAAATGGAATACAATTTTCTTCAGCACGTTTGAAACTGATCACGAATGGGACATATAGAGAGCAATATGCAAGCCTGCCGGCATGTCCATCTGCCTGCCCGTCTGTCTGCATGCCCGTCTGTCTGCCTGCATACCCATCTGTCTGTCTGCTTGCTTACATGCCTGCATGCCTGCCTGTCTGTCTGTCTGTCTGTCTGCCTGCCTGCCTGTCTACCCATCTGCCTGCCTGTCTACCCATCTGCCTGCCTGCCCATCCATCTGCCTGCCTGCCTGCCTGCCTGCCTGCCTGCCTGCATGCATGCATGCATGCATGCCTGTCTGTCTGTCTGTCTGTCTGTCTGTCTGCCTGCCTGCCTGCCTGCCTGCCTGCCTGCCTGCCTGTCTGTCTGTCTGTCTGTCTGTCTGTCTGTCTGTCTGCATGCATGTATGCCGTCTGTCTGTCTGCTGCCTGCATGCCTGTATGTCTGCATGCCTGTCTGTCATCTGTCTGCATGCCTGTCTGTCTGCTGCCTGCATGCCCTCTGTCTGCTGCCTGCATGCCCGTCTGTCTGCATGCCTGTCTGTCTGCCTGCTTGTATGCTTGTCTGCCAGCTTCCATGCCAAATTTGCTAAATTTCTGTACAGGCAGACAAATGCTGCAGCTAAAGAAGTCTTATTTTGAACATTTTTGGGTGTACCACTACCCCACCCCGTATTTGAATCTACCATTTTGTACATGACTGAGTAAACTTCAATAATTGATCATGTTCTGGAATTGTTTATGAGCACACACTCAGGCACACATGATCTCTGAATTGATCCTGTATGAAATATGAGCCCATCACATACGTGAAGCAGGACTGTTTACAGTGGATTTGAACAAATAATTGTATTGTGCACAAGAAACTCTGCCATGTTATGCATGAATGTAAAGCAATAGATCATCAGTGTGGTAAATGACAACAATAGGAGTTCACTGAATGATGAGATCACCCGCAGGGTTTATAAGCACCCACAGTTATTCAGGCACTCACACACACTCATTCAAAACAACAAAATTTATTATCAACATATTTAATGTTTTCTTAATAACCATTAGTAACTAGAAATAATGAGTTCTTTATTCTGTTGAAGATTTTGAAATTAGGTTAACTCGGAGATGTTGCTGCCTATGGCAGCAAAAGCTCCCAGTCAAATTAGTTTCAAACTCCTCACCAGCTTTGGGGTATAGGTGTCTTGAAATTGACAGCCTGTAACTTGAATGGTTAACAGCTTAGTGTCAATATGAGAGATCATCATTCATGTGATTTACAATGAACCAATTATGTATCCAGGAAAAGAATAAATCTATTTTGAACAAATATTCAATGACATATGACTGGCTCTTTCAATGACACCCCTACACACCCTCCCACCACCCAAGCACACTCACCACAATTGGGGCTTCCAATGAAACCAGTCTTTTTAAAGTGCCCAGTGGATCTTTCAATGTCTCCCACCCCCACCACCACCCCCAAAACCCCAAAAACCACTGTTTCTTTAAATGACCCCCTGTCATATCTCTTTCAATTACATGTACTGGCCCTTGCAATGCCACCATCCTGGGCTGGTATTCAAGAAGGTGTAGCTTAGGGCCTGGCATTAAGTAGAAACAGACCAATCAGAATCATGAATTTATGTCACTTGTGAGCCATAAGCCCTAGTTATGCCTCATCTAGGCCCTGCTGCTACTTTCAATGACCCCATCATCGTATTCAGTGATACCCCTGGCACTTTTAATGTTACCTCCTTGCTCTCTGGATAACCCACCATTTTTTCCCATGACCCATGACCCTTTCAATGCCACCCACCCCATGTCTCTTTCAATGAAGCCCACCTGTCTTTCAGTACCTCTGTTTCTTTCAATTGGTTCTTTTAATGTCTCCCCCCCCCCCACAAGGCTCTTTCAAGGAGACCATCTGGCTTTTTCAATGTCCCCCTCCCAGTCTCTTGCCATGTCCCCTCCCATGCCTCTTTCAACACCTCCACCACACCCTCCCGCTCTTAATTTCCCTCTCCACCCCTGTCTCAATAAACCTCTGTCTTATTCAATTCACACACACACCCACCCGTGTCTCTTTCAATGAACCCCTGTCTCTTTCAAAGCGGGCCCCACCCACTCCACCACCCCCACACCACTACCTGGCTCTTTCAATTCCAGCTCCCCACCCGCCAGTTTTCAATGGACCCCTGCACCTATCAACCTTGCCTTTTTAAACAAGAGGCCCAAGGGCCTGTGGCGCTCACCTGGACTATTGGCATTTAAACCATTTGCATTTAAATAGACATGATGGATGATTTTCAGAAAATCCAAGATGGCCACCAAAAAATTGACCAATCAAGACTCTCGTTCAATATGTTGAAGCCTACCGTCATAAGATCATTCCACCCAAGTTTTGTTGAAATCGGGTTATTGATTGAAGGAGTACCCTTTTTAAATGGTTCCGGAAAACTTTCACAAAATCAGAGATTTCTTTCCAAAACAGTGACCTATCGAAATTCTAAATAGAATTTCTAGAGGCTACGGCAATAGGATCCTTCCAGCCCAAATTGGTTGAAATTGCCCACACGATTAATGAGGAGTAGCATTTTATATCAATTCCCATTTATAGGAAAACCCATGTGGCCACCGTCAAAAGCAAGTCGTCAAAATTCTGTATACCAGTTCTGAAGCATACGGGTCTAAGGTTCTTGTTCTTTTTTTAACTGATTTCCCAAAATATTCAGTAAATCCAAAATGGCCACGAGAAAAATTTACCAATGAAAATTCTATATGCAACTTCTAAAGCCTACCGCGCTAGGCTCGTTCCAACCAGTCTGGTTGAAACCGCCCAAGTAGTTAATGAGTGGATGATTTTCATTCATTTTTCAGAAAATTCAAGATGGCCACCGAATAAATTGACTAATCAAAATTCTATACAGAAGCTCTGAAGAATATCACTCTAGAGTCCTTCCAGCTGAGTTTGCTTGAACTCGTTAAAGTGGTTAATGAGGAGTAGCCTTTTAACTGATTTCCCAAAATGTTCAGAAAAAAAAGATGGACGCGAGAAAAATGGACCAACCAAAATTCTGTATATAAGTTCTGAAATCTACCAGCCTAGTATCCTTCCAGCCAAGTCTGGTTGAAATTGCTCAAGCAGTTAATGAGGAGTAGCGTTTTAAAGGATTTCCCACCATTTTTTGGAAAATTTAAGATGGCCACCGGAAAAATTGACCAATCAAAATTCTGTATATATGTTCTGAAGGATACCACGCTAGGGTTGTTTTATCCAAGTTTCATTGAAATCAGCCCAGTGGTTATCGAGAAGTAGGCTTTTAAGTGATTTTCAGAAATTTTCAAAAAATCCTAGATGGGCGGCGGAAAAATTGACCAATCAACTAAAAATTCTGTATGCAAGTTTGAAAACTACCAGCCTAGTATCCTTCCTGCCAAGTCTGGTTGAAATTGCTCAAGTAGTTAATGAGGAGTAGTTTTAAAGGATTTCTCACCATTTTTTGGAAAATTCAAGATGGGGATCGGAAAGATTGACCAATCAAAATTCTGTAAATAAGTTCTGAAGGAGACCACGTTAGGGTTCTTTTATCCAAGTTTCATTGAAATTGGCCCAGTGGTTATCAAGAAGTAGGCTTTTAAGTGATTTGCAGAATTAGGTTGAAATCTGCGAAGCAGTTAATGAGTAGCGTTTTTAAGCAAAAGTTGACAGACGGACAGTCGCCATGCCATAAGCGCACTTCGCCACTCTGGCCAGGTGATCTAAAAACCCTCTCCCATGTCTCTTTCAATGCCCACCCCCACCCCTTCACCAGTTTTTTTAACTCGCTGTCTTTCCTCCTTTAAGAACCAGTTGTAATCTGAGTAAAAGGTTTCCAAAATACATTTTACCCGCTGATCGTAAAGTTATTTTCTTAAACTTATTTTTCTTGGTATTGTATTACCACAAGTGTTAGTTATAAAAGGAAAACGTCTATTTAAGAAACAAACGGAACCTGCAATGGCTTATGGCCATTCATAAACCTATGTTTAGGGGTCCTTGAAAATAAATTATGTTTTAAGGTTCAGGTACAATATGAGGATAACAACCCTGTTTTAAATCACAGATCCTTATCTTTCAGTATATCTCAAGTACAGAGTCCCCTATGAAGAGATAACACTTGTATTTGTGTGTGGCTATCTTGAGTCTTATTGTATGACTGCATCCAAACAGCTTCCTCAGACAGTGTGGCTAGCTCCCTAATTGACCTATATATCAGCACAAATATCAATACAGGATGATCATTGCTTCAGAGACCACCCAGAACCCATCACCCAGAACCACTCTCAGCCAGTCATAGGTATACCTGTAAGTACACAACACTAGACAAGGCATTCATAAGCAGGTTTGTATGGGCCTCATGTATGTGTTACTAGAAACCTGAAGAGTACATCGCAAGAGCACAACACTCGCTACATCGCTTTTGCCAGGAAAACATGATGTTAGCTCATTCTCTTCAAACATAAATTACGGCTGTATTAGGAAAATCTGACCTGTGTTTTAGAATAAATTCACCTTTTTTCACAATCTTTCATAGCAAGGTATATACTGTGCTACAGATGCTATTGATCACATTGTTTATCTCAGTCTGCAAGTGTATTAGCAGCAAACTGATCAGTTGTCATGAATTGAAACGTGTGGGTTATTTACTGCGCATTCATTGATTCACTTGAATACAGACCAAAAGGTCCAAGAGAATTTACTCAACGGTCTGTCTTTAGAGACATCGCTCTCTTAAGAGAGGTTCAAATAAAAATGCCATGTTCACAAACATCTTGATAAGTCATGAATAGACTTCTACATTAAAGCAATGGGGAAGGGTTAGGGAAATGAGTCTAATAGCAGGGCGTGTGTGGGGTGTGGCACTAACGCTAAAAATCAATATTGAGTACTATAACTGGTCTTATTAACCATTACCACTCTTATGTCAATAGTCTATCTTTTACTATGTCAATGTCAAAGAAACTGGTGTACATTTTTAAACAATTTTGGTGGGAGATGACAGATGTTGCTGTCTATGACAAATTTGTTTGAAAAATGAACACCAGTTCATCTTTTAATTTAATTTAAAAATTAAAAATTTTGACACGCGAGTGGTAATGGTTAAAGTGGTCATATCAGAGATTTCTCTTCCGTTTTGTCGCATTTAAAAATAAATTTTAGGTTTTCTGGACTGTTTGAATTCTCGCTGCTAACCATGGACCATGGCGACCAAAATTGTAGGATCTACCGTCACAACCTTTAACCATTAGCACTCTGATGTCAATATTCTATCTTCTATTGTGTCGATATCAAAGAAACTGGTGTATATTTTTCAACAATTTTGGTGGAAGATGTTGCTGTCTACGACAGCACCATCTCCCACCAGATTTGTTGAAAAATAAACACCAGTTTGTCTTTTAATTTAATTTTAAAATTTTTAATTTTTGACACCAGAGTGCTAAGGGTTAAAGCCTTATGTTAAAATTGAGCAAAATACAACTAGTAGTTTCCGAGATATCCATAGACCCAGATTCTGATCAGACCTGGAGCTTTTACTCAAGGTCACCACCAACGTCTGGAAGTCATCTTTGATGCTAATATCCTTTGTCGCCTTACAATGGGCTAATTCAGATGAGTTGTTTTTTAGCTACAGCTCCAAACACACACAGAAAGACCTGAATTCAATAGCCTCTTAACCGTACGGTGCCTTCACCTTACTGAGCAAGGGCAAACTAATCAGCCTGAGCATGCACATTCCAATGATACATTTTCATAAATAGTCATCATGGTCTTCAAATGAACATTTCTCAAGAGCACTGCATAAGCTGGTTTTGATCAGCCTGCCCATTAAATGGTTGAAAAGTGTACTGCAGCATAACATGGCTGCTTACACCTGGGCAAATGACTGACAAAATGCAAAACAAACAGCTGATGAAACAGCAATTTGAAGTGATAAAAGCTTACTGCAGAAAACATGTGCATTAGCTGTTGATGACTATAGAAAAATATTCCAGAATATGTGCATCATTTGTAATTTATCTTGTCAAAACTGTCTGACCTCTCCAAGACTCTCTCAACATGCCCGCTAACAAACTCACTCCCCCACCACCACCACCACCCACCCCTCTACCCCAAGACATGCACTCCTTCCAGCATACCTCTACTATTTAATGACAAAAACAGCTTTTAAGGTGCTCATTAAACAAATCGCATAAAATGATTAACTGTTAAAATCTCCCCCTTCCTGAAAACAAATGAAGCCCCAGAGACACATTGGCGCAGGTCAAACCAACAGCTTGACCATGAAATATGCATGTTTGGATAAATATAACTGAGCACAGTAGTACCTAAATCTGCATTAAACATGCATTTCTCATTGTGGATGATTGATGCGCTGACAGTTACAGGTGTTGTTGATGTTCCATTTCATACAGATAAGCATCTCTGTCTCCTAATCACCCTATCATCCCTAGAATACCAGACAGCATTGTTGTTTAACCCTTTAACACTCAATAGACAAAAATGGATTCTACAGTGGTCTTCAGAAATGTCCATTTGTAAAACAAGAAGTCTATTTTTGAGAATTTACTACTGGACTGACTGGCTCAATTGGGATAACCGAGCCAGTTATTGCAGTGATAAACTTTCAAAAACCTTGGTCGGCAAATGAACATTTTCTGAGATTTAAATATTCTGGACCAAATTTTAGGATTACCATAAATGGTTAATAGGCAGATATTCAAACCCTTCATCAACCCTTCATCCCAAGGCAACCACAAGAAGAATATTGACCATTTTAACAAGAGAACCAAGGGCCTGTGATGCTCATCTGGACCATATGCATTTGAAACATTTGCATTTAAATATACATGAATCTTTACATTAAACAGATGGCCACTGGAAAAATCGACCAATCAAAATTGTAAATAAAATGTCCAGATTCTAGCACTGTAGGATCATCAAAGTCAAATTTGGTTGAAATCTGCCAAGCTGTTAAGGAGATGTGTTTCGACAATTTCAAGTAAATATTTCATTAAAAAATCATGATTTTCTCCCAAAAGATTGACCAATCAAAATTCTGAATACAGCATCTGGAGCCTACTCACATAGGATTATTCCAGCACAATTTTGTTGAAATCCTTGAAGCGGTTAAGAAAGAGATGCGTTTTGACAATTTCCAGTAAATTTTTCAAGAAATCAAAGATTTTCACCAAAAAAATTGATCAATCAAAACTCTGAATAATTGTTCTAGAGCCTACCAGCATACAATGCATCTAGTCACATTTGGTTGAAATATGTCCTGCAGCTAAGGAGGAGTAGCACTTTGACCATTTCCAGTAGATTTTTCATAAAATCTAAGATTTTCACCCAAAAAATGATCAATCAAAATTCTGAATAGTAGTTCTAGAGTCTACCACGATAGAATGCATCTAGTCAAATTTGGTTGAAATACGTCACGCAGCTAAGGCGTAGCATTTTGACCATTTCCGGTTGATCTTTCATAAAATCCCCCAACAGACCCCCATTGCGGGTTGGTCTGTAGTTTTACCACTATAAAACATACTTACCATTCAATCACTACTTGCTAAATCAACTACTCTGCATTTAGCCACCAGAATAAGATTTTTATGCTTGCTTACATATCCCCATATGCCTATTCCATTTCAATATACCCTCAACCAGGCTATTGGTAGGGTACACCCCCAGCATATGCCCTGATAGAGACTGGCACCAGTCTGTACTCACTCCTTGGTGACATCTGTCACTACGCATGTCCGCGCATACGCAATGGAGCCCAAATAGGAAACATTCACTTTTAAATTTAGGTGCCAAATATTATAAACAGATCCTCAAATCATTCCCACGCGAGGTGACTGAGGCCGGGTCGTAGTGATTGAATGGTAAGTATATTTTATAGTGGTTAATAAAACTACAGACCAACCCGCAAGGTGTGCATGCATGCGTGCGTGCGTGCGTGCGTGCGTGTGATTACACCACAAAAACATCTATACCGTTCAATCACTACTTGCTAAACCCATAGATTTGGTCAGTGCCCCACTTAAAAACACTTGGTGGGTCTAACCGTTACTCAGCCAAACCTATTATTCTTAAATCTGCGAATCATTAAACAAGGATACAAATTAAACAACTCATATCCAAATGTTAATAAATTAACATAATAGTGCATCCATAACAAATCACACAATGATTATCAAACAAGGAAAATTGTCAACTCAATGAAATACAAAACAAGAGAATATTCTCACCATATCTGACAGACATACAGACTAACGAAATTGGTGAGATGTGCTTGGTAAATGGTCCTTGGCTTGTTTTGTTAAAATCGTTATATTTCTAAAAAAAAGGAGGCCGCTGGGCTCTGATCCTTTAAACAGAGAGGTAAAAGTCGATTCAGATTTCCAACCTGCATGACGTCGTCCAATGATGAGCCAGCGAAAAGAGCGAAGGAGGTAGCCATACCACGAAGGTCGAGAGCCTTGGCATAGGCTAAATTGATCTCAGGCAATCTCATAGCATAATTTTATGGTCTCACAGATCCATCTGGCAACTGTGGCCTTAGAAACTGGTCTAGCCACCTCCTCTCCGTACGGAACCCATCAGTGCGAAGAATCGGATCTTTTAAAATTGGTACAACATTTATAGACTTTTTAAGGCCCTGATAGGACACCAGAATCTGTCCGACGGTGAAAAAGCCGATAAAGATTTAAGAATAATAGGTTTGGCTGAGTAACGGTTAGACTGGGTCTTCGATAAAAGATCCCTTCTTGGATATAAAACTAGACCGTCCCCAGAATCGATAAATTTGTCTTTTTCTGTGGAAAGAGCATGAATTTCGGATCTTCTCCTAGCTGAAGTGGCAGCAACAAGGAAAACAGCCTTAAGAGTCAATAGTTTGAAACTGATAGATCCAACTGGCTCAAAATCGTGACCTGCCAAAATTTGAAGAATCAAGGCCAAATTTCAGGAAGACAAAGGCATGTCAAATTCAGCCACTGGAGGACGAATATTGCCCAATCCTCTAATAAAACCATTGAGAATCTTCAAATCCTTGATATCAGCATTCAGAAGACAAGGAAGAGACGACGCCAAAGAAATCTATAACCCCTAACAGTGATAGCTGATAAATGAAATGAATCGAATAGGTACGATCAAATATCTAACACCTAGGAAAAAGAAACGGAATCAGGCAAGCAACCATGTTTAAAACAACATTCACCAAAGATTTAATAGTCGACCTTTGTACAAATTCGACAGGTCGACTTCCTCCTGGAAGAGACAATGATTTCCTGAGATCTTGAAGAAAAGTTGATCTCAGAGACAGGACACTCGAAAATTCCCCCAAACACACAAGATGAAGAATTCTGAATTGGATGAAGATGCAAGCCCCTTACTTGAGCGAGATCTGATGATACTGGGAGAAGGCTAGCAAAATCTTACCATAAGATCGAGAAAGGCTACCAATCAGATCCTCTTTGACCAAAAGGGTGCTGCTAGAAGAAATTCATTAAACTGGTCCATGACTATCTTCAGAACCATTAGAATCAGGAATATTGGAAGGAATATGAAATCAAACAATCCTGTCCAGAACTGAGACAGTGCGATCATGGCCCAAATCTGACTGTCTGAAAATGGAGACATGAAAGACGAGATCTGGGCAATCAGACATATCGCAAAAAGATCTACATGGGGAAGACCCAGAAGCTTGAAAACACTTTTGGCAACCAACCTCTTAAACTGCCACTCAGTGAATGAGAACTTGCTAGGACTGAACTACTGGTCCGCAAGAAATATCCATCTGTCTGGAACATGACTGGGAACTAGAAAGATTTGCATCTAGTGACATCCCAAGAAAAGGATAAAAAATCCCCATATAAAGAAGAAAAGACCTTATTCCTCCATCTGAAAATGAAAGAAAACCCTGATCGAATCGAGATCTTGATGCCTATCACTCAATCCGACCAAAAGTGAAGAGGCTTCTTGACAAGTCACAACTCCACTAAACTGATGTGAGAAAATGACTCCTCCAGGGACCAAAGACTGGCAAAATCAGCGAGTTCCAAACTACTCCCCACCCCTCCTGTGAAAAAACCCACTAAATTGATGTGAGAAAATGACTCACTCCTCCAGGGACCAAAGACTGCCAAAATCAGAGTCCCAAACTACTCCCCACCCCTCCTGTGAAAAAAACGTGAAATAATCACCTATGGGGAGTCTTGACTAATGGAACACCCATCATAGGGAACTAGAATGTAGACTGATTCTAGATCAGGAACATTAGAAAGTCTTCTCATCAACGTCACCCTGGGAATGACATTCTCGATGCTGATCATCAAGCCTAGAATCCTAAGAAAATCTTGCACTAACATAGAAAGAGAATGTCAGGGTGACCACTGTCAACAAGACTGCCTCTACCCTTGTCTCTGAAGGAAAAAACTTGACCCTGAAAACAGCTCGAGGGAGATGCCTAGATGGGAGAAACTTGAGAAGGAACTAGGCGTGACTAATTGAAAAATAAAATTCAACCTAGGCTGCAAGACGAACTGCAAACTTTGGAATAAATCTTGAAAGAATTGAGAAAGACCCAGCTTTTATTAACCGATCGTCTATAAAGACTGAAGAAATAAAAAAAACGACGGCGCAAGACACCTGCCACGGCCGAGAACAGATGTGTGAAAAAAAGGCACCACGGTCAGATCGAAAGGCATTGCTCAAACTGCCATACCCTATCCTTGAAAGCAAAAAAACTCATGTACCTTTGTAAGGAAAGGTAAAAAAGGCACATGAAATAGGCATCCTAATGATTGATAGAAAATGATCCCATGCCTGAAAAATAGACTTGCGATAGGGGAGGACTCCATCCTGAATTTAGGAGATAAACAAAGAAGATAACTTCTTCAGGAAGATAAAAGGATGCCAGCCTTCTAAGAATTGGAGACTATGAAGATCGTTGAACAGAAGCCCGGGTCTACTTTCCAAGTTAGAGCCTCTTCTCTAGTCTCCTTGACAATCATAGAAAACCAGCAGCCCCTCTAATGCTAATAGCTTCTGATTGGATGGAACAGAAGACCATTTAGGAGAAGAGACTGCGGAGAAGGGTCCTAGATCCAAGACCATCTGGCCCTTTTGATAAGGGCCGCCCTTAAAGTTGGGGCAAACTTACTATATGCTAAAGAGGACTGCTCATAGAAACACATAGTTTACATATGCCATGAAGCTCCAACCATAAAATCCTGGGCTATATCCTTATTCTTCGCCATCACGAAAAGTGGTACCTCGTGTTTATTTTGGTTATTTTAATTTTACCGCTTTCTTGGAATGGAGAAGAAAGAATCATAGAAGTATAGTCTTACTTATTAAAATGCTGAAGACCCTGAAAAGAATAATAGATAATTTTAGTTATAGTGATTTAAACAGATTTCGTGGCAACCCGAACACCCATAGTAAGCCTATGGGAGGGTTAGAATCAAGCTATAACCAAATCCTCAACCTGAGAATCTGCAATAATCCTGTCTGGTATTCGCAAACATCAAATCGTGACTGAATTTAGAAAGCTAGTAAGGAAAATGTAATTAGGGTTTCCCAAACCACTGCTCGAAATGTTAAATAAGTCCCTCCAGAAAAGGCGTCGCTCCAGGGAACTAAGTGAAATTTAATTGTGATGACGTCATCACGATTCTATGAATTGAATGCATGATATGGGCCTGTTAAGTGAACTATGGCAATCCTTTGACTGTCTTGGAGTCTGGCATAACCATGGTTCAAAATATAAACAAAGCTTTGCCCTTGAAAATTATCTTCATTTTGAAAAGAATTTCACAAAACGCAGAAACTTTACAAAACTCAGGATAAGTGCACACACCTTACAAATTGAGGAAGATTGGCACAAAACGACTAATACCTGCTCATCTACGATTCTGTAAGCTTTGCAACCAGAACCTAATCGAGGATGAAAACCACTTTATAATGGAATGTCCACATTATGATCAGGAGAGACAATCGCTCTTTAAAAGGCTTAATGAGTTTACTAATTTTGTCTTGCTTGATAGGTGCAGCCAATTATCAATTTTTAATGGTATATAATAATGGAGATAGTGATCAAATAAAAATTGTTATTGATTACATCAACTTTTGCCTAACTGCTCAGGCTTGTACTTTAAATCCTATGCAATGACACAATTCGTCAGATTGTCATCCTGTAAATGAGGCAGGTTCATATAATGATTGCATAACTGTGTCCTATATTTTAATCAACGTCTATATAAATTTCATTGGGAAACTAGCCAACTTCATGAGTCCTGGTAAATTCAACATACCTCACTGTATTTGATATATTGTTTAATTAGATACCCCAAACAATCCAATATTTATGTCTAGTGGCAGAAAACTTAAATCATAGCCCTACACATTAAACCTGTACATTTTTATTTATATATTTATTATATTTATTGTTTTAGAACCTATATTTTCATCTTTGTAAAATGTAGTTAAATGTTTGTACCATGGCGTATGTCATTGTGTTTGATATGCCAATAAAAGGATTGATTGATTGATAATGAATCTCCGGGATCTGCTTGAATGTTACATAAACAAAACACTGATTTTTGATTAACAACAAATGAAGACATCATAAATACGCATTTATGATGAAACAAAGCGAAAAACACACTTCTGGGTTGAATCACGTGCAGGGACGACGATCGACAGCTACCGGAACTAGGAAAACAAAATTTGTAATTTACTAGCTGAGAGAACTGACGCCGAGATGTAAGGAAAGAACAAGCTTTGAAGTAAAAGGATAAAACTAAAGCGGGCCAAAAAGATGAAAAATAATAGAGAAAAAGTAAGAAAACCGCTGAAAAGACAGAGGCGATATGAAACCAGGGCGAATGACTTGGCGAAACCATGACGACAGAGAAGAAAACTCAGCTTTTATTCCTTCTTCCTTTTCCCTTTTTGGGTTATTTCTCCTTTCTTAGTGTCTTTTTAATATTGTGGACATTATTCTTGGTGCCAAACTCTTCCCTATGTATCCTCTTCTGACTCTATTTTCTTTTAGTGACTGTCAGATTTAGAATAAGAATTATGCTAGAATCAGGGCAACAAATTAACTCCCTTTGGTTAAAATAAATATGTCAACCTGCCGACATAAGAGGAAAAAAGAGTGAGAGAAAAGGCTGAATGGTTCGAAGACAACTGGCCATCTAAAGTTGGATGAAAGGACAAATTACGTATCTAAAGATAATGCGTAGAATAGACTGACTTATCGGCTGAGTGAGACCATTCGAAATTAAGCGATATGCGCATATGAAATAATTTGCAACAAAAAACCCATATGGCAACCAGTCGGAAGTCTTTAATTACGTTGAAATATTGTCACTGATAAAAGAATAAATGCTGAATATCTATATAATTTCAAGAGAGTCTTCAAGACTGGCAATGTCTCGGTATGAATATTTTCAACCATTAAACATTCCGATATGTGAAAAAGATGGTCCATTCTGGCAGAAAGCATGAAATTTGGCATATAGGTGGTTTAAGGTATCCTGATCATTATTAGATGCGGTGCCACATGATTCTACCAAGGGAACCCATTCAAAATGGCGGATTCAAAATGGCCGTCTTCCCAGCGGAAAATTCACATTACTCAAGCTCTAGACAGAGTAGAGAGATGGGATTAATGTCAAATTAGGGGTTTCATGGATCAATCATTATAATTCTACTCACTACAATACTCTAAATTTATGTAAATATCAATCCTTCCATAGCAACCACCTGTGTTTGATGTCAAAAGATGGTGGCTCTTTAAGATGTGTTATCTAAAAGATCCATCTCCTATGTACAAGTGGGCATCGGTTCTCAAGGTGCAACAGATCAGCCACATGGATGATGAGCCATCGTGCATAGTGTACATGATCCAGGGTAAACATCCACGGGATAATCTTGCCCAATGTCTCTACATACAACGCGAAATTGGCCTCTCGCTGAGCTCTCATGAATTGAAGAAACAGCAGCTCTAATTTCAAGACTGAATTCCAGTACTTAAACTGTGGGTGATCTGTTTCCTTCTGCTGACACCAGTCTTCGAATGGCAGTGTGTCCTCTGAGGCAGCATATGCACATTTCTGCAATACATAGAGAGCAGCGGATGTCACCTGGTGTGCCCATTGCCTTCGTGATGTATGCGAGCCAGTTTGAATGGCATCGGCTCGGCCTTCTGTAGCTACATTAGCTGTTGTCATCACAGCAACCCATCCACTGTTGCTTAGCCAGTTTCCCAACACATTGAGTAGCACCATCTCAATGTGAAGTCCACCCATCATCACCACATACTTATCCTCACCATATAGAAGGGGCCAAAACCATTGTATCTTCTTTGCAATAGCATACAAAGGCTGATCAAGAGTGATGACTGGCACCTGTCCATGATTGATATGCTGTGTATCTTGCTGAATTAAATCCATACCATGTTTCACCATTGCCAAACTATGAGCGTTGTCACGAAAGAGCGGCAAAAGTCCAGTAATTGCTGGCGGAGGTGGGACATCTTGCAAACTAGCAAAGTGAGCTTCCCACGATATGTCATCTGTCCCATACATATCGTCCTCGATCAAGTGTTCGTTTATCTTGTCCAGCCACGCAATTTGAGTCTTATCTAAGATTAATATGGTATCACTGGGAATCAAAGGATCAACAGCTCGAGAAGGCAGAGGATTATCAGTTGGGAAAGCAGCTGGAGTCACAACTGTGTACGTCTCGGGTAATGGATGGATGGTGGTGGATTTTTGTACAACGTTTGGTGTCAATTGTTCAAGAGTTCGAATGACCCCAGTATTTGTGTCTGAACAATGTTGTGTTAATGAGATTGCTGTGCCATAGAATGCAGTTCATGCTGATGTGGATGTAGGATTATGGTCTATGTTATCAAGGTTCCCAGTTGTGAACAGATTACCATGCAAGTTAGTCGGACAAACAACCCCCATCCTTTTTAAACATGTCTATAGCCTTATTTCCTACATCAGTCGAGAGCTGCATGACGCGATCGTAGGATACTGAAAGTCCATGTCTGAAGAGTTCATCCACAAGCTCCCACTTTCACGTTTTGGCATGAATTAGTAGGCCTAGGTAGAGTGGCAATGCTGTTTAACGATCAGGATTATGGCGAGTTCCCATACTGCTTTTACGAGCTCTTTTAATGGCATTAAAGAGGAGTAGCTGGATCAATGACGACACTTCCCCCTTGATAGTTTGGGAATTCTCATTTTGATTATGAATGTTGGTACCGCCAAGTATCATCTGATTGAGGTATGTTGTCATACTGGTCTATCGGTTAGTCACAGAAAAAGCACAGTGGTTGAGTGGGGTCATTTATACTTGGCACAGTGAAATTAGACCTCAATCTAGATTTGACTGGTGACCTGAGATCCTCGCTGGATTATAGTTTTGCATTTCTTTTCACGGCGCGATCAACCCAAGTCCAGCTACAGAGATGCCAACAAGATTTGTGCCACCTAGCACAGTTTTCTATGAGCGTCTCCGCAATTCCAGATCCATCATTCAACCTACATAGATCCAGGTATGGTGGAAGGGCATGGAGTTGCTGTAGTCTATCAAGGTTATCATCTAATGACCTATAACTCGTAATCACATTGTCACGATTTGTGTTACTACATGGATCTATGAGATGCTCCGTTGTGGACTGCTGGCAAATAACACACAGGGACCAGTTCGTGTGTGCTAAATCCACTGTGGGATCAGATGTCAGTTTCACTTTCTTTGACATATTGACTTGAATGCGAGAATATAATAGGCTATTGTCTCTGTCTATAAGCAGAGCAGAATACGCATGTGCGTGATTGCTATGCAGCTATGTATTCTCCTGATATATTTAAATAGTCAGTGTGAGTTTAGGAAACTACAATAATTATATGGAAATCTGCAACGAAATAATGCTTGGCGAAGCGAGGGGCTGGCATACAATTACTTTTACTGGAGAAAACGTGTAGACCAATTGTTTTAAGTAGCGAAAACTTGTTTCTAAAATGTTCCGCCCGGAACATGTGTGTACAAATGTTTAGCAATAATAATACTAATTTCCAAATGTTACGACGACGACGATGACCACCACCACCACCACCACCACCACCACCACCACAACAATAATATATTTTTCAGCATGTTTATCTATTTAGAGATTTGTAATTGGTAAAATCATAACCAGTGACCCAAGAAACGCTTAATTTGACATCAATACCAGCCCTCTACTCCATCTAGAACTTGAGTAATGCAGATCTTCCGCTGGGAAGGCGGCCATTTTGAATCCACCATTTTGAATGGGCTCCCTTGGTAGAATCACGTGGCACCGCATCTAATTATGTTCAGCATACCTTAAACCACCTATATGCCAAATTTCATGCCTTCTGCCAAAATGGAACATCTTACCTCAAATTTGTTACATATCCGCCCCACTATTAAAAACAATTACGGAAATAAGACTAACTCTTAGGCAAGATGCTGACTAGATCCTAGGAAAGCGAACATGTAAATCTGTAAACCAGACCTGAAGAACACACCTGGAACCACAGGAAGTTCTCTATCACCGGAAATTCAAAACAGGAAGACCGGAGCGGAATTTAATCCTGGATCACCAGAAAGATCCATGAAAACTGGAAATGACCCTATCACGGGATGTATGAAATCCGGAAGAGGAAAATTTTTGAACCGGAAATGCGCAAACCGGAAGTAGACAACCAGAAACCGAACAGGATCCTACAACCCCGGATGTACAGTAAAAAAAACAGAAGTAGCATAGGAACCAGAAATACGCAAACCGGAAGAAAACCTGAATGGGAAGAGGAATGGCCAGAAACGGAAACCAGTATCCCAGGGTCTTGCTGACCTGAATCTACCAAGCACCTACCGGAAGTTCTTGTCAAACCGGAAGCTTTTTTTTTTGCTTTTTTTTTACTAAGAAAGGAACAGGCGATTTCTTGACGTTTCTGGCCATCGGAATCACAGAAAATTTAATTTTGGCATAGGCAGCTGAATCGGGGACTTCCGTTGCCGACACCACTGCTTGAGGGTAATGCTCCTCCTCAAGGCTTAGGTGGGTTTTGCCCGGTGACTTACACGAAACCACCTTTATGGGCTTTTCCTTAGTCTTTGGGTTTCGGTTTCGGGGACCGAACCTCCAGTCTGGACATGAGGGAAGTTGGTTTCCCCTAACCTTCCGGTTATCGTCTGACTCCGATGACTCACTCTTCCTGTCCGCGCAAATGGCTGTCAAAATTCTGATAGCCATGGTATTAAAACATGTACATATAAGTGAATATAATGGATAGGTAATTGAGGGATTTCAAATGATGATGATGACTTTAGGCATGATTGACTACCACAAAAATGGTTTACTACCATGAAAACCGGTAACACAGTCACATAAAAGAGTACTAACACTACAAAATACTCAATAAACATAAATTAGGGAGGATGGATTTCATGTTAGGTATAATCCTGAAGAACTCGCAAAAACGTAAGATGAACACAGCGCAAAGTACAAAAAAACTTAAGCTGAAGTATTGGCAGACTGTACTGCTTGCAGAATATTTGAAAAGTGAATATGTTTCCTATTTGGGCTCCATTGCGCATGTGCGGACATGCTTAGTGACAAGTGTCACCAAGGAATGAGTACAGACTGGTGCCAGTCTCTATCAGGGCATATGATGGGGGTGTACCCTACCAGTAGCCTGGTTGAGGGTACATTTTGAAATGGAATAGGCATATGGGGGTATGTAAGCAAGCATAAAAATCTTATTCTGGTGGCTAAATGCAGAGTAGTTGATTTAGCAAGTAGTGATTGAACAGTATAGATGTTTTTGTGGTGTAATAACAACTAAGATTTTCAGCCAAAAAATTTATCAATCAAAATTCTGAAAAGAAGATCTAGAGCCTACAACCCTAGAATCGATCCAATCAAATTTGGTTGATATATGTCCAGCAGCTAAGGAGGAATAGTATTTTGACCATTTCCTGAAGATTTTTCATAACATCTCAGATTTTCACCCAAAAAATTGATCAATCAAAATTCTGAAAAGACGTTTTAGAGCCTACCACCATAGAATGCATCTATACAAATTTGGTTGAAATATATCCAGCGACTAAGGAGAAGTAGCATTTTGACCATTTCCGGTAGATTTTTCATAAACTAAGATTTACACCCAAAAAAATTCATCCATCCAAATTCTGAAATAAACATCTGAAGGGTAGCCGCTTAGGATCATTCCAGCCAGATGGACGACGGATGGCTGCCATGGCATAACCTCACTTGGCCTTTCAGGCCAGGTGAGCTAAAAATCATAGGAAGCAACAGCTTCCAGTCAAAATAATTTCAAAGTATTGAGCATTTTCTTGAATTGTACCAGATCCGTGGCATAGAAAGTGTTAAAGACACCACTAGAAGCTGCTAATTATAAAAGCCTTCAGTGTGTGTATGTATTAGTAACTGGCTAATCTGATTCTAGTTGACATGTATTGATCAGCTAGACAGTCATCATTAGTGCAGGTACTGCTACCTCCAATCACCATCAATAGTACCTGAGTACCATGCACACACAGACACTAAGCAGCGCTATGTAGGAGAGTGGCAATACACAGCGATTGCCAGTGAATAGTTAGCTGATGGTTAGGAATTTAGGGGATTTAACAAACTTCTCTAACAACCAAAAATTGTGCAAGAACAAACAAGTGATTGCCAACCCAGACATAGACTTTTTGGGTTTTTTAATTTGTTAGTATATACATGTATGATTTATTTCATTTTTTATTTAATTTTAACTGTGACTCGATTGGACTTGGTTGGTCTGTCGCTCAGTCAGTCGGTCAGATTGTTGATTTCTGCCAATGTCATATATATATATCATATATATATATATATATATATATATATATATATATATATATATATATATTCTTTGTTTTACATCAAGTTTCCAGAAACAATCCTTCTATTAATGGTATTAAATCTTGATTTAATGGCCACACTCCGTGGGTGTGTTTAATATCTGAGTTAATGGCCATACATAATCACTCGCTGGTATTGACTTAATGGCCATACGTAATCAGTCACTGGTATTGACTTAATGGTCATACGTAATTACTCACTGGTATTGACTTAATGGCCATACGTAATCACTCAGTGGTATTGACTTAATGGCCATACGTAATCACTCACTGGTATTGACTTAATGGTCATACGTAATCACTCACTGGTATTGACTTAATGGCCATATGTAATCACTCACTGGTACTGACTTAATGGCTATACGTAATCACTCACTGGTATTGACTTAATGGCCATATGTAATCACTCACTGATATTGACTTAATGGCCATACATAATCACTCACTGGTATTGACTAAATGGTCATTCGTAATCACTCACTGGTATTCACTTAATGGCCATATGTAATCACTTACTGGTACTGACTTAATGGCCATACGTAATCACTCACTGGTATTGACTTAATGGCCATATGTAATTACTCACTGATATTGACTTAATGGCCATATATAATCACTCACTGGTATTGACTAAATGGTCATTCGTAATCACTCACTGGTATTGACTTAATGGCCATATGTAATCACTCCCTGGTATTGACTTAATGGCCATACGCAATCACTCACTGGTATTGACTTAGTGGCCATATGTAATCACTCCCTGGTATTGACTTAATGGTCATACGCAATCACTTACTGGCATTGACTTAATGGCACTATGTAATCACTCACTGGTATTCACTTAATGGCCATATGTAATCACTCACTGGTATTGACTTACTGGCCATACGCAATCACTCACTGGTATTGAATTGTCCATTCAGAGCTGCATCTTTTACAATAATAAAATGTTCATCATCTCTGAGATTTGACATGATTCCCTAGACGGGAACAGGTGCACTCTCTCCGGTCGATTAACACTAATTTCCCATAATCATTTAATGGTGAACATCGGGCAAGAAAATTGTGATTTTTGCTATGTCCATATAAGAGACTATTTTTGAAAGCTTTGCACTGAAATGCAGTTGCAAATTTTCATAAATAGTATTCTCTTAGCCTTCAAATGGACGTTTTTCAAAACCACTACAGAAACCATATTTTACCATCTTGAGCATACATTAAAGGCTTCATTCCTAGAAACTACATATGCTCGCAGGTTAATTTCACATACTATAGTGTACCACCTAAGCATAGCATGGAGATTTGAGCACAAGATCTGGAAAAATACATATACATCGTTAAAATATGGAAATATTAACAAATAATTGTATTTTATGATGGAGCCTTGCTATAATTGTTAGCCTTTTATGGAAGAGGACTGTGAAGTGTTATAGAACTTGTACCCAATCCCTGGTGGATTAAATATCCATTGAAAACAACCTCAACCTGAAGCAGAGATCAAACCCAGACAAAAATTGTAAACTTTAAAACTAATTATTATAATTTAATGTCAATTCAAACTATGTGGCTATATACTGAATCTAACAAGCTACTGTACAAACTCTCATACTCCATACCTCAACACTTACTTCAGACAGACAATTACGCTAAAATGAGCTTCATTTCAAAAACCTGTTTTAACCGTTTAATGGTCAAGCCGGTCAAAGGCGGCCAAAACCGGCCTTTGCAACAGCAGAATGTCTTAATAGACAGGTTTGAAAATATGCTTTTCATTAATAACTGGACACTAATGAACCAGTGGTCAGTGCAATTATCTCCATCCACTAGTGATGCATGATTAGTTCTTAATGAACAGAGCTGACCATTACTGACCATCACTCTTGCAATGCATTACCCTGATAAATGAAAAATTATGAATATAAGCTGCCCAGGTGATGAATGAAGGGAGTGGTGGAGGAAGGGGCGGGATGGTTTTTACCTGGGCGGTAGCATACCTGATAGCAATTAGCTGGCTAGCATTGATGCAGATGAAAAGAACAGAATATGAGATTGATGCGTGGACAGATGCTATCAGGAAGTCAATTATTATATGGACAGATAGCTGCCATTTAGCTCTGTCAGCATGTGTATCATATGAATTCTGCAGAAATATAGATATACACACATAGGGACTACCATTTATTATAAGTATTTTGTTTGCACGGATAAACTATAAAATACACATGTACTCAATTGTCATGGAGGAGTACTGCACCATAGCAAAACTGGCCTCCACTGAGACTATTTTAACAATTTTAACAATTTTAACTTTCAGTGCTTTAGATGTGCTTACTTTAGCCGCACTCCTCTTTAAAACAGGAGACTGTCTGAGCCAAACTATGTACTTTCAACTACCGGGAGATCAAGCTTTATGTAAATATTTAGATTTTTCATAAATTATTACTAAATTCGAGGATTTTAATATAACATTTCAAGGAAATATTCTTATTTTCTTGATACTTGATAAATTCAACAATTTTCAAGTCACATACCTTGTGTTTTGGGCACAGCGTACCTTGTGTTTTGTGTGCAATTTAAAGGGGTGAACTTTATAGACCAGGTAATACAACAAATTCTTTAGAGTGGAAGAAATAATTCTAATATTCCAGTGTTTAATTGTATGGCTGCCTTGAGCTTGACATGTATCTTGGCATAATTAACTGTAAATGAAAGTATTATAGATGAGAGGTAGAGGGGAGGACGGGGAGGGGAGAGAAAGGGGAGGGATGGAGGGAGGGAGAGGGAGTGAAAGAGAGGGAGGCAGAGGGCAAGAGAGACAGAGGGCGAGGAAGATAAAGGGAGCGATAGAGGGGAGTGGGAGAGAGGGAGACAGAGGGAGAGAAAGATAAAGGGGGAGAGAGATAGAGGGGAGGGATGAAGAAAGGGAGAGGGAGTGAGAGAGGGAGACAGAGGGCAAGAGAGATAATGGGAGAGAGAGATAGAGGGAGATAGAGGGAGATAGAGGGAAAGAGAGATAGAGGGGAGCAAGAGGGAGTGAGAGAGAGAGAGGGAGACAGAGGGCAAGAGGGATAGAGGGGGAGATAGAGATAGAGGGGACGAGAGGTAGAGGGGAGGGAAAGGAGTGAGGGAGGGACATACACACATTAAGCATTTAACACTTAAAACTCATATCGGCCAAAAATGGCCTCTGCAGTGGTCTTGAGAAATGTCCATTTGCAGACCAAGAGAAGAGTATTTTTGAAAATTTACCACTGGAATGACTGGCTCGACAATCGAGCCAGTCATTTCAGTGATAAATTTTCAAAAACCCTTCTCTTGGTCTGCAAATGTGAGCCAGTCATTTCAGTGATAAATTTTCAAAAACCCTTCTCTTGGTCTGCAAATGGACATTTTCTATGAGAAAATTGTGTTAAAGGGTTAATGGTCAAGGTTGGTCATGAAAATAACAATGTTAGCTCAGTGAATATCTATTTGGATCAAGGCTATGTCATTTTTTTTTTACAATTGACCGCTGAAATGAATGGATGATCGAGCTAACCAGTCCAGTCAGTCCAGTAGTAAATTTTGAAAAATAATCTCTTGGCCTGTGCAAATGGGCATTCACAAAGCAAAAATGTTGATTTTCTTGACCAACTAATGGGTCTAGGTCAGTGATGAACTTACCTCAAGGCTGTGTTCCGCCTTCAACTCCCTGTCAAGCGGCTTTTCTGTTGTGCTTATCTCTCCTGAAAAACACAAAAGGTTTATTACGAATTATAGAATCAACATATTTGTAAATTTGCTGTTACTCTGAACAAATTACTACACAATGTTAAATACAGATATATACGAGTCATTAGATATAATTCTCCTATAAGTTACAATATTCGGTCTACCCCTTACAAGATGCCAGTGGAAATTTTTTAGGCGGGGGTACTTTTTCTCAACTGCTAATCAACTGTATTGTGGCTGCCCAGTGCTCAAGCAGCAGTGAATCTGTTATAGCTGCATCATCGCTCTTTTCACATAAAAAGACTGCTGCTCGAGCAGTTGATTAACTGCTTTAACATATAAGATTAGAGAAGCCGCTGTTATAGTGCTGCCCTGACTTTGAACATTAAAGAAGCTGCTTTGTCTCATATAACCTGCTAATCAACTGCTGCATCCCTGCTTGCACCCTTTCATGGATAAATTTGGACAAGAATAGCTAAATATTTGCTGATTGAATGTTAATTTGCAGATGAAGAGAAGGCTACTTTTGAAAATTTACCACTGGAATCACTGGCCCCGTTATCAAGCTAGTCATTCCAGTGCTAAATCTTCAAAAATAGTCTTGGCTGTTGACTGACACAAATGAATACAATGACTCAGGTACAGGTGACCTTGACTGCGTAAATTGGAGGGAACTTATACATTGTTGATGTCTTGATAAAATTGTGTTTGTTATTGCTAATATATAGCAACTAGGTAATAGGGTATGTGTATAATTTACTATTTTTAAATTTATAGATTAAATTAGCAACTTTATTATTCTATGGAATCGTGGCATTGTTGCTGCTTTAATGTCATTGCAGCACTGCCCGAATGCCGCTGCCTGGTAGTCACTACGTTGCCGCTGACTGGCTACCACTGCACTACCGCTGACTGGTTGCTCCTACACTGCCACTGACTGGTTGCTACTACACTGCCACTGACTGGTTGCTACTACACTGCCACTGACTGGTTGCTACTACACCGCCACTGACTGGTTGCTACTGCATTGCCACTGACTGGATGCTACTTCACTGCCACTGACTGGTTGCCGCTGCATTGCCACTGACTGGTTGCTACTTCACTGCCACTGACTGGTTGCTACTACACTGCCACTGACTGGTTGCTACTGCATTGCCACTGATTGGATGCTACTATACTGCCAGACTGGTTGCTACTGAATTGCCACTGATTGGATGCTACTTCATTGCCACTGATTGGATGCTACTTCACTGCCACTGACTGGTTGCTACTGCACTGCCACTGATTGGATGCTACTATACTGCCACTGACTGGTTGCTACTGCATTGCCACTGATTGGATGCTACTTCACTGCCACTGACTGGTTGCTACTACACTGCCACTGACTGGTTGCTACTGCATTGCCACTGATTGGATGCTACTGCACTGCCGCTGACTGGTTGCACCTGCACTCCTGCTGACTGGTTGCCACTGCACTGCCACTGACTGGTTGCCACTGCACACCCGCTGACTGGTTGCTACTGCACTGCCACTGACTGGTTGCTATTGCACTGCCACTGATTGGATGCTACTGCACTGCCACTGACTGGTTGCTACTGCACTGCCACTGACTGGTTGCACCTGCACTCCTGCTGACTGGTTGCTACTGCACTGCCGCTGACTGGTTGCCACTGCACTGCCACTGACTGGTTGCCACTGCACACCCGCTGACTGGTTGCTACTGCACTGCCACTGACTGGTTGCTATTGCACTGCCACTGATTGGATGCTACTGCACTGCCACTGACTGGTTGCTACTGCACTGCCACTGACTGGTTGCTACTGCACTGCCACTGACTGGTTGCTACTGCACTGCCACTGACTGGTTGCACCTGCACTCCTGCTGACTGGTTGCTACTGCACTGCCGCTGACTGGTTGCCACTGCACACCCGCTGACTGGTTGCTACTGCACTGCCACTGACTGGTTGCTATTGCACTGCCACTGATTGGATGCTACTGCACTGCCACTGACTGGTTGCTACTGCACTGCCACTGACTGGTTGCTACTGCACTGCCACTGACTGGTTGCTACTGCACTGCCACTGACTGGTTGCTACTGCACTGCCACTGCCTGGTTGCTAATGCACTTCCACTGACTGGTTACTGAGCACTGCATCGCCGCTGACTGATGATGTTTTAGAATCTCATAACATCTCATAAATCTGGTTCTACGGGGAAGAATTGATAAAAACAAAGCATCCAACAGTGAATGATTAGGGAAAACTATTTGTCAAAATGTACTACTAGAATGACTGGCTCACTCTTATAGATCCAGTCAGACCAGTAGGAACATTTCCAAAGCAGTCTTTTCCTCTCCTGTAAATAAACATTTCATAACAGCCCAGCAGAAGCTGGTTTTGGCTGGCCTGGTCATAAATTTGTCTTGCTGCTGCAAGCCACAGGACAATAATTTCAATGGACAACAAGAGGCCCATTGGGCCTGTATCGCTCACCTGGAACTTTGGCATTTTACCTAATCTTACTTACGCTTTACATCCATCGGCGTCACTTCCAATGACTTTCAGTCAAATGTTTTAGTTTTCGAGATATTGACAACAATCTTGGGACTGTTTTTTTGCATTAGTGATTTTGAACAATGTTTAAGCGAAAATAGATGATATCAGTGATAACAACAGCTGGTTTCTTAACTGTCTCGCTGTTGCAAGCCAGTGCAGCCAATAATTTCAATTTTTCCAAAGCTCGACTTGTTGAATATTTTGAAAACAATTCGACTGAAAGTTGTTGGTGGCTTAGCAATCAACAACTTTCAGTCCAATTGTTTTCAAAATATTTATCAGGTTCAGAGATATAACCTTTGGAATACGTCATCTGCAAAAACTCAGCAGTCAGACAGTTACTAGAGGTTTAAATGCAATTGAAGAAAATGGTTTCTAAAGGCAGATAGGTGGTCTTTATAGCAGGTTATTCCCCACCACCACACAATCCATTTAACACATGTGCATCTGGCTGAATCACCAAGTTAGCAGCAGGGGTAGGGTGAGCTGGAGTTGATTTACAAAATAATTTGACTTAAGGTCATTGCTGCCTTAGGCAGCAACAACTTTCATTGCTGCCCAAGGCAGCAAAAACTTTCAATCAAATACAGTTTAAAATATTTTTAAGAGCATAGATTTCAGTCACAATACATATCTTAAATATTTAGGCAGTGATGGAAAGGTTAATCTGTTAATTGGAGTTTAATCTACTTTGGCAATAAAATCTGACATGGTGATAAATCAGTGGAGGGTGGGAGCAAACCTGTATTTCCCCTATGAAAGTGAGACTGCAAATATTTAAGGGGTCATAACTCTGGCATTTGATGTCCTATCGGTTTCATTTTCACAACACATATATTAGATGCCGACATTGTGAGCAAGTTTGGTGTCAACCCGTCAAGAAATAACAAAATGAGCCGCCATTGTTGGTAATGGACAGACAGATGGATAGACGGACATACAGAAGACAGGGTCATCGCTATATGACAGCTGACTGACAAGTAAGCTGAGTTAAGAAAACCAATTTCGGCTTCAAAATCCATCAAAGAAAAAAATGGAATATGGCACCCAAATGCGCTAAAATTTGATTGGTCCACGGCAGCCATGTTTTTTACCTATCAACTTCCCATGAACAAACTTTAAAGGCACTTAGTCCATAATCATATCCCCAAAACGTCAGCCTGATCCATTCAGCGGTTCTGCAGTAGTTTTTACGAAAACTAGGTCTTCCAAGATGGCCGCCGAACCATTTGGTTAATCAAGTTCCTTCGAACAACCTTGGTTCAGCTCTTGCCCTATATGATATTTCGTGAGTTTTGAATCGATCCAGCAAGCGGTTTCGGATAAGATTTTTAAAGGTTTCTAAAATTCGGACAAAATCCAAGATGGCCACGGGCAAAATTGGCCGGTCGACTTCCCTTGAACAAACTTAGATCTGTATGCCCTAAGGATGCGTCCTGCCAAATATGATTGAAATCGGCCCAGCAGTTCTTGAGAAGTTGTTGAGAGAAAAAGTTGATGGACGGATGGCCGACGGACGCCGTACAGACGACAGTCGCCATGGCATAAGCTGACTTGGCCAATCTGGCCAGGTGAGCTAATAACTCTGAACGTGCTGAATATTTTGAAAAGAATTTGACTGAAAGTTGTTGGTGGCTTAGCCACCAACAACTTTCAGTCAACTTGTTTTCATAATATTTAGCCGCTCCAGCGATATAACCCTTGGAATATGTCATCTGCAAAAACTGTTAAAGGGTTTGAGTCTATTCTGACCTCTGCATGTTGCTATGACCTCATGAATGCTAATTACTTTGTATACATCCCTTTCTTGCAGAAATATTTCTTTACAAAGAATGTAGCTCATAAACATATTGGTTTGGACAGGTTAATGCTAGTAAGTGTATAGATTCATTTGTACAGATATATGATTAAAGCCTGGTAGCATTTAACATTCTAACCATGAAGTTTGTTTTAAAAAATTTTAATTTTCTCATAGAAAATGTCTATTTGAGATTATTTTCAAAAATTTATCACTGGAATAACTCCGGCTCGATATCTGAGCCAGTCATTCCAGTGGTAAATTTTGAAAATAGTCTTCTCTTGGTCTGTAAATGGACATTTCTCCAGATTACTGCAGAATCCTTTTTTGGCCAGTTTGAGTGTATAAAGTGTTAAATCGATGCAGACAGACAAAGCAGCTTACTAGATCCTTCTTTGAAAACCTATCACCCTTTAATCACCAAGCCTGCCAAACACCACCCTCTACAGTAATACTGAGGCATGCCCATTTGCAGACCATGAGACATCTACTTTTGAAAATTTACCAATGGAATGTTATAGAGGAAGTCATTCCAGTGGTAATTTTGTAAATGGACATTTTCAAGGCAAACATATTTATCTTCTTGACCAATTTTGAGCATTAAATGGGGAAATAGGACAGAAACTTGAAGGACACTGGTCTATTCTCAGCTCATGTTTTTAAATGTACATTTAGAAATACCGCTATTTATTGGGCCTACATGTATTCAAACATTTCTTTACAGTCTCTAACCAAGCACAGTACAGCTCAGAAACAACTTGACCTGTTTCCAAAACAAAATAAGAGCTAATGTTGAATGTTTCGCACATAGCTGGACTGAAAGACATCCTGCCCTTACATCATTTTCAAAATTATACTAACTAACTTTTCTGTTTTGATTTTGAAAACATTATTTTAACTTATTTATGAGCTTCAGTACTGTACAGCTTAGTCCACAAAACACATTATTACAATAATACTATCTCCTTCAACCAAGTTCATTCTAAATAGTATTTATTAATCATGGCAAATAAAAGTAAATTACTGCTAGTTATCCTGAAGATAATTTCACTGAAAAGTGATGCTGTCTGGACATCAGCAACAAGCATTCAGTCAAATGTTTGCTACAATAATCAGGTGTACATTATATTCAGTGAATTCAAAGCCAGACATAATCTACACGCCCTGTCTATGATTAATAGTATTACAGGAATCTCATACAAAAGATGGTTAGAAAATTACTGTCTCTTTAATGTGCCATTGTCAATGCTAGTAATGTCAGAAGCACATTTTCCGGGTGAGCAAATCACAATGGAACGACAGAAATCTAAATTCCTGAATACAATATCCCCTGAACAAAGCATACAGCTAACAGTATCATTACTGAAATTGTATACATTTCTGCTGTCCATGCTTTCTAGAATTACGCAATTAATAACAGGATTTAAATGGTTCATTTTAACCCCCAAAAATGTGTCAAGAAAGTGCTAATTGTTGCTTAGGGAATATGCATTTCAAGGTCAGGAAAACAACATATACCACTTGAATGACTGGCTCGTTTATTCAGTGGTAAAGATTCAAAAATTCTCTTTTCTTGGCCTGGAAATGGACATTCTTCAAGATCTCTGCAAATGCTCGCTTTGGCCAGTTTCAGCATAAGATTCCCTCTCATAGACGCAGTAACATTTAAAGCTGTTGTTGTTGTGCATGTCAGCAACAACATTAGCAAACATGGCGATGTCAGCAACACCTTTAGCAAACACGGTCATGTCAGAAGCACCTTTAGCAAACACGGCCATGTCAGCAACACCTTTAGCAAACACGGCCATGTCAGCAACACCTTGAGCAAACACGGCCATGTCAGCAACACCTTTAGCAAACACGGCCATGTCAGCAACACTTAGAAAACATGCCCATGTCCGAAAAACCTTTAGCAAACAGAGTCATGTCAGCAACACCTTTAGCAAACATGGCCATGTCAGCAACACTTTTAGCAAACATGGCCATGTCAGAAGCACCTTTAGCAAACACGGCCACGTCAGAAGCACCTTTAGCAAACACGGCCATGTCAGAAGTACCTTTAGCAAACACAGCCATGTCAACAACACTTTTAGCAAACACGGCCATGTCAGCAATACCTTTAGCAAACACTATTGCAAGATTGTTTCCAAAATGTACAGTCTTTTTTCTACTGATTCTGTAAGAATCAATCTTTTGACAAAAGTCAGTCATTGAAATTTTCAGAAATATTCAATGTCAGCAACACCTTTAGCAAACACGGTCATGTCAGCAACACCTTTAGCAAACACTATTGCAAGATTGTTTCCAAAATGTACGGTCTTTTTTCTACTGATTCTGGAAGAATCAATCTTTTGACAAAAGTCAGTTATTGAAATTTTCAAAAAAAATATTCAATGTCCGCAACACCTATAGCAAACACGGCCATGTTGACAACACCTTTAGCAAACACAGACATGTCAGCAATACCTTTAGCAAACACGAACATGTCAGCAACACCTTTAGCAAACACAGACATGTCAGCAACACCTTTAGCAAACACAGACATGTCAGTAACACCTTTAGCAAACACAGACATGTCAGCAACACCTTTAGCAAACACTCTTAGGGGACACCAAGATTGTTTCCAAAATGTCGTCTTTTTTCTACTGATTCTGTAAGAATCAATCTTTTGACAAAAGTCAGTCATTGAAATTTTCAAAAATATTCAATGATACTTTGATACACTTGGCAGTGGTCATATATTAACTCAGTGGTCATATATTAACTCAGTGGTCATATAGTAACTCTTATTTTGCTTATTTGCTGCTCTTAAAAATCATATGCAAGTGTTGTGACTTAGGCGGGATTCTCAGAAATGTTACAAGACAGACCAACCGACCGACCGACCGACCGACCGACCGCATGCTCGCACGCATGTACATAGACATGCACAAAGGCAAGTGTGAGTACACACACATGCACGCGCGCACAAACCAATTCTGTAATGGCATGCTGATTATAGAAGGCTATTACTTGATCTGGACAATATTGATTTTACATTCTATGATCCATAATCATAACAGATGGGAGTCTTCCAGAACAGATGCGTGTCATGTGCATGTCCATGATTACAAGTGCATGATAACTATATATAAATAGATGCCAGCTTGCTTGTCCAGGTGTTGATTGTGTCCATGATTAAGCATTGACATGTTACAGAAGCATCACAGGGCATGCCTCACTCTAATGCAACCATCTAGAGCCAGATAAGCAGCCAGTATCTTAACTCTTTAACACTTGAATTTGTTCAAGAAGATTTCTCATAAAAAATGTCCTTTGCAGACCAAGAAGACTATATTTGAAAATTTACCACTGGAATGACTGGCTTGGTAATCGAGCCAATCATTACAGTGGCAAATTTAAATTGTATTCTCTTGGTCTGTAAATGGATATTTCTCAAGACCACTGCAAAAGCCGTTTTTGGCTGATATGAGTGTTTAAAGAGTAACCCTTTAACGCTCATGCAGCCAAAAAATGATTCTGCAGTGGTCTTGTGGAACATGGCTATTTTAACCGGTTACGCTATTTCCGTGGTTAATTTTCAGAAGTAGTCTTCTCTTGGTCTGCAAATGGATTTTATACAATAAAACTGAAATTTTCTTGAACAAATTTCAACGTTAAGGGGTTAACTTCAAAAAATCCCTTACAGATAACCTGTGAATATTTTGAAACAAATTTGACTGCAAGCTGTTGCTGCAAAATATTCAAAAGAATATTTCCTATATCAGTTTGTTGAAATGGTCGATTTATCACCATACATGTGGTTGCCATACTATCTCATAACCACAGCTATGCACACCATGTAATTTGCCAAGATTTTCCCAGTATTTCATGAAATTTTAATAAAGCTACTTTATGACAACAAAAAATTGTACCATCCAATATCCAACAGAGTTCTAGCTGCAAAATCATATATATGTTAAGATGTTTTTCCATTCTAATGATGTTCTAATGAAATTTGAACATATAAATTGAAAGCTCATGTGGGCAAATGGAAAATTTTTAAGTTAAACATCTGTTGTAATGAACTGAGCTGACATGAAGCTCTTCAGGGCAATGTTTTTACAGCAGTGCAAACCCGGATAGACATTAGAACTAATGGGTTACAACTAAAGTTCAACATAATATTTTTGAAAATGTGACGTAAATTTCACGCTATCACACCAGAAATACCAGTCTCTCAATTTAAGGGCAACTTTGACCTCATCCATTTAACTCATATCAGCCTAAAACGGCTTCAGCAGTACGCTTGAGAAATGTCCATTTGCAGACCAAGAAGACTATTTTGGAAAATTTATCATTGGAAGGACTGGCTCGATAACCGAGCCACTCATTCCAGTGCTAAATTTACCAAAATAGTCTTCTCTTGGTCTGCAAATTGACATTTGGACATACAGAGCCGCATTACAGAGCCGCTTTACAAAGCCGCTTTACATATCCACTTTACATATCCGCTTTACAGAGACGCATTACAGAGCCGCTGTACACAACCGCTTTACAGAGCCGCTTTACAGAGCCGCATTACAGAGCTGCTTTACAGAGCCGCATTACAGAGCTGCTTTATGGAGACACAATACAGAGCCGCTTTATGGAGACCCAATACGGAGCCGCTTTATGGAGACCCAATACGGAGCCGCTTTATGGACACAATACAGCCGCTTTATGGAGACACAATACAGAGCCTCTTTACAGAGCCGCTTTACATTCACTTTACGGAGTTGCTTTAGATAGCCACTTTACGGAGACGCAACACAGAGGCTTTACAGACCTGCAGCCATATTAATTTCAATTTCCTCACGCTGCAGCCATATCCATGAAAAAAATACAATTATCTTCCTTCCATTTATTGAATTATTTATCAATCATTCTCGCCCACATTGATTTCTGAAGCCATAGTTATGCATTTACACAATCACATGCATGATGTGTATGTACAAACATATGTGCGTACACATATACGCTACAACACACATGTGCGCGCGCGCGCACGCACGCACGCACGCACGCACGCACGCACGCACGCACGCACGCACGCACGCACGCACGCACGCACACACACACACACACACGGACACATGCATGCTACAACACACATGCATGCACAAACATATGTGCGTACACATACACGCTACAACACACATGTATGCACAAACATATGTACATACACGCTACAACACACATGTATGCAACACATGTATACACAAACATGTGCGTACACATACACGCTACAACACACATGTATGCACAAACATATGTACATACACGCTACAACACACATGTATGCAACACATGTATACACAAACATGTGCGTACACATACACACTACAACACACATGTATGCACAAACATATGTACATACACGCTACAACACACATGTATGCAACACATGTATACACAAACATATGTGCGTACACATACACGCTACAACACACATGTATGCACAAACATATTTGCATACACATGCACGCTTCACAACACACATGTATGCACAAACTAATTTGCATACACATGCACGCTTCACAACACACATGTATGCACACACATATTTGCATACACATGCACGCTACAACACACATGTATGCACAAACATATGTGTGTACACATGCATGCTACAACACACATGTATGGACAAAAATATGTGCGTACACATACACGCTACAACACACATGTATGCACAAACATATGTGCGTGCACATGCATGCTACAACACAGATGTATGCACAAACATATGTGCATACACATGCATGCTACAACACACATGTATGCACAAACATATGCGCACACACATGCACGCTTCACAACACACATGTATGCACAAACATATGTGCATACACGTGCACGCTACAACACACATGTATCGATACACATGCATGCTAGATCACACATGTATGCACAAACATATGCGTCAACACATGCATGCACAAACATATGCGCGTACACATGCACACTACAACACACATGTATGCACACTCATGCATGTCATTCTCACACACGCACGCACGCATGAATGCACGCACACACACAGACACGCACGCACGCACGCACGCACGCACGCACGCACGCACGCACGCACGCACGCACGCACGCACACAGGAGAAATAATCAACACAGATTGAAACTAGCATATTAAACAAGCAATAATCACTAGCATTATCCCGCATGAATAATCTGAGCATATATTACATCCGCATATTATTCTTCACTGTCTCTAGGCAAGATTATTCTTGGCATTCTCAACTGTATCTTATTGACATTGCCATAATCTGCTGGATAGCATCATCCCTGGGATAGCATCGCCATAATCCCCTGCACATCATCCCTTGTCTCCGTGACCATTAGTTAATTCACTTGTATCGATTTTCCAACAACAATCCTCTGGCTCTGAGACAGAGAGTGATTAACAACTTTAACATTGGAATACCAGTATCGCCATTTTAACTATAACCGTAAACAAAAACTGTTAAAGTTTGCAATTAATTTCACTGGAAGCCGTTGCTGCCTAAGGCAGCAACGGTTTCTCGTCAAATTAATTTCAAAATATTCAACAGAACATTGATGACATAGGAAAGAATTTGTCTTATTTGGTGCGTATCTGTGAAGGCGTTAACGTGATAAGTGCTCTTGCCTCAGAGGCACTAGGCTCTTAGGATATTTTATTTCTTTATTCCTGGACCAGCATTGTACACAGATTATGCTGACACATGTATTTGCAAGATTTCATCACAGATTCCAGCAGATACCTCTTGACAAGGCAGATAGAATTACATTTCCACTCCCAGATGAAGCGCACAAAACCACGAATCCGAAATAAGAGTCATAGATTTCCGTCCTCGCAATCGTTCCATTTCATAGCTATCAAATCATCTCTTGACACACAGCGGTGATACTGCGTTGTTAATAATTTCAACCTTACAGCAAAGCCAGATGCAACCATGTCTTTACAATGTAAGAAACATTTTATTCAATACTTTTAAATGAATTTGCTTGGGCAGTTTTAGCAACATGTCTCCCACCCATCCCACCCCCAACATTAGCGCAAATTGAAGCAATGTAACATATAAATTAGAATAGAAATAGAAATTTCTGGTAACTCCAGGGAATATATATGAACTCATGCGCAAATTCAAGCGAGATTTTGTCACACGCTTTCCACTTACAAAATTTGAAGTGAAACTCCATTCAGGATTTCTAAGTTTATGCTCTAAAGTTTTTCACGGGAAGTAACTGCGATGATGAACAAATTACACCTATCCCAAGTCAGTTATTGTGCAGAATCTAAATTTCACGGTAATTAGACAGGTTAACCCTTTAATGCATATCAGCCCAAAAATGCTTCTGCAGTGCTCTTGAGAAATGTCCATTTTCAGACCAAGAGATTATTATTGGAAATTTACCACTGGAATGACTGACTAGATAACCAAGCCAGTCATTCCACTGGTAAATTTTCCCAAATGTCTACTCTTGATCTGCAAATGGACACTTTCTGAGAAAATTTCAATTTTTCTTAGCAAATTTGAGGGTTAGTGTTAAGATGTTGAATATTTTGAAACTAATTTGACTGGAAGTTGTTGCAAAATATTCACCATATTGTTTATAACATTGTGTGGTCGGCTAATGGGAAGGAGTAGCCAACCCGGAATCAATAAATGCCGCCTACCGGGCTATACTACAGTTACCCAGACAGATGGCAATACGAATGCACAGGCGAAGGAAAATGTCTAAGAACCGATTTGCTCACATACACATGATGCCACTGACTGGTTAGACACTTTTTAGGATGTACATACTAGCTTTGCACGACTTTTCCTCGAACTATGGCCTATGATCACAATGCCATCAGGGATGCTTGGTGCCGTTAGAAAACCCCGACTTCCTGTTTTCTGAGAGCAACATTCATGAAAGTATTTTGGAAACAAGCAATTGAGGGACTGACACTGAACACAATCGACCATTTCCAAGAACCACAAACTTAGCCATGCCATTGATCGGCTGACTTCCTCGCCTAGACGCTGCTGGCGCTCACACTCGTGTCGGTGACCTCTGATTGGCTGAGGATGTTTCTAAGATAATGAGATGCAGAGCCAACTTGTATAAAAGGAGTCGATTCTGCCGTGAACAAGACCGATTTTCTCAGATGTAGCGCTGTTGGTTCGGCACCGATTCCGGTCAACGGTCTGTCTGGGTTCCTACTCCACTGTGATACCACCAGTGTGATCGCACCGCGTAACTCTATTCCCTTTTGACCGCTCTCCGTGATCAACAACTAAAGCCCTCAGCACTCAATCTACAACAGTTTTTGGCGGCCGCTAACAGACCAGCGGCCAAATTAACATCCTAAATTATTCCGCCCTCCCGGAGGACTCTCCCCTCTCCTTGTGCTAGATTTTGGACATCTTGTGCACGAAACTCTTGTTCCCGCATAACACGGAAGAAGGGAACTGACCATGTACAATATTTGTCTATGAGCCAGCGTATGCTCCACACTCCCTTCCGCTGCTCGTGGACACCATTTCATCTTCACCCTACCACGGAAAAAGAATGAACTATGAATTCGGTACCAGCCTTCGACAGAATTCCGCCCTTGTGTCGCTCTGCGCCTCCGTCTTAAAACAAGAACTTTTGCGCCAGGACATCACGTGGAACTACATTTTACTACCCGGATCTTCTACCCATGATGTCGAACATTCCCTTCTGCTCCACAGCTCTTGGTGAATGACTGCATATGAACTTCTCATGTCTATTCTCTCACGAGGATACGCAAGAACCTTTTTCTGCCTTAGAGAAATCTCGCCTTCGTCTCCACGGCACTGTGATCTCCAGCCACTGACGACAAAGTCATCACGTGATGTTGTACCGTGGGAATATCCTAGACCAAGACTGGTTCGAAGCCAGCAACATCCGCAATCGCAAAAACTAGACACTGCGCTCGCATGAAAACTGTGATGAACTGATTTTACTGCCTTTACTAAGACTTTGAAAGAACTCCGTTAAATGTTAAATGCACTAATTACTCGCCCATCTTTGCCATTACATTTGGACGGCGACCTCGCGTCCTGTTCGACGTCTCACACCCCGCTCGACATGAAGACATACATTAGCGTCATCTGCGGTGTTGCTTTTTCGATACGTAGTAAGCCGTCAGCCGTAGCCGCCAAATTCGTGGTTGGCGTCCTTTGCGCTTCGCGCAGCGTGAAGACATAGAATAGCACTGCGATCGAAGTAGCCAAAAGGGTTACCTCCTTTAGAAATGTTAGGCCCATCGCACTACACTTGGAACTCTCCCCTAAAGAAAGTCGCCTGTGGATATCATTTTTCCGCATTCCTTGTAGCACCGTAATCCGAGTTGTCCTGGCAGGCCTCTGAGCCTTCATGAGTAGCGAACAATCATAGCATAAGTAGAGCTGAGTCGCTGGTGCGCCGTGTAATGTTGCGACTATGTTCACACCCCTTAAGACCACTCACCGTGCATGTTTTCTTTCTAAAGGCATCGACTTTCACATGCTTAGCCTATTTTTATGGGTCTAACGACCCTTGTTCTGGCTCTCCAAGAAGACCTTGCCGCAAAAAAGTACCACACTACAGCCACTAGCACACATTAGGCACACCCCTGAAGAAATCTTACCGCGGCACGATCTTCTCCATCGAATAACGACTCCTCTTGTCTTTTCAACAGCTTGGACAGCTATCGTCATTTGGCGACCGAAACAGATAACCACCGTGTCTCCTGGATTTTTTCAAATCGCTCGGCCCTTTTTCCCCCGACTGCCGTCGCTTTAGACAGCAGCGGCGCCTAGACTCAACAGAGGTTCCCTAAACTCTTTCCTCTTTTAGTTATATACGAGCCGGTCAGCGGGTCTGAAACTCGGTAGATCATTTTTGGACCTCATCAAGTCTTTCTTGATGCCGCTCAAGCCGCTCTTCATCACTGATTGGATGATTTGCAAGATTTTGCGAGGGTAGAGGTTCTCGCATAATCTAACCGATCGTGTCCTTCTGTGGCCGCCAGAGGCCTTAAAATACAAAAAAGCTAGGATCACTTAAACTACCACCCTGCGCAGGATCCCCCTAAATTCGCAGGATCCCCCTAAATTGCTATAATTAGGCACACATAGAAGAACCGCCTCAGGACAACTCCAGAGACCATCGGATCAACCAGGTGGTGAACACCAAACATCATCTTGAGAAGTGAAGCTTTTCCCCCTTGACCGCACACCAAAGTAGAAAGCACGCGCCTGTTTCTTCCGTAAGCGGAACATAGCCGACATCAGTTAAATCACCAGTACAAATCACTTTATAAAGACCGATTAACACCTTATAGATGACTGAACGTTTAGCAACCGCTAGTGACGTAACAACCGCTGGGAGAATTTCCGCTTTCTCTAACCCCCGCTCCTAAACCTGGTTCCCGTCCCCCTAGTCCAAGTTCACGCCTGAGAGACAGCCGCTCGACGCTCGTACAGACCCTTCCGCTTCCTGAGCAATGACCTAAGTTAGGGCGGGCGGGCGGGCGGGCGGGCGGGCGGGCGGGCGGGCGGGCGGGCGGGCGGGGCGGGCGGGCGGGCGGGCGGGCGGGCGGGCGGGCGGGCGGGCGGGCGGGCGGGCGGGCGGGCGGGCGGGCGGGCGGGCGGGCGGGCGGGCGGAACCTTAACATTTCATGACAGACCTACGTCATTTTGATTGTGACACCAGTGACATATTTGATGTTATCGGATGCTTGAGTGCCATATCAGATTCCTCTATTCTTGTCCAGGGCTTACATCAATGATGGCGATTGCGTGGGGAGAGGGAGGCAATAATGGGGGATTGGGTGGAGAGGGAGGCAATAATGTGGATTGGGTGGCGAGGCAGGCAATGATGGGGATTGGGTGGAGAGGGAGGCAATGATGGGAATTGGGTGGAGAGGGAGGCAATGATGGGGATGGGGTGGAGAGGGAGGCAATAATGGGGGATTGGGTGGAGAGGGAGGCAATGATGGGGACTGGGTGGAGAAAATGATGAGGGATTGGGTAGAGAGGGATGCAATGATGGGGATTGGGTGTAGAGAGAGGCAATGATGGGGATTGGGTGGAGGGAGGAGATGATGAGGGATGGGGTGGAGAGGGAGGCAATGATGAGGATGGGGTGGAGAGGGAGGCAATGATGGGGATTGGGAGGAGAGGGAGGCAATGTTGAGGGATTGGGTCGAGAGGGAGGCAATGATGGGGACTGGGTGGAGAGGGAGGCAATGATGGGGATAGGGTAGAGAGGGAGGCAATAATGGGGGATTGGGTGGCGAGGGAGGCAACAATTGGGGATTGGGTGGAGAGGGTGGCAATGATGAGGGATGGGGTGGAGAGTGAGGCAATGATGGGATTGGGTGGAGAGGCAGGCAATGATCGGGATTGAGTGGAGAGGCAGGCAATGATGGGGATTGGGTGGAGAGGGAGGCAATGATGAGGAAGTGGGTGGAGAGGGAGGCAATGAGGGAGTGGGTGGAGGAGGCAATGATGAGGGAGTGGGTGGAGGGAGGCAATGATGTGATTGGGTGGAGGCAGGCAATGATGGGGATTGGGTGGAGAGGCAGGCAATGATGGGGATTGGGTGAGAGGGAGGTAATGATGAGTGAGTGGGTGGAGAGGGAGGCAATGATGGGAACTGATAACCTGAGATGATTGATGATTATTAATAGCACTATGTTTGGGATATATTGAGTCATTTATGACGTAATTCTTCTAAGAATTCTAAGTATTGGTGCTTCTTGTGTCTGTGGCATGTAATCACAGTGGCAGACAGGCTTTCATTCTTGGTTCCGTTGTCATTTTTCCTAAAAATAGAATGCCTCTTAACTTCTCTGTAATATTGCCAATCATGTTATATTGTGTTCTATATATAAATAGGATAATTTAGTGTGGATGCTGACAAAGTACATGGTTCTTGCAGTCCAAATCAAGGGGGGGGGGGGGGGGGGGGGGTCAAGCCATTAAAGGGGTAATAAGTCATTTAGCACACACACACCCCACTCCCCCCCCCCCCCTACCCCGTTCAAGCTGGCCAAAAATGGTTTCTGTGGTTGGCTTGAAGAATTTTCATATGCAGACCAACAGCAGACTTAATTTACCATTGAAATGACTGGCTTGATAAGCATAACTGCTCTCCAATATGCCTGCTCACAAGCATACACATCCACCCACCCGCCCACCAGCACTCACACATACAGCACACACACGCACATATGCATACACATGCAAGCACGCACCCAATAAATTCATATGGCCAAGTATGGTGACATACCACTTCTTTTGTCAGTGCAGTTCTGCCAGCAACTAATGCACTACATGTATATGCAAATTAGCCACATGCTTCCCTCACTGTGAGAGTGTCAATAATTCCCTGGATAATACCACAGCAAGTAAATTAGTGTAATGACCAGGGGTGTGTGCCATTGATTACACACATGTACCATGTTACAGTGCATCTGGTAGTGGGAGGCGTGTGGCTGCTGTCAATAAGTTGCTTGGGGGTGGGGGTGTGTGTGTGTGGGTGGATGGAGATGGTATCTTTCTAATTTCATAGCCCATCTTGATCAGTCTTTACTCCACTAACATTATCAGTACCTAGGTTCTGGCTCATTTAAGCTTGCACTACAACACCTGCTGTACTTATAATCGCTTCATTAGAAGCAAAACCACCAAAGCCTTAGAGATACAATGTTAGATAAATGTATATTTTTAATGTAATCTTTCAATTTAAGCTGGTCAATATATAGAAGCCTGTTTTGGTAAGCATTTGTTCAAGACAATATATTTTCATATAATATCTTAAATCAATGGCCCAGTTAAATCTGTCCACTTTGCAGCAGCAGTCAAATTATTTTTAAAACTTGTAGCTGACTTGAAACCTTCTTTTGACAAGTCCATGATAAAATAGATTAGATTCTTTACTAAATAAAGCATATTCTATGGCAACAATGGCTTCCAGTCATACTCATATTAATCTCAAAATATTGTACAATGTTCGTGTATGTTAACCCCAAAATTGAGATATGTAGAGATTTTATCTTTGAACAAATTTATTAATCTTCATGCGTAGACTCATTCAGAAACATGAATTATAAATATAGCAATAATTCAGTAACTTAAAGTTTGCGGAATGATATCTTTCGCTAGAGCGCTCTGCTATTTCGTGAAACATGTTTGGAGGTGACTCACGAAAAGAAAATATTGTTTTTAATCTGTGATATAATTTCATGCGAAACAATGTCATACGTCACATAGGCATATATTACGTCATAAGCGTATCATGTAAAGGATGCTGGGGAAAGCGCTCTGTTGAAACATTTTTGTTCGGCATAGAATAGTTTTGTTGGAGACAGCACTAAAAGAGTGACCATTCGAAACTATTTTTTGCACCTCTTACTGAACATATGATTCTGTGTTGTTAGACGTCACACCGCACGTTTCTACATGTAGTCATCTATCAATCTGATGTCATATGACGTCATAATCAGCTAAGCAGCTTCTAGGACGACGTCATAATCATTACATCATAAATGATTCTATATGGCCCGTCTTAACTCTTAATAGTCTGACACGTTGTACGAATTGTATATCTCTACTATTTAATAAACATGCTGTTCAATATTTTGAAACTAATTTGAGTGGATGCTGTTGCTGCCATAAGCAACAGCGGGCAGTCAAATTAGTTCCAAAATATTCAATAGCTAAATTACCTGTATAGTTTTCTGGAATTTGAGTCAGGGAGTTCAGAGATCGATCGATCCCAACACGAGCGAGGTGTGGGTGGAGCCTAGCTAGAGATGAGCAGAGCATAGCTAAAAATAGAAAGGTCCATTCACATTGTCAGTGGCAGACCTTTGTGTCCTTTGATTGTGCCTTCAGAGAACAAGACATACTGTGATTCTCACACAAAATACTTGACTGATAAATCAATGCCATGATTGCAATGGGAACCAAATCTTAGAAAGCTTATCACTGGAATGATTGGCTTAGGTACAGCAACTTTGGTTGGAACCGATTTTATCAACCAATATTCTAAGCTGCACCTTGGCAGAAATGATAACGGTCAACTAGAATGGTTTCTAGATTTGATTGACATTCAGTTCATCTTGAGAGACTTAGCGATAGCAATCAGTGATGTTTTCACGATTCCATGTGCAGACTAGCGGATATGAGACACACTTTAAACAGCAGATATTTCTAATTTCGTGCTGCATCATTTGATATGGCAGATTTATCAGATTTTGATGATCTAACAAGCCTATTATTGGACAACAACTTGCATCCAAAAATCTCAAAAAAAAATCTATCAGCCTCATTTGACAACCTACTTAACCTGATCATCAGCATATAATATATATATTTGACGATTGATTCCTGCCTCATCTAAAGGGAAAATTGCAGCAAATAAAATCAACAATTATTTAAAACTCCAACAATTATCAAGATTGACTTGTAGTCAGCCACCAGAAAATAATTCCAATGGGCAATAGTTCTGGCTGTGCTAAATATTTTGAAAACCATTTGACTGAAAGTTGTTGGTGGCTTAGCCTTCTGCAGTGGTCTTGGGAAATGTCTATTTACAGACCAAGGTTATTTTTGAAAATTTACCACTGGAATAAATGGTTAAAAAGTGTTCAATATTGAATAATTGAAAATGCATGAAATTAAGCGCACCAGTATGTCAGAGAATATTAATAGATTCCATAAATATCTCAGTGGACATTCAAACTTTTTGGGGCATTATATTAATTAATCTATCATGTATACATGTAGTTTAAAAATATTGTACACATGTTCATAATGTTTATACCATCGAGTTCCTCTTTCATTTATCTGTAAATCATCAACATTTATCTAGTATATTTTCATAGGAGCCGATTCCCCATAGCCTGTAACCATGCTAACCACTTGCTGATATTTAGCAGGTCTGTGCCTGGAGAGATAGCAGCTGAATCCTGGATAGAGTTAGAAGATGCTAGTTCATTAGATCATTACATGATTGAGACCAGGATTCACTTAACCTTCTGACCCATCAATTTCTTCAAGAGAATTACAATTTTCTCATAGAAAATGTCCATTTGCAGACCAAGAGAAGACTATTTTTGAAAATTTACCACTGGAATAACTGGCTCGGTTATCGAGCCAGTCATTCCAGTGGTAAATTTTCAAAAAGTCTTCTCTTGGTCTGCAAATGGACATTTCTCAAGACCACTCCAGAAGCTGTTTTTGGCTGATATGAGTGTTAAAGGGTTAATGGTCAAACCATGCAAAAATGGCCTCTTTTACTGTCTTGTGAAATGTTCATTTAAAGGACAAAACACAATTTTTGAAAATTTACCACTGGAATGACTGGCTCGATAAACGAGTCAGACATTTTAGTGATAAATTTTCTGAAATTGTATTGTCTTGGCCTGTAAATGGACATTTAATAGGCAGAAGATTTAAATTTTCATGACCCCCTTTAACTTAAAGATTTAATCCTCACATTTGTTCAAGAAAATGTCCAAATGTCCATTTGCGGGACAAGATAATTTGTTGAAAATTTACCACTGAAATGAGCGGTTCGGTTATTGAGCCAGTCATTTCAGTGATTCAGATTCAAGCCTCACACATCTCCGCTATAATTTCATGCACTGGAAATGTGTCGATGACTGCAATCTGCATCCATGCCAGGGGCAGGGCAGTAACAACTCTCATTTTAAAAAATAATTTACAAATATTTACCATGTTGCCCTAGCTCATACATGATTTTCCAATTTTCATTAGATTACGCTTTCATTAGCCACACACTACAGGGCTTTAGATTTACCTCATTTGGTCACACCACCTATCTGGTCCAGGATCCATCAATGCTAGTAGAAACTAGAGAATTTTGAAATTTGAGATGATTTTGGGCCATTTTAGTTTTAATAGCACTATAAGACGTCTGAATGGCCATAAAATGCCACATCATTGATCTCTGACATGTCTGAGTATTTAACTGACTGTAAATCAGTTAATTAGTGTTCATAGCAGCTAGTAGAATTTTAATTTGGGCTCACTAATATGGCCGGATTTCATTTGGGCATGACTTATAAAGTCATAGCTAAGGGGTAATCTAAAGCCCTGCACTATTTGGATTGCTATGTAGGGCTTGACAAAGATCCTGACTTTTATCGAATGAAGATATTAAAATATTCATAAATCATGCACCTCTCAGTGACACATACAGTGCTTCCCATTAAATTTTGAGGCTCTACCCTAAATTCTTGGAGTGCCAATCTGAAACCTGCGGGTCCCAACTGAAATCTGATGTTCCCATGCACTTTTTTCATCAATGCTAAAATTATAAAATTACAGTATACGATGGACTCACACCTATGAATTATGGTGGTCCCATGGTCCACTTTGTGAGTATATTTGTGCAAAAAGCTATAAAAGTAACTACATGTAGTATTTTGCAATCATACAAGATTTTCAGAGATTCAATTAGACACACTGTGACTACGTTTAGCGGTTACAAGCTACATTTTAAGGATATATATACTCTCAAAAGACCCCCTATAAATTAATATCACTGGACATATATACAGACAAGCTGTACCATAAACTACAGACTCTGCACATGCTTGCTAAATGCAGTCGAGGATATAAACCAGTGTGAGATTTGCTGTCAAAATTGTTGATGCAAAGCCAAGGAATGAAGCACTTGAATGTCATAATGATGTGGATGATGGAATATCAGAGCATCTAACACCTGTGAAAACACACCTCTTCTCACCTCTGACCTTTACACAATATAAACCACAGGTACACCTCAATATTGCAGTGCTGCAATTACACACCATCTTTATGAGTGCTTCAAAGTGAGCACTAGGTTGACCTCATAATGCCAGCCTGGAGTACCATGAAATGCATGCCTTTTAATCAATGACACATGAACACAGGTATTGATACACCTTATAACCTCAGCAAGATAACACCAATAGTTAATTTATCGTAAAAACGCTTTAATCAAACCTCCAGTTGAGTGCACAGTATGGCTGGTGCTGGGTCACTCTCATGCTTGGATTGAGGGCAGATATGTTTAGTAATCAATAGATGAAGCGTATAGCAATCATCATACAGGCCTAGGGTAGTGGCTGGTTCACTGATCCTCAAGTGTTCTCCGAGGTGATCAGAAGAGCTTATTTAACCTCACCATTCATGTGAACAGCAAATATACAACCATTCAGATATGGGTAAAGAAAACATTCTTACTATAAAGCGGCATACAGCAAACATATGGACAATGTCATGCCATATAATTACGCATGCCGAGACAGGTGTATGCATCCTGAGAACCACAAGGGTGTGCGCGTCTGTGCAGTGTCTAAATAAAGCCATTTATGAAGGCATGTTTTGGCTGGTGTGGGGAGGACAATTTTGGTTGCAAAATTGCAATCAATTGCAATTTTTTTTTGCCGCTGTATATTTGCTGGCATAGTGTTTGTACATATATAGGGTAAGGGTACTCAGACTTGTACATATATAGGGTACCGGTACTCAGACTTGTACATATATGGGGTACTGGTACTCAGACTCATACATATATAGGGTACCAGTACTCAGACATGTACATATATAGGGTACCGATACTATATATAGGGTACTGGCACTCAGACTTGTACATATATAGAGTACCGATACTCAGACTTGTACATATATAGGGTACCGGTAGCCGGTACACAGACTTGTACATATATAGGGTAGCAGTAGCCGGTACACAGACTTGTACATATCTAGGGTAGCGGTAGCCGGTACACAGACTTGTACATATATAGGGTAGCAGTAGCCGGTACACAGACTTGTACATATATAGGGTAGCGGTAGCCGGTACACAGACTTGTACATATATAGGGTAGCGGTAGCCGGTACAAAGACTTGTACATATATCGGGTAGCAGTAGCCGGTACACAGACTTGTACATATATAGGGTAGCGGTAGCCGGTACACAGACTTGTACATATATAGGGTAGCGGTAGCCGGTACACAGACGTGTACATATATCGGGTAGCAGTAGCCGGTACACAGACTTGTACATATATAGGGTAGCAGTAGCCGGTACACAGACTTGTACATATATAGGGTAGCAGTAGCCGGTACACAGACTTGTACATATATAGGGTAGCAGTAGCCGGTACACAGACTTGTACATATATAGGGTAGCAGTAGCCGGTACACAGACTTGTACATATATAGGGTAGCGGTAGCTGGTACACAGACTTGTACATATATAGGGTAGCGGTAGCCGGTACACAGACTTGTACATATATAGGGTAGCAGTAGCCGGTACACAGACTTGTACATATATAGGGTAGCAGTAGCCGGTACACAGACTTGTACATATATAGGGTAGCGGTAGCCGGTACACAGACTTGTACATATATAGGGTAGCGGTAGCCGGTACACAGACTTGTACATATATAGGGTAGCAGTAGCCGGTACACAGACTTGTACATATATAGGGTACTGGTACACAGACTTGTACATATATAGGGTAGCAGTAGCCGGTACACAGACTTGTACATATATAGGGTAGCAGTAGCCGGTACACAGACTTGTACATATATAGGGTAGCAGTAGCCGGTACACAGACTTGTACATATATAGGGTACTGGTACACAGACTTGTACATATATAGGGTAGCAGTAGGCGGTACACAGACTTGTACATATATAGGGTAGCAGTAGGCGGTACACAGACTTGTACATATATAGGGTAGCGGTAGCCGGTACACAGACTTGTACATATATAGGGTAGCGGTAGCCGGTACACAGACTTGTACATATATAGGGTAGCGGTAGCCGGTACACACACTTGTACATATATAGGGTAGCGGTAGCCGGTACACAGACTTGTACATATATAGGGTAGCGGTAGCCAGTACACAGACTGGTATCATATCCAGATCTACTGAATTATCTCTTTCTGAACTTTTGCCCCATTGAATAATAACTGGCTTACTCCACAATATGAAATGGAGGGGAGGGCTGGGGTGTGTGATTAACTCTGCATATTAACTCTGCCAGCATTAAATCCGCAAAGTCGATATATATGTACAGTGAAACCTGGTCTTACACAAGACATGCTATGCAAATATAATGTCATTATTGGCAAACTGTGTGTGAATTTTTGCACTAGTTGACTGCAGGATAGCTTTGACTGACATATGTGCGTGCGTGCGTGCGTGCATATGTGCGTGCGTCAGTGTCTAATAATTGCTAGACAATCTGTCTGCAATCTGCCATTATGACATTTTGTCCTTATTTTCACAAAGGCCTCTTTTCAAAGCAAGTATACCATACCTGTAACATAGTTTGATATATTAAAAACCCTTTGACTGCCACAGGCAGCAACAACTTTCAGTATTCTTATTTCCAAGATAAACAGCATCAGATTACAGATAGCGTGTGTATTGAATAATGATCATTATCCAGCTGAATGTGTACAAGAATGCAATGAGGATTTGAATACTGAAAAAGATCCTATTTTAAACGGGATGAAATTGTCACCAGTAAGCCGATCTGTCTGGATATCCGCCATTGAATTCAGAATGACTTGTCTAAATTTGACAATCACTGGATATTATATCAACACAACCAATGTTTAGAAAATATGCTCACTTATGTATGGGGAAAGCCATGCATATTTATTTTCTGCCGGGTTATTTGACAAGATTTCAGAATGTCAACACGAAATAGCGGATTTGAAAATGTCAACATAAAATGAGTGAACTGATGGTCTGGGCCCAACTTTCACTTGAGTTTAAATACACTGTGCAGCGTGGTAATCAATTGTTTTTGAAGCTGAGCTGATGTCAATCATTCCCATTCAAATCTTACAGGGAATCGAACCCACATCATAGCCCACAAAAGCTTGCCTACACCAACCATGCAATTGACTATTCCAGTTTATCCATTCATCATATGATGTCATCAGGGTTTCTCATAAGGGTCCTTTTGATGGTATAGACCCCCAAAATGTAACTGGGTCCCTAAAAAGTTGTGGTAGAGGGTCCCATGAGACCCGTGAAAATCTTGCATAATTGTTAAATAGTGATTAGTTTTATAGGATTTTTCACAAAAATAACCACAAAATCCAGCATGGGACATCCATAATTCATAGCTGTGCACCCATGATACTCACTAATGTTAGCATGAATGAGAAAAACCACATGGGAATCCAAATCTAAGTTTGACACCCCCAGATTTCAGGCTGGGACCCCTAGATTTCTAGGTGTGGGGTCCCTGGGACCTCCAAAATTTAGATGCCATGAGAAACACTGGATGTCATTATCATCTACGTGTCATTGAGGATGACTTCACAATCAATGACATCATGAATGATGTAGATAAGTACATCACGAAAATGCTTAATTGAAGTATGTCTTCAGTATTTAATAAATATTTTGACTTTTCTAAAAGCTTGATGCCTTGCTTCTGGTTTGTCCTGACGCGAACTGAAGCGTCAGTTGAGTCTGGATGCCGATGTGCTGTTTGCACGCTCCCTTCCTTTATACCCTTTGGCTACACCAAATGTACCCGTTTTTACCCGCTTGGTTGTGTACTTATACCCGTTTGGATGTGTACTTGTACCCATTTGTTGGGGTAGTTTTTTAATTGTTCCTGTCATTGTATACCCGTTTGATTGTGTGGGTATGCTTCCTATATACCTGGTTGTACCCGGTTGGCTATTTTTTGTATACTCAAAGGTGTGAATATATGTGTATATTATTAGTTGCATGTACCTGGTTGGTTGTATACATAACTGTTGAGTTGGTTTTATACACTTTCTGTTTATTTACTTGGCGGGTGGTTTTTGCGCAAGGAAGAATGGGGGGATGACAGTGATTTTTTGTAGCTCGGCTAGGTTTGCAGAGCTTTCGTTTTTTGTGGTAAAAAGGAGTATGTCGGTCATTGTTTGGCGTGTTAGCAAAAACGGTCCATTGTTGATCAAGACTACTAGCGTTTCATGCCATTGTTACGGCTTTACTCATCAGAGGACTGACATATTCTGATAAAGAATATTTCCGTAAGATGTTTTGAGTTTTTGTGTTGGAGTAGTTTTGGTTGTATTCAACAAATAAATGTGTTTTTAGTAACATTAAGAACAGTTTGTGAGCGATAGAGTAGAGAGGTAGTGGTTCTTACCTTTATAGATCTTCTAGGAGAGCCAGGAGTGACTCTGGTCTTAGTTCTTCTTCCCGCCAGTCAGTGTCCCAGTGTGTCTGGAATTCTGTGGTGTGGGTGGGGTCTGTTGGGAATGGTTTTTCCCACCAGTCGTCCGGTGTGGGCGCTCTGTACCACAGGTTGGTGGTACGGTCCGGTTCCGGGCTGGAGAGCGGATCTGAGTAACCTGTGGAATGCCAAGGTTCGCCTGGCCGTTGCGGGGAAAGTCCTGATGTGGAGGGTCTATTGGTGGTCGAACTGGCTGATGGTTGTTCGGTGGTTGATACTGGTGGTGTGTTTGCCACTGATTCTGGTGCCGCTTGTGGTGTTGATGGCGCTGCTGTTGGTGCTGGCGATGGAGATCGTGTTGGAGTGTCCTGTAGGTGATGGTGAGTTGTATCTATATGGAGATCTCTATGGACTTCTCTCTTTGGCGAGACCAATGTCACAAGCTGTTACTTGTCTGTTGACGTTGCATAGACCAATAACAGTTTGTTGTTGAGTCGGGACCAGCCCGTGGCGGACACCTAGGTGTGACCTGAACTGTTCTGTCCTGTTGGGTTTTTTCACCACAAACTAAACACCACCAAATTCCTTGCTGTCTGTGAACTATCCTGTCGTGTCTATATAGACCCGAGCTGAATTTGTAGCTGTTTGTACACTTGGTGCAGTGAAAACAGTCCATTAATAAACACTGTATAAACTCATATGGTTGTTAAATTGCTTTGTAATGGAATTTGACATTGGTGTAGTGGACGTCATACGCAGTGTTGCGTCATCGCAGGTGTGACGTAATAAATTACGTCATAAGCGTCACCAAGAGTAGGAAGGCTTTGGTAACTAGAATTGCTAATTAAGTCTTACTACCTCAGTAGTTTAAAGGGTTACCAATTCACGTGATTAATACCGATGGGATCCATACAGTGAAGTTGGTGGATCCAGAATTTCTCACGATCCTTGCGGGGAGTCGTTGCTCCTATGCTATCAGGGTCGTGATGGAGTACTTCTATGATCCTATAGTTAAGGAACAGTGATTGGCGAGATTAAAATGAATGGCGACAGGTGTGTTTCTTATTCTTAATATCCCTAAAATGTTCCTTAATACGTACTTGGAATTCACATTTTGTATGGCGACAGGTGTGTTTCTTATTCTTAATATCCCTAAAATGTTCCTTAATACGTACTTGGAATTCACATTTTGTATGGCGACAGGTGTGTTTCTTATTCTTAATATCCCTAAAATGTTCCTTAATACGTACTTGGAATTCACGTTTTGTTTCTCCCACGTACTGTTTGTAACACTTGTTGCATGTTAATAGATAAATAACATTGCTAGTTTGGCAAAATGTTTTTGTTTTTATATGATACCCTGTAGAGCCTATGTTCTATATAGTATAGAGAGACGTTCTCAAGCATGCCCACAACACTGTTCACCACTATATGAACAGAGGCTATCCAGCAAATGAGCGAGAAGAAAGCTTGACCAAAGCATCCAAAGCTAAACGCGAAGACCTCCTTAAACCCAAACAAAAGAAGCCACAAAACACCAGGATACTGTGCATCTTTGACTTTCACTCACACAGTGAACGCACCTAAAAATCATCTTACACCACTGGGACCAACTTCAAAGCAGCCCCAAGTGTAGAGCCACCTTCACAGAGAAGCCTCTCTTTGGCTATAGATGCAACCCGTCCCTCAAAGACACACTAGTCAACGCCAAATTTACAGACCCAAAAAGGGCAGGACAACAGGGCACAACTACAGCCAACCCAATCGAACCATGCACCAAACGCAATTGTACTTTCTGCCAAAAAATGGACCAATCTCACTCATTCAGAAGCTCACACACAGGGCTTAAATATCATATAAAAACAAAAACATTTTGCCAAACTAGCAATGTTATTTATTTATCAACATGCAACAAGTGTTACAAACAGTATGTGGGAGAAACAAAACGTGAATTCCAAGTACGTATTAAGGAAAATTTTAGGGATATTAAGAATAAGAAAGACACACCTGTCGCCATTCATTTTAATCTCACCAATCACTGATCCTTAAACTTCAGGATCATAGTACTCCATCACGACCCTGATAGCATAGGAGCAATGGCTCCCCGCAAGGATCGTGAGAAATTCTGGATCCACCAACTTCACTGTATGGATCCCATCGGTATTAATCACGCGGATTGGTAACCCTTTAAACTACTGCGGTAGTAAAATTTAATACAAATTTTGTTGAATATTTTGAAAGTAATTTGACTGGGCGCTGTTACTGCCTATGGCAGCAACAACACCCAGTCAAATTACTTCGAAATATTCAAGAGCTTACCTGTATAGTTTGGAAATTGATAGTCAGAGCTTAGGGATCGATCGTTTCCAACACACGTGAAATGTGGGTCAAGCTTAGCTAGAGATGGGCGAGGCATAGCTAAAACTGGCTTCTTCCAGTACTTCCCATTCAAAGTAATCAATACCGCATTAATAATTCAGCTACTATATGCCTGAGAGCATGATTCCTGGAAATGATACTAACTAATACATGTATACATATCAGGCATCCATGGTCATTGTGATAGAGTCTATGTTCTTATCTACTTTCACCCTCATGTCACTCAACACTGGCCTTTTCAGCTGACTCTAGCTCAATATTTATTTGCCACTTGACATGTTTTACTTAGAAAGATGACAAATTTATTTTTAAATGTTGATCATTAACCCTTTAACCCGTACCACTCGGGTCAAAATTTTAAATTTTCATATTTAATTAAAAGATAAACTGGTGTACATTTTTCAATTAATTTGGTGGGAGATGGTGCTGTCGTTGACAGCAACATCTTCCAGCAACATTGTTGAAAAATGGACACCAGTTTCTTTGATAGTGACACAGTAAAATATAGCATATTGACATCAGGGTGCTAAGGGTTAATTGCTTGGTCAAGAAAATCACAAGATTATCTCAGTAAATGTCTGGATGAAGTCACCATGAAATCCACTAATGGAATGAGTGGTTCAGTTGTCCTCCATAAAAAATAGTCCTCTCCTGACCAATGGTCATTCCTCAAGGCAACTGCCAGTGTTTCTCATGACACTAGATTTTGGAGGCCCCCCCCCCCCCCCCCGAGAGCTGGGGGCCGTAAGCTGAAATCTGGGGGGGGGGGGGGGGGGGTGGTCGCAAACTGAAAATCTGGGATTCCAATGCAATTTTTTTTCATCCATGCTAAAATTGGAAGATACCATAGACACAGAGCTATCAATTATGGGGGTACCCCCCTTGCTAGATTTTGTGGGTATTTTTGTAGAAAGACCCAGGCTTGTGCGATCATTGCGTTGAGTGATCGCGATCGATTAATAAAAAATAATCGTGATTACTCGATTAATCAGCTTGGATACAAATTACCAAGACCTAGCAACAAAAGAATATTAATGATGAAAATTGCAATGATGTTTAGTATAGTCCATTTGCAGGGCAAGAGAAGACTATTTTTGAAAATGTATCACTGGAATGCCTGCCTCATTTCTCGCGCCAGGCATTCCAGTAATACATTTTCAAAAATAGAATGGGCATACATTCACTAAGCAAAATGTAATTTTTCATGACCAATCGCATTAAAAAGTAATTGAAAGTTAGGTTTTGAAATATTCTATGCAATAGAAAATATTCACGATTATTTGATTATTTAATTTTTAATCATATAAATTCATGATTTAAAACATAATCGCGATTTTCGATATAATCACGTAATCGTGCAAGCATAGAAAGACCTATAAAAATAATTAACAATCTTACAAGATTTTCAGGGGTTCCATGGGACCCACTGCCACTACTTTTGGGGGTCCCAAATTGCATTTTGGGGGTATATACATGTAACCTGAAACGGGCCTTTACGAGAATCCCTGAGCACTGTAGAGGCTGGTTTATCCAGCTTGACCATTCAAGGGTCAAGCAATGACGAACATAATACTGACTGCTAAGTTTTTGCAGATAATATATTCCAATGGTTATATCTCTGGACCTGTGAAATACTTTGAAAACGTTTTGACTGAGTCAATGGTGACCTAGCCACCAACAACTTTCAGTCAAATTGTTTTCAAAATATTTAAAGTCAAGAGTTTTTTGCTCATTGAAATTATTGTCTGGTGGCTCGCAGCAGTGAGACAGTTAAATTGAGTCAAATGATGACTCCCATTTGCAGGACAAGAAGACTATTCTCTAAAACAGACTGATATGACTGGCTTGATAATGGAGTCCATCATTACAATGGTACATTTTCAAAAACACACCAGCAAACAAACATTCTCCAAACAAAAAATTGTCATTTCTTGACAAATCTTGAAAATTAAATTATTAAAAGTTCATTAATGTAAACCTGAACTTTTAAAGCACCCAGGATATGTTTTCTAGTCGATTGACTTAAATCCAAGCAAGGGGCTTGAAAATCAGATTCTGAATTCAATCCCCTTAAGCAATTTCACCAATTATTATGAATCCTGTACTGTAGTATATAGATATACCATATAGCTCACACAAATGCACAGAATGAAACACAAGCTACTCGCTATATATGATAATAGATTTTGAGAAGACGATTTTGAATGAATCTCCCGATATTGAATGAATTTCTTGTCAATGTGTATTCTGTTTGAGGTTTTAGACTTTACTAAAGGCCATGTTTGCATATTGACAGGAGGCTAATAAAGTCTGCGCTTATAGTATAGCTACTAATTGTCATTCACACTGAGCACTATATTAACCATCCATCAGAGTCCACCATATACAGGGGGAGATAACTGTAGATTACTTTAACAAGAAGCAATTTGGGAACCTTCTACCCAATTCTTAGATCTGATATCAGACACCGGCACAATGCATGTCAGATGCCATTTGGATCGCTAAATCTAGTCATCCTCCATTTTGCGTACCTAAGCAATTCACACAAATGTCTGCGACATAAATACATAATTAGCTAAAACAGTATTAGTATATTGAATACCTGAGTATAATGAATACTGAGTCAATTACAGATGTTCAAAGAGTACTCATCATTTTATAACATTGCTCCTATTGAGTCGCCAGTTAATTTTAACTCTTTCCTGATGAGGTCGGCCATAACCGGCCGGTGCAGTGGTCTTGACGAATATCCATTTGCAGGCCAAGAGAATACTAATTTTGAAAATTTACCACAATAATGACTGGCTTGGTAACCGAGCCACCCATTTTAGTGGTAAATTTTTTAAAAATAGTCTTCTCTTGGCCTGGAATTGGACATTCAATACGGAAATATTTTGATTTTCCTGATCAAATTTCGTCATCAAAGGGTTAAGTTAATTTGTACATTTGCTGACAAAACGTGTGCAAGTGTATAATTATTAGGTGCATTAACCCTTTAACACTCATATCATCCCAAAACCGCTTCTGCAGTAGTCTCGAGAAATCTTCATTTGCAGACCAAGAGAAGACTATTTTTGAAAATTAACGACTGGAATGGCTGGCTTGATAACCGAGCAAGCCATTCCAGTGGAAAATCTTCAAAACTAGCCTTCTCTTGGTCTGCAAATGGACATTTTCTATGAGATATATATATATATATATATATATATATATATATATATATATATATATATATATATATATATATATATATATATATATATATATATATATATATATATATATATATATATGGGTTAAACACTTAAAAGCTGACAGACACGTGGCTTACCTGTGACTGGGTCAATTTTGAAGAACTCATCCTCATTTCCTGCTGTAATCTGAAACGACAGACGCTGATCTACATTGTAGTCTAAATCCTCAGCTTCAATTTTCACAATCCTCACTCCTTTTGGGCTGCTTTCTTTGACAGACGCATGGTAAATTGGCAGGCGTGTTTGTGGGCTGTTATCATTGACGTCTTCTATTTCGATATAAACATCGAGACGAGATGAAAGTGGTATGACGCCTTTGTCTTGAGCATAGACAGATAGCCAGTAATGAGTCGCCGTTTCACGATCTAAAACCTGCTTCGTTCTAATCGTACCTGTAAGAATGCAGAAATACAGCAAGGATTAGGTGACATTCATGTGTATTTTTCAATTTTATTCACAATCAGACCAGCTTAAGCAACCACCTGACTTTGGGGCTCACAAGATAGGGTGTGGCGTGGTCACACTGTAATATTGGAATGACGACAACTGTTTGGCTGTGTCGACCATGTAAACATATATGTGAAACTTTTTAAACAATACATACAAGATACAAAATTCTTCATCTATCATAAATTCTGTTCACATTTTGTTAACTAATTCTTGCTAATGGTTGTTAGTCTATGTAGAAATTGGTTTTGCTCGACTATTGAACATTGCAGATGCGTCTAATTTACATCATCAAACATTCTGACATGTCTCTTAAGTTGACAGTTAATGAGTTTTTGCTGTGCTCCTTATATTTGAATGTTACATTTTGGAAGTCAAAGATTAGCCACTGATCGGTGATCAGCAGAGCTTTCCTGATCTGACAATCCACACCATGTGAAGTAGTCTCTGTTAGTGTCAGAGGCAGCATTAGTGGCAGTGTTAATGGCAGTGTTGGTGTTAACATTAACACCAATTGTGTCAACACTTTCCCTGGTCATACTAACAGTGATAGTGTTAACACGAATACAACACACTGTCCACTGTATGTATTGGGCATAAGTGCTATGGGCATAGAGAAAGGTACACACAAATGGAGAGCCGAAAGCCATTGCAATACTAAATGGGGTGTTCTACCCTATCTGGCAATACATACAAAATGCATGAATGGCAGATCTGGCCGATCACAATAAGCATAAACATGGATATCAGATTTTAGCTATGCATTGTGAAAATCTTATTGGTCTGTAGACCCAATAATAACTATCCCATGCCAGATAATTCATGTTTCGATTTTATTAAAGGCGAACAGGTAAACACCTTTACATCAATTGTACTTATGTTTGAGACACGTCAATGATAATCAGCGTGTCTTAAATGAAGATGTGTTTCTTTTGGCTCATCTGTGCGAGCAGCATGGCTTTGACAATTGGCTTACATTGCATACATAAAGAGCATGATAAAATGTGTTGAACTGATGTTTAATGTATTATTAGCAGCACGCACTCTCGCCAAGACTAAAATGTATCTCAACTCAGCGTTAGCCTCCACAGGTTTGTTAACAACAAATTAGATACAGCTATAAATGACTAAATTTTAATCAGTCACTGCAAGCCATGCTAAATTTTATGCCAATATGAATATTTGTACTGCTTTTACTTGCTAATGAGCTATTAGAAAATAGGTATGGGGTGGGGGGATTATCACTTCCACTCACATGATATATGCAGGTAACAGCAGGTACATGTACCAACACGGTGTTAGCAGCGCATCTGGTGTTACAACTAACATAAACACAGAGGTCAAGTCTTTGAGTTATCCTGGTGGTAGTATTGTACGAACACTAACACCAACATTTGACCGCACCCGATTCACCTTATTGAATGTGTCTCGGAGCTTTGTCTACAAAATGAATTCTGTGTTGACCTTTCTAACAAATCATTTAACACAAGTTTCCTTAATGAAAGTCCGTTTGCAATCCAAGAGGAATATAATAGAAAGCTTCGCGATGGGCTTGACAATATTAAAGCCCTCCTGTATTGTTGCCATGAGAATGAGATATGGAATGGAGAATTTTCATGAATGATTGTCAATGAAAGGGTGAGAGCTGGTTTCTGTGCTGCATACAGTTGTTTCTGGTGACTATCAATTATATATCACAATGATTTTTAGTTGCAACTTGCAACTAGTAATGGTCAGTTTGTTGGGTGGTCTGTCTGTCTATCAAATTTTTGACATTTCCGAGAATTTAAGCTAGCTATGCGACACTCATAACGTGTCACACATGGTGTGCTGTTCTGGGGGAAGTGTGGGTGAGGCGTCGGGTAGGCTGTGCGGTGGTAATCAGAAAAATGGCTTATTGTCCATGATATGACACACATACAGACAACTAACTACGCATGAATAGATCATATATACATCAATAAATCAATAGTACACACAATACACGCCGACCCATTTGAAATGTATGTATCAACTGACCCTTTAACTGACAGATCCAGGAAAAAGTCTATTCTCTATCATTTGAAACTTGTGCAGTTGAATATTTTGAAATTAATTTGACTAAAAGCCATTGCTACCTTAGTTCCAGCTAAATTAATTTTAAAATATTCAACAGTTTTCGTGTATGGTTGCCTTGAAAATAAGATATGGGGATCAATTCATCGGTCAAAGGGTTAATTAGAAAATCTGATTTTGCTCTGTTATTTGACAGCTGGCCGACAACCTGATGATTGATTTCAAACAGAACTAGACTTACAAGTGTGATTATTGCTTTGAGGTAGGCTTGCGCAATTACGTGATAAAATTGAAAATCGTGATTATGTTTTAACTCGTGAATTTATATGAATAAAAATTAAATAATCGAATAATCGTGAATATTTTCTATTGCATAGATTATTTCAAAACCTAACTTTCAATTACTTTTTAATGCGATTGGTCATGAAAAAATTACATTTTGCTTAGTGAATGTATGTCCATTTGTAGGATAAGAGAAGACTATTTTTGAAAATGTATTACTGGAATGCCTGACTCGAGAATTGAACCAGCCATTCCAGTGATACATTTCCAAAAATAGTCTTCTCTTGCCCTGCAAATGGACTTTTCTAAACACCATTGCAATTTTCATCATTGATATTCTTTTGTTGTTATGTCTTGGTAATTTGTATCAAGCTGATTAATCGTGTAATCACGTTTATTTTTTAATAATTGATCGCGATCACTCAACGCAATAATTTCACAAGCCTACTTTGAGTGATCATGATCGATTATTTAAGAGTAATCGAGATTACTCTATTAATCAGCCTGGGGACAAATTATCCAGGCAACTTAGTAAATATATCAATGACGAAAGCTGCAATGGTGGTTAGAAAAAAACATTTTCAGGTCAAGAAGACTATTTTTGAAAATCTATCACTGGAATGCCTGGCTCGATTCTCGAGCCAGTCATTCCAGTGATACATTTTCAAAAACAAATGGACATTCTCTGATCAAAAATGTCACTTTTCGTGACCGATCTCATTAAAAGGTAATTCAAAGGGTTGAAATATTATATAACGCAGAAGAAATTATTCATAATTATTCAACTATTTAATTTTTAATCATATAAATTCAAGATTTAAAAAATAATCATGATTTTCGATTTAATCCCATAACTGTGCAAGCCTAAACAGAACATACATGTATCACCATCATGCGTTCATGTAATCACAACAGTTTATGTACAACATCTATCTTTATACATCTAACATTGTCTAAGACAATGTATATCTGTCTTTCTCTTCCAATGACCAAGAGTTCCAAGCCCAAGGGCCTTGACGCTCACATGCCAACACAAATTTATAGTCATTCCTGGCATTATGCTATTTAGCATCGACTGAGAATCCAATCCACAATTGGTGACAATGGCTGGCATCATAGGCCAGAAATGTCTGGCGGAATTGGTCTGATGGCAATATTTGTGGGCTATGATGATAGTCGCTGTCACCAATTATGGATTTGATCAAAATATTTGGCTTAAATAGCTGAAACTAATACAAAATGTACTGACTGACTGTTTTATTATTAGTATATCATAAGGACAGCAAAGTATACCTCTGCAATACACATCGAACTACATTTTTTGTTTATCAAGCCAGTCATTCTGGCGGCAAACTTTGAAAGATAGACTTCTCATGAGCTGCAGATGGACATTTCTCAAGACCACTGCAAAGGTTGGGTTTTGTCCTGTCTGATCATTAAGGAGTTAATTCTACCATAAACACCTGCTTGACTAGTCAGATGTCCATAGACTCAGCTAACCCTCAACTATACACAGCTTTAACACTACTTTAACTCTTGAATTTATTCAAGAAAATTTCAATTTTTTCAAAGAAAATGTCTATTTGAAGACCAACAGAGGACTATTTTTTGAAAATTTACCACTGGAATGACTGGCTTGGTTATCGAGCCAGTCATTCCAGTGGTAAATTTTCAAAAATAGTCTTCTCTTGGTCTGCAAATGGACCTTTCTGAAGACCACTGCCGAAGTCGTTTTTGGTTGATGAGTATTAAAGGGTTAAGAAGCTTCTTCAGACTGAAGTGACAAGATCCCTAAGGCACTACAATATATCATAATATTAATCACATCTGCCTGGCTTAACATATGTCTGCTTTGATTAGGTAAGAGCTAATTAAATTGTATACATTTGTTTTCGCATAATTTCTACTACACAGGTAAGCTTTACTTCATCAATCAATTGATATCGCTTTGATGTTTTAGATAATGTGTTTATTTAGCTAAGTTCTCTAAAAAAAAATATATCTAGTTGTCATAGCATATAATATAAATTCAAACCCTTTCAACTCTTCCAACAAGATATGACATTAACTAATAACCGCTTAACACTCAACCCGGCCAAGCTTAAGTCAGCTTCTGTACAAGTCTTGGAAAATATCCATTTTGAGACGGAGTAAATTTTTGACAATCTACCAATGGAATGACTGGTCAATTTTCAAAAAGAAGTTCTTGGTCCGCAAATGGACGAAATTGAATTTTTCTTTCATAATTCATGATTAAAGGGTTAATAAAATGATGAAAATTCCTATATCTTAAAAATTCTGAAAATAACCTGAATGGATTTAAATGTTGTTGCCTAAAATCGAGCTAAGACAGCAACAGCTTCCAGTCACATTACTTTCAAAAATACTCTTGAAATTGGCTAGTATGACCTGTCTGTTTTTGGAATTGAGTCGCGATGCTTTGGGGTTAAATATGTACATCAGCAACCAGCCAGAGCATCAGAGCTTAGGGCCATTCTGTCTAACTCATTTATCTACACATTATTCTTATGTCATTTGTATGAATATATGCATTGCCATAGAAACCATACTACTCTTACAATATGTCTATTCAGGTTTCAATTACAGATTTCCCCCAGAAAAGCCTACCATTGTATTTTAAATCATTACACAGCAACCATGAGTATATATATATATGTGTGTATTCAGAGATTTAATTTAACTGTTTGTCAGGTTGCCATGACAAAGAAGGCATTGATCAGCATTCACTTCACTCGCCAACAAAGGATTGGTGAAAAAAATAGTGTCATTTGCAACAGTATAATTTTAATGTTCAAATATCTGCTCCAAGTGTCTATTTTATATAACATCATGGTCATTTATACATGCATCAGTGCACTGCACCTTAATGCCTGCCTTTCACAGACACAGCCCCACTATCTCAATCTCAGAGAAAACTAACATGCGGATTGCTGAACATCATGAAATTAATATGAGTGAAAGCTGTTGTTGTCAATGGCTCCCAGTTAGATTAATTTCAAAATATTCAACAGAATATGCTATAAATCCTCATGAATTTACTTTTTCAGGAAGTTGCCATTGTTAAACCTAATCTTGGATATTCAGGTACATCGCAATTATAAACTACCTACACACGCATGCATGCATTCTCAAACGCGTACGCACGCGCACATACACACACACACACACACACACACGGACACACACACACACACACGGACACACACACGGACACACACACACACACACATGGACACACACACACACACGGACACACACACACACGGACACACACACACACGGACACACACACACGCATGGACACACACGCGCGGACACACACACACACGGACACACACACGCACATGGACACACACGCACACACATGGACACACACGGACACGGACACACACATACACACGGACACACACACACACGGACACACACACGCGCGGACACACACACGCGCGGACACACGCGCGCGGACACACACTCGCGGACACACACACACACACGGACACACACACACACGGACACACACACACACACACACACACACACGGACACACACGGACACACACACACGGACACACACACACACACGGACACACACACGGACACACACACACACGGACATGGACACACACGGACACACACACACACACACACGGACACACGGACACACACACACACACACACACGGACACACACACACACACACACACACACACACACACACACACACACACACACACACACACACACACACGTACACGTGCACACATGCAAGTGGACACACACAAACACACATGACATGCAAGAATGCACACAATGATGGAGTGTGTTGGATTAACCATTGGTGGCAAGGGAAAAGAGAAGCAGAAGTCCTGTCTGTGTGTCTGTCTGCAGGTTCTAATGGAGGAACCCTTATCAAATGTGGGTGCACATGCAAGCCCTTGAGGTTCCAAAAAACTTGTTCCATTTGGGGCACAAAGGTCAGATTTCAGAGGTAAATGTGATCTAAGAGGGTGGATGGAACATTTCTTATCATGGTTAGAAATCAAGTACTAACAGAAAAATGCTGGTGGCTACCATTGATCAGCATTGATCCATTTTATGCCATTTTCTTTACATTCAGGATCATGTGGATGGACTTCTATTGCACGGCAATGGGATGACTGGCCACAACCATATATGTAACAGCTATCACTTTAGCCACACTGAGTACCGACCAAAACGTGCCACGGCAATGGGATGACTGGCCACACCCATATATGTAACAGCTTTCACTTTAGCCACACTGAGTACCGACCAAAACGTGCCACGGCAATGGGATGACTGACCACACCCATACATGTAACAGCTTTCACTTTAGCCACACTGAGTACCGACCAAAACGTGGCACACCAATGGGATGACTGGCCACACCCATATATGTAACAGCTATCACTTTAGCCACACTGAGTACTGACCAAAACGTGGCACGGCAATGGGATGACTGGCCACACCCATATATGTAACAGCTATCACTTTAGCCACACTGAGTACTGACCAAAATGTGGCACAGCAATGGGATGACTGGCCACACCCATATATGTAACAGCTATCACTTTAGCCACACTGAGTACTGACCAAAACGTGGCACGGCAATGGGATGACTGGCCACACCCATATATGTAACAGCTATCACTTTAGCCACACTGAGTACTGACCAAAACGTGGCACGGCAATGGGATGACTGGCCACACACATATATGTAACAGTTATCACTTTAGCCACACTGAGTACTGACCAAAACGTGGCACGGCAATGGGATGACTGGCCACACCCATATATGTAACAGCTATCACTTTAGCCACACTGAGTACTGACCAAAATGTGGCACAGCAATGGGATGACTGGCCACACCCATATATGTAACAGCTATCACTTTAGCCACACTGAGTACCGACCAAAACGTGCCACGGCAATGGGATGACTGGCCACACCCATATATGTAACAGTTATCACTTTAGCCACACTGAGTACCGACCAAAACGTGCCACGGCAATGGGATGACTGGCCACACCCATATATGTAACAGCTATCACTTTAGCCACACTGAGTACCGACCAAAACGTGGCACGGCAATGGGATGACTGGCCACACCCATATATGTAACAGCTATCACGTTAGCCACACTGAGTACCGACCAAAACGTGGCACACCAATGGGATGACTGGCCACACCCATATATGTAACAGCTATCACGTTAGCCACACTGAGTACTGACCAAAACATGGCATGGCAATGGGATGACTGGCCACACCCATATATGTAACAGCTATCACGTTAGCCACACTGAGTACCGACCAAAACGTGGGACACCAATGGGATGACTGGCCACACCCATATATGTAACAGCTATCACGTTAGCCACACTGAGTACCGACCAAAACGTGCCACGGCAATGGGATGACTGGCCACACCCATACATGTAAATGCCCATGCCAACCACATTTAAACTGACTGGATAACATAACCGGCCAACATCCATGGACAGCCTTAACGGACTACCGGCTAACAACCTCTATGACCAACCAGCTAGTGTTAGCAGAACCAGCAAACAGTAACAATAGGCCCAAGGGTGAAAATCTTAGAATTGGAAAATAGACATTTCAACTAGAAAGGCCATCAACTATAAGTAGGACCCTAAGGAGCTGAGCAGAATTGTAACTAGAAAACAGAGGCCATGTTCCTTTATGTATCAACTTCTCTTATCTCAACAAACGTTAATGGCCTTTAGTCCCTAATCATATTTCCCAAACTTCGGCCCAATCCGTTCAGCGGGAGTCATTTTCATGAAAACCCGATTATCCAAGATGACTGCTAAAGCATTAGGTCAATCCAGTTCGCTAGATAACCTGTTATAAGTCTTGAATTGATCCCCCAAGCGGATTCAGAAACAAAGATTTTTAAAGGCATCTCAAAAGAAGGGGGCGACACTCACCTGGACCATTAGCATTTGCATTTAAATATACCTGATTCTTTACATTAAACATGGACACAAATATTTTCCACCGGAAAAATTTACTAATCAAAATTCATCATAGGATCATTTCCGGTAAATTCTTAACAAAATGTAAGATTTTTACCCAAATATTTGATGAATCAAAATTCTAAATGCATGTTCTAGAGCCTATGATCATAGGATCCTTTTGGCCATATTTGCTTGAAATCAGTTAAGTTGATTTGCCCTGTAGGTGGGGCTTAGAATACACCTTCTGTATCCTCTGCGTGTCGTAAGAGGCGACTAAAGGAAGTAAGGGTGAGGTAACCCTGACAGAAACCTCGAGTGCTGAAGACGGAGGTTCCAGGCCGCACGGCGCACTCTAATAAACCATGGATCCACGCACTTAACGCTTATGATCATGTCGATAGTCACTTTAGGACTGGCAGTATGATCAGTGAACGAAAAGAAGAAGTTAAGTTGATAAGAAACAATTTGACAATTTCCGGTAAATTTTCATAAAATCTAAAAGATTTTCTCTCCAAAAAATGATCAATCAAAGGTCTGAATTAATGTTCTAGAGCATACCACCAAAGAATCCATCTAGTCAAATTTGGTTGAAATATGTCAAGCAGCTAGGGAGTAGTAGCATTTTGACCATTTCTGGTAGGTTTTTAATAAAATCTAAGATTGATCAATCAAAATTTTGAAAAGGTGCTCTAGAGCCTACCACCACAGAATCCATCTAATAAAATTTGGTTGAAATATGTGAAGCAGCTAAGAAGGAGTAGCATTTTGACCATTGACGGTAAATTTTTGCTAAAATCTAAGATTTTCAACCACAAAAATTGATCAATCACAATTCTGAAGATGTTGAAATATGTCAAGTAGCTAAGGAGGAGTAGCATTTTGACAATTTCCGATACAGTTTGCATAAAATCAAAGATTTTCACCACAAAAATTGACCAATCAAAATTCTGGAAAAAAAGTGTGGAGGGTACCTTCCAGCCAAATTTGGTTGAAATTGATCAAACCGTTAAGGAGACCAAATGATTTGATGGATAGATGGATGGACGACAAATGGCGGCCATGATATAAGCTCACTTGATCTTTTAGGCCAGGTGAGCTAAAAATGGCCAAACTCCAAAATGGGCGGCCGGCAAATTACCAACCACCTTCATTTGAACAAACCTGTATCTTCTGCCATAAGGATGCTTTCTGCCAAATATACTTGAAATCGACCCAGTTGTTCTTGAGAAGTTGTTTAAAGCAAAATTTGATGGACGACGGACGGACAATCGCCACGGCATAAACTGACTGAAAGTCCAGGTGAGCTAATAATATATTACATATCATTACTTGCTCATGAATGAATATCTGGGCCATTTTATACGCGTGGGAGCCTGGAGCATAAGGACCTATAAGATGAAAAATGGCATAAGAAAATACTTATGGAAGCAGAAAAAAAGCAAAGCTTTGATCCAAAGCAAAAATAACAGAGTTACTGCCTAGACTAATAAACAATGGAAGAGCACTGAGGCATGATAATCATCGCTTCTCAGGCAGAATTCTCAGAACAATCAGTTCATCAGCAGTAAAATTAACACCCTGACTAATTAGACAATCATTTGACTGAAATTCCTGAGAAAAACAATGACATTCAGATAAATTGTTTTTAAAATAATCAGCTTGGAGTATTTACACTGAAATCTGTTCCATAAGGCTCTGAAAGGTACATTGACCTGATATATATATATATATATATATATTAATATATATATATATATTAATATATATATTAATATATATATATATTAATATATATTAATATATATATATATTAATATATATATATATTAATATATATATTAATATATATATATATTAATATATATATATATTAATATATATATATATTAATATATATATATATATATATATATATATATATATATATATATATATATATATATATATATATATATATATATATATTAATATATACATATATATATATATATATATATAATTTTCATTCCCATCATCTGGTGAAAGCTCAAAAACATACTGATCACAGCAGTACACCAATCAAAACATGCTGTATTCCTTCTGCACCCAGAAATACCATGCTAACAGAGTACATATGTCTGACTGCAAGAACACCAGATGTGGGGGGGGGGGGGGGGGGGTTCATATACTAACAAGGATAGTGTCAACCTTAGCACCCGCCCTCCCCTACACCACAGGCTAATTCTATATCACCCACCCACACAACAAACCCACTCAAAACTGTCTCTAGTGTAATTGTAGTGATGCTGAAGTATTTAATTCTCAACTTTGTTCAACAAATTTTCCCATAGAAAATGCAGACCAAGAGTTGACTTTTTTTTAGAAATTTATCACTGGAATGACTGGCTCGGTTATTGAGCCATTCATTTCAGTGGTAAATACTCAGAGAAAGTCTTCTATTGATCTGCAAATGGGCATTTCTCAAGACCACCGCAGAAGCCGTTTTTAGGCAGCTTGAGTGTTTAAGCGTTAATTGTAAGCTTTGAAGAGTCTGTATTTGTCTGACAAGGCTAGTTTACACAGACTGGCTCATGGAAGAACAGGTTAGGGTGATAGATCCATTGTTCATGTCATTCTATCTGTCAGGAACTATGCTATCCTGAAAACAAATTAACGTTTTTCTGACACGTGTGCCGATCTAAAGAATAACAGAATCTGCTACTTCCATTTCATCGCTTGTAAACCAGAATTAGAAATGAAAACGAACATAGCCACTTAAATAAATCAATCATAAGACAACCCTAGCCAGTCATTAAACCAAACGTAATCTATTCTAACCAGTTCTTAAACCAGGCTTTACCAGCTACAACCAATCTTTAAGCCAAACATAACCTTTACTAACCTATCTTTAAGCCAAACATTACCTTCACAAACCACTCTTTAAGCCAAACATAACCTTCACAAACCACTCCTTAAGTCAAACATAACCTTCACCAACCAATCGTTAATCCAAACATAACCTTCACAAACCACTCTTGAAGTCAAACATAACCTTCACAAACCAATCTTTAAGCCAAACATAACTTTCACAAACCAATCTTTAAGCCAAACAACCTTCACCAACCAATCTTTAAGCCAAACATAACCTTCACAAACTACTCTTTAAGTCAAAGATAACCTTCACAAACCACTCTTAAAGCCAAACATAACCTTCACAAACCAATCTTTAAGCCAAACATAACCTTCACAAACCAATCTTTAAATCAAACATAACCTTCACAAACATAACCTTCCATAACCAATCTTTAAGCCAAACATAACCTTCACAAACCAATCTTTAAGCCAAACAACCTTCACCAACCAATCTTTAAGCCAAACATAACCTTCACAAACTACTCTTTAAGTCAAAGATAACCTTCACAAACCACTCTTAAAGCCAAACATAACCTTCACAAACCAATCTTTAAGCCAAACATAACCTTCACAAACCAATCTTTAAATCAAACATAACCTTCACAAACATAACCTTCCATAACCAATCTTTAAGCCAAACATAACCTTCACAAACCAATCTTTAAGGCAAACATAACCTTCACCAACCAATCTTTAAATCAAACATAACCTTCACAAGCCAATCTTTAATCCAAACATAACCTTCACTAGCGAATCTTTAATCCAAACATAACCTTCACAAACCACTCTTTAAGTCAAAAATAACCTTCACTAACCAATCTTTAAGCCAACCATAACCTTCACCAACCAATCTTTAAGCCAAACATAACCTTCACAAACCAATCCTCAAGCCAAACATAACCTTCAGTAACCAATCTTTAAGCCAAACATAACCGTCACCAACCAAACTTTAAGTCAAACATAACCTTCACAAACTACTCTTTAAGTCAAAGATAACCTTCACAAACCACTCTTAAAGCCAAACATAACCTTCAGTAACCAATCTTTAAGCCAAACAACCTTCACCAACCAATCTTTAAGCCAAACATAACCTTCACAAACTACTCTTTAAGTCAAAGATAACCTTCACAAACCACTCTTAAAGCCAAACATAACCTTCACAAACCAATCTTTAAGCCAAACATAACCTTCACAAACCAATCTTTAAATCAAACATAACCTTCACAAACATAACCTTCCATAACCAATCTTTAAGCCAAACATAACCTTCACAAACCAATCTTTAAGCCAAACAACCTTCACCAACCAATCTTTAAGCCAAACATAACCTTCACAAACTACTCTTTAAGTCAAAGATAACCTTCACAAACCACTCTTAAAGCCAAACATAACCTTCACAAACCAATCTTTAAGCCAAACATAACCTTCACAAACCAATCTTTAAATCAAACATAACCTTCACAAACATAACCTTCCATAACCAATCTTTAAGCCAAACATAACCTTCACAAACCAATCTTTAAGGCAAACATAACCTTCACCAACCAATCTTTAAATCAAACATAACCTTCACAAGCCAATCTTTAATCCAAACATAACCTTCACAAGCCAATCTTTAATCCAAACATAACCTTCACTAGCGAATCTTTAATCCAAACATAACCTTCACAAACCACTCTTTAAGTCAAAAATAATCTTCACTAACCAATCTTTAAGCCAACCATAACCTTCACCAACCAATCTTTAAGCCAAACATAACCTTCACAAACCAATCCTTAAGCCAAACATAACCTTCAGTAACCAATCTTTAAGCCAAACATAACCGTCACCAACCAAACTTTAAGTCAAACATAACCTTCACAAACCAATCTTTAAGTCAAACATAACCTTTTCTAACCAATCTTTAAGCCAAACATAACCTTCACCAACCAAACTTTAAGTCAAACATAACCTTCACAAACCACTCTTTAAGTCAAACATAACCTTCACCAACTAATCTTTAAGTCAAACATAACCTTCACAAACCAATCTTTAAGTCAAACATAACCTTCACAAACCAATCTTTAAGCCAAACATAATCTTCACTAACCAATCTTTAAGCCAAACATAACCTTCACCAACCAATCTTTAAGCCAAACATAACCTTTACAAACCAGTCAAAATAAATTAGTTCTGTCATAATGACCAGCTCTACTAACAAGTATTTAGATTATTTTAGAGACAATCATAACCTGCTCCACCCAATCCTTTATATACTCCAACCAGCTTTTAAACCAAAACATAATCTGTCAAAATTGGTCTTCCCTTGGTCTGCAAATGGGCATTTCTCAAGACCACTGCAGAAGCCGTTTTTGTCTGATATGAGGATTCAAGGGTTAATACATGTTTATTATCTCACGACAACAATTAGAATGACAAAGCATTCAGAGATTGCTAACCCACCCCTCACATTTTTCTCACATTCAAAGATTTTTTATTCATTTTTGTTGATTTGTTTGCTGTTTGAGATGACAACATGCTTAGGAGTTTGATTTACTGATAAGTTTGTATCATGTCTGGACATGTAATTAATAAATTCTCCTCTTCTCGTATTATTCATGCTTCATGTAGATCTTGATTCTGCTAAATAGAACACCCAGGAAGGTGGCGTACATCACTTAAATTATAGAGTATTAAGCTACCACAAACTGCTTTCATGACAGTAGAGATCTCTAACACATGACAAGATATCCAATGATGTACCGATATTGGATTCCTTCAAGGCAAATATGCTCATAGAATGGAACGTAACCTTTATCCTAGAGCGGTTCTGATAGATCCAAACATGTAGCTCAAATAAACTTTGCCTAGCCGCCAGCAACGTTGTCTTTGTTTAAAATGGAGCAATCACAGAGCTCTCATTACACACAGAATGTTGATTGTACTCACCTGTTACAACAAACAAGATAAAAGCAAATAATTTGTCTCTTGGGGCCAGAAATCTGGGAGAACTAAGGGCGTACCTAGGCAGCATCAGTATTCCATAAAATTAGTAACAAAATATTTTAAAGCATATTTCTCTAAAAATTTAAACCTATCATAGTTCAAATTACCATAAAAATAATGACATAGGGAAAGCTTGTTGGCCACATAGCGGAATCATTTCAAAATTACAATCAACTATGGCACTGTCACCATACCTACACCGCTGGTTGAATTGATCACACTAATGATGCACTCAAACAACCTGTGATCTTTAATAATGAAAATTAGTTCCATCTCTGGGATGTCAAATTTGTTTATGTGACAGAGATGGTCAGGAAAGCTACATTCATATAAATTCGACATCCCGGAAAGATAACTAATTTCTCTTAAAGAGAAATTAGTATCTCTCCAGGATGGCAAATTCATATGAGTGGAGCTTTCAGGAGTCTTAGTAAGAAATAATTCTGGGGTACGGACAAACATTTTTGGAAAAAACATGTGATTTCTTACGCGCATAACACCTGCTTTTTGGAGCTCAAATGTTGTGTCTCATCTTCCTGCAAAAGTTGCACTGTAATGATGGAACGTGTGGGAAGCTATTAACTATATCTATATAGCAGCCACCTCCCCGCTTAGAAATTCTGATGATAGAAGTGAATAAGGTGTGAATGCTCGAAACATTCAACCAAACAGGACAATCTACCTGGCTCTGTGAGGCAGGCGCAAACCGCTTTGTTGGGTTGACAATAACTCATGCTGTTTACAGTTAATGTGTCCAATAATAGACTGTACAGGAATCATCACATAAAGGTCCCTTTCATTATCATAGTCTGCACTGAGCAGGCCAGTAAACATCAGCTAGTTCATATATATATATATATATATATATATATATATATATATATATATATATATATATATATATATATATATATATACACCTTGTTCAATGCACACTACATATAATGAATTCCATTTAATGACCAACTGTTAATGAAATGTTAGACATTGTATATATAGCTGTGTGTTTGACATTTGCTGGTCTGTGTCTTCAGACAATGTCACGGTCCTCAGGCCAGGATGCCTATACTTACACGTGGACTGAACATGTTACAGCGACGTATAATTAACCCTTTAATACTCAAATTTTATCCGGAAAATTTCAAAATGTCCATTTGGAGACAAACAGAATATATATTGAAAATTTACCACTGGAGTAACTGGCTCATTTATCGAGCCAATCATTCCAGTGGCAAATTTTCAAAAGGTCTTCTCTTGGTCTGCCAATGGACATTTCTCAAGACCACTCCAGTAGCCATTTTTGGCTGGCTTGAGTGTTACCCCTTTAACACTTATATCAGCCAAAAACGACTTCTACAGTGGTGTTGAGAAATCTCAATTTGCAGACCAAGACAATTTTTGAAAATTTACCGCTGGAATGACTGGCTCGATAAAGTCATTCCAGTGCTAAACTTTAAACAAGAATTCCGCGGAATTAAATGTCTCGCCCGTCTCCTGTTCGTCACAGTTACCTTTACCTTTAACCTTCTGCCCTCAATGTTATTATGCTGCTGCCTAACATTATAGTTAACCAGGTATCCAAGTTTAGTTGCAATAGGCTTAACCATCCTGAAATATAAGCCGAAAGGTTTTGCTAAACGCAAAAACCTAATGTTGAAAAAGGAGAGTTCTGTATCAAGTTCAAAGTGATCTTGACCTTTGACCTTGTGCCCCCAACATCATCATCATGTTGCTTCCTATCATTATAGGTAACCATGTATCCAAGTTTAGTTGCAATAGGCTTAACCAATCCCGAAATATAAGCTGAAGTTTTGCTAAACGCAAAAACATAATATTGAAATAACAGAGTTCTGTATCAAGGTCACAGTGACCTTTGACCTTGTGACCCCAACATCATCACGCTGCTTCCTATCACAGATTATACTGTGACCTTTGACCCCATAACCTTGACGTCATGACCGCTTTATCGGTGGGCTGTTTCCATTCAATGTATATATCCATGTATCCAAGCTTGGTTCCAATTGGATCAGGCATTGCTGAGATATAAGGCAATAAATTTTGTTTAATGCAAAAACTTAACGTAAAATATTAACAAAGATTATACCGTGACCTTTGCCCCCATATCCTTGACCTCATGATGTCTGCATCAGCATGCTGCTTCCTTTTGATGTATAGCACCATGTACCCAAGTTTAAAAAAACTTAACGTAAAATATTAACAAAGATTATACTGTAACCTTTGACCCCTGTAACCTTGACCTCATGGCCTTTTTATCGGCGGGCTGCTTCCTTTCGCTGTATATATATATATATATATATATATATATATATAGACCTTGAATATGAAAAGAACCCATCAATGCAGTGGAACATCATTCATTTACTTTTTCTATGACTAGAGGTATATCACTTTCATTTCAAACTCAATGAAAGGTTAATACCACTCACAGACAGAGAATAAATACAAGAAAACTAGAGTAATTTACCAGAAGATGAATGTCAACAGCAATCCATATAAAAGAGAGTTTACAGACACATTATATAGGTGGGACAAAAACACCTGTATCGTACACACAAATAAACAAGCCCCTTCAAGTTATCCTGAAACAATAAGATAATGAAAATATTTGAAAATTCAGTGACGATTGTCTTCGTCTGGGTCGCCATTTTACTTTGATATTTGTAGCCATTATTTGGGATTTTATTTTTCTTGCTGTTGCGCAATGCCCAGTATAAAAACATTCACATAAGACCATCCTTTGGCTGTTCTCTCCGACGCTGGTGGTTGGAGTAGGGATATTCCTTTTTTTTTACTTGCTGAAATATAACATTATAAAATTGAATTTAATGAACAAAACTAGGTTTTTATTTGAACTTGAAACAGAAACTATAAAGCAAACAGTTTCTAAAGGTTATATGAGCCCATTTTGACAAAAGGGGCCAATTCAATCTCCCAATGAACTTAAACCAGAAAATAAAAATAATTCTTCACAGGAAACACAAAAAAAAGGATTTTGAGTGGGCAGGGTCTTTTAGGGTGGGTCGGGAGAGCACAACCAAACTGTTATTTAAGGACGGGCCAATGCTAATGAAAATCAGTGTACTGCTGGCCTCCGATATGAGCGGATCTACCTGGTTAGTGTGTAGTAAGTGTATAGTTTGGTTCTAATTACAAGTCTATTACCTATACTAGTAAACGTGAAAGGTGCTAGGCTAGATATTTTTAATAATAATCTGACTGAAAATCTTTGCTAGCATTAGCAGCAACAACTTTCCATCAAATCATTTGAGAAATAATCAGCAGCTACTGCAAGTGCCATTCCCTAACATTTCGAAAACTCTTCGACTGAAAATCATTTCTCCAACAACTCTCAACCAAAATTTTCTCAAATCATGAACTTTGATATGATGGCACATATAGAATTAGCAGAAAAGCATGCATACACATACAGGAATGAAAAATGCATAAATTGTGCCAACTTTCCAAATTTAGACATGCATGAATGACAAATTTGGAATTGAAATGTCCTCTCCTATGATGTCGAGTGATGCATGAAAAGTAGGGCACACTGACCTGACACTGACCTACTTTTGATACACACCATCTTTCTCCTAAGATGGATCCATACAGCATGCGAGTGCATGTGAAAATCTCTGAACATAACACTTAAAAAATCAAATCGTGGACAAGCACACGGATGAATGAACATGATAATTAGCGTTCCACATGCATGCTTGCACAGTTCACACTTTCACACACACACACACGCACGCACACACCACCACCTTCATGAGAGTATAATGGTCTGCTGACAAAGCAAGACACCGTTCCCAGATTATTAGCTGAAAACGGGAGCCAGTTATTTATAATATATAGACATGTATAAATATTTACCGATCACTCATCCAGGGTAAGCAGTACACAAGCATTTAGGAGAAAATAATCAATATTCGGCTCAAATACTGCGGTTTTGATCATCTCTGTAAATACAGAGAGAGAGACAGAGGCTGGTCAGTACTTTGATATCTTTTTTCTCTCCTGAGAGCGGTTTCTCAAAATTCCATTGGTCAATTATATATATTCAAGGAAAATAATTGACAAATCAAATTTTGGGATAATGCTTTTGTGCACATAAAAGATAGCAAAAGAATGAATCCTTGTATGCACTATTAGCCCTTTAATGAAGTGGTATTGAGGAATGTCCATTTCCAGGACACGAGACAACTATTTTGAAAATTCAACACTGGAATTTTCGGCTCGATAACCGAGCCAGTCATTCCAGTGAGAAACTTTCAGAAATTCTCTTCTCGTGGTCTGCAAATGGCCATTCACTTTCACTACTCATTTAATGTTTTTTGAAAGACGAAGACCAAATGTTTAAAAGAGAGAGAGAGTGGCTGCAATATCATCCACACATTGCCTGCTTAGATGACAGCAGAAGTAATAAATCCTTGCCATTACTGTCAGCCTGATCAGACATAAAATCAATCCTACATGAAACCACAATCCCCTCCCCCCCCCCCTGAAATCACCCGTGCAAGTGCATCATGGGATAAAAAACTATGTCATAATATTATTGACAGCACTTTTTCCTTATCTCTAGTGCAATGCATAATAACGAACATACAATAATGCATAAATGTAGAGTAATGAAAAGATTTCCTACCAATGTATTCATGAATGGACCTTTCCATTTTTAGCTATGCCCCGCCCATCACTAGCTAAGCTCCACCCACACCTCGCCGTGTTTGGATTGATCGATCCCCGAATGCCCTAGCTATCAATTTCCTGAAAACTATGCAGGGAAGCTGTTGAATACTTTGTAACTAATTAGACTGGGTGCTGTTGCTGCCATAGTCAAATTAGTCTCAAAATATTTAACAGAATATTTATTAAATAGTAAAAGCAAACAATTTGTACAACAGCCCATAGACCGTCATGCGTTCGTGACGTACTTATCGACGTCATTCATTATGATGTCATTGTACACACCACGCAGTGCATTATGACGTCATATAATGGGTGGGTAATCTGGAAAGGTGAATTACTCGTACAGGTAACTTGATGATATAAATGCTATTTAATGATTTTTTTATCTTAATGTAATGCTCATCAACGCGGTCTGCAGATCTTCCCCAAGCTAAAATATCTCATCACTGAAAATTAAACTGTTAGATAATCTGACAACACTGGTGTATCCTGTTCATTATCAGGCCAATGACACGTCACATGTATTGTTTCTCCACCCCACCCCCACCCCGCCCTCTGCAGCAACAATCACTGCCCTGCTTGCACCTTGCTTACTTCATGTTGTAAACAATAATCCTGGTTACTTTGCGACTGCTGGGGCTGTGAGGACATACCCCTGGATTATGCACACCACATTAATATGTCTCGATCACAGGTATAGTCTAGAGGGATACATCTCTAGCTAAGCTCGGCCCATGTCTTGCTAAGCTCGGGTAATGTCTAGTTAAGCTCGGCCTATGTCTAGCTACGCTCAGCCGATGTCTAGCTAAGCTCGGCCCATGTCTAGCTAAGCTCGGCCCATGGCTAGCTAAGCTCGGCCCATGGCTAGCTAAGCTCGGCCCATGGCTAGCTACGCCATGACCCACTATGTCCAAGTGTTTGAATCAAATTTTAATGTCTAGCTACATTCGGCGCATTTCTAGCTAAGCTCGGCCCATGTCTAGCTACGCTCGGCCCATGTCTAACTAAGCTTGGTCCATGTCTAGCTAAGCTCGGCCCATGTCTAGCTAAGCTCGGGCCATGTCTAGCTAAGCTCGGGCCATGTCTAGCTAAGCTCGGGCCATGTCTAGCTAAGCTCGGGCCTATGTCTAGCTAAGCTTGGCCCAGGCCTAGCTAAGCTTTGACCCACTATATCCAAGTGTGTGAATCAATTTTAATGTTTTGAAATGAATTTGCACTTACAAGGTAACAATAGCTGTAAACTGTTGACTAAACTAATTTGATTTGGAGTGTTAAGTTTATTAAATTGTAAATTCAACAAAGGCATACCACTATACTCTTGCCAAGAGACGTTTGCTATTTTGGTGACAGACCTAGACGTACGCTAACAAGAGACATTTTGATTATATGCCATCAGATACTTGAGTGACAGACTGGATCGGCCCATTATGTGAATCAGCTGGTCAAAGACATGTTCAAAATAACCACACACCCACACACACACACACCTACACACACACACCCACACACACACACCCACACACACCCACACACACCCACACACACCCACCACATCCACTTCCCCATTTCAGGAAAACCAAATATTCTGTCACTCATGGAGTCATTTTAAAAGCATGAATCATACCTCTCAGTGGTGAATTATAGGAAGTAGGCTTGTGCGACTATTGCCTTCTTACCTCTCTGTGATGAATTATAGGAAGTAGGCTTGTGCGACTATTGCCTTCTTACCTCTCTGTGGTGAATTATAGGAAGTAGGCTTGTGCGACTATTGCCTTCTTACCACATGGTGGTGACTTATAGGAAGTAGGCTTGTGCAACTATTGCCTTGAGTGATAACGATCTATTATTTAAGAATCATGATTACTCGATTAATTAGCCTCGGTACATATTACCCAGACATAAAAACAAATGCAATTTTATGACAAAAGCTACAATGGTGTTTAGAAATGTCAACTTGAACGCCAAGAAGACTTCTGAAAATATACCACTGGAATTCATGTCTCGATGCTCGAATCAGTCATTCCAGTGATGCATTTTTAAAAATCATCTCATGGCCTGCCAATGGACATACATGTACATTCGCTGAGCAAAAATGTCAATTTTCTCGACAGATCGCATTAAAGAGTAATTAACCGGTAGATTTTAGAACATTTTATGTTACGAGTAGAAATTATTCACAATTATTCATTTATTTAATTTTTAATCATATAAATTCACAAGTTAAAAATACATTTGTGATTTTCGATTTAATCATATAATCGGTCAAGCCTAGTGGGAAGCTGTCTCAATAATCATTAAATCCAAACAGTTTACTAATATGAGCTCTGCCTCATTATGGGTCAATCATTCCGGCAGCGTGTTGAAGTACCGAGAAAGTAATCAGAAAATCAAAATGCAGGAGCACAACACTGACATGAACCTCCCCCATTCTGGACCATGTCAAGCAATAATGACACTAGTCTACTAAAGTATGTAAGATCATGTCCATCCTTATCTACGAAGAGACACATAGCAGACTATCCAACTTAGGACTCATGACTCCACTGAATTAAAAACAATGTGTCAGGCCTCTTGACTCCACCAGATTGAGAATGTGTCAAGCCACTTGACTCCACCAGATTGAGAATGTGTCAAGCCGCTTGACTCCACTAGATTGAGAATGTGTCAAGCCGTTTCGACTCCACCAGATTGAGAATGTGTCAAGCCGCTTGACTCCACCAGATTGAGAATGTGTCAAGCCGCTTGACTCCACCAGATTGAGAATGTGTCAGGTCTCTTGGCTTTACCAGATTGAAAATGTCTCGGGTCTCTTGGCTCCACCAGATTGAGAATGTATCAGGCCTCTTGACTTCACCAGATTGAGATCAATTCTTTACGATGTATCGTATATTCTGTAGAATATTTTAAAATTAATATGACTGGAAGCCATTGCTTTCCTGTTTGTTTGCCCTGAGATTGAGATACTGGTGGGGAATTTATTGGTGAAATGGTTAATCATGCAATATGTTGAGCACTGCAGTGTGCGAGCACTGCAGTGTGCGAGCACTACAGTGTGCGAGAACTAGTGTGCGAGCGCTACAGTGTGCGAGCGCTACAGTGTGCGAGCGCTACAGTGTGTGTGCGAGCGCTGCAGTGTGCGAGCGCTGCAGTGTGCGAGCGCTGCAGTGTGCGAGCGCTGCAGTGTGCGAGCGCTGCAGTGTGCGAGCGCTGCAGTGTGCGAGCGCTGCAGTGTGCGAGCGCTGCAGTGTGCGAGCGCTGCAGTGTGCGAGCGCTGCAGTGTGCGAGCGCTGCAGTGTGCGAGCGCTGCAGTGCGTCTGTGAGCGCTGCAGTGCGTCTGTGAGCGCTGCAGTGTGCGAGCGCTACAGTGCGTCTGTGCGTGCATGCGTGAGTGCTGAAGTGTGCGAGCGCTAGTGCGCGAGCGCTAGTGCGCGCGCGAGCGCTAGTGCGCGAGCGCTAGTGCGCGAGCGCTAGTGCGCGAGCGCTAGTGCGCGAGCGCTAGTGCGCGAGCGCTAGTGTGCTGATTACATAAAACGCACATCTAAAGACAGAGATATGTACATCCATACTTCTTCAAAGAATATCACAATGTCTGTTGTTAACCCTGTAGTGGTCAAGCTGCCCAAAACTGCTCTAAGTTACAGTCGTCTTGGGGACTGCCCATATGCAGATTAACCGATTAGGCCATTTGTAAAAGCCAAGTGGTAAATTTTCAAAAATGTATTTCTCTTGGGCTGCAAACGGCCATTAATAAGGTAAAAATGTAGATTTTCTAGTCAAACCTTTCCCATTCAAGTGTTAAATGACTATTTCAAAGATAACAGCTCAGATAAGACCAGTCTGCTTTCTTGTACATTACCTAATCAGTTTGAATTGAGTTTGGGAAATGCACAACCAATGAGCAAATCTGTGAAGGTCAAAGAGATTCTGTGTAGCTAGATCAAATCAGCTTATATGAAGCGCTTATTAATCATCAGATTGACAAACAAACCAATAAAAGCTAGTTTGAATGTAATACGTAAGAATACAGTCAAACCTATCCTGTCTAAAGTAATCCACTGAGAAATACCCACGGTCAGTTCAGGCTTCATGATAGGAAATCTTTTGTAAAAAAAGATGATGCATGGATGTTTAAGAGCGACTCACATGTACAGTAGCATGTCAGTGGAATAATCTAGTGCACAAGCGCTTGTTCAACATGCGAAGTACCCTACCTTAACATGAAACAGTGGCTGTGTCCTACCTACATACCTCGAAAATGTTACCACTGAAATATTTCTACCTATATAGTTTGGAGCATAGAATTTATTGAATTTTCATTGTTTGTATCACTTTACTACCTTAAATTTACCATGTTTAACAAACAAAAACTAATAATTCCATACCTGAGTTGAGTGTTTTTTGACAGTGCGTGTAAATGGAAACATATGTATTATTTTGTTTGGCCTTGATATGCTAAGTTAAGCAGTTTAAGCCAGCTTAATGCAGTCAGATTAACCAAATCTAAAATCAAATCTAAAGCAAAATCTCCAATCAAAAGTCAAGGAGGCATTTGTACAATTACATCAATTGAATGTTAATTTGAGTGCCAATCATGTCAATAGTTGCTGGAGAATCTGATTACATATATACAACAGATATAAAATTCACCTTGTCTGTCTGTGTTTGAATTCATTGCGGTCACTTAGAGCGGTCACTTAGAGCGCAGGTTTAATTGATATAGATAAAACATGCATATTGAGCCTAGAACAAATACGCGACCCTTTAGGCATGTAATGGTCCAGTCGGCCAAAAACAGTGAACTCTGCACTCGGCTTGAGAAAAGTACATTTGCCAACCAAGAGATTAGTTTTTAGATTTAAGATTGAAATGAGTGGCTTGTGTTAACTTTTATGTCTTCTCTCGGCCTGCAAATAGACATTTCTACAAGAAAATGGATATTGTCTTGACCAGATTTGAGAAGTAAACCTTTAATGGTCAAACCAGCCAAAATCTGTAATGGTCTTGAGGAGTGTCCATTTGCAGGACAAGTGAAAACTTGTTTTTTAATTTACCACTGGATTTGCCTGGCTCGGTAACTGAGCCAACCATTTCATTGATAAATTTTCAAAAATAGTCTTCTATTGGTCTGCAAATGGACATTTTTATGAGAAAATTTAAATTTTCTTGAACAAATTCGAGGATTAGAAGGTTAACAGTCATTCATTTAGTTAGTATACACTCACTCGTTAATAAGCTGATGAGGAAGCATTGGTCACCGTGGTTACTGCTGACCTAGTTTCTCCCATACAAGGACATCTAGTTGATCTTTACTTCTATTTACACGACAAACACACTTAGGCATATTTCTCTCGACTGTTCAAATTTGTTTTCGTTATTGATAGAGCCGCCGCACAGGTACCCGCTATTACCCCCCTCATTAGTGTGAATGTAACAGTTGATCGTGCTCTAGATAACACAAGATGGTGGTTCTATAAGACAGGTGGTCATAAAACCATAGAACTGACCACCTGTATTAGCACTGTTAATGGCTGCCTAATGGAGTGCATTTCTGATTGGATTAACAATTCTCAATGTTTATTTAACATTTATACATCTTTAACCCATTAGCACTCATATCACGCAAAAATGGCTTCAGGCTGGGTCTTGAGAAATGTCCATTTGCCGATGAAGAGATCATTTTGGAAAATTTACCACTGGAATGACTGGCTCGATAGCCGAGCCAGCCATTCCAGTGGTAAATTTTCCAAAATAATCCCTTCATCTGCAAATGGACATTTTCTATGAGAAAACTGAATTTTTTTAAACAAATTCGAGGGTTAAGATTAAATATTGATAAATGAATACTGGCATATGAATGGAGGAGTGTATACACATGTACCAGGGTCCACCCAGAAACATCTCTATCAGACTCTAGCATAAAGATACATTTACTACCAAGTACAGACACAAATCATGATAACTTTTGATAGCGGTGAGCTAGGCGCAAATCAAAAACTTAATATTCAAATGCAAATCACAAAGAAAATTGAAACGGAGGGCCATGATTATTTTTTTGCTTTGAAGCTTTTGTCAATAGTGAGCGAGTTATGTGAGGTCCTGCTCCAGCTCAACTAGCTGTTTGAAGCATAAATCTACTTTCAAACGTTTGACATTTGACACATATTTCTTCCTTATAAACCTCATCATATCTTGTTAGTCTCTTTCATGCTGAACACACATGCTAAAATATTAAATAAGAAAAGAGAGCAGAGCTGTCATTGCTGAATATATAGTCATCTGGCCAGCAGAGCCGTCATTGCTGATTATATAGTCATCTGGCCAGCAGAGCTGTCATTGCTGATTATATAGTCATCTGGCCAGCAGAGCTGTCATTGCTGATTATATAGTCATCTGGCCAGCAGAGCTGTCATTGCTGAATATATAGGCATCTGGCCAGCAGAGCCGTCATTGCTGATTATATAGTCATCTGGCCAGCAGAGCTGTCATTGCTGATTATAGAGTCATCTGGCCAGCAGAGCTGTCATTGCTGATTATATAGTCATCTGGCCAGCAGAACTGTCATTGCTGAATATCTAGTCATCTGGCCAGCAGAGCTGTCATTGCTGATTATATAGTCATCTGGCCAGCAGAACTGTCATTGCTGAATATCTAGTCATCTGGCCAGCAGAGCTGTCATTGCTGATTATATAGTCATCTGGCCAGCAGAGCTGTCATTGCTGATTATATAGTCATCTGGCCAGTAGAGCTGTCATTGCTGATTATATAGTCATCTGGCCAACAGAGCTGTCATTGCTGATTATATAGTCATCTGGCCAGCAGAACTGTCATTGCTGAATATCTAGTCATCTGGCCAGCAGAGCTGTCATTGCTGATTATAGTCATCTGGCCAGCAGAACTGTCATTGCTGAATATCTAGTCATCTGGCCAGCAGAGCTGTCATTGCTGATTATATAGTCATCTGGCTAGCAGAGCTGCTATTGCTGAATATAGTCATCTGACCAGCGGAGCTGTCATTGCTGATTATATGGTCATCTGACCAGCAGAGCTATCATTGCTGATTATATAGTCATCTGGCCAGCGAAGCTGTCATTGCTGATTATAGTCATCTGGCCAGCAGAGCTGTCACTGCTGATTATATAGTCATCTGGCCAGCAGAGCTGTCATTGCTGATTGTATAGTCATCTGGCCAGCAGAGCGGTCATTGCTGATTATATAATCATCAGGCCAGCAGAGCCGTCATTGCTGAATACATAGTCATCTGCCCAGCAGAGCTGTCATTGCTGAATATCTAATCATCTGGCCAGCAGAGCTGTCATTGCCGATTATATATTATATCTAATCATCTGGCCAGCAAGGCCGCTACTCAAAGTCCATTCTTATTTCTTAAAATTGACTGATCAAATTTGGTCCCCAAAAAAATCCAAATCCAAATATTTGCTTATTGAATGTCCATTTGCATGCCAAAAGGACTATTTTTGAAAACTTACAACTGGAATGACTGGCTCAGTTATCGAGCAAGGTATTTTAGTGGCAAATTTTCAAAAGTAGTCTTCTTTTGGCATTTCAGCATCTAGAGGTCATTTTGGCAGGCTTGGACATTAAAGGGTTAAATTAACACTTGTTGTTTGAGCTAAGCCAATTCAGAAACATGCTAGGTAAGGTATCTAGGCTAAATCTTAGCGTTTTTTAATAAATTTCTAGCATTGAATTTTACTGTCAATATCCTGTTTATCTCATACAATTTTGTCTAGTTATTAAATAACATTATATATATCTACGCTAATTTATGAAATTAATATATACCATGAAACACATTCACACATATATGCAAAAGAGTATGGGCGTAACCATATCAACCCGAAAACCCACCTCTACAATGGTTATGAAGAATGTTCATCTGCAAGTGAAGATTTTTTTTTTTTAATTTACCTTTAGATTGATACGGTAAACTGAGTCAGTCACTCCCGTGGTTCAAAATATCAGTTTTCGAAAATATTCTTCTCTTGGCTTGCAAATGAACTATTCAATCATCACAGATTGTGATGTTCTTTGAGAATTACATGGTTAAGAAAGCATGCTGGGCCAAGAAGACAGGTGATCTCTCAAACAGACACTTAATCACTCACATGACACAAGACCTCTCAAACAGACACTTAACCGCTCAGAAGACCTCTCAAACACACTTAATCGCTCACAAGACCTCTCAAACAGACACTTAATCGCTCACAAGACCTTTCAAACAGACACTTAATCGCTCACAAGACCTTTCAAACAGACACTTAATCGCTCGAAGACCTCTCAAACAGATACTTATCGCTCACAAGACCTCTCAAGCAGACACTTAATCGCTCACAAACCCTCTCAAACAAGACACAGACACTTAATAGCTCACAAGACCTCTCAAACAGACACTTAATCGCTCACAAGACCTCTCAAACAGACACTTAATCGCTCACAAGACCTCTCAAACAGACACTTAATCACTCACAAGACCTCTCAAACAGACACTTAATCAATCACAAGACCTCTCAAACAGACACTTAATCACTCACAAAGCCTCTCAAACAGGCACTTAATCAATCACAAGACCTCTCAAACAGACACTTAATCAATCGCAAGACCTCTCAAACAGACACTTAATCACTCACAAGATTTTATATATTATAACCATTTAATCCTCAAAACTCATAGAAAATCTCCATTTGCATACCAAGAGAGTATTCTTTAAGTTTATCACTGGGATCGCTAGGTTTTCGAGCCAGTCCTTCCAGTGGTAAATTCTCAAAAATAATCTCTTGGTCTGCAAATGGACATTCAGGAAGAAGACAACTGCAGAAGCCTTTCTTGTCCAGCTTAACCCTTTAATGGTCAAGCCGGCCAAAACTGGCCTCTACAGTAATCTTGAGGAATGTCCATTTGCTGGAAAAGGTGACTAGTTTTGAAAATTTACCACTGGAATAAATGTCTTATCATGGCCTTCAAAAGAACATTTCTCAGGACCAGTGCACAGGCGGGTTTTGGCTGGGGTGACCAGTAAAGGGTAAAGGGTTAAGGAACCTGTGCATGGGTTATTAGAATTGGTGAAGTCTATATGTAGATGGATGAATGCGCACAATAAACAGCTCTTAAGCAATATAAACACCAGAATATAAGCTGAAGCAATATAAAGAAGTGGTGACTATAAAAGTCCTATATGCCTAGTGTCGCGCTTCATTAAACATTGTCCAGTCATGTGTGACTCACTGGATGATTGAAAACAAGTTATGAATGGAGCAGAGATAGTGAAAGCTTCTAGATGGCTTATACACTTTCAATCAATGTCAGCGCTAAACAAAACACCATATTATATGCATCTTACAGACTTAAAATCATATCTCTTTCATGAAAGTCTCAGGTATAAGTACAGGCACACATATTCGCCCACACGTGCACACACACATTCGATGAATAATGTCACAAAGCTAGACTGGAGAGTTTTCAGAGTAATGAGCAAGCCTGAGTCAATAAGTGAGCTAACAGTATACCTTTGAAGGGGAAATGATTGAGTTATTGCCATATAGAGATCTATGTTTAAACTACCTGTACACACTAAACTTAGATGATAGTTCAATGCCTGTCATGTGCGCGTGCATGCGTGTGTGCATGCATGCGTGCTTGCGTGTGTGTGTGCAAGCATGCGTGTATCGACAGATAAAAGCTGGCAAAGACTACAAACATTACACTTATAGCATAATCGTTCAAAATATTCCCTTTTACCCTGCAATGGTCAAGGACTAGTTAAACTGGTCAAAAGTGGCCTCTGCAGTTGTCTTGTGGGATTTCCATCTGCAGTCTACGACAATATGTTTGAAGATTTATCACTGGAATGACTGGCTATCATATGGGTAAATCACACACAAAATTTTGTTGAATTCTAGCTAAAGCTTTCGGAGAAGTTGCACTACAATCAGATTCTTTACCCACACACTCATGCACACACTCATGCACACACGCATGCACGCACGCACACACAAACGTGCATGCATACACCATCCCGACAACAAACGCACACACATGCCCAACCACCCACACACACACACAACACACAAACAACAACAACAACAACAACAACAACAACAACAACAACAACAACAACAACAACAACAACAACAAGTGTGTCGCTCACCTGGAGCACCATCAATTTTTGTCAAAATTGTTGGTGGGTGGTTTAGTAGTCGTTTAAATGAGTTTGTGGTCATTTTTGCAAGTGCAATATGGCCACCAAACATGCTACATTTTGATTGGCCCACGGCGACCAGGTTTTTTTTGACGGATCAACTGCCCTTGAACAAACTTTAATGGCCCTTAGTCCTTAATCATACTGCACACATTTCGGCCTGATCCCTTCAGCAGATCCGGAGTTGTTTTCGGGAAAAATAGGTCATCCATGATGGTCGCCGAACCATTTGGTCAATCAAGTCCTCTTGAACAAACTTGGTTTAACTCTTGGCCTAGATGAAAATTCCCCCTAGCGGTTTCGGAGATTTTTAAAGACATATCCTAAAATCGGCCGAAATCCAAGATGGCTGCCGGTCAAATTAGCCGATCGGCTTCATTTGAGCAAGCTTGGATCCCTATGCCCTAAGGATGCTTCCTGGTAACTATATTTGAAATCGGCCTAGTAGTTCTCCAGAAGAAGACATTTTAAATTTCCCATTGCTTTAGTATGGGCGCCTTCGGCTGGAAAATAATCCAAGATGGCCGCCAAACCGTTTATCCGACAGTTTTGAAAATGGCAAATTTGAGCTCCGAATACCCAAAACCATATATAGAACCAATTTTGACCTCAAAATCCATCAAATAAAAAAATCCAACATGGCCGCCAAACACGCCACATTTTGATTGGCCCACGGTGGCCATGTTTTTTGATGGATCATCTTCCCTTGAACAAACTTTAATGGCCCTTAGTCCCTGATCATATCTCCCAAATTTCGGCCTGATCCCTTCAGCGGTTCTGGATAAGAGATCGTTTTTGGGAAAACTAGGTCATCCAAGATGGCCACCAAACCATTTGGTCAATCAAGTCTTCTTGAACAAACTTGGCTTACCTCTTTCCCTAGATGATGTTTCATGAGTTTTGAATCGATTCCTAAAGTGGTTTCCGAGAAGATTTTTAAAGACGTTTCCTAAAATCGGCCGAAATCCAAGATGGCCACCGGCCAAATTGGCCGATTGGCTCCAGTTGAGCAAACTTGGATCCCTATGCCCTAAGGATACTTCCTGCCAAATATAATTGAAATCGGCTTAGTGGTTCTTGAGAAGTCGTCGTTTAAAGGAAAAGTTGATGGACGGATGGACAGAGGGACACACGACGGACGGTCACCACGGCATAAGCTCACTTGGTCTTTCAGGCCAGGTGAGCTAACAACCCACCATGTGGCTCACTTGGTCTTTCAGGCCAGGTGAGCTAACAACCCACCATGTGGGCAAAGCCAAATGTACATGCACATGTATGCGCTCTTACACTCCGCAATCATATGGGTAACCGACATACCAAATTTTGTTAAATTCTGTTCAACAGTTTTGAAGTTGAAGGAGTCTCCGAAAACACACAGGCAGGATGGCATAATCAGCACTTTTCTTTAAAAAACATGGAGATACACACTCTTGTACTGACCCGCAAATGGGCATTTACTGTCAATCTTCCTGATCTATCTCGACCAAAAGTTTAGTTGGATTGCCATTCAGGCCAGTACATTTTAGACTTTTTTACACATACATGTGGTGGGAGGGAGAGGGGGGGTATGTGGTGGGAGGGCGGGAGGGAGAAAGTAGGGGCGAAGTCTCAGAGAGGGAGGGAGGGAGAAAGTAGGGGCGAAGTCTCAGAGAGGGAGGGAGGGAACGAGAGAGAGAGAGAGAGAGAGAGAGAGAGAGAGAGAGAGAGAGAGAGAGGGAGGAGGCACGGAGGGAAGGAGAAAACATCCTGGTATATGAGACACCTGACTGCCAAGTGAGATAACATCCTGGTATACGAGACACCTGACTGCCAAGTGAGACATCCTGGTATATGAGACACCTTACTGCTGAGTGAGACATCCTAATATACGAGACACCCGACTGCTGAGTGAAACATCCTGGTATAGGAGACCGGACTGGTGAGTGAGACAACATCCTGGTATATGAGACACCTGACTGCTGAGCGGGACAACATGCTGGTATCTGGCACGCCTGACTTCCAAACGGGACAACATCCTGTTATCTGAGACAGTCAACTGCGATGACATCATGGTACCTGGACACTTGAGTGGGATATCATGGTATCGGAATCACCTGACTGCTGAGCGGGACAACATCCTGGTATCTGAGATACTTGACTACCGAATGAGACAACATCCTGGTATCCGAGACACTTGACTGCCGAATGAGACAACATCCTGGTATCTGGGACACTCGAGAGTTGGATAACATCCTGGTACCCGAGACACCTGCCTGTTGAGTGAGATAACATCCTGGTATCTGGGATACGTGTGACTACATACAGGCACTGTGACATTATCATGCAGTGAACTCATTAATTCTCTGTACCGAGGAATGTTCTTTATAACTATAGCCTCCTCCGCAGTGACAGCGGCCGGACAGGAAACAGCACAGAGGCAGATCAATATACTGGAGACTTTATCGATTAAATAAGAATAATTATATAACATATAAATTAGAGTAGGCAGAGATGGTGATAGTTATTTATCCAAGAAAGAAGATACAGATTCTTTGAGATTCGCCTTGTTTCATCATAATGTGCTCGTTTTAGAGGGAAAGATTAGTTTTGAAAATTAAACACTGGAATCACTGGCTTTGTTACCGAGCCATTCATTCCAGTGGTACATTTTCAAAAACAGTCTGCTCTTGACTTGCAAATGGACATTGCTAAGATCAATGCAGAGGCCGACTTCGGCCGACTTGAGCCCTAAAGGTTTAATGTCTCAACAGTGGAACAGCTTGTGCATTTTATCTGCTTATGAATATTCATAGGTTTGGGGTGGCCTGGAAGAATTGATTGATATTCGTGTCAAATATATAAATAAATTCCCAGAAAGAGACACTCTGTTGAACAGATCCTGATCAATGCTTCTCACTAATAATCATGGCCATGATGAAGCAATATTCAGCGTATTCTCCTAATGCGCTAACTCTCAAATATCATTTTTTAAATTATCAACAGTTTTTAAGGTTTCGCTAAAAGTGGCCTCAAGATGGTCTCATATATCGTAGGAGTAACTTTCTGAGAACCATCATAATTTCTTACCCGATGTTGATTCATGTTGCTACTCGTGCATGATGTTGCTGCTCGTGCATGATGTTGCTGTTCGTGCATGATGTTGCTGCTCATGCATGAGATTATTGTTCGTGCATGATGTTGCTCCTCGTGCATGAGGTTGCTGCTCATGCATGATGTTGCTGCTCGTACATGTTGCTGCTCGTGCATGATGTTGCTGCTCGTGCATGATGTTGCTGTTCGTGCATGATGTTGCTGCTCGTGCATGAGGTTGCTGCTCGTGCATGATGTTGCTGCTCGTGCATGATGTTGCTGCTCGTGCATGATGTTGCTGCTCGTGCATGATGTTGCTGCTCGGGCATGATGTTGCTGTTCGTGCATGATGTTGCTGCTCATGCATGATGTTGCTGCTCGGGCATGATGTTGCTGTTCGGGCATGAGGTTGCTGTTCGTGCATGACGTTGCTGTTCGTGCATGACGTTGCTGTTCGTGCATGATGTTGCTGCTCGTGCATGAGGTTGCTACTCGTGCATGAGGTTGCTACTCGTGCATGAGGTTGCTGTTCGTACATGATGTTGCTGTTCGTACATGATGTTGCTGCTCGTGCATGATGTTGCTGCTCGTGCATGATGTTGCTGCTCGTGCATGATGTTGCTGTTCGTGCATGATGTTGCTGCTCATGCATGAGATTGCTGTTCATGCATGATGTTGCTGCTCGTGCTTGATGTTGCTGTTCGTGCATGATGTTGCTGCTCGTGCATGATGTTGCTGCTCGTGCATGATGTTGCTGTTCGTGCATGAGGTTGCTACTCGTGCATGAGGTTGCTACTCGTGCATGAGGTTGCTGTTCGTACATGATGTTGCTGTTCGTGCATGATGTTGCTGCTCGTGCATGATGTTGCTGCTCGTGCATGATGTTGCTGTTCGTGCATGATGTTGCTGCTCGTGCATGAGATTGCTGTTCATGCATGATGTTGCTGCTCGTGCTTGATGTTGCTGTTCGTGCTTGATGTTGCTGTTCGTGCATGATGTTGCTGCTCGTGCATGATGTTGCTGTTCGTGCATGATGTTGCTGCTCGTGCATGATGTTGTTGTTCATGCATGATGTTGCTGTTCGTGCATGATGTTGCTGCTCGTGCATGATGTTGCTGCTCGTGCATGAGGTTGCTGTTCGTGCATGATGTTGCTGCTCGTGCATGAGGTTGCTGTTCATGCATGTGCATGATGTTGCTGCTCGTGCATGATGTTGCTGTTCGTGCATGATGTTGCTGCTCGTGCATGATGTTGCTGCTCGTGCATGATGCTGCTGCTCGTGCATGATGTTGCTGCTCGTGCATGATGTTGCTACTCGTGCATGATGTTGCTGCTCGTGCATGATGTTGCTGTTCGTGCATGATGTTGCTGCTCGTGCATGATGTTGCTGCTCGTGCATGAGGTTGCTGTTCATGCATGATGTTGCTGCTCGTGCATGATGTTGCTGTTCGTGCATGATGTTGCTGTGCATGCATGATGTTGCTGCTCGTGCATGATGTTGATGGATATTTTAACTGTTTGATTGCTGCAAGGCACCAGACAATGATGGACAATAATTCTGGACCTGCTGAATATTTTGAAAACAATTTGACTGAAATCTTCAGGTGGCCTAGTCACAAACAACTTTCAGTCAAATTGTTCTCAAACTATTCAGTATTAAACGCATGAAAAATAATTTCCAAATATTCAACAACTACTGACCGGTATGTACGTGGCATGTAGAGAATCTCATATCATCGCCCTCGATATGGCATTTTCTACAGCAGAGTTAGGTCGGATGGCTTGCCCAGGATGCACCATGGCAGGTGGCACAGCAAGCCAAATTATTTTCACAGGCCCAATGGGCCTGTATCGCTCACCTGGAACATTGGCATATCAAACTAATCTTACTTAAGTTTTACATCTATCGGTGTCACTTCCAATGACTTTCAGTCAAATGATTTAGTTTTCGAGATATTGACAACAATCTCTGGACTGGTTTTTTTTGCATTAGTGATTTTGAATAATGTCTAAGCGAAAGTAGATGATATAAGTGCTAACAACAGCTGGTTTCTTAACTGTCTCACTGCTGCAAGCCAGTGCAGCCAATAATTTCAATTTTCAAAAGCTCTTGACTTGTTGAATATTTTGAAAACAATTCAACTGAAAGTTGTTGGTGGCTTAGCCACCAACAACTTTCAGTCCAATTGTTTTCAAAATATTTATCACGTTCAGAGATATAACCTTTGGAATATGTCGTCTGCAAAAACTCAGTCAGACGCTTACGAGAGGTGTAAATACAATTTGAAGAAAATGGTCTCTAAAGGCAGGTAGGTGGCCTTTATAGCAGGTTATTCCCCACCACCGCACAATCCATTTAACACATGCACATCTGGTTGAATCACCGAGTTAGCACCAGGGGTAGGGTGAGCTGGAGTTGATTTAGAAAATAATTTGACTGAAAGTCATTGCTGCCTTAGGCAGCAACAAATTTCAATCAAATACATTTCAAATATTTTTAAGAGCATAGATGTCAGAGCACATAATACATATCTTAAATATTTCTGCAGTATTGGAAAGGTTAATCTGTTAATTGGAATTTAATATCTAGTTTGGCAATAAAATCTGAGGTGGTGATAAGAGGGTGGGAACAAACCATTTGCCCTATGAAAGTGACTGCAAATATTTCAGGAGTGATAACTCTGGCATTTGACATCCTATCAGTTTCATTTTCACAACACAGATATTAGATGCCGTCATTAACATTGTGACCAAGTTTGGTGTCAATCCGTCAAGAAATAACAAAATGAGCCGTCATTGTTGGTGACGGACAAACAGATGGATGGACCGACATACAGAAGACGGATAGGGTTATCGCTATACGATAGCTGACTGACAAGCAAGCGGAGTTAAGAAAACCAATTTCGGCTTCACAAGCCATCAAATAAAAAAATTGAATATGGCAGCCAAACACGCTAAAATTTTATTGGTCCACGGCGGCCATGTTTTTTACCTATCAACTTCCCATGAACAAACTTTAATGGCCCGTAGTCCATAATCATATCCCCAAAATTTCAGCCCGATCCGTTCAGCGGGTCTGCAGAATAAGTCGTTTTTACGAAAACTAAGTCATCCAAGATGGCCGCCAAACCATTTGGCCAATCAAGTTCCTTCGAACAAACTCGGTTCAGCTCTTGCACTATATGATATTTCGTGAGTTTTGAATCAATCCACCAAGCGGTTTCGGAGAAGATTTTTAAAGCCATTTCCTAAAATCGGCCAAAATCCAAGATGGCCACCGGCCAAATCGGCTGATCGGCTTTGTTTGAACAAACTTGGATCCCTATGCCCTAAGGATACTTCCTGCCAAATATAATTGAAATCGGCCCAGTGGTTATTGAGAAGAAGTCGTTTAAAGGAAAAAGTTGACAGACAGACGGACGGACGGACGGACGGACGGGCGGGCAGACGCTGGACGGTCGCCATGGCATAAGCTCACTTGGCCATTCTGGCCAGGTGAGCTAATAATATTCAAGATAATATTTTCTGAACATTTATATAGTATTTGTGATATATAGATCTGTGATGTATGGTTGAAACGGATAGTTCAATACACCGGCACTCATCAAAAGCATTACAACACAGCGCGTTATTACATTCATCGCATAAGCTATAAAGCTGCAACTAGGAAATAATTCAACATGGTCGCCCCCTACCAGCTCCTGACAATACCTAATGGCAGACATTTTGGTGGGTGGCCAGACATACGGATGGACGGACGCATGGTCAAATAGGGCAGGAGACAATAACCAGGGTTATTTTTAATTTAAAACGGGCCATTTCCAGAATAGACACTGTATAATGCAAAGTAAACAGAATGGTGCCATGATGAGTGTCTGTGGCTGACCTCAGAGGTCATTGATCACGTCCAATAGAGGGCACTGGACCAACAACTTTCAGTCAAATTGTTTTCAAAATATTCAGCATACCCAGAGTTAATCCCCATGGAAAACCTAGTCTGTGGAAATTCAGCAGGCAGAGTTTTGAATCGTCAATAACTTGCTTACGCTTGTTTAGTTGCAACTCAAGTGACAGGTATCGTATGTTAAGCAACTATGATGCATTTAGCATGAATGTTTAATGCCTTACAACTGATGATCTAAATGTACATAAGAGTAATTTCCTTTTGTCAGTCATCTTTGTCGCTCATGTAACTTCATCTTTGCGCTAATAGAAAAGATATTGATTTTGAAAATGCAAATCAGAACTCATGTTGGAAGCAATCAAGGTCATGTATAACAGACGCACTAAGTACAATTTAAGTAAGATGTACTCAAAATTACCAGGGCCGTACGGTGTGATTCTGAAATGGGGGGTTCATGAGGAGGGTCTGAGGGGAATTTCGGCCCTGGTTAAGAAAAATCTTTTATTTCTGTATGTCAAATGGTGCATTTTCTCGCAATCTAGGCAGAAAAATCAACAAAATAGATGATATCAACACAGTCATACCTGACTCATATTATAATATATCAAATATAGGCAAATTCAATACTGACATTAAAAAAAATTGACAAATTTTAGGGGGTTCGTTCAATCCCCACAAACACTCACACACCGAATGGGCCCGAAATTACAATGGATTTTTTTTAAGTAAACTGAAACTGGACTGGAACCCATTGCTTCAGGAGCTATTTAGTTCCGGACTAATCTCTAGCTTTCTTAAGACGGAAATACCTCCCTGTGGATGGGACGGATTAACCTATCAGATATCAATAGTGGTAATAATAGTTACGTCTTTGTCATTCTCATCATATTGACTTTCACTCATCAATCAAACGCTATTCAACAAATCCTTACTGGAATTTAATATGACTTAAATATCATCCCACATTTCATTACACAAGCTTTTGTCAAATTCACGTGTTGACTTGGGAAATCTGTCAATATACTGCAATAGTCACATGACGGACTTTGTCACATTTGTCCTCGATGACAGTAGAGATGGGATGTCGCTCAAGTATCTGATGTCATAATCAAAACATGTCAGTCGTTAGTTGATGTCAGTCACAATTAAAATGACGTAGGTCCGCCAGGAAAGTGACAAAGATCATTTACGAAAATGTCTGAATTCTATGTCTTAGGTGAATTTACAATTTAATAAACAGTCTGTTGAATATTTTAAAACTAATTTGACAGGCATCTCTAAGTCAAATTAGGTTCAAAATATTGAGCAGCGTACCTAAATAGTTAGTTAACTAGTTATCGGGACTCAAGGAATTCAGGGTTCAATGTGCTAAAACCTATACACATGTATGAGCAAAATGGGGGAGCTTAGCTAGACATTGATGCCTATTCCAGTAGTCAGTGACCCTATTTGATCAGTGACTTTGCCATTTAAGTGTACTTTGCCAATGCACAGTGTTGCCATCCCGCTTTCATTCAGGCCTATGTTTCATAGATAAGGTTACAGTCAATGACAAAGGTATATACATATTACAAATAACAATGTAATGGATTGCCTGCCCGCTTTCCTGTTTTCATATCATTTGAGTGATTTGACCCAAAAGGGCCGCAGGAGAGTGAGTCATAGGTAGAAATATGGAAATAATTGTGTGTCTGTGTGTGTGTTTGCGCATTACAAGGTTAACACGCTTCAGACCTATAACCTGAGACAAATATGTTCACAGAAATAAGAATTTTCTCAAAGAAAATGTCAATTTGCATACCAAGAGAAGATTATTTTGGAGGATTATAAATCACTGTAAAGACAGTGTCGGTATTCAAGCCAGTCATTGCAGGGGTAAATTTTCAAAAAACGTTCTCATGGCCTGCAAATGCACATTTGTTAAGATTACTTCAGAAGCCGTTTTTGACCACCTTGAGTGTTAAAGGGTTAATATGAAGGGGTATTTTGAACAAATGACAAATTATTTTCATTGCGTTTATTTCTTAACATCACACAGAATCTTGGGCACTTGGTTAGAATTCTGATAGAACTAGAGTTAGCGTAATTCACAATGCGTGACGTGATAGCTACAGGATGGGCTTATGCGTCATAGACGCACCTTTTTAACCATTTAACCATCTATTTTGTTAAATAAATTAAATTTTCTCATAGAAAAAGTCCATTTGCATATCAAGATTTCTTTTGAAAATTTACGACTGGAATGACTGGCTTGGTTATCAAGCCAGTCATTTCAGTTGTAAATTTTCAAAAATCATCTCTTGGTTTGCAAATGGACATTTCTCAAGACCACTGCAGAAGCCCTTTTTGGCTGATATGAGTGTTAAAATGGTAAACAGATAACCCTGTCCACTCATGTTAAGAACCGCCTCTACGCTCACACACACACACATGCCATACCTCTATAGGTATTTCCCAGAACAATTGACCTACCTTAATCATCACTAACATTTCTTTATTACTTGCTAAGGTTAGCATTATCAGTAGAACAACATTTAAAACCATTTAATGAGCGAGATTGTCATAACTTAAAATGCTTGCTTTATAGTTAATGTCCATTTGCAGGCCAGGAGCAGACAATATTATGACTCACTGGAATGACTGGAGCGGTAAATATGTTAGTCATTTTAGTGGTAAAATTTCAAATATAGTCTGCTTTTTGCCTGTAAATGGGCATTCCTCAAGACCACAAGGTCCAGTTTTGGCTGGTTTAACCATTAAAGAGGTAATGAGAGAGACTAGAGATTGAAAACCATCACCCTGGTAACATTTTAGTTACATTGTAACATTTTTCTCTCCAGACTATATTTTCGTGCTTTATAGATCAAGGCTAAAGTTGTGGAATCCTCGTGTAGTCGTCGCACCAAGGTGTGGAATCCTCGTGAGTCGTCGCACCAAGGTGTGGAATCCTTGTGTAGTTGTCGCACCAAGTTGTTGAATCCTCGTGCAGTCGTCGCACCAAGGTGTGGAATCCTCGTGTAGTCGTCGCACCAAGGTGTGGAATCCTTGTGTAGTCGTCGCACCAAGTTGTGTAATCCTTGTGCAGTCGTCGCACCAAGGTGTGGAATCCTCATGTAGTCGTCGCACCAAGGTGTGGAATCCTCGTGTAGTCGCCACACCAAGTTGTGGACTACTCGTGCAGTCGTCGCACCAAGGTGTGGAATCCTTGTGCAGTTATAGCACCAAGTTGTGGAATCCTCGTGCAGTCGTCGCACCAAGGTGTGAAATCCTCATGTAGTCGTCGCACAAAATTGTGTGGAATCCTTGTGTAGTCGTCGCACCAAGGTGTGGACTACTCGTAGTCGTCGCACCAAGTTGTGGAATCCTTGTGTAGTCGTGGAATCCTCGAGCAGTCGTCGCACCAAGGTGTGGAATCCGTGTGTAGTCGTCACACCAAGTTGTGGAATCCTCGTGCAGTCGTCGCACCATTTCTTATGTTAAATTCTGAGCCAACAAAAAGTCCACATAGGACCAAATAGTGTCCGAGAAACACAGAATCATGTAATCGATCCAGATTTTTTATCCGGATCGTAGCTTAAGTATGGAAATCTTTATTCATGGTCTTACTTAAGAGCATTTGCTGTTTTAATAACATTTGAGCCAAATCCTATCAGTGATTACCCTCGCCCTGTAATGGGAAGAGGTCCTTGTGATCAGGTCTGTCTGTCTGTATGTGTATACATGTTCAAATCTTAATACAACGATGTCCAGAAGAGGATTTCCAGACTGATCGTAAGAAGCAGCTTCTGCAGGTCCTGAGAAATGTTCCTATGCAGTCTATTTTTGAAAATTTACCACTGGAATAAACGAGCAAGTCATTCCAGTGGTAAATTTTCAAAAATAGTCTTCCCTTGGTCTTCAAATGGACATTTTCTATGAGAAAATTAAAATTTTCTTGAACAAATTCCAGGATTAAAGGTTTAACTCTTTGGTGGTCATGAAAAAACACACAAATTTGTTAAATGAACACTAATTTTCTAAGACAAGTGCAGAAACCATTTTTGGTTAGCTTGTACACATGATCATGGCTTTACTGCTGGTCAGTGTGACATAATTTTGATATGAGGTAAACCTTCACCATAAAAATAACATAAATCTATGCTCACATTTGGCATGAAAGAGTATTGAAACTGTAACCCAGACAAAGATGTCTGTTGATGATATATGGTGTTCGACATTTGACGCACATGGTGTGTCACACAGATAAAGGCCAAGGTGTGCAGACATAGACAGTATCGATGGTAACACTAGGTAGGTTTGGTGATTAGGAATGAAATTACAGCCAAGACCAGACAAAGATTTATATTGATGCTTATTGAAGCGTGAAACCTGTGACAGACTGATGAGTTCTTGTCACACACCACAGATGATATCACTTGATGCATTCATATCCCTAGCATGACCAGTGACGAGATGAAATCAGGGTCTCTACACCATAAAACATTAAACCATTAACCGATGACAAACCGGAATATCAATAAGTGACAAGTTTGCTGGACATGTATAAGGCACAAGAATTCTCATACACGGTTCCTTTTCAGGGTATAAACACCCAAATGCAGCTTGGGACCCACAAAAGTATTAACAGTGGGTTAGATGGGACCCCGTAAAATCTTGTAGATTGTCAAAAACTAATTTGTTTTATAGCTTTTTGCACAAAAATACCCACAAAATCTATCATGGGATCTCAATATGATAATTGATAGAACTATATGAGTCCATGATACTCTCTAATCTTAGCATGGATGTGAAAAACTGCAAGGATTTCAGTTTAGGACCTAGTGATTTCAGCTTGATACTACCCCACTAATAGTTATTAGTATCCAGACAATACTACGCCATCAATAGTTATTAGTATCAAGACAATACCACACCATCAATAGTTATTAGTATCAACACAATACTACCCCATTAATAGTTATTAGTATCCAGACAATACTACCCCATCAATAGTTATTAGTATCCAGACAATACTACCCCATCAATAGTTGTTAGTATCCAGACAATACTACCCTATCAATAGTCATTAGTATCCAGACAATACTACGCCATTAATAGTTATTAGTATCCAGACAATACTACCCCATCAATAGTCATTAGTATCCAGACAATACTACCCCATCAATAGTCATTAGTATCCAGACAATACTACCCCATCAATAGTCATTAGTATCCAGACAATACTACCCCATCAATAGCTATTAATATCCAGACAATACTACGTCATCCATAGTTATTAGTATCCAGACAATACTACCCTATCAATAGTTATTAGTATCCAGACAATACTACCCCATCAATAGCTATTAATATCCAGACAATATTACCCCATCAATAGTTATTAATATCCAGACAATATTACCCCATCAATAGTTATTAGTATCCAGACAACACTACCCCATCAATAGTTGTTAGTATCCAGACAACACTACACCATTAATAGTTATTAGTATCCAGACAATACTACCCCATCAATAGTTATTAGTATCCAGACAACACTACCCCATCAATAGTTATTAGTATCCAGACAATACTACCCCATCAATAGTTGTTAGTATCCAGACAATACTACGCCATCAATAGTTATTAGTATCCAGACAACACTATCCCATCAATAGTTATTAGTATCCAGACAATACTACCCCATCAATAGTTATTAATATCCAGACACTACTACCCCATTAATAGTTATTAGTATCCAGACAATACTACCCCATCAATAGTTGTTAGTATCCAGACAATACCACCCCATTAATAGTTATTAGTATCCAGACAATACTACCCCATCAATAGTTATTAGTATCAAGACAATACTACGCCATCAATAGTTATTAGTATCCAGACAATACTACCCCATCAATAGTTGTTAGTATCCAGACAATACTACCCCATTAATACTTATTAGTATCCAGACAACACTACCCTATCAATAATTATTAGTATCTCGCAGTGTTTTTTTATCATTTCAAAAACTAGCAGGGTTCTGCCGAGTCAGTTGCTTAGTGGTGGTCAAATGGCCTACTCCCTCTAGAAAACATGGGACATTTTGTTAAATGTTGGGTCAATTACATACATGGAAGTTAGCTATGCCCTTAAATCCTATGGACCATTGACCCATGTGTGAAGGTAATGATAGGGTATTGTGAATTTCATAGTGCTAAATGATGCAAGGGCCCTACCTCAGTAGAACAAGAGGTCCAAGGGCCTGTGGCGCTCACCTGGACCATTAGATAAATAAGTTTTGGAAAGTCCAAGATGGTTACCCAAAGAATCGACCAATCAAAACTCTGAATAGAGATTGTAGACTCTACCATGACAGGGTCACTCTAGCTAAATTTAGTTGAAATATATCAAGCAGATGAGGAGAGCAATTTGACAATTTCCGGTATATTTTTTAGAAAATCTAAGATTTTCACCCAAAAAAATTTATGAATCAAAATTCTAAAAGGATGTTCTAGAGCCTATGGTCATAGGATGCATTCAGCCAAATTTGGTTAAAACCGGTCTAGATGGTAAGGAGAAAAGGCAATTTAACAATTTCCAGTACATTTAAAATAAAATCTAAGATCTCGCCCCAAAAAATTAACGAATCAAAATTCTGTATATATAGTCTGTGTATACATCACCACACCATCACCACAGGATCCTTTCAGCCAAATTTGGTTGAAATCGCTCAGAATGGTAAGAAGCAATTTGACAATTTCCGGTACATTTTTCATAAAACCTTTCACCCCCAAAAAAATAGATGAATCAAAATTCTGAATGGATGTTCTAGAGCCTATGGCCATAGGATCCTTTCAGCCAAATTTGGTTGAAATCGCTCCGAATGGTAAGAAGAAGCAATTTGACAATTGGGTCATTCCATGCCAAATCACCCAGAGTAGGCTTGCGCGATTTTTCGATTTAATCGTGAAGTTCGATTTATTTTTAAAATCGCGGTTTTTACGATGTAATTGAGGAAAAATCGGGAAATCGTCAAAAATTTCATGTTTTTTTTAGAAATCTGAAGTGTGCACTTTTCCCGTCGCATTTTATCAGTACATGAGTACAATTATAATCAATTCACGCCTGTGTTCACTGTGTTTATATCCCGCCGTGCCAAATAATTACTAATCACAACACAAAGCACTACAATAAACAAGCTAACAATAGCGAGGTAACACATTTTGAGAAAACCACCTAGTTACTCCGTCGAATCGCCATATAATTTTCTTTCTTTTGCTGCAGACCCTCAAGTCTGTCGTGAAATGCCAAGTATATACTTAGTTGCAGTGTGTTAGGCAATCAATGAGCATAATTCTTTTTTAATTTTAGGGTTAGCAATTTCAGGCGGTGTAATAATTTTTCCTTTTTGATACGGTTGTCATGTCAAATTAAAGAAAATAAAGCAACAGCATTCCAGGTTGTTTGATTTTGAACTGTGTGTTCTGTTGATTACTCTTAAATATAAATCATACACTCTGAAAGCAACTATAAACTGCTCTATAGGACGAGTTTACGCCGTTACAATCGTACCTACTCAAAACTCCCATCCTATGTATGAGGATTGCCTAGTATCTCCCTAGGTACTAATATTAACGTCTTCGCGTTACCCTGATAATGACCTAAACTCATCCTACAAAGGGAGGCTATAAGCGGAAGCTGATATATGTACATCCTGTAATTTTTATTATTTTCTCGGCGATATTTTATCTAAAATTTTGATGAAATATATGTTTATTAAACTATGCGCAATATTTAGGCGGTCCCAATTAATAATTTCACTCCCGCGATGATGGATATAATGTATACATTAAACATAGACGTAGAATGGTAAGAATTCGGTGCACGAAAATGTGTTCTAATTTCATGCTATTTTTGTATCATTTATTTCAACTTTTTCTAGAAATAAGTCGCGTTACCTCGGTTTATACTTTTGGGAATTTGGACCTACGATTTAATCGAAAATCACGATTTTTTTTATAAAATCGATCACGATGTTTCAAAGCAAAAATCGCGCAAGCCTAACCCAGAGGTCCCCGGATGACCACCTCCGATTTGCACGAAATTTCACACAAATGTTCAGTTATCGAAATGATTGTGGCATGCAAAGTTTTACTGCCAAATTTCAATTAGTTAAAAAGATATAATTAATTAAAATTAAGGGGGTGTGGCACTTTTTGGCACTCGCGAATCCAGTACGGTGTGATGGAGCATTTTAAAATGCTAATAACTTTCTTAATTTTGAAGAGATTGATCTGTAAACTTCTATGCTACACAATTACTACATGGGGAATAAGAATATCACGTAAATTTTATTATATTTCTTATATTTACTGTAATATTGATGTCCAAATATGGGTGTTTATGCAATTCCGAATGTACTTTAGCAGATTTTGACATAGAATCACTAGCTAGTCATTCATCATACAGATTTCATTTGATGTTACCTGGATTATTTACCCATAGGTACTTCTTCAAGAAAAAAACCATCTAAATTAACTCAAATATTAATGTGCAGCTATGAGTCAAACATGTGACAAAAATGAAAAATGTGGAATTTGGGCCCTCATACCCAGGGGTGATTTGGCCACGTGGGCAACCAACAAGCATTCTGAGCTTTTGATAAGATCAACATACATATATTAGCTATAAGTGTACCAAGTTCTGATTTTGTGTCTCAGCTCCATATTGAAATAATTTCTAATTCTAGGTACCCGTATGGGCATTTTCAGTACTTTTCACTGACCTATGCGAGTACTGACTAGCAAATCCTAGACATTAGTTTTGGGTCTACGCCAGTTAGATCAATCTAGATCTATCTATATTAAAACACGTAAAATGATATAACAGCTAAATCTCAATTACTGTTAACACTCCGAAACTGTATAGGTTGCATTAACATTGATTTGATCCGATAGATAAATAGAATGACAGATGAACGGATAGCCATAATAATCACTATTAAATTAATCTCACCCTACATGTACAGACTACAGCCAATTTCAGACTGATTGTATGATAGTTTCTTTGCCCAATCCACTAACAATGTAATAATTCTATTTCTGAAATCAATTGGAGCGTTATATAGCTTTGTTTATCTAATGAGTTCATGCATTCTTCACAAGCAGGGGTCAAAATGTTCACTCATCCAATTGTTTAAATTAAGACCTCAAATTTCAAAAGATCATTCTAAGGCGAGGTCATCCATGGATGAGTTCAACGTGACTGAACACACAGTTAGCAGGGCAAGGCAGCTAAAAAAAAGATAAAGGTATTGTGGCTAATCCTGACACAAAGAAAGAGCGTCCACTATCTTGTGATATAAGTGAAAGGATTGTATGTTTTTACCAGTCTGATGAATATTCCTGTATGTGCCCCGGTAAAAAAGAATATGTGACCACTAAAACAAATAATATCAAGGAATATAAGCAAAAATGGCTACTATTGGTGAATCTCAGAGCTTTATCTCGAATATACTAAAAAATATCCATGTGACAAGGTTGGATTTTAAAAAATTTGCGAACTGCGACCCAAATGGTGTGTTCCAGTTACTGCTTCCGGCATGCATGCTGTCTGTGTGTGTATAAACATCATCAAAATATCAAACTTATAACCTTCCCCTTTGTGATACTTGTCCTGGAAAAACAGCAATTCAGGAATATTTATCAGATTTATTCACATCGCACGATTTTGACTTTGATGATTCTATTGTATACAAGCAGTGGAATGATGCAAACAAAACAACTCAGATTGTAGATCTAACAGTATCAGTTCAAGAGTTCATACAGATAGCAAGTGATGCATTTAATGAACTTCGTCAACATCACTTCGTAGCAAAGGAAGACCTTGCTCCCGACAGTGCTGTTATCTTGCTGGATTTTGCTGAAAACTACAGCTTTATCGTACAAGATGCTGTACAAGGCCATCATTGGAACAACTCACAAGCTACCCTCCATCTATTTGTTGTATATTATAGATCTGAGGTAACGTTAAAATGCTTAAATATCTGTATTATCTCAGACTGTCTGAAGCATGATTCTCTCACCATACATTCATTTATTTCAACCATGTTATCGTATCTTAAGACCATGCTACCATCCATTAAGAGAGCAATTTATTTCAGTGATGGTGCTGCTAGTCAGTACAAAAACCTTAAAAACTTCACAAATCTGTGCCAATCACAAAACAGACCACGGACATGAAGCAGAATGGCATTTCTTAGCCACGAGTCACGGCAAAAGCTCCTGTGATGGTATTTGGGGTACAGTGAAGCGACTAGTCTCATGGGTCAACTTGCAAGCAACCATGAATGACCATATTCTGACTAACTCAAATGTTTGATTAGGCATCCAAACACATTACACGCATCGTTTTCTTTTTAGTTTCTACGGAGGAAGTTGCAGATAATGCAGCAAAACTTGATTTGACTTCACGCTTTGAATCAGCAAAAACAGTTTCTGGCACACGTTCTCATCATTGATTCGTTCCAGTGTTCAATGGCAAGTTGAAGATGAAAAGAATTTCAGCAGATTCAGATTTTACTAATGGTCCCTGTGTGTGAAGATATGTTACTATCGGCTCCATATACAACCTCCGAGTCCCAACAAAACATTCATGATCAGTTACAGCCAGAAAAGTTTGTTGCATCAATTTCTGACAAGGAATGGTATGTTGGGAACATAGTGGAACGTTCTGATGAACAAAGTGATGCACTGATTGATGCACTGATTAACTTTATGAAACAGTCTCAGACAGGAGGTCTTTCCTGGCCCCCACCTTCACGGAGAGATCAATGTTGGGTACCATTTCATGATATTATCTGTCTGATTGATGCTCCTGAATGGTAAGGACATGGTGCTCGATCTTATAAACTTTCTGCACATGATGAGAATCAAATACTCCAGAAATTACCTGCATTTTATAGAGCAGAGTATTAGTCAGTGAAAAGTACTGAAAATGCCCAGACGGGCACCTAGACTTAGAAATTATTTCAATATGAAGGAGCTAAGACACAGTCAGAATTTGGTACACATATAGCTAATATATGTATGTTAATCTTATCAAAAGCTCAGAATGCTGGGTAGTTGCCCACATGGCCAAATCACCCCTGGTATGAGGGCCCAAATTCCAAATTTTTCATTTTCATCACATGTTTGACCCATAGCTACACATTAATATTTGAGTTAATTTAGATGGGGTTTTTCTTGAAGAAGTACCTATGGGTATATAATCCAGGTAACATCAAATGAAGTCTGTATGATGAATGACTAGCTAGTAATCCCATGACAAAATCTGCTAAAATACATTCGGAATTGCATAAACACCCATATTTAGACATCAATGCTACAGTAAACATAAGAAATATCTTAAAATCCATACAGGATTCGTGAGTGCCAAAAAGTGCCACGCCCTCTTAATTTTAATTAATTATATCTTTTTAACTAATTGGAATTTGGCAGTAAAACTTTGCATGCCACAATCATTTCCATAAATGAACATTTGTATGAAATTTCGTGGAAATCGAAGGTGGTCACCCGGGAAGATTTATCAATTTTGGGTGAATTGGCGTGGACTGACCCAATTTCCGGTACATTTTTTATAAAATCTAAGATTTCCACCAAAAAAATTTATCAATCACATTTCTGAATGAAATTCTCTAGCCTACGACCATGGAGTTCTTTCAGCTAAATTTGGTTGAAATCGTTCAGATTGGTAAGAAGAAGCAATTTGACAATTTCCATAAAATCTAAGATTTTCACCCAAAAAATTGATAAATCAAAATTCCGAATGAAATTCTGTAGCCTACAACCATATGGTCATTCCAGCCAAATTTGGTTGAAATCGGCCAAGTGGTTAATGAGTAGTGTTTTAAAGCAAAAGTTGACAGACGGACGACAGGCGGACCAGCATCATCTTGTCATTTGCTGGATATTTGGTGTAATCACATGCATGCATATGTGAGTGTATGCGTACATATATGTGTATCTGTTGACAATGTGTGCAAAGATTACATACCATTCAAGTCGATAGTAAACCTTCCTAATCCCGATCCATCCCGGATTGAATATGTGACATCATCAGCACGATAATCATCTAGGTCTGGGTCACGTGCAGCAACTCGCGTAACAATGGTTCCGATTGGTTCATTCTCTTTTACCACAGTCTGGGATACAAAGTTCTGAAATTCTGGCGGGTAGAGATTATCATTGACGTTGATTATATCAATATCTACCTGACAGGTGCTTTCTAAAGGTGGGTTTTCAGAATCCATAACACGAGTCATGATGTTAAACACCTGCTTCTTATGAAAATGCAATTTCTTATTTATACGAATAATCCCTGAATATTCATCAATTACAAACTTGTCATCCATACCATAGAGAAAATAATACCTGACTTGTCCCGCAGCTCCGACATCTGGGTCATACGCGCTTATAGTCATTACAACTGTCCCGATCGGTAAATCCTCACGAATTTTCACTGAAAAGATTTCTTTATCTAATTTTGGTACATTATCATTAGCGTCAGTCAAATTAATAATCACGGTTGCAGTCGATGAGAGGGGTTTTAAACCTCTATCTTGTGCCTCTATCAGCAAGCTATAGCTCTCCTTTGTCTCACGGTCTAATGTATTCTGAACTGTGATGATACCGGTCTTGCTGTTGATTGAGAAATCCTCCGTGTCTGAAACAAGTGAGTACACAATCTCGGCATTTATACCAATATCCTTGTCTGTAGCGATGACCTGGACAATGGTCGCATTAATCACGATATCCTCTGATACAAAATGATGATAAACAGCTTGCTCAAATTGTGGCTTATTATCATTGGCATCAGTGAGGACGACCAGCAAGTGTTTCATGGCCCATTTAGCTGGCTGTCCAAGGTCAGTTACGTTAATTATCAGTCTATAGTCAGCTTGACTCTCACGGTCCAATTCTGACATCACCAAGAGGGCACCAGTTTTCAGATCAATCTTGAAAGCCCCCTCAGAACCAGATGATATTGAGTACATCAGCATACCATTATAACCGGGATCACTGTCTGTGGCTTCCAATAACAGGACAGTAGCATCAACTGGCATGCTCTCAGAGATAGAGACGCTGGATGGCATATCATGCGGAAACTCTGGTGTATGGTAATTATTGACATACTTATCAGGAATCTCTGACATAAGGTCCACAGAGGTGACATCAGCGACGTTGTTTCTCCTGGATGTCGCCAGGACCTTCTGCAGGTCACTGCTCACATTAGTTTGCTGGCAGTCAATGTTAACGTAATTGTTACGCAGTTTCTCATTCCGATTATTATTTACCAGTGTCATATTGACGATGAGAGAATCGGAAAGTCGAAATCCATCCATAGCACGAATGACTAACGTTCTGAACTGTAATTTAGAGTGTTCTAAGCTGCAATCTAATATTAAGGATCCGGTGGATGGATTCAATTGAAAACAATTGTCATCATTGCCACTAATAACCTGATAACTAACTATATTACTCATGTCCAGGTCTATCGCTGATACAACAAGTATTTCAGTTCCTATCCAAGCCCTGCGGGACACATAGCCTTTACAGTGAGACTTCTCAAATCTGGGACTATTATCATTGAGATCACGGATTTTAACAATAACCACTATCTCCTCCTCTCGGTGAAATGGTGCACCCCAATCTGCCGCTCGAACTTTAACACTATACTGTCTTCTCATGGTTTCAAAATCAAAAACTTCACTCGTTGTAAGAACACCTGTAAAGTGGTTTATTTCAAAAGGTGTATAGTCTGTGTTTGCTATGGCATAGCTCACATAGCCATTCTCTCCACTATCACTATCATAGGCAGTGATAGTGGCGATTTCTGTTCCAACTGCTTGATTTTCATCAACAAATACGTCTGTGTCGTTACCAACCAATACTGGGCTATTATCATTGAAGTCAGTAATAGTGACCTGTAACAGGGCCGCAGATTGCATCCGTGATCCGAAGTTAGCCTGGTCATGAGCAGATATTGTTACCTGTACAAAGGTGGTTTGTTCTGCATCTAACTCCTTTGCAGTACTAACAAGTCCATTGTGGGTGTTTACTTTGAAATAACCAAGCTCATTTCCATGGACTATTTCATAGACAATCTCTGCATTCTTGCCCATGTCACTGTCACCAGCATGAACAAAAAGCAATGGTGTATTCACGGGAACCATCTCTTCCACAGTCACATGGTATACAGATTCAGAAAATCTAGGTGCATTGTCATTAGTATCTAGTACATTTACATGAAGAGTCATCTGCACTGATCTCTGCGGTGTTCCGCCATCTCTCGCCTCAATGATCAGATCATAGCCATTAGGTGTGAGTTCTCGATCTAAACTACTACGCAGAACTACCAAATACTCATTCTCTTTCCTTCCCTTTATAACGCTAAAGACTCCTCTAGAATCACCAGTGACAATAGCGACAAGAACTATTTCACCATTGTCCGCCTCATCCGGATCATGGACATGAAGGATTGCGTAAACGGTACCTTGTACTCCGTGTTCGAAAACCGATGCTAAATTCTGTACAATGATCTTTGGAGAATACTCATTAACGCGTCTGATTTTGATTTGTAATAATGCCATACTCTTCTGTGAAAAGCCACCATCCCTTGTCTTCTGACCCCGATCCTCCGCCAAAACATCAAATATGTACTCTGACTGAATTTTGTAATTTAAACGACAAGTGACATAAATGACCCCGCTGGTCGGGTGTACAGAAAATGCATTAGTTCTTTGTTTTAGACTATAGTATACTTCACCATTGCTTCCAGTATCAGGATCAGTAGCATGAACCTGCGCAACACTGCTGTGTAGTGCCGCGTCCTCGCTCACTATTACGCGATAGTTTGTCGGATAAAATAACGGACTTAGCTCATTTCTGTCCAATATATTCACAACCACGGAGCAGTTTGCAGTAAATTTCAGGGTTGTCAATGGATACCTGCCCTCTGCTACAACGATCAACTTGTACTTGGATTTTCGCTCACGGTTTAGCTCAGATGAAACAACAGAATGTGTCCGCAAACGTAGAAAACTGAAATCACCAACCATATATGATTCAGCTCTAAATAATCGTGCACCATTTCCAGCAGCTATATTATACTTGATCTTTAACCTGGCATTCTTCAGGTAGATACCCATCTTATCTGCAGGCGTCATGTATGTCTTTCCGATAGAATTCTCATATATTGAGACATTGTAAGCTCCCTGTGTGAACGCAAAATCTTCTGGACGAAGCAGACTGAATCGGTCAAGATACTGGCCTTTGGCAATGATGAAATGTCCAGCAAAGACGATGTGAAGTGGCGCTATCCATACGAGCCACTGCAGCACACATGATCTGACCCGCACCAATGCGGCCACACCATTAGCATCCATCGATTGATCAGGATACACTAAAAAACAACAAGAGAGATATTATTATGCCTTCCAATACTCTTCACTTGTCAACATTTAAGAAAATTTAACCTTCTGCTTAGTGAATATCCAGTTGCAGCCCAAGAGATGACTACTGTTTAAAAATTTCCCACTAAAATAACTGGCTCAACAATCGAACTAGTTATTCTAGTGGAAAATTTTCCAAAATGTTGTACTTTGACCTGTAACTAGAAACCATTGCAGAGATAAGTTTTGGCCGGTTTTACCAAAGAAACTGTTAAATCACACAAAACTTGTTTATAAAACAAGAGGCCCAAGGGGCCTGTATCGCTCACCTGGACCATAGGCATTTCAACTAGAATGTTCATTAACAATAAGTAGAACACTAATGAGTTGAGCAGACTTGTAACAAGAAAACAGAGGCCATGTTTCTTTATGTATCAACATCTCTTGAACAAACTTTAATGGCCCTTAGTCATCAATATCATCTCCAAAATTTTGGGCTGATCACTTCAGCAGTTCTGGAGGTCGTTTTCTCGAAAACTAGCTTATCCAAGATGGCCGCCAACTGATTCGGCCAATCAGGTTCACAAGTGAACAAATTTGGTTCAGCGCTTGCTCTAGATATTTCATGAGTTCTGAATCGATCCCTCAAACGGTTTCGGAGATTTTTAAAGAAATTTCAAAAAATCAGCCAAAATCCAAGATGGCTGCCAGCCCAATTGGCCGATCAGCTCCGTTTGAACAAACTTGAATCTCTATGGCCTAAGGATGCTTCCTGCCAAATATAATTGAAATTGTCCCAGCAGTTATCAAGAAGACATTTTAAATTTCCCATTGCTTTAGTATGGGAGCTTTTGGCAGGAAAATGATCCAAGATGGCTGCCAAACCGTTTATCCAATCATTTCGAAAATTGCAAATTTGAGATCAGAATACTCAAAAACACATAAAACCAAGTTCAGCCTCAAATTCCATCACATAAAAAAATCTAATATGGCCACCAAATACGCTATATTTTGATTGGCCCACGACGGCCATGTTATTTGACGGTTCAACTTCCGTTGAACAAATTTTAATGGCCCTTAGTACCAACCCATATCTGCGAAAGCCAAACCATTTGACCAATCAAGTTCACTTGAACAAAGTTGGTTCAGTCCTTGCTCTAGATGATATTTCATGAGTTCTGAATCAATCCCTCAAATGGTTTCGGAGATTTTTAAAGAAATTTCTAAAAATTGGCCAAAATCCAAGATGGCCGCCGGCCCAATTAGCCGATCAGCTTCATTTGAACAAACTTGAATCCCTATGCCATAAGGATGCTTCCTGCCAAATATAATTGAAATTGTCCCAGTAGTTCTCAAGAAGACGTTTTTAATTTCCCATTGCTTTAGTATGGGAGCTTTTGGCAGTAAAATGATCCAAGATGGCCGCCAAACCATTTATTCGCCCCTTTCAAAGATTACAGATTTGAGATCAGAATACCCAAAAACACATAAAACCAATTTCGGCCTCAAAGTCCATCAAATAAAAAAATCCAATATGGCCACCAAACATGCTATATTTTGATTGGCCAACAGCGGCCATGTTTATTGACGGTTCAACTTCCCTTGAACAAACCTTAATGGCATTTAGTCCCTAATCACATCTGCCAAATTTGGACCCAACCCGTTCAGCGTTTCTTGGGAAAAACTAGGTCAAACAACATGGCTGCCGAACCATTTGACCAATCAAAATCAAGTTCCTTTGAACAAAGTTGCTTCAGCACTTGCCCTAGATCATATTTCATGAGTTTTGCATCAATCTCCCCAGTGGTTTCGGAGATTTTTAAAGACGTTTCCTAAAATCAGCCAAAATCCAAGATGGCCACCGGCCAAATTGGCCGATCAGCTTCGTTTGAACAACCTTGGATCAAGGTCCACCTTGGAGTGGGGTTGGGGAGTTGGGGGTTGCGCTGGAGGGGGGGAAGAGCGGCCAAGAATCTTTGGATTTAAGCATCCACCAACTATTTTCGGTCAAAATATTTTCTAAATCTTTGCAAGTCTAGAGATATTACAGTTGTAATATGTCGTCTGCAAAATTCAGTATTCAATCAGTTAATATCTAGTATCAGTGTTCAATCTTTCCTTTTATTGGGATTTCTAACACAATGTCATTTGTTATTACAAAGATGAAATATTGATGCTAAGACTATAAATATAAGAATCAATAAATTTATTAAAATCTTTTAAGTTTTCTGCCTCTTGGCATAAATATCGAATTGTTTAGGATATCTAATTTATCAGCAAGCCCGTGCGGCTAGGCAACCCTTGATGTATTCAATACAATTTTTTATTAAATCTGATCCTTGACCCTCTTCAAAACTAACTGAATCAAAATCGTTCGAGAGAAGGCATAGGCGAACATTCCTGTCCACTACTGAGACAGAGCATCCACCACCAGGGCTTGACTGTCCGGAAAAGGAGACATGTAAGAGAAGATCTGAGCATTCAGAGAGGCCGCGAACAGATCTACTAGAGGACAGTCCATAAGACAAAACCCCATTCCTCCTTCTAAAAATGAAAGAAAAACCCCATGGCAATGACAGAACGAATCGAGATTTAGAAGCCTAACAGACAATCCAACCAATGAACAGAAGCCTGGATCTACTTTCCAATGAATTGCAGGAAATGTCAATTTCCCTTTCTCCGAGATCTAACAATACTCACCATTCTGTTACTTCTGATATACAGCTGGCCCTGACAGCGGCTCTAGGATTATAGACTTAGAAAGCTTAGTCCCAACTGCCGAGTACCCGTTTACCATAGAGCTCATATTGTTTGCATAGCCACCAAACAAGAGAAAACTATGGCTTGCCTCCGTGGGGCTGGGAGGCTGGGTCCGTAACAGAATGGTGAGTATTGTTAGATCTCGGAGAAAGGGAAATTGACATTTCCTGCATTCTCCTTCGATCAATACTCACCATTCTGTTACTTCTGATATACACCAGATTTGATCAGTAACCTGGTGGGAAGGGGCAAGCCATAAATGCTAATTTTGCCCCTTGGAGAAAGATTTTAGACTTCAAACTTGACTAACGGAGACCTAAAAGGACCGTCAAGTTCACGGAACCGAATCACATTCGCGTCACAGTCACCCCCCTTTTTCCTCCTAAGAAAAGGGAGAGAACTAACGAACATGTATCTCGCCTAAAAACACAAATATGCCAAGAGGGTTAACTGCTCCCTGCATACTCCATGTATTAGCCTGGGAATGAGCATGAATATATAAGATGAATGAACATGATACATATCCATAATACAAAAAACTCTCACTATTGAATTACCTTATGATAATTGGACTTCAGACGTACCGCCTCCAACCATTCACCGGTTCGGCCATCAGTGACACAATCTGGTTGACATCCTCTCGCCTGACCATGCCTGCTTTAGGTTCTTTTCTTACCGAAGTGAGAAAGGGGTGAAAAGCAGTGTGGTCACTAACTATCGTTTCAAAACAGCTAAAGCGAGTGGATTGGCTGAGTCTGACACATCCCTCATATAGTAATCCGTGAATGAGGACTCACAGTGCCATTGTGCAACGGCCATGATGTCCTATAACGGAACACCATTGTAAAGGGCGGTCGAGGCGGCTATTCCTCTGACATTGTCTGCCCTTACGCCTTGCACCTGGTGCCCAGTCGCCATCTCGTTAGTCTGAATGCATTCGACCACCCAACGAGAGATAGTATCCATGGATGCGGCGCCATAAGACTTTTTATGGCAGATCCACAGATGTATATCGTTCGACCGTAACGAGTCAGTCCGTTTCTTGTACTTAGTCAAAGCACGGACCGGGCACCAGACACTGGCATCACGATCAAACCTAGTTAACTTCGGTATAATGATCGGTTTGCCGGGATATCTCAAAGATTGGTTCTTTGACATAACCTCTGCTCTTGGCAGAAGACGCAGACCTTCTCCAGAAACAATAAATCGGTTCCTCTCTGCCGAAAGCGCATGGATCTCACTGCGCCTTCTAGCTGAGGAAGCTGCCAATAGAAAGACCGCCTTTAGAGTCAAATGCTTTAGACTAGCCGAACGCAACGGTTCGAAAGGGTGCTTGGCCAGTACATTAAGCACTAAAGATAGACTCCAGGCTGGAATGACTACCGGTTGTCTCGGTCGGAGATTGCTCATTCCCTTCAACATCACATTTAACTGGGCCACCTCTGGACTATCCCTGTTGGCTAGACAGGGATAACTGATGCCAAAGCTGACTTGTATCCAGCAACTGTGACGGGAGCTAGTCCTCAAAAGAACAGCTCACAGAGAAAGTCTGCTATTTGCTAATAGTGGATTGAAAGGTATCAATACCCTTTTCTTCACACCAGTCTGCAAATCTGTTAACCTTGTTGTTATATGACTTGAAGGTTGACCTCCTTCTCGCAGCCGCGATGAAATCAGCAGCCTGTCGAGAAAAGCCTTCCGACGTGGAACGTTGTTTGATAACATCCACGCAGTCATTGAACATTTCGGGACGCTCGTGTAGGAAGCGTCCCTTGGCCTGGGAGATTATGTTCAGAATCTCGGGCAACTGCACAGGATTTTCCACCAGCAGATCTAGAAGATCCGTAAACCACGCCCTGCTCGGCCAATACGGCGCTATTAGCAGGACCAGACACGATTCCTCCCTGACCTTCACCAAAACCTTCGGTAGAAGAATGGTGGGTGGGTACGCGTAAGCGTGCATCCCTCTCCAGCTTATCGCCAGAACGTCTGTATCGACGGCATTTGGATCTGTAATCGGCGAGACATATGTCATGATTTGAGCATTTTCCTTTGTGGCGAACAAGTCCACGTTGGGTTTGCCCCAATGCTCGAAGATCCGTCGCAGAACTGGAGAGTTGAGGGACCATTCTGTTGGCAGGATTCTCTGTCTGCGAGACAAAGCATCCGCCAGAATGTTCAATCGGCCAGGAATATGAGCTGCTTTCAAAACAACCGAGTAATTCCTGCACCATTGAATCAAGTGCCACACCCTGATACACAGAGTGGGCGACCTGGTCCCGCCTTGGCGATTTATATATGATAATACTGTCGAATTGACCGACCGTATCAATATCACCCTGCCCCTGATCATCGGAAGGAACTCTTCCAACGCCAGTTCCACTGCCATCATTTCCAACGGATTGATATGCAGCTGACTCTCCGGGAGAGTCCATGTGCCCGAGACCTGGTTCTCCCAGGCAGGCACCCCACCCTTCCAGCGATGCATCCGTGTAGACGGACAGCTGGGGGCGGGGTAGGTGAAGCGAAACCCCTAATAGGAGATTCTGACGCTGTTTCCACCATAGAAGATGCGATATTATCGGCTCCAAAACTGGCAACAGTTTTGACAGAGGTTCTGTTCTCTGTTTCCACAGAGACATCAGATACAACTGGATAGGCCTTCGCATTAGAGCATCGTACGGGATACCTGCTCCATGGAGACCATCATGCCCAGCATCTGAAGGAACCGCCTCGCCTTGAATGTGGTTTCCCACTCGAAAACTCTTGAGGATGGCTAACAGAGACACCACTCTGGGCTCTGACGGGTAAACCCTGCCCTCCTCGAGGTCGAATCGCATCCCCAAATAAACGAAACGTTGAGTGGGCGTCAACTCGGATTTCTCCTCGTTGACTATGCAGCGTAGATCTGAAAGTAACTTCAGAGTCAGAGCAGTATCCACGTTCAACCTGGCTGCCGAGTCTGCCTTAAGCAGCCAGTCGTCTATGTAGGTGTGTAGCGCCACGTTCTCTTTTCTGAGAAACGCTGTCACCGCAAGGACCACTCTTGTGAAAACCCTCGGAGCTGTCGACAGGCCAAACGGGAGACTGTAAACTCCCATACTTGATTCTGAAACGCAAATCTCAGAAACCTGTGCCAACTCCGATTCATAGGAATGTGGAAATATGCATTTTCCAGATCGATCGATACACACCACATTCCTTTCCTCAATCCCGCATTACCGACCTCGGCGTTTCCGTCTGGAACCGAGGCGTATGGATAAACCAATTTAATGGCCTGAGATTGAGTATGGGTCTCCATCCCCCTGTGCTCTTGGGGACAAGGAACATGTTTGAATAGAAGC